>CAMZMU010000051.1:19310649-19910649 GCA_947311845.1 Poa pratensis | reverse complement strand
CGGGGTTGGTAAGAAACAGGTAACCATGGTCTATGCCTCTATGGGAGGTTAGGACTTCACTGTCATTTTCAGTTTTTTTTTTTCTTTTTCCCGTGTGATCTCGGTTGCCTTCTTTCCGAGGAAAGATCTTGAGTCAGATAAATATCATTTGGGTCTTTATTTTAGTGGTCTCAGTGTTCCTGCTAGTGAGGGTGAGAAACCCTAATTCTGTGTTACTTTCCCAAAGCGAAAAGTATATATCGCGAGATATGCTCTATATAGAATAAACTGATATATACATAGGCCATGAAGGAAATGCCAAGTGGATCCACCGTGTCATTTTTATTATCATCTGTCTTTCGAGGATTATTGAATGGCCTTGGTTGCTGTTTTTCTAGGAGATCTTGACTTGGTACATGTAAGAGTGGGGAACATAGAAGTTAGTATTCGGTAATGAGCTAAAGAATATAACAAGGTGAAGAAAGATGGCGCGAAAATAATGGTACACACTGGAATGATGTGCCGAGTCATTATGTCATTTCAACGATGACTAGAAGCTCCCTACCTCAAGCCCCTCCCTATTCCCTTCCTCCATACTTGATGGAGTGTCATCGCATCACTTACCGCCACTACAACATGAATGATACAATATGTTGTCCTCGTTATCGAGCCATTCACTATGATATATATTGTCTTCCAATAGATCCGTCGACTTGTCGACCACCACTAGATCCACTTCCCCTCGAGTGCACTAGTTTGAAGGGGGTTCACACATTCACTACCACAATACATAGAACTTGACATGACGGCCACAATATGTTCACCTCAACGTCAGACCATTCACTGACATGTTCACTAGAGTGAAGGGTTTGAAAATCCAGTCAACCTTAACCCTAGACTCCATGTACGAATCTAAGACGGATGATCCATAAGAGGCGAACATGTGTTCTTGAACTAACCGATAAAATATAAGGATGCAAAGTTTTCAAATATCCATCCTACCCACCAAACCCTAGGACGAAACGAGCTTATGCAGCCAAGTCAACCGAGTAATTTATGGACCTGCTCAACATGTTGATCTGGATTTATGTACATGTAGGAGTGTCGATTTGCAAATTTTCTTTAAACTGGAACTCTTCGTTCACTAGAATTTCTATTACATTATAGTCGATTTTACATGTTTCTCTTAAATGTCACATCTCACACGTATTAGATCGAGTAATGTTTAGTCATATATATATGAAGTAAACATTAATACTGCATATTTGTCCATATTATATATAAAAAGTAAAACATTAATATTGCATATATTTCATATTGATTAATGTATATGAAGTAAACATTAATATTGCATATATTTTCATATTAATTGATATATATCGTATATCTATATATGAAGTAAGGCCTTAACAACACATATGTTTCCATATTGATTATGCTCGATGGCCATAATATTAAACGCTACACATTTTGTCAAGTACTCTCTCCATTTAGGTGTCTTAGGCCTCTTATGAAAAACTATTTGTTTCAAAAGAGATATATGCACCATTGGTCACTGAAGTTGGCCACGGTGAGTAGTTTAGTCACTAAACTCGCGGAATGTTGTGCACCGGTCACTAAACTTGGCAAAGATGAGCAAAAAGGTCAAAATGGTGCCAGCCGGGCTAAGTGACGCTGAGGTGGCATGCTGACAAGTCTTTTTTTGCGAAAAAGACCTTGAATTGTTTTTCATTCCAACAACACAGCACCCAAGCTAGACCTTTGATCGAACACCTTCTAGTCATTCTCGCGGGGAGTCCTCAGCTGCGTTCTCCCTGGTCGGGCTCGTGGCCGGGCTGCTCTTTTGCTACTTCTGGCCGCGGCTCTCCGGGCGGCGCAGCGAATGGCGCCGCGGCGATGGGGAGAAGATCGTGTACTCGACCAGCCGTACGGCACCACAGACGCGGTCGCGGCGGCTGGCGAAGGCACGTTTGAGCGGGGGAAGATGGTGTTTCTGGAGGAGCTCGGTTGGAAGATCGGTTCGAGCTGGAGGAGCTGCTGCGCGCGTCCGCGGAGATGCTCGGCAAGGGCGGCTGTGGCACCGCGTACAAGGCCGTGCTCGATGACGGCAGCTTCGTAGCCGTGAAGCGACTCCGCGACGCGGCTGCCGCCAGCTTCGGCATCGGCGTCCAGCAAGAAGTCCGAGCACCACATGGCCGTGCTGGGCCGCCTCCGCCACCCAAACTTCGTGCCGCTCAACGCCTAATACTAAGCCCGCAACGAGAAGCTGCTCGTCTACGAGTTCATGCCAGCCGGCAGCCTCTTCTCGGTGGGCGCACGCCGCTGGATTGGGCTGCGTGGATGCGCATCGCGGTGGGCGCCGCACGTGGCCTGACGTTCTTCGACCACGCGAGCCGGCGGTGGCATGACTACGCCGAAGCTCGCGCAATACAACATTAAGAGCGCGCCCAGGTGACGAGGTTCTCCAGTCACCCGCCACCTCACTGGCAAATTCTGTCGTGTCTTTTTCCCCGGTGACCACGCGCGAGGCGGATGAGGGGAGGCCGTCGGGAATTTGATTTTGGGATAGGCCGCAGCGTACAATTCAGGGAGCACTGCCGGGCTGCACGGAGTAGGGGTCTGCCTCGCCGGTGACCAAGGCGGATGGAGGACTGGGAGGCCGCCTCGCCGGTGGCCAATGCCCCGCAGTGCACTACATCATTTCCTCGCACCTGCTGACAAGCACGATTCCAGCGACCCGTTGCCGCCCCGCGTTGACTTCTCGCGCCAATCGGTTCACTGCCGCCTCCCGGACCGATTCCCGGCCAAATCGAGGCAGGAGCTCCGGCTGTGGAGCGGGCACCAGCACGGCATGTGCGCAGCCGCGCACGGTAGAATATATGCTCCTTCTGCGGTTCTTCAGGGGCCTTTTTGCTAAATTTCCAGTCAACTCCGTTGGTCAACTAGCGAGTCAACTTGCCACCTCAGCGTCACCTAGCCCGGCTGGCACCATTTTGACCTGTTTGCTCATCTTTGCCAAGTTTAGTGACCGGTGCACGACATTCCGCGAGTTTAGTGACTAAACTACTCATCGTGGCCAATTTCAGTGACCAATGGTGCAAATATCTCGTTTCAAAACAAACAAGGAATAAGACCCGAATCAATTAATTAGGCTAATAATTTGGTGGACCATGACCAGTGCATGTAGCAACAACCACTGCATGCACGAAAGATTCCCGTGCCACCAATGTAGGTACGAAAAGAGAAAAATGACTGGAACCAGTAGAAACCACCCTTGGTCACAGTGCAATTCATTAGGGGCCCAATACACCTAAACGGAGGGAGTAATTTGTGTAGCCGTATTGTCGAGGTATTGGTAACGCGGAACTACTATATGGATTCATATGTACCGTAGAGGAGGTGGGGAAGAACGTAGAGGGTTCCAGTGACGGGATTGCACACACGATCTTACCCAGCTTCGGATCTCACGACGGTGGCGAGATCCTACGTGCTGCTATAATTCACTCAAGGAGAATATGTGTACAGGTTACAATGAGGTTGTATGCGTGCCCTAAGGCTGCGGGAAGGCTGGCTTATAAAGGCGCCAAGCCTTCCCCCACATGGAAAGCCTTAACCGACATAGATCATGAGTCCTAGACTAACACGGTAACAAACCCTAACTTGCTCCCTAAGGCGAACGCGGTCTGGCCTTCGTCTTGGACTTCACTAAGCCAGCCCAGGGCTTATCCTTGCGCCTAAGCCCATGAGGCCTTCTCCATTAAGCCCTCCGGCTTTAGCTGATGGGCCTGGTTTTATCCACCGTGGCAGGTATACCCGTTCGGCATAACCTCCACACGTATTAAAAACAGATTGATTACATTAGTGTTGACAATAAATAAGCATACTTATTTGATATAACTTTTTTGCGTGGAATGGAAAAGCACTCAAAGATATATGCAATCATGATACAACTATTCAACTACTACATAAAGAAAAAACGTCAGACTGAATTCTCAGAACGACTATTCCTTGTTCTAATTTCTTCATTGTGTTCCACATACAAGAGTTGAGAAAATAGCATGAGTGGCATCATACACTTTTGATATGTTTTAGTAAAGAAAGTGATTATGATTTCTTAGGAATATAATTCCCTAAGATAATCACTATTTCGTTTTGTCAATGTTGCCCTCGGTTCACTAGACTGCGGCTTTTTTGGCCCGACACATTTGAGACAATAGATTGATTGTTAGCAAGGGTATAGCAATGTCCCTCTTGGCAAGAGGAACCTAGGATGGTCTCTTACTACTTCGACACACATGTTATTACAAAGGTAAATTCATAAGATCTTGCACTATTATGTGTTCTACAAGTGATTTGTGTATGTATATGCAGTATCTCTCTTCCCATGATCTTATGATTATAGTTGTGGCAGAGGTCAAAGAGAAAGAAGTGCATGTTGTGGCGAACTATCCTAACCAATCCGCTCACAAAGGACCGAATATGTGATATGTTTGTTGAGTTAGTCAAATCAGTAAGATGTAGGAGAAGGCTAGCATAGGACCGATACTGATATTGATGGGTTGAGTTAACACTTCATATCTAGTAGATAACAACGATGGAAATGTTAATATGTCCATGTCTATGGTCAAATGCCAATGTTTTCCATAAGTATTTTTTCCATAATTTAACTCTTTGCTAGTCCTAGGTAGAAATAAATTAATTTAAATAAGTCTCGGGAAATGCATATTTTCTAGCCTATTATTTTTTAGCTAAAGTTGTGCAACATGTAAAAATGAAATTGATGGTATCATTACGATGGTGGGATGGTGATCTAAATGAATAGGAAAATGATTGAGATATTCAAAAATAAAATTATAGATAATATCATATACTCCCTCCATCCTTAATGTAGCTTGTATAATTTTCTTGCGTGAATTTAAGGACGTGGGAATTTGGCATCACGTGGACTCATTTGCCCCTGAAAAAAATAGGCAGAGAGGACTTCGTAACAGCCAAAAATTGAAAACAATCCGTCAAATCCCACCATTCCAAATTGGGACTCATTTGTGGATGGGTACTCCAGCAGTCACCACTCTTTGCAAAGTTAACCAATGGTGAATCACCAATGACGGAGTTTTAGGCTAATGAACACACATATAGCATGGCCTACGACCCTTGCGGATGGAATACATCTAAAATGGGCTATTTTTGTGAAACCAATTTCAGAACCCCAAGGTAAGAAAGAACTTTATCTCATAATGTTCAAGAGACTGCTAGGAAAGATGTGTAGAGGGCATTTGGGGTTTTGTAAACCCATTTGCAATTGTGCGAAAACGGCTAAGTTTTGGTAACAATAGATTCTTTGGTACATCACGACAGTTTGCGTGAACAAGCACACCATAATTATTAAGAATGAGCGTGGGAAGATTTAGATTTTAGCTTCTACGATCTAACGGGACAACCGTTGCGGCCACGTAGAAGGGAAGACCGAATCCGACGCTTTTTTCAGCTGTACCATGACATTTAAGATTGTGATAAGCGTGAAGATACTCAAAAAAATCTCATACAGAAGTGGTGGGAAGGAATGGCCAACAAGACCATTAGTTTCATGTCTATGTTTTATGTTGTATGTGATGAACTTTGTGTTTCATGTTGTTTGTTTGACGAACTTGGTATTGATTTTTATGCTAAGAGTTAGTTAACTATGTAATAATTAAGTATTGCTTGTGTTTTATTTGTTTTGGATTCATTCGAGATGAGTTCGATAAAACCAACTTTTGGTGCCATAAACTGCTTTTCAGTGCCCTATTTTAGAACATCCGTTGGAGATGCTGTTACGGACCTTGCATTACGTATTCGAATTTCACTAATCATTAATCAAATAATTCATGGTCACCAAATGTTTGGGCACAAATTGTCATGTTTAGTGCTGAATCCGCAGTGCAACCGTGTTCCCAGGCTCGAACATAAAACGAGAGAATGGCTATCACAAAACGAGAGAATGGTTGCAAAAATAAAAATGATATAAACAATGAGTATATGTTAGTTGCTAGAATGAAAGATCTTCCAAGAGAAGGCATAGAGCGGAAGATCGGAATGGGCAGTGATTCCCACAGAGGAAAAATAAGAAAACAATGGGCAGTGTTGAGCCAAGATCGCGATCAATCAGGCCCATCCTCTTTCTTTCCTAAGAAAAGGAAGGGGCAAAGATCGATGATATTTTTCGGCGACGAACCAATAGAGGCTGCTACATATGGACCAGTGCCAGTGCGTACACCTGAGCAGAAAGGAAGATAGCGATGGCTCCCTCGATCCGAGCTCGATCCACGTGATACACGGAGTACTGTGCACGCAACATAACATGAGGTGCGTGAGATGGAATTTGGGACCAGCTGGCTATAGCATCTCGATCGGTTGAGCTCCATGTGCGATCAGATTGCTCAAGCAACTCCTAACTCGTTCTTTGTTTTTTTTTAACTCGTTCTTTGTTAAAAAAATAAAAACTCGTTCCTTTTATATCCCAGGAAATTAAGAAAGCGAAACACGTTTGAAATTCACACTGAACTTACCAAGACTCGCTTTCCAAGATCCGTCGCACGCACGAGATCTCCCTTTCTGCGATTTTGTTTGTATTTTTTCAAGTAATAAAATTGTTTGAATTAATGCGGATTGTGCCTCCACTCAAATTGTACCACTCAAAATTTGTGCTGACCCTGCGCCTGGCTCAAAGGTTTCATCTCGCTAGATCATATCTCTTCTTAAGCATTGTGCGCTTTTATTAGTGAGGAAAAACGTGATTTATTAAGATTTTACTTGAAATTGTTTAACTTAGGAACACATTTTGCCGCAAGCTTTGTTTAAAAACTAAATTCGTGTAATGCTGACTGCAACAACTCTATTTTTATGCATTTTGTTAACTATTGCATGTTCACCCTATAAGAATCTACTACCTCCTAAATATAAGACTTTTTTAGAATTTTCCTGATTTATATGTATCTATACATATTTTAGTGGGTTGAATCAGATTCACTTGTTTCAGTACGTATTTAGTCTGTATTGAAGTGGTTGAGAGTACTAAAACTAATGTTTTAACAACATTTTTTCTTCTCAACTGCATCTGCCAACTGTGTTATGTCTTCTCGATTGTATTTTTCCCCTCTTAACAACATGTTTCAACTGTGTTTTTTATATTTCTGTTCCTTCTTAATTGCGTTATTTTTATTGTGTTTTTCTTCTCGACTGTAGTTTTCTCAATGGTGTCTTTTCAACAGAACTTGGCAAAAGTATGCTGTTAGAAAATACTGCTGTTGAGAGTGGTGACGTTGACAAGGATCCATTTGGCAAGTAACGAAATTCTTTTATGTTAGATGTCATGTTTCCTTGTTAAACATACTACAAGTATTTTTTTTTGGAGTCAAATCGTATTAAGGACTTGCAAAAAGGGTAAACGCGTTCCAATTAGCTGTACACAAGCTGCAACCTTGCGATGTCCCATCTGCGTGTACCTTTTGTGCGCGTGGAATCTGAAACCATGTGACGCCCCACATGCAGTTGGTTTTGTATCGTTAGACGCGGATTAGGCCGATCATCATTCCTAACGAGTACTTATAACCTGTAATTTCTATTCTATATTTGGCTGCGTTAGCTAGAAACACGTACGGCCTGCAGCATTCAACGTACATTTCGTTTCCGGTTGCAAGTTGCAGGCAACTAATCATATATCCGCCTTATCCACCAACATTGTCTTTGTCACCATGGTTAGTTTATTTGCAACAGTAGGAATCCCTCAATGATTTCTTGAAACAGACATATGTCCCGTTTGAAAAATAAACCATGCAGTCAAATCGATACAGAGTAACTATGGGTGTGTTTGCTAGCCTCTGTCACTCGAACATGGGTTTCCCAAGTGAGACAGGCTGACCTTATGCAGGCTGGGCTGAGATTTTGTCGTGTGTTTGGTAAGTTGTATGTTGTGAGCCCGGGTGAGATGAGATTTTGTTTGGTGGCTTGCATGCATTGGGACATGTTGAGACTATAGTAGTCATTTCAACATTTTAACCGTGTCTAAACAACATTCAACAATTCTTGTATTATGTGGTCAAATTAGGTCAATTTATAACCGAAGGCCAATGCACAGATAAAAATATATATTATATCACAATTTACCAATAGGTCCTCCAAGTCCAGGAATTAAAATTACAAATACATCCAAATCTTTACACAGAGGACCCTCAAAAGAATTCGAAAAAAGCAATCAGGTCCTTGGAGCATCCCAATGTCCATGGCGTGCGGGGAGCAAGCCGCCGGCGTCCCTGTGCGGTGCTAAGCGGAGCTGGGCGTCGCTGGTCGCGAGTATAGACCCGGGGGCGGCGCTGGGCGCCTCTAAATGGAACGACGAGTACCGGAGGAGGCGGCACGACGAGACCCGGGAGGAGGCGGCGCTACGCGGCTCCGGCCGGTCCTAGGTGTCGCGAGCAGTACCGGGCGGAGGCGGCGCGACAAGACCTGGGAGGAGGTTGCGCTGGGCCGTCTCTGGCCGGAGCTAGGCGGCGGCGACGGGCATCAGGAGGAGGTGGCGCGACGTGTGTTTGGAGGCGACGCAGGAGGCGCGAGGAGCTGGGAGGATCGAAGGGGGAAAATGACGAAGAGTTTCTGGAGGGGCTGGGCGACGCGACGCTCGCGACTCGCGGGCGGGGCTGAGGTGGGCATGGCTGAGGTGCGAAGCACGAATCGAGCTTCTCTACCCGGCCAGGCTGAGGAGGGGTTTTCGCATGAAGTGGGCATGGCCCAGACGAGTAAACCAGGCTACCAAACAACCGGAAGTTGGGTGGGGTGAGATTTTCTGGGTTGAGCCGGGCTACCAAACACACCCTATGTGCATCGATTGATTGATGCAAATGCTAGAATTCACTTTTCTTTTCAGAATAAGTAGGAATCTCTTCACATGCCAAGATCCAAATGCGGAAATGCCACCGAGCAATCTAGCATAGTAGCATGTATGTAGCCAGTGTTGTAGTCGAGCTGATCGAAATATCATCCATAGAGGCAATACGAGAGGTTGGTATATATATCCAACAAGTGGTGTTAATTTGTCCTAAGTAACGGGTCGCTAAGGGCCTGTTTGGTTAGTCGCACCGAAATTGGGCCTCCCGTCTCCGTGGCTCAGTTGGGCCTGGCTCAGCTGGAACGCGGGCTGAGCCAACATCTGCAGCCCGTTTGGTTGGCTGCATATCGTTTTTCTTTTTTCCCTATTTAATTCGCATTTTCATGTTTGGTTGCCTTGAGACTTGGCTGAGGGCTGTTTTAGTGCCACACACAGCTGTTTGGTTGCATGCAGATTGAGTGCTGTGCTTACCACTTTCAAAGCTGGTGATCTTACCACCTTGTACCACACATGATCACAAGCAAATCACAAGCAGCAATCGACTAAGCATATATATAGCTAGTTGGAGAGTTTCAAATTCAGTGCAGACTACTTAATTACATCACACCAGGGGTAAGTACGCACCCTGGGGACAAACAGGGGAGGTAGACACCCTGATCAAAACATAATCTGGGCATTCTAAGCCTGGGTTAACAACTAGCAGGGGCATCCCATGCCCCTGATCAGTACTAACAGGGGCATCACATGCCCCTGATCAAAACATGTTCTGGGCATTCTAAGCCCGGGTTAACAACTAGCAGGGGCATCCCATGCCCCTGATCAGTACTAACAGGGGCATCACATGCCCCTGATCAAAATGCAGTTCATAAAAAGCACGCTGGAACTAGCCGTGCTCAGGACAAGTGTAGGACCTGGCAGTGGACTCCATGTTCTTGTAGATGTCCATCTTGAAGCCCGTCGCCGTGAGCTTGAAGACTAGGCAGTCGTCCACCTCCAGGCTGTACTTGTGGACGACATCTGGCCAGTTCCTCCCGATGACAATCTCGCCGGTGTCCTTGTAGAACTAGAGCTGGCAATGCTCGTCGCAGTACTGGCAGGCGCCGATGGCGATGCAGCGAGGCAGGGGGATCAAGAGCCATGCCTTCAAGCTGGCATGGAAGGACCTTGGGATCAGCAGCATGTGTAGGTCTTCCCGGTCCAGCTGCACGTAGAAGTGCCGAGGAACTTCGAGCCTTGGCATGTGTCCGACCTTGGGCTTCTTGCCCTTCACCACCTTCAGCAGCTCCTGCGCCTCCTCTTCCCTCCCAGGCATCATTGGCTTCTGAAGCCTGTTGTTGTAGGGGATGACGCCGGGCTTCGGCACCAGAGGCTGAAAGCCTGGAGGAGGGCCATCTTGCTCGTCCTTGGGTACCTTGTCATAGGATGTGACGGTCGTTAGTAGAATGCAAGGTTTGGGGCTAAGGACTTGATCAATGTACAAGCAAGAGATGTTGATTTGGGGCAAACAAACCCCAAATCAATCTTGACAAGCTATAATCCTCGTGCCATGCTCAGCACACCACATGCACATTGACAAATTACTCAAAAAAAACCAACGTCAAGAACTAGTCAATTTGGGGACAAAAACCCCAAATCAATGTAGGACTACACTAATCTAGCAGGGAAACATCATATCATGGTGAACTACAAACATGCACAGTGAGAAAATGCCGATTTGGGGGACAAAAAACCCCAAATCTGAAGGACTACACTAATCTAGCACGGAACAAACTTGTTTGAAGTAGATCGGAACATGTGCATCACAATTTCAAGTCCACTACACTAATGAAGCATCTAGATGCTCGGATTAAGACATGCACATCCTCATTCCTAGTCACATCAAACCCTAGCTGACAAGGTGGGATAGATCGGAACTTACCGTGGTAGCTTCCGCTAGGCGTGGAGGTGGAGGTGGCGGACGCGGCACCGGCGGGGGCGGAGGCGGCGCCCGCGGTCCGGTGGAGCAGCCCGGCATCGTAATGCCCACCAGTGGTAGCGCGGCCATCGCCGCCACCAATCCAGTCGGCCCCGCCGCCCGCACAGCTGGAGCGGAAGCCGAGGGCGCCGTCGATGGACCCGCCGTCCATGCGGCTGCCGTGGCGGCGGCCGATGATGGGCCCCGGTGACAGATGGGGGAGGGCGCGTGGAAGTGCCGGCGGAGCTCCTCCGTCGACATCTGCTGGACGCCGATGTTGTGCACCCACTTGGAATGCGGATCCTTGCCGGTGGGGCGGCGCAGCGGTGGACGGATTCAGCTCATTGCCAGGGGCGGTGAGGCGGAGAAGTTGAGACGAGGGAGAGAGAGAGTGGGCGGTGAGGGGAGTGGGGACTGGGGAGTTAACGCGAAGCGTCGCGTCTCCCGCGCTTCCCAACGCGTGCGACTTCGAGGCACGCGGCGCTCTCCACAGCCTGGCCCAAGGAAAACGGCCGAATCGGCCGTTCCTCCTCAGCCTGGCCCAGCGTGCTTTAAGGTTCGTGCAGATGCAGGCACGCGGGCTGGGCCAGGCTTCCAAACGGCCGATTTTTGCAGCGCCAGGGCCTGGTTGCCTACCTCGCGACATACCAAATACGCCCTAAGTCTTCAGTTTAATACTCCCTGTGTGCCGAATTAATTGACATAGATTTACTTAAAAACAAATATATCTATGCACTAAATATATCTAAATATATATGTATTTAAACTACAAATCTACGTCAACTTAATTCGGTACGGAAGGGAGAAGTTCATACATATCTTCTGCTCGCGTTCCCGTGTCCATATGCATGTGCTTTGCTCCACTGAAAATAATCAGCGTACTTTCTTTAGTTACTTCCAACTTTTTTTTTGTTGCGGGGTTAGTTACTTCCAACTTGATAACGAACGAACCTACCGGACACGTATGGCTTGACTCACACCTCAACTACCGCAGCAGTTTAAGGATAGGGGCACGTGGACCAGCCGTACAACATGACAAATAAAATGGTTTGATCAAGTCTTCTTCAGACTGTAGGGATGAGGTAGCACTTTTTTTTCTTTTTTTTGAAGCTCGGCTGAGGTAGCAGTTAGCACGTACGGAGTACGTACGCGATGCATTTGGATATACTGGACCATGCAAGGTTCTCCGGCCTGAACGGACGGCCCAAAGTGGGAAGCTTGATTACCTGACAGTCTTGAGAAAAACAAAAGCCTGGTCTATCTCTAGCCAGGTCGGCCCAAAGTGGAAGGTTGGTCCTGATCAAGACGGTGCTCTCTGCAATGGCTGTGTATCACATGTTGTCCCTTGATCTGCCAGCTTGGGTGCTAAAAAAGATAAACAAAATATGCCGTGCTTTCCTTTGGCATGGTGCAGGTGAGGCAAATGGAGGCCACTGCCTGGTTGCTTGGAATCAGGTTTGTAGACCTACGCAGCTGGGAGGGCTTGGATCCACAATCTGAAATTCTTAAATGACTCCTTACGAATGAGATGGAGGTGGATGGAAAAATCTGGACCTTTGAGGGCGTGGTCAGGCCTAAATTTTCGTCTATTAAAAGAAGCCGAGCAAATGTTTACAACAGCGAATTGCTGCATTTTGGGAAATGGAGACAGATTCAACTTCTGGGGGGGATAGGTGGCTACAAGCTAGAAGTCCTTCACAGATAGCCTCTGACCTTTTACCTTTCGTCACAGCCAGAGGGGCAAAGAGAAGATCAGTGGCAGAGGCTTTGCTTAATGATAGATGGATAGAGGATCTACGAGGATCTCTGACAGTCCAAGCCATTGCACAATTTATCGATCTGTGGATCGCTATCCATGAGCTACCGCCGTTGTCTGATGATGAAGATACATGTATATGGAAGCTGACCATAAACGGAAAATACACCGCAGCGTCGGCGTATGGGGTTTTCTTCCTGGGTACCACGCAAGCAGACTATGCTGGTACAGTATGGAAGAGTCAGGCACCTCTAAAAGAGAAATTGTTCGCCTGGCTGGTTATGAGGAATCGATGTTGGACTGCGGATAGATTGTAGAAAAGAGGGCTCCCAGGTCCGGCGAAGTGCATGTTATGTGACCAGGAGGACGAAACCATGGATCATCTGATGACATCTTGCTCCTACTCCCGTGAGTTTTGGTTCAGATTTTGCTCTGAAAGACGCATATCAAACATCACACCGCCAGCAGGTATCAGTGTCAGACAGTGGTGGTGCAAAACACTCATGAAGTCGAAGAAGAAAAGGAAGGAGATCGCCACGATGATGATTGCAGGAATGCGACGACTCTGGCTTGAACGAAATGCGATAGTGTTTGAGGGATCTAGTGCTGTGGTAAATGTTGTTGTTAGCCGAGCAGTGGACGAGTTGGAGATGTGGAGTGTGGCAAGAAGAGGAGTAGGCTATCGCGAGGAGTAGTCCATAGATGTGAGGGTGGTCAGCTTGGCCGATGTGTTGTAACAACTCTTGTAAAAAACTCTCTTTTCACTCCTTAATGAAATGACAGCAACCAATTTGGTTGCCTGTCCTTGAAAAAGGGCGGCCCAGCCGATTATGTGAGGAGGCCGTGGCTCGTGGAGACTGGGCTCCAATTTGCCGCGCGCAGTAGGGACCCATTTATTTGACCTTATGAAGAGCGACCCATTTATCCTTAAAAAATGAAGAGAGATCCACAAATAGTTTTTTTTATGAAGTATACAATGTCGGTTTACTTTCTATAAATCAATCTAGTATAGTATTTTATTTTATTATTGCAACAAATATACACATACATATCAAACTAGTTGTTACTTATTTTTGAACAAATGTTCACCTCTTATCCAAGTGTTGTTCCCATACGTGATACATATGTTTGCACATTTTGGAAAATGCCCATTGTATGAAAATGAAACACTCACGTATTGAGAAAAATATTTATTGCAAAATTTATATTATTGTATTACCAAAATTTGGAAACAAAACAATAACTAACTATTAAACAAATGGTCAACAAAAAAATCACGTATAAAAATAATTTTTATGTGTCGTCAACTTAATGTTCATGTACATCGAATGGAATGAAATATCCATACGTAAAATAATAAGTTTTAAATATGTGTTTCCCTAAAATATTCTGCATTTGTGGAAAATTAATAAGATGAAATAAAAATAAAATCAGGAAAACGTACAAAATAACGACATAAAAAAATACGAGAACTATAAAAGAAAGACAAAAAATGAAAGACAAACAAAAAATCTTTTAAAAAAGGATAAATCGGTCTCCTTGCAGTATATATGCGTGTCCGCGGGGGGGGGGGGGGGGGGGGGGGGGGGGTTGTTGTGGGGTGTGCAGATAGCGCAAGCTATAGGTGAGAAATAAGAATTTCCACTAGTGGCGTTGCTGGAAGGTAGAAAGCGATATACACTTTTTACTAGGAATTGAAACTTTCATAGTAAAGGCTATGACATGAAATGTGCTGCCTAGGATCAAGGGCTTCTTAGTTTCAAGGGAATTTAATAGAAATTTTGAGAATTCTGTTCCTTAGTAAAACATTTTTTGTAAGAGTTGCTTGGTATGTGGGATTGAAAACCATATGAAACGTTTACATGGTCTAATTAACCATGTATGTCGTTCTAGAGAAAATTCACTTAGGTCTATCCTCTTGGGAAATTATGTTATTTCTAAGACACTCATGACATGCACTCAATGTTACAGAACAGTTCCCGCATTTTTTGTGACCTTATATTTTTGTTTTTTCAAATCCTATACCAATGAGGCCCTTAGATTTTTGAACAATGATCAGATTTGGATTCAACGTCTAGAGTTAGCGCCTCATCGTAATTAATTCGACTTCTTTTGGCCCTCTATATTTCCGCATCTTCATCCTCTACGTGCCCCATGGACTGTCGCGCATATATGCTGGCAATAGTCATAATCTTTGATCGTATACCCAATCGGCGCCACTCCTCACACATCTTCATCTTTAGCAGTTTCCCCGCCGTCAGACCGACCTTCATTATGTTTTTTCTTAAAAAATTGCAGGGAAAGGTGTTGTTGATAAATCTAGGCAGATAAAACTGCCGAACAAGAAGAAAAAAACCACAAAATCATCCGGCGGTAAATGGTCAGCACAAGGAAACAATCTTATTACCTACACAACCCTATATGGAAAATCACTAGAGAATGTCACCTCAGACTCTCAGAGAACAAGAAGGCACAAGTTGTGGAAACTAAAATCGAGCATAATCTAACTGTTCGAGTCCACTGGATTTGAATACGAAAACAGAGAAGGGATTCTGCAAAAGTGACCGAGGGTTATCTATGATAAACTTTTGTTTCGATCGAAAAAACAATTGGGTTCGTCGCAAGTAAAAGAAGAAAACTCCTGTGTTAATTAAAAGACATAACCTTTTTTGTTCCCGACACAGGCCAATATCCTGCATATATAGCTGCATGCACGTAGAAGCCAAGCTAACTACTCCCTCCGTTCCAATTTAATTGACTTGTTATGTACCACATGTGGATGTATCTAGACTTGTTACATGTCTATATACATCCATATTTGGTGCATAGCAAGTCAATTAAATTGAAACGAAGGGAAGTAGTTAGCAGCAAGTAATCAAAGTACAATATCCGTTTGAACTTTACACGGCCATGCATGTTAATAAAGTGCAGCAGGGCCCTAAAAAAAGGCAGGGCGGGGAGGATATGGGCAGGAGGAGGCAAGAAGCAAGCAGCGAGTAGACACAGGCGAAGCAAACAGTGTAAAGCTATCTCGAACAAAGCATAAAGATAGCATGCATACACGCAACGCTAGCTAGCTCATGCAAAAGGATGAGCATGCATGCAGAAAGGTCCCCTAATAAAATTACACCGGCCGGCAAGCACCGACTAAGTACGAGCACGTTGCCCACTTGTCGTTAAATAACCATACTTATACTGATTATTTATAGCTTTCATGTTGCAACATCTAGTTACAGCAAAATATATACCAATACTCTATTTGTATGCTTATTTCACATATAAGTGTCTTGTTCGTTTTTTTCGCAGAGTGTAAGTATCTTCTTAGCATTCCGTATAACCAGCATTATAGATTGAAGTGTTAACCAAATTAATACTAAGCTTCTCAACACAACTCATCTGTGATAAACACAATACGCAAGAGCAAGGTTGGAGCTGGACATAAAACTAATTAAGAGAGGTTAAAACAAGGCAGCCAAATAACTAATTGATGGGATCAAAGAGAGACCAACACTAGATCTCTCTTTAGCACCAAGCAAGCGCACCCATACACACCGGTAGAAGTACTGGTAGTGCAAGCATGCACGCACTAGCTCCCACAAGCTCAAACAAGACGGAGGCAGTAGTAGTAAAAAAACACCGACCTCTCACTCTCTCACACACACACACACGCACCGGCACACGCAGTGATCGATCTATAATCAACTGATCTCTGTGGAAGTAATCATCTACCCTACCGTTAGCCCCAAGCAGTAGCAAATGCCATTGCGAAACGGCGACGGCGGCGGCGCGCTAGCTCAGAGCCAGAGCGCTCCGGCTCCTTTAGCAGGGGGACGAGGGTCCCGTTAATGTGCGCCGCCATGACACGGTCCATGGCGCCGACGAGCTTGCCGCCGATGAAGACGACGGGCACGACCGGCACTGCTCCTCCGCCTCCGGAGCCAAGGAGGGCGGCGAGGGCGCTCTCCAGCTCGATGCCGCGCGGGTCGAGGTCCAGCTCGTGCACCGTGGGGTGCACGCCCATGCCGCAGAAGAGGCGCTTCACGGCGTGGCACATGCAGCAGCTGCTCACGCTGAACACCACCACGGCGCTCTCCGATGCAAGCCTCTCCACCCGCTCCGCCGCCGTCTCTGCCAGCATGGCGACCGGCATCGCCGGCATGTACCACGCCTGCTCCGCTGCCGCGCCGTACTGCATTTTCAAGATCGTTGGGAAACTAGCTGGCAGCAGCAAGGTAGTTAAGGAACCGGCCGCTAATTAAGTAGCTAAGCGAGAGGTGGTTTGCGAGAGCTAACGTGGGCTGCTTAGTTTAGGGCTGGCGAGTTACAGAGTGAGAGGAGGCGCAGGTATATATAGAGCAGGGTCAGGGGTGTTTCGGTATTTTTTGTAGGGGGGCAAGGTGCGTCGTCATGGAAAGGAGAAGGGATTTTTTTTTTTTTGAGTTTTAGGGATGCTTTTTTTTCTCTTTCTCAGGACGTAAAATGTATGTTTTCGGTAGTAGACAATCTTATGAGACACATACTACAACTTTCGACCATGAAGACCACTTTTAATGCGTGCCTTGTCGTACGTAAAGTATTTTGGTAGGTCTACTTTAAAGAGCTACTCCGTACTACTGCAATGCTACATGCAAGTCAAGCCTATTTGGCAATTAGGGACATTATATTCGACAGAATTAACACCAGAGCCAACCTCCTCCACAAGAACTTCATCGACCATGCGACATGCCGGCAGTGCCCTGGCATGATGGAAGCTAGGAACCACCTCTTCTTCGAATGTCCATAAGCTGTTGTCGTACGTGTGGCGCCGAATTGGGATACATTTGGCGGCACCATTCAAATACATATGAAACACGGCTATGCCGGACAACCTACCGTCTACAATATGGAACTTTATCGTGCTCATCATCCTCTGAAAAAACTAGGATGCAAGGATTGCTAAAGTTTTCAGAGGCCTCCATCAACCTTGCGGCATTACGCTCAGGAACATTACCCACGATCTAACTCTTTGGTCGCACCGTTTCAGAAAAAACAGATCCAAATATGGCCGTCGACCTGTGGTCTGACCATTTTGCAGTCTGTACCTGTAAACCTTCTTGTTTGAGTAAAATTCAGGAATACGGTGGAAAAGAAGTCACTCTACTCCGTTGATTATATGGTGTCACCTAATTATAATGGTTGAGATGAGATATATGCAAACAACAATACTGTATAGGAGTACTCATAAACGATATATCGCAATCAGGAGCAGTCTGAGCAGTGCTAAAAAACGCCAGCACCCCGTTTCGCATAGGACATGTAATGTTGTATTGCAGGTGATGACATCATCGCTGACGCCAGTAATCAATAAACTGATTTTGCATTTGATAAATTTCACCATCAGGCATCATCGCATTTCAGCACGTCACTGAGTTCTACTCCCTGTGGAATCTGGTCAGTGTCCTGCACCATGTTGACGACATACTAGACGACATTTCTTGGACCTTCGGAGTGGGAGGAGCCTACTCGGCCAAATTGGCTTACCTGGCAAGCATTGTTCCTAAATGGAAAGCTAACCAGACATGTGTATATGATACAGTCCAAGCTTTTTGTCGATCCAAAGGATGTTGGAAAGGCGTGAAAACATCAGAGATATATCCATCTGTGGACTGAAGCAAGCATCGGGTAGTTGGAATATTTGCTTCGGTTAAGTGGTCAAAGGGTTTGGCTTCATCAATAGCGGTGAATATTTGTTGCTCCAAACTCGACTTACACTTAAATAACACTAAAAGGATAAATTTGACCGCGAAATGTGTGAAATACTATTGCCCCAAGTGTGGCACTAGGTACAGTCGAACTTGTGTGTTTTGTTCTCGAATTGTAGATCAATGTTTGAGCTGAAATTTTTGAAGTTGTGTAGATAAATACGTTGTTAGAAAAATTCAGAATCTCTTCACATTTTGTAAATGTGAATTTTGTAAGTTGATCATACGCTCTCATCTTAATGTTTGATCCTATGCATGTTGCCCCACTTCATTAGTGCATATCTGTCACTTTTCCCATAGGATTCAAATCAGAACAACTTCCTCTTTTTCCCAGACAATGTTTACGATGTTGGAACATATATGCTGATGCATGTTGGTACGTTTTGAGACAAATATCTGGAAGTTGTGCGTTTACTTTTGATGGAATTGTTAGCTGGATCGAATACACCACAAGTATATTACATCATGGTGATGTTCTTTTGTCTCCCGGCCGGGCCGGCTGTGCATGCCTACGCACGCAGGATCTGGGCACAGAGACTCCTCTTTATCAGTACAGGGGGGAAGCACTAGCGCGAGATTGGCCAAGGGATTGGATGGCGCGCGCGAGAGAGGACACCGGCTTTTGCTTCCACTATGTACAGGCAGTTTGATCTCCAGCTAGCTAGCCCGGTTTTAGACTTCCCTTGCCGTAATGAAATTTCAAATGCTTCTGTCGAAGGTGTTCAGAATTCAGATACGGCAGATTATATTCAGAATCTGGAGATTTCGTCAGCCAATGATGAAAAGTTCCAATCCTTCTTGGACAAACATTCTCTCTCTCTCTCTCTCTCTCTCTCTCCCTCTCTCTCTCAACATCTCTCTCTAGGTTTTTACTAACTGTCACCAACTGTCGAAGTGTGGGTGAGATAATGGCTGCAGATGGCCTTTGTCGCGTTCGAAAATATCAAAAGCTTGTGTCATGCATGCGTGCTATATATACGTACAAATTATTACTAGTTAAAATAGCTTCTAGGTTAAGCTCTCGCTGGCCTGTCAGTGGAGATATCTGCACGAAAGTTCCTATGGCGGAGGATTCATTCGCCGCTGCACATGCTGCCTGCCTTTGCATTGTTAACTCGATCATCAGGGGCGACAACCTAACTACCGAAGTGATACTAAAACACTAAACCTCTCCGAGCTTTTGTGAAAGCGCTCGCTTTTGTCAGGTTGGGTAGGCTCCGGATCTCGAGGCGGCCGGCCCACGGCCGTCGGATGGTCGTCGCGCGTCTCTGGCAACGGAGAGACGCAAGTCGTACGTGCATGATGGGTGAAGGGCCAAAGGACCAAAGCTAGCCATCGCACGGGGGAAAAGCGGGAGATCGTGGGAGCCTAGCTTGCACTGTACCTTCTCCTTGCATGCATGCATGCACGTCGCTCGTCTCTCTTTATTTGCATGCGGTTAAGAGGTGCTGCCATGGCCTGTGGCAAAGCTTAGCTTAATATTAGGTCGATCACCTCACCGCCTGACTAAGTTGGCCAGCGTATCTCTCGCCCTGATCTCCTGAGATTTCTTTTTAGGTGTATGTGCTTGATCGTCTAGTACCTGCTTGCTTTGGCCCTGCCTTTGCACGCACATGACATGAGTGCGTTGAGTACTCTCGGCCAAGCTAGCGCGCAATGCAAATATATGGACTTTCTTTTTTGACCTTTTCATTTCCATCGGCCACCCTCGACTCCACATAATTGATGGCAATTGCTAGTCTGCACATGACGACTGTGTCGATCAATATCGGCCCATGCAACTATGCAAGTAAATAATGGTCTAGCTATGGTTTCAGTCTTCGACTCGTTGCTTTTGTATGTGCAGTGTATATGTGAAACTATCTCTCTACATACGGAAAGCTGTATGCATTCTGATCCAAGTTGAGTACCTACCCAGGCTTGTTCCATAGCCTGCTGTTCTACTAGCTGGTCCGATCATGTATGTCAGGTGATATCATCAACTCATATATTAAGTTTAAAAAAACACATATACACCTATATATATGTGTGTCACATTTTGACCTACGACCCTAGCCTATAGCTAGCTCGGGTCGACGATGAACTATGGACTTGGCTCAACCTTTTTTCTCGAACATGTTATAAGCTCGCTTAATCCTTCAAAATGTCGTACTTTTTTATATTCGCTGGCCAGTTTTTATAGCGCATGTCGCTTCTTACAATTAGCTAGCTCGGGGCAACTGCTCTGGATGGCGGATGCACGGTGAGTCTCTGGTGAGGTACAGTGAGGGTGTCGTTCCTAACCCCAATTTAGATCTGGAGGCGTTGTTGCAGTCATGGCGTTCCTCGCCTTCGTGGTGGGGGCGGGAGCCAGTGCCCTCGACGAAAGTCAAAGTCGGTATTGTTGATGCCCATGTGCATTGTTTTACCCCTTACAAGAGATGTTTTGGCTCCAGCTCATCCATCCCCATTCTTTCTCTGGGTGAAAACCCCGGCAAGCTCTGTTGGGCCGGGCAGTGGTGGCGTTACTGCACCGTCACCTCCTTGGAGGCACCGCCTAGGAGTTTCGGTCCACCTAGCTCCGACGTTTCTACATTAGTTGCAAAGCTGCTGCTTTTCTGTAGTCGAAAAGATGAAGTGGTGGCTTCCTGGCTCTTGTTTGCTACCTTTCACCGCCACATGCTCTATGGTTTCGCTCATAGACGGGAGCGGCACTCATCGGTCTAGAGTGAGAGGACGTGGGTCCTCTCTAGTGGCAACCATGTTGGGCATGATGGTGCAATCTGACGTTGTGATATGGGGCTTCCTCTACTTCGTTCTCATCGTCTTCTTCACACACTGCTCTTTCTTTTCCTACTTTCGTCTTTGATGTCAAACTTGTTCCAACTATTATGGTGCTTTGTCCGTTGTTCAAGACTATCATGCCCGAACGTCAAGAAACCATGTAATTTTACTTCTTGAACGGCACCCGCGTCATACACGACAAGTCTATTGTGCCCATGTGACATGGCGCACCTCAAAATGCAAGGTACTCCAGACGGTGCTACACTTGGAAGAACACAAATTACTTGATATTTTAATGTGAGGAAATCACCCTAACAAACACGACTACCACACATCGAAAGGGTGCATAAAAAGGGATTAACATCACAGACAGTTCATAATGTTTATGTGACCTCGTATACCCCATTTTGTCGAAGAAGACTGGATTGGTATCAAAAACTTATCTTTACAAAATCATGTCAAGGCAGAAAAACTGGCTTAATTCATGTCATGGCAGAGCTTTTCTGCCACGACAGAGAATCTGCCAAAAGCTTTGCCACGAGAGAACTTTTCTGCCACGACAGAATTTTATGATGCATTCGGCTAAGGTGGCAGCCCTCTTCTTCAACCCCTTGGCGTCAAAATCCTTCGACCACGACATTACATCTAGTTCCACCGATGTATGATCGATTGATCGTCATCTTCCCATTTGTCTGTGTGAAAACTATTGCTATCTCTATAGCTAATAAAAAATGTAACAAATGAAGTTCGACACATATGCCATATAAATGACAATCATATGGCTCCAGCCATCATGTTGTACCATGCACGCAGGTCATGCAAATAATAATTACATTGGATATCATCTCATACAACAAATTGTCATGACGAAAAGACTATACCATATCATATGTCATGCAAAACCAAGTTAGAGATCTCTAAACGTTGTTTTGTATTTTTATCATGGATGTTAGGGTTTACATGAGACAAGCCGTTAGCTACCTACATCCATCATCAAGCATGATTATTAAGTCGCTAAATTAACATGTCGGTGATTGGAACACGAGCTTCATTGCTGATCTCGAGCCCCTATCTAACCTTCGTCATACGGGTGACCCCGTGTAGATCACATCTAGAAGCTCTGTTTGTTTAAAGAATAATCTTTCTCGACTAGAGTGAGAGACAAAGCTACTGAAGAACAATGTTGGTCGACCAACCAGCATACTCAACAGTAGTAGGACCGCCGATAGTTAGATGTTTGTAACAAAACCTCCACTATGCTGTCGGGATCGTACATTTGCAATTACAAGGGAAGTAACAAGAACGATCAAGCAATATATCTAATCTACTTCTCCGCCTAAATCATTGTGTAATGCCCGCACATCACCATGTGATCTACATCGCACTTGCACCTACTCATAGATCTTCTCTGCTGCCACCATAGGGCTACGTCATGTAAAAGGAAAATTTTGTCCTACACGAACACCCAAGATCTATATATGAAGATGGAAGTCGAAGGTTAGACCTAGATCATACCAACAACTGGTAGTGGAAGTAGATTGTCGGTGAAGCCTGTTGCAGATCTCCGAAGCTAGGTGTACCCCCCCCCCCCCCCCCAGTCGTGAAGATGTTCTTCTTGTTCCTTGGATCGAAATGACGATCCTTCCACCGGTATACACGCATACGTCATCCTTAGTCCAACACTGTGTAATACCCTAGGTTTTAGAGAATCGAAAGGGTAGAAATAGAATTTGTGCATTTGCATAGCATGCATCTAAAAATGCGGGAAATTTCTGTGCGCTTAAGAAACGAGACAAAGGGATCGATGTTTCTCTCGACTCGATGAATTAGGGTTCAGATCATCCTGGTGAGTGCTATAAACTTCGACATGACCTTTCCTTATTATCAACACTTCTGATCACAATTTATAATATGACAAGATATAATTCAATTGAATAAAACACACACACACATAATCTCATCTATATGATCATACGAATCCAACAAACATTTATTATAATCTCATCTCAATTCATTACATTAACACATACATGATCATATCACCATTCAATTACATCATGTCTTAATTTCAATCTTATCTCATCTTATCATTACACTCATCTCAAACTCCAAATACAAATGTCCAAATCTTTATAAGATACAAAAATGGACACAAGATCAAACTTTACAAGGGGAATTTAAGTGAATAAATGAATATTACAACATTTAATCGAATAAGTGCATATTTCATCCAAAAAGAAAGGAAATTACAAAAGAAAAAGAGAAATTCCTAAACTAAATCTTAAACTAGATCTTCAACTCATTTTTTATCTTCTCAACTTATATTGATCTTCTTATCTTCCAATCTTCTTATTCTTCTTTTGCTGCAAGACAAAGAACACAAGAAGGAAGAGATGCAACAAGGAGAGTTTGGAAAAGGATTTACCTCCGAATTGTGTAGAAGTACTATACAAGATCAGCTTTGAAAGTTTGGAAGTCACATATCAAGAATCTAATCTTATGAGTTTCTCTAGAAATTGTGTGAAATTCAAAAGCTTTGTGCTATGTAAAAGAAGTTTGGTAGCAAGACTGACCACCTTGTTAAAAAATTATCTTTTCACATACATGAAACAATTGAATGTCATCTAAACAAATATAAGAGTAAAAAAATAAAAGTTTCTCATGATTAGAGTGTTTGCTTTCACGACAAGGGTGAAGCAATTGATATTTTGGAATTCAATTTCAGAAAATTAAGAACTTGTCTTAACATCCAATAATTGACCAGAGGCAATATTGAGCCATATAAAATTATCTCAGGCAACTTATTAATCCCTCTAATCTAGTCAAGTTCCTAACTAAGAAATCCCACTTGGAAAAGTAAATTGTTTCTCCAATGGTATTAATTACCAAGGAAGAAAATTAAGTCAAATTATAAAGCCCACAAATCTGAAATTGCAAGCTACCCGATCACCACCATTCAATTCATTTCAGCACTCAAGAATGAAAAAAGCCACATAAGAGAAAAGCCAAACCAGCCCATCTAGTGACAAAAGCCTCTTGGCTAGCTCAACAATAATTCCTACAAGGAGATAAGACCAATGACTAGTCACCTCTATCCACAAGCTAAATATCTAGTTTGGCTTGAACCCCAAGGAATGCTCATACATGAGGGCTTGACAAGAAAGCACCTTACTCACCTATACAAAGCAAGAGTCACCACTTGAGGTGTCAACTTGTAAGGGATAGTATAAGGCCATATAAAAGAGACCCCATGGCAGCCCTTTCAACACTAACACCACGGTATGATGTGACCAATGAATTTGAACCAAATCAAATATATTCCCTTATTAGCAAGAACACAGAAACACAAGAACAGCCAGCTGGATCACAAGTTCTACACAACAGCCAATTATCTATCTAGCACCATTATTTTCTCAAATCAGCACAACTACACCAGCAGCTAATCTAGCAACTAAATCATTTTCCAAGATCAGCCAGAACATCCCAAGAACACCTAGAACACTACCAAATCTTGCCCAATCTTTAGATCAACTAGGAAATAGGTCAAGCAGCGAGGAGGAGCAGGCTAGCCACAAGACGCAGGTTATCATCATATTCCAGAAGACCAAGCTTCTCTTCAGCAGCAGGTTGATATCTAGGAACCCAATCGTGTGCAGCATATGTTAATCCTTAGTTGGGAGAGAGGGAAGTGAGGAGATATGCAGCAGAGACGTTCTTATCAGTTTACATAGCAAGATCTATCCAGAAATACATCTATAAATTGCTACAATACAAAAATAAGTATAAGAAAGGCTAGGATAAATTATATATTGCTGGACAACTACTTGGTGCTGCCCACAAACTTCTAAATCGCTTATATGTGCAAGCACAACACATCCAAAATAATTCTTGTCCATCTACAGCTTGAGAACAAGCAACAAAATCATCTACGTCACCTAAAGCAGCAAGCAAACATGCTAATCCAAGCTATTCTACCTAGTACCAGTTCTGAAATATCTAAGACAGTAAGTAAACCTACCAAACAATTTTTATTACATGATCTGGATATTTTCTATACTAAAATCCACAGCACCAGAAGCACTAGATCGAGCTGAACATGCATCTACACCTGTGCACACTCACTAGAGGCACCACAGTGAACAGATCATGCTCCACAGATAAACACATGGGCACAAATTCATGGAAATATATTCAGTAGTGGATAATAAGCTTACAAGCAAATTCAGCAAGCCATTAAGAATTTAATATACCATTTCTAAGCTCAACAATAAGTTAAATAGGTATTTAATTGAATTTATGCAGCTAACAGGGTAAGTTTAAATTTAGTTTCGTCAGAGTTAAGGTATCACAAGTGTCACAGATGCTTGGATGAGTAAATATCCAAACTGGAGCGTCACCACACATCAGTTCATCACCAGGATGAACTGGAGCACTACACAAACACAACCACACCACAGTACATCGGCTCGATGGCCGTTCACAGATAGTTACCTAAACTAGTTGAGCAATGGCATGATGGCCATGGTCCAGAGCAAGGGGTGGAGCAGCTAGAGAGGAAGCAAAGACAGATCACCTTGAGAAGCTGTAGACGAGGCAGTGACAACGTGGGTGTTGATGTCGGGGTTGCGCCAGTGCACCATCCCGCCGACACCGGAGAAGAGGAAGTCGAGGTAGAACTAGAGCGAGACCACCATGTCCAGTACCACCATAGCAGTACCACACCACCACCATTTCTGCCCACAACCAAGGAGAGTGGCTGAGGAGAGCTAGGTAGGAGTTTGAGGAGGTGCGGTCGATCAGAGCTCGAGGTTGTCGGGGCAGATGGCCAGGAGCTCAAGGGAGAGTTGGAGGAGGCGTGGCCGGTGCGTTACAGCAGAGGTGGCGGCGATGGGAGCTGGCGAAGGAGATCGAGCCGGCGGTGGCCGGAATCATGAGCGACAGCAGCGGCTAGGGTTAGGGTTATTGGGGAGGTCGATGCGGGCGTGGATGGACACCGCGGCGGTGGGGAATCAAGAGAGAGGAGATCGAAGAGGCAGAGTCAGTAGGCGGCGGCGGAGGGAACGGTCGGCGACGGCCGGAGCCGTGGGCGATGGCGGTGGCATCGCCAGAGGCGATTGGGAAATCGCGGGAGAGAGAGGAGGAAGAGAGCGAGAGGGTGACCGGGTCGGGTTCGACCCAGTAACTCTTTGGGCTCAGCCCAAATGGTTGGGTTCGACCCACTCCAACCAAAACTACCGTAGGGGCATTTTGGTAATTTTGCCAACCCTTTCTAAAATTCATCTGAATTCAAACAATTTTAAATCATCACCTAAAATCTGAAAAATCAACTAAAAATAGGTTTAAATATCTATACTTCTTCTAATCTTCAAAAATGAAATTTCATAGAATTTTTGATGGTTTACCTCATGGTAAAAATTTGAGTGATTATTATTTCAAAATAAAGAACTTGGGATTGACTTAAATTCCTAATTGAAGTAATATTTTCAAACAAATAAATACTTAGAAATAAGTACTTGGTTTTAGAATTCATTAAGTGTTCTAAGATAATACTGATGGCTTATTCAAAATTATTACCACTCTAGTTTTAAAATTAAAACTAGTATCCTTATAAAAAAATCTTAAAAAAGATGTTTTTAAATGTTTTCTTCAAGGCAAAATTTCAATATTCCAACAAAAATATAAAACACGAATTCTTTCAAATTGGATAAGTTTTAATAAACTAAATCATTTAATCAATAAAATTTGATCACTTATTGAATTGTTCTTAATCATTATTCAATTTAACTTAAGTAATATTCTTAAATATAATAATATCTTGTTACTTGAATAAATGTGAAGAGCACTTAAAATTTGGAAGTTAAAATAATTCAAAGTGATTCAACAAATCAATAAATTAAAAACTCTTAAACACTCGAAAAGTATTAAAATCCACAACTTGGGGTATTTTGGGGTGACGATGTGATGACGTGAAAACACACGCTCGTTGAGAGACCCCAAGAGGAAGGTATGAAGTAGTGCAGCAGCAATTTTCCCTTGAAATCTACCAAGGTTATCGAACCAGTAGGAGGTGGAAGAGTTTCAACACGGTGTCAATCTACTCTACGCTTGTAGATTAACGCGGACCTGCACACACACAATCAAAGTACTTTGCCCCAATGAAACAGGAAGGTTGTCAATCTTCCCGGCTTGCTGAATACAAAGGGTTAAACATATGGCGTGGAGAATAAATATAAATGTAAAAAGGAACAACGAACAAGTGATTGTAGAGTGTGGTGGAAACGGTGGTTTTATCTGTGTAAAAGAATGGACCGGGGTCCACAGTTCACTAGAGGCGTCTCTCCATAAAAGATAACAGGCATGTTGGGTAAACAAATTACGGCTGGGCAATTGACGAATGGCAAGAGCATGAAAATGCATATTATAATAAGATGTTCAGTGTAGTATTTATTGGGCATTACAACATATTACATAGACCGCTTACCAGCTGCATCTATGACTAATAATCCACTCCCGAGATAACATCCGTGTCTCTCACGACTATTAAGTTGCAAGCAACAGATAATTGCATTAAGCAAGGTGTGTAATTTAAACAATGCAAATGACATATAAGCAACGCATATATGCAAAGCAAAGTTATTTTCTCCCTAGTGGCAACAGCACATCCGCAACCTTAGTCGTTTCTGTCATTCGAGCCTAGAATACTGGAGGCATGAACCCACTATCTAGCATAAATACTCCCTCTTGAAGACACTAGCATCTACTTGGCCAAAGCATCTACTAGCATCGGAGAGCATGCAAGAACATAAATAAAACAATAGATAAATAGATGAACAACTTAATCATAACTTCACAATTCATCGGATCCCAGCAAACACAACATGTAGCATTACATACAGATGATCTTGATCATGTTAGGCAGCTCTTAAGATCTAAACATGATAGCACAAAGTGGAGAGACAACCATCTAGCTACTGCTATGGACCCGTAGTCCAAGGATGAACTACTCACGCATCTGTCCGGAGCTGGCATGGTGATGTAGAGCCCTCCGGCGATGATCTTCTCCTCCGGCAGGGTGCCAGGAAGAGCTTCAGAACCCTCCCGAACTAGGGTTGATGACGGCGGCGGCGACGGAACTTTTCATGAAATAATGCTCGGGTATTTAGGGTTTTCGGGAGGAGAAGAATATATAGGCGGAGGGGAGACGCGAGGGGCCACTAGGTGGGGCCACGCCGAGGTGGCGTCTGGGCCCCCCGGGGCGCCTCTTCAATCGCCCTTCGGACTTCGTCTTCGTGTCGGTGTAAAACTCCACCTCGTTGATTTTCGTCCAATTCCGAGAATATTTCCCGGCTAGCTTTTCTGAAACAAAAAGACAGCAGAAAAGCTGTTATGGAAATATTCTCGGAATTGGACGAAAATCAACGGAGGTCCCTATTTCACCGACACGTATACGGAGTCCAAAGGGGAGATGGAGGAGCGCCAGGAGGTGGCCACACAAGGGCACGGCGCGGCCCCACCTCCTGCCGCGCCGAGGGTGCGTGTGAGCCCTCGGGTGCCCTCAGCCGCCGCCCTTTCGCCTATTTATTCCCCCGACGCGAAAACCCTAAATACCCGAGTCATATTCCACGAAAAGTTCCAGAGGTGCCGCCGTCGTCAACCCTAGCTCGGGAGGGTTCTGAACCTCTTCCCGACACCCTGCCGGAGAGGGGAATCATCACCAGAGGGCTCTACATCGCCACGCCTGCCTCCGGAGTGATGCGTGAGTAGTTCATCCTTGGACTACGGGTCCATAGCAGTAGCTAGATGGTTGTCTCTCAACTTTATGCTATCACGTTTAGATCTTGTGAGCTGCCTAACATGATCAAGATCATCTTATTGTAATGCTACATGTTGTGTTTACTGGGATCCGATGAATATTGAATACTATGATCAAGTTGATTATTAATCTATGTTACATGTTATTTATGATCTTGCATGCTTTCCGTTACTAGTAGATGCTTTGGCCAAGTAGATGCTTGTAACTCCAAGAGTGAGTATTTATGCTAGATAGTGGGTTCAGTCTCCAGTAATCTAGGTAAGTGATAGCAACGTCTAAGGTTGTGGATGTGATGTTGCCACTAGGGATAACCTAACAATGCTATGTCCACGGTCATATGTACTTGTTTACATTACGCACATTACTTAATGCGATTATCCGTTGCTTGCAACTTAATACCAACGGGAACACGGATGTCAACCTGAAGGTGGATTATTAGTCATAGATGCAGTTGGATAACGGTCTATGTATCTTGTCGTAATGCCCAATTAAATATCATGGTAGTCATCTTGTCATATATATGCATTGTCATGCGCTCAATATTTTATCAATTGCCCAGCTGTAATTTGTTTACCCAACATGTCATTTATCTTTATGGAGAGACATCACTAGTGAACTGTGGACCCCGGTCCATTCTTTTAGACTGATAAAACCACCAACTACAAACAATTGTTCTCTTTTACTTTCTGCAATTAAACATTATTTTCCACACCATACGTTTAATCCTTTGTTACAGGAAGCCGGGAAGATTGACAACCTTCCTGTTTCGTTGGGGCAAAGTAGTTTGATTGTGTTGTGTGCCGGTTCCACGTCGGTCGCCGGATTCCCTGGTGTTGCGCCGTGCCATATTCCGCCACCAACAACCTTCTGAAGTGCTCCTACTCCTACTGGTTCGATAACCTTGGTTTCATACTGAGGGAAAACTTGCTGCTACACTGCTTCATACCTTCCTCTTGGGGTCTCCCAACGAACGTGTGATTTCACGTCATCAAGCTAATTTTCTGGCGCCGTTGCCGGGGAGTGGAAGTACTTCGGTTCAGCAGTCTCCTAACTTCCCCTTCAACACGCCATATTTTTCTGGCGCCGTTGCCGGGGAGTTAGCAGGCTTCTGCAAGGGGAGTCTCACGCTTCCAATCTCTTACTTTTTTTTTGTCTTGCTTAATTTACTTTTATTTTATCTTGTTTGCTTTTAATTATCAAAAACACAAAAAAATTAGTTACTTTAATTTTTGAGTTATTATTTTCTGTCTTGTTTTAAATTTGCTAAAATGAGTACCCTGAGAACACTAAGTTGTGCGATTTCACTAGCACAAGCAACAATGATTTCATATGCACACCTATTGCTCCACCTGCTTCTAAAGCAGAGTTTTATGAAATTAAACCTGCTCTTTTAAATCTTGTAATGAATGAGCAATTTTCTGGTGTTAGTACTGATGATGCTGCTGCTCACCTTAATAACTTTGTTGAACTTTGTGAAATGCAAAAGCATAAGGAAGTAGATGGTGATATTATTAAATTGAAACAGTATTGATTCATGGACTAAATGCAAAGATGCTTTCATTGGAAAATATTATCCTCCTGCTAAGATTATATCTTTGAGAAGTAGCATAATGAATTTTAAGCAATTTGATAATGAACATGTTGCTCAAGCATGGGAGAGAATGAAATCATTGGTTAAGAATTGTCCCACTCATGGACTGACTACTTGGATGATCATCCAAACCTTCTATGCAGGATTAAATTTTTCTTCAAGGAATTTGTTGGATTCGGCCTCTGGAGGTACCTTCATGTCCATCACTTTGGGTGCTGCAACAAAGCTTCTAGATGATATGATGATAAATTATTCTGAGTGGCACACCGAGAGAGCTCCAACAGGTAAAAAGGTAAATTCTGTTGAAGAAACCTCTTCCTTGAGTGCTAAAATTGATACTATTATGTCTATGCTTGCAAATGGTCAAGTGCATGTTGATCCAAATAATGTTCCTTTAGCTTCTTTGGTTGCTCAAGAAGAGCATGTTGATGTGAACTTCATTAAAAATAATAACTTCAACAACAATGCTTATAGGAATAATTTTGGTAATGGTAATTATAAGCCTATCCTTCTAATGGTGGCAATGGTTATGGTAGTTCCTACAACAATAATAAAAGTGTACCCTCTGATCTTGAAGTTATGCTTAAGGATTTTATTAGTACACAAACTGCTTTCAATAAAACTGTTGAGGAAAAACTAGGGAAAATTGATGTTCTTGCCTCTAAGGTTGATAGTCTTGCTCTTGATGTTGAATTTTGAAAATAAAGAACATGCCTCATGATGTTAAAGAGAGCAAAACTCTCAATGCTATACAAATTAAAATTGATAATAATGTGAGGATGCTAGCCGAATTGCATGCTAGATGGGAAAGAGAGGATGAAATTGCTAGAAAGAATAGTATTGCTAGAGTTTGTACTATTTCTACTACTGAAAATGCTTTAACTCAAGTGTTAGCAAACTCCTACTATTAATGGCAAGATAATTGGTGTTGGCAATGTTTCTACTTCTATTGCAAAACGTTTAAATTGCCTGATAACTCTGAAACTGTTCTTGATAAAAATGCTGAAATTTCTAGTAATGATGAAGATAATAGCTCCATTACCTTTGATGATAATGATTTTGATTTTGATGGTTGTAATCTTCTGAAGTAATTATGTTCTTGCAAAAGCTAGCTAGAAGTCCTAAAGCAAGTGAAATAAACATGGCTTTTACTAAACATATTACTAATGCTCTCATACAAGTTAGGGAAGAAAAATTGAAACGTGAAGTATCCATCCCTAGGAAGTTAGAAGATGGTTGGGAGCCATCATTAAAATGAAGTTGAATAACTTTGATTGCAATGCTTTGTGTGACCTTGGTGCTAGTGTTTCTGTTATGCCTAAAAGACTTTATGATATGCTTGATTTAGCACCTTTGGAAAATTGTTATTTGGATGTTCACCTTGCTGATGCTACTATAAAGAAACCTTTGGGTAGAATTGATGATGTTCTTATTATGGTTAATAACAACTTTGTCCCTGTTGATTTGTTGTTTTGGATATTGAATGCAATCCATCTTGTCCTATTGTGCTTGGAAGACCTTTTCTTAGAACTTGGTGCTATTATTGATATGAGAGAGGGAATATTAAATATCAATTCCCTCTCAAGAAAGGTATGGAACACTTCCCTAGGAAGAAGATAAAACCACCTTATGATTCTATTGTTCGAACAAATATAATGTTGATGCTTCTACACTTGGTAATACTTGATGCATGCTTTGTGCCTAGCTAAAAGGCGTTAAAGAAAAGCGCTTATGGGAGGCAACCCATTATTTTATTTCTGCAATTTTTCTTTTATTGAGTCAAGGAGGTTGTTTACTTCTGTAGCAACTCCTTTGTATCTTTACTTTTTCGCATTGTTGTGCCAAGAGTAGTCTCTAATGATAAGATGATGCTAGATTTTGATTGCTGCGCAGGAACAGATTTCTGCTGTTCACCGTATTAATTATCTAAATCAACAGAATGTGATTTAAATCTGCAAATTTTTGTGCGTAATCCTGATGTATGTACGCATCTTTCATTAGTTCAAAGTTTTTCGATCTGAGCAACGTAAGTGCCTCGAAAAAATTCGTCTTTGCGGACTGTTCTGTTTTAGACAGATTATGTCTTTTATTTTGCATTCTCTCTTTTACTAGTGTTGGGTGGAATTCTTTTTTGGGTGGAAGAGCTTCACATAACATCAGTGGCAGTAGCTAATGTTTAAAGTAACGGTCATATTGCGTCTTACAGAACATGTGAGTTTTTGATTGTGCACTAACCCTCTAATGAGATTTACTTTGAGTTTGGTGTGGCGGAAGTTTTCAAGGGTCAAGAGGAAGAGTGATATAATAGGATGGAGAAGAGTGAAGAGCTTAAGCTTGGGGAGGCTCCCATGGATCTCCCCAGCATATTTCAAGAAGACTCAAGCGTCTAAGCTTGGGGATGCCCAAGGCATCCCCTTCTTCATCGTCAAAATTATCAGGTCATCTCTAGTGAAACTATATTTTAATTCTTTCACATCATATGTGCTTTCTTGGAGCGTCTGTGTGCTTTTATTTTCAGTATGTTATTTTTATTTTGTGATCAACTTGATTGGATCCTAGCATTCTTGATTGGGAGAGAGACACGCTCCGCTTTTTCATGAGAATACTCCTATTCTTCACTTATATTTGTTGAGTATTCATATCTAGCGCTGTTCAGCTTTTAGCTCTTGTTTTCATGTATCTCTTGTCAGAGCTATTAGTTCTTTTAAAGAAAGTACTCTCTTACTTCACTTATACTTGTTTGGAGAGTTATTGAAATAAATTGATTGGTGTTTGGTTGGAACAGAAAATGTTGCATGTGGTAAATGGTATAATGGAAAAGACTTGCATACTCTTGTAGATCACTAATTGGATAATTTGATACTTGTCAATTGTTTTGAGTTAACAAGTAGGTCATGATTAAACTTTTGCATCATGTAAGTTAAGCCCATTAGTGAAGAACTACCGTAAAGCTTGTTGAAATTTGGTTTGCATGGTGGTATCTCTAAGGTCTAGATATTTTCTAATAAAAGGGTTTGGTTAACAAGGAAGACGTATGAGTCTTATAATGCTTGCAATATGTTGGTCATATAAAACTTGGTGTACCGGTTGATATTCTTGTTTGCTTACATAACCTTGCTAGCCTAAACTCTGTACTGAGAGGGAATGCTTCTCGTGCATCCAAATCCTTGAGCCAAAATCCATGCCATTGTGTCCACCATAACTACCTATATGTGGTATTTCCTTGCCACTCCAAGTAAATTTTTCATGTGCTACCTTTAAACTATTCAAAATTGTTACTACTCCTTTTTGTGTCAATGTTTACCAAGCTCATGAGGACGTGGTGGATGTCTTTATGTCACTTGTCAAGCAGACTTTACCATCAGACTAGCGGCATATACATCCGCTTATCTATTAATTTTGCAAAAAGAGCTGGCAACGGGGTGCCCAGTCCCAATTAATTACAACTTTAACCGCTTAATTCTCTTCACATTTTTGCCCTGATTTATCAGTCAAGCAATAATACAGTGAAATATCTGCATGTGTAAACAAAAGAGAAAGAGGGATGATCTGCCTTGCTGGTAGAAATAACGTCCTTCATGGGAGCCGCTCTTAAAAGTCTGTTTGGCCGGGGTCATATTGTACTTTCCACTACTGATTCGTTGACCAATTAACATACACCTCCAAAACTTAATTTTTACTCTCTATATGATTTCAAAAACTAAAAAGCTCTAGCACATGATTTAATCCCTGCTTCCCTCTGCGAAGGGCCTTTCTTTTACTTTTATGTTGAGTCAGTTTTCCTACTTCTTTCTATCTTCCACAAGCAAACACTAGTGTCAACTTTGGTACAACATTTGTTATATGCTACATATTGGACTTATTATATTGCTTTGTGTTGACAATATCCATGAGATAAATATGTTGAAAGTTGAAGCAAACGCTGAAACTTAAATCTTCCTTTGTGTTGGTTAAATACCTTTTATTAGAATCTATTGCTTTATGAGTTAACTCTTATGTAAACCTGTGGATGCATTGTCTCCAAAGTACTATTCATGAAAATTTTGCTTGTATGATTCAGTGTTTACTCATTATCTATTTGGTAGCAAACTATAGACCATTGACTTGGATCACTTCATTCATTTACATGTGCCTTACAATACTATTTGATCAAGATTATGATGGTAGCATGTCACTTCAAAAATTATTTTGTTTTATCGTTTACCTACTCGAGGACGAGTAGGAACTAAGCTTGGGGATGCTGATACGTCTCAAACGTATCTATAATTTTTGATGTTCCATGTTGATATTATACCAATTGTTACATGTTTTGCATCACTTCATATCATTTTTATATTTTTTGGGACTAACCTATTAACAAGATGCCACAGTGCCAGTTCCTGTTTTCTGCTGTTTTTGTATTCCAGAAAAGCTGTTCTGGAAATATTCTCGGAATTGGACGAAAATCAACGGAGGTCCCTATTTCACCGACACGTACACGGAGTCCAAAGGGAGACGGAGGAGCGCCAGGAGGCGGCCACACAGGGCTCGGCGGGCCCCACCTCTGCCGCGCCGAGGGTGGTGTGGGCCCCTCGGGTGCCTCAGCGCCGCCCTTTCGCCTATTTATTCCTCCCGATGCGAAAACCCTAAATACCCGAGTCATATTCCACGAAAAGTTCCAGAGGCGCCGCCGTCGTCAACCCTAGCTCGGGAGGGTTCTGAAGCTCTTCCCGGCACCCTGCCGGAGAGGGGAATCATCACCGGAGGGCTCTACATCGCCATGCCTGCCTCCGGAGTGATGCGTGAGTAGTTCATCCTTGGACTACGGGTCCATAGCAGTAGCTAGATGGTTGTCTCTCCACTTTATGCTATCATGTTTAGATCTTGTGAGCTGCCTAACATGATCAAGATCATCTTATTGTAATGCTACATGTTGTGTTTGCTGGGATCCGATGAATATTGAATACTATGATCAAGTTGATTATTAATCTATGTTACATGTTATTTATGATCTTGCATGCTTTCCGTTACTAGTAGATGCTTTGGCCAAGTAGATGCTTGTAACTCCAAGAGTGAGTATTTATGCTAGATAGTGGGTTCAGTCTCCAGTAATCTGGGCGAGTGACAGCAACGTCTAAGGTTGTGGATGTGCTGTTGCCACTAGGGATAACTAACAATGCTATGTCACGGTCATATGTACTTGTTTACATTACGCACATTACTTAATGCGATTATCCGTTGCTTGCAACTTAATACCAACGGGGAACACGGATGTCAACCTGAAGGTGGATTATTAGTCATAGATGCGGTTGGATAACGGTCTATGTATCTTGTCGTAATGCCCAATTAAATATCATGGTAGTCATCTTGTCATATATATGCATTGTCATGCGCTCATATTTTATCAATTGCCAGCTGTAATTTTTTACCCAACATGTATTTATCTTTATGGAGAGACACCACTAGTGAACTGTGGACCCGGTCCATTCTTTTACACTGATAAAACCACCAACTGCAAACAATTGTTCTCTTTTACTTTCTGCAATTAAACATTATTTTCCACACCATACGTTTAATCCTTTGTTACAGCAAGCCGGGAAGATTGACAACCTTCCTGTTTCGTTGGGGCAAAGTAGTTTGATTGTGTTGTGTGCAGGTTCCACGTCGGTCGGATTCCCTGGTGTTGCGCCGTGCCATATTCCGCCACCAACAACCTTCTGAAGTGCTCCTACTCCTACTGGTTCGATAACCTTGGTTTCATACTGAGGGAAAACTTGCTGCTGCACTGCTTCAGACCTTCCTCTTGGGGTCTCCCAACGAACGTGTGATTTCACGTCATCAATTACAAGTAACGTGAGGACTACCTATAAGGTAGAGTATTCATGGTTGGATGGACTATCTTTGTCTAATCCATTTGGAGGAAGCAAACCACTAAGGAAAAAAACTATGTTCTATAAAGCCGGTAAAGGACAGTTATCTCAGAGGTTCTAGAGCAAAGGTGATGATCTTATTACCCGAAATAAGGTCTTCTTAAGCTCATGGTTATAAGGAAGTGTACCACTAATCATGTCTGGAGATCATAAAAGGAGGTGGAAGTAGCAGTAAGATCCTTGGAATTTATCAAATAATCGATGAAAGTTGACATATGGATAATAAGGATCAATGGAGGATGCAAAAAAAGGATTTTGGACAAGGGATCACCTAAATCTACATCCACGTCAGAACAGAATTTGAGAGAATCAATATCTGCAGAAGTTCTTTCTACTTGATTATACGCGAGAGAAGTCAAAACTTCGGGACGAAGTTTAGTTTAAGGGGGAGAGGATGTAATACCCCAGGTTTTAGAGAGTCGAAAGGGTAGAAATAGAATTTGTGCATTTCATAGCATGCATCTAAAAATGCGGGAAATTTTGGCGCGCTTAAGAAACGAGACAAAGGGATCGATGTTTCTCTCGACTCGATGAATTAGGGTTTAGATCATCCTGTTGAGTGCTATAAACTTCGAAATGACCTTTCCTTATTATCAACACTTTTGATCACAATTTATAATATGACAAGATATAATTCAATTGAATAAAAGACACACACATAATCTCATCTATATGATCATACGAATCCAACAAACATTTATTATCATCTCATCTCAATTCATCACATTAACACATACATGATCATATCACCGTTCACTTACATCATGTCCTAATTTCAATCTTATCTCATCTTATCTTTACACTCATCTCAAATTCCAAATACAAATGTCCAAAGTCTTTATAAGATACAAAAATGGACACAAGATCAAACTTTACAAGGGGAATTTAAGTGAATAAATGAATATTACAACATTTAATCGAATAAGTACATATCTCATCCAAAAAGAAAGGAAATTACAAAAGAAAAAGAGAAATTCCTAAACTAAATCTTAAACTAGATCTTCAACTCATTTTTTATCTTCTCAACTTATCTTGATCTTCTTATCTCCCAATCTTCTTATTCTTCTTTTGCTGCAAGACAAAGAACACAAGAAGGAAGAGATGCAACAAGGAGAGTTTGGAAAAGGATTTATCTCCGAATTGCGTAGAAGTACTATACAAGATCAGCTTTGAGAGTTTGGAAGCCACACATCAAGAATCTAATCTTATGAGTTTCTCTAGAAATTGTGTGAAATTCAAAAGCCAAAACCAGCCATCTAGTGACAAAAGCCACTTGGCTAGCTCAATAATAATTCCTACAAGGAGATAAGACCATTGACTAGTCACCTCTATCCACAAGCTAAATATTTAGCTTGGCTTGAACCCCAAGGAATGCTCATACATGAGGGCTTGAGAAGAAAGCACCTTACTCACCTATACAAAGCAAGAGTCACCACCTGAGGTGTTAACTTGTAAGGGATAGTATAAGGCCATATAAAAGAGACCCCATGGCAGCCCTTTCAACACTAACACCACGGTATGATGTGACCAATGAATTTGGACCAAATCAAATGTATTCCCTTATTAGCAAGAACACAGAAACACAAGAACAGCCAGCCGCATCACAAGTTCTACACAACAGCCAATTATCTATCTAGCGCCATTATTTTCTCAAATCAGCACAACTACACCAGCAGCTAATCTAGCAACTAAATCATTTTCCAAGATCAGCCAGAACATCCCAAGAACACCTAAAACACTACCAAATCTTGCCCAATCTTTAGATCAACTAGGAAATAGGTCAAGCAGTGAGGAGGAGCAGGCTAGCCACAAGACGCAGGTTATCATCATATTCCAGAAGACCAAGCTTCTCTTCAGCAGCAGGTTGATATCTAGGAACCCAATCGTGTGCAACATCTGTTCATCCTTTGTTGGGAGAGAGGGAAGAGAGGAGAGAGGCAACAGAGACGTTCTTATCAGTTTAGATAGCAAGATCTATCTAGAAATACATCTATAAATTGCTATAGTGCAAAAATAAGAATAAGAAAGGCTAGGATAAATCATATCTTGCTAGACAACTACTTGGTGCTGCCCACAAACTTCTAAATCGCTTATATCTGCAAGCACAACACATCCAAAATAATTCGTGTCCATCTACAGCTTGAGAACAAGAAAATCAACAACGTCACCTAAAGCAGCAAGCAAACACTCTATTCCAAGCTATTCTACCTAGTACCAGTTCTGAAATATCCAGGACAGTAAGTAAATCTACCAAACTATTTTTATTACATGATCTGGATATTTTCTATACTAAAATCCACAGGACCAGATGCACTAGATCGAGCTGAACATGCATCTACACCTGTGCACACTCACTAGAGGCACCACAGTGAGCAGCTCAAGCTCCACAGATAAACACATGGGCACAAATTCATGGAAATATATTCAGTAGTGGATAATAAGCTTACAAGCAAATTCAGCAAGCCATTAAGAATTTAATATACCATTTCTAAGCTCAACAATAAGTTAAATAGGTGTTTAATTGAATTTATGCAGCTAACAGGGTAAGTTTAAATTCAGTTTCGTCAGAGTTAAGGTATCACAAGTGTCACTGATGCTTGGATGAGTAAATATCCAAACAGGAGCATCACCACACATCAGTTCATCACCAGGATGAACTGGAGCACTACACAAACACAACCACACCATAGTACATTGTCTCGATGGCCGTTAACAGAGAATCACCTAAACTAGTTGACCAATGGCACGATGTCCATGCTCTAGAGCAAAGGGTGGAGCAGCTAGAGAGGAAGCAAAGACAGATCACCTTGAGCAGCTGTAGACGAGGCAGTGACGACGTGGGTGTCGATGCCGGGGTTTGCGCGAGTGCACCATCCCGCTGGCACCGGAGAAGAGGAAGTCAAGGGAGAACCAGAGCGAGACCACACCACGTTCAGTACCACCATAGCAGTACCACACCACCACCATTTCTGCCCACAGCCGAGGAGAGTGGCCGAGGAGAGCTAGGTAGGAGTTTCAGGAGGCGCGGTCGAGCAGAGCTCGAGGGTGTCAGGGCCGATGGCCAGGAGCTCAAGGGAGAGTTGGAGGAGGTGTGGCCGGTGCGGGATAGCAGAGGTGGTGGCGATGGGAGCTGGCGGAGGAGATCGAGCCATCGGTGGCTGGAATCGTGAGCGACAACAGCGGATAGGGTTAGAGTTGCTGGGGAGGTCGATGCGAGCGTGGATGGACACCGCGGCGGTGTGGAATCAAGAGAGAGAGGAGATCGAAGAGGCGGAGTCAGCAGGCGGCGGTGCCGGGAACGGCCGGCGACGGCCGGAGCCGTGGGCGACAGCGGCGGCATCGCCAGAGGCGATTGGGGAATCGCGGGAGAGAGAGGAGGAAGAGAGAGCGAGAGGGTGACTGGGTCGGGTTCGACCCAGTAACTCTTTGGGCTCAGCCCAAATGGTTGGGTTCGACCCACTCCAACCAAAACAACCGTAGGGGCATTTTGTTAATTTTGCCAACCCTTTCTAAAATTCATCTGAATTCAAACAATTTTAAATCATCACCTAAATCTGAAAAATCAACTAAAAATAGGTTTAAATATCTATACTTCTTCTATTCTTCAAAAATGAATTTTCATAGAATTTTTTATGGTTTTACCTGATGGTAAAATTTTGAGTGATTATTATTTCAAAATAAAGAATTTGGGATTGACTAAAATTCCTAATTGAAGTAATATTTTCCAACAAATAAATCCTTAGAAATAAGTACTTGGTTTTAGAATTCATTAAGTATTCTAAGATAATACTCATGGCTTATTCAAAATTATTACCACTCTAGTTTTAAAATTAAAACTAGTATCCTTATAAAGATTTTTCTTAAAAATATATCTTTTTCAATGTTTTCTTCAAGGGAAAATTTCAATATTCCAACGAAAAATATAAAACATGAATTCTTTCAAATTGGATAAGTATTAATAAACTAAATCCTTTAATCTATATAATTTGATCACTTATTGCATTGCTCTTAATCATTATTCAATTTCACTTAAGGAATATTCTTAAATATAATAATATCTTGTTACATAAATAAAAGTGAAGAACACTTAAAACATGGAAGTTAAATCAATTCAAAGTGATTCAACAAATCAATAAATTAAAAACTCTTATACACTAGAAAATTATTAAAATCCACAACTTGGGGTATTTTGGGGTGACGATGCATCTCATGACTATGCATAATAGCTTGTTGTCAAAAAATTTAGTGGTCCTTATCAGGATTACATTGCTATTTTTAGATCTCGGAGTTTTAACACAAACCATAGAACCCCGAAGGGTTTGAACTGCCATTTCTATCCAAGGCAAGTTCACTCTTGCTCATGTCCTACCTGAAATATTTTTATTAAATTACTTGCAAAGTACTATGGTTTATTATCTGCATAACAAACTATTTTCGAATTATGTGAATTGCTATATATTATTGAAGGGGATCGTATGCAGAAAACAAAAAAAAATTCTAACAACGATAACCTAAATTGCCAGAATCTATTACTATGCAGATATAGAGTAACGGAGAAGATCGATGTACATACCCATGTATACCGAAAAGCGGTGATTACGCTCCCGCACAAGCGTTGTCGATGAAGCCGACGTAGCCGACCTCAAGGTCGTGTAGACGAACTCCTCCAAGTGCCACAAGTGCAGCACCTCGTAACTCTACACACGTACGGTGTAGACGACAACCTCCGGGCTCCGATCCAGCAAAGCAGAGGAAGCAGAAGACTTGGATCCAGGAGCACGGCGGTGTGCGTATGATGGAGAGAACTTCTCAACCCGTGCGTAGCTCCAATTGCGGAGTCACGTCTTAAACGGATGAGAGAGAGAGGAAGGATGCATTTTTAAAAGGCAATGGGCACCCCTATATAAAGGAGGAGGGAGGGGTGTCACCCTTGGTGGCTTAGCCATGTGGGACTATTCCCACATGGCCAGCCGCACCAAGGGGTGCGTCGGCCCTAGGTGGGCCCCATTTGGCCCACCTAGGGCAGCCCCCTCCCAATTCGCACTAAGGGGGAAGTTCCCCCTATGGGCCTTTTCCCTTTGGTGAAGGCCCATTTAGGTGGGCTGCCTTTAAAATTCGAATTAACTTAAAATAAAATATATTTAACCATTAATTACATTAATTAATATTAAATACATGTTATCTAATTTATTCGACCTCCGAAACATCTTTCGTTGCCCTCCGAACTCCATCGGATATGTCCCGGAACCATTCTAGAACCCTTCTCTATTTTCTCTTCGATATCCAATCTAATTTAAAAGTCTTCTACCCTTAAGTGTGCCACCCTACGGTTCAAGATCACTCCAGACATGATCGAGACATTTCTCCGATCAATGACTAACATCGGGATTTGGAAACCCATGATAGTCCCTGTGCGTCCACGAATATCTTTGTCGTATGAACCTTAAACGTCAAGTCCCATACCTTTTGCCTGGCGATACTTAGTTTGTCTGAGACTCGATCTCCGGTATCATGATACCTAGCTCGATCTCGTTACCAGCAATACTATCTTTACTCGTCTGTGATATTACATCCTCGTGACCTAGTCACATGCTTGCAAGCTCATTGATACAACATCACCGAGTGGGCCGAGAATATCTATCCTGCTATGTGGATTGGGAAATCCCGCTCTTGATCATACTCCTCAACCTATTCCTTCGGATACCTGATATGCGACACCTTTATTGTCACCCTATTTAAGGTGTGACGTTTGATGCAATCAAGGCACCTTCCAGAGATAGTGATTAAATATGATCTCATGGTCGAAGGCTTGAGTACTACGTTCTCCTATATATTGGGTGAGCGTCCATCACATCATTCACCTAATGACATGACTCCATTATCAATTGACACTCATGTCCATGATCAGGAAACCTTGATCATCTGTTGATCTCAATGGACTAGTAAAGAGGCTACTAGGGACCTGGTTGTTTACATACCACATGTGTATTAATGTTTCCGCTCAATACAGTTCTAGCATGGTATAAAACATATTATGAACAATCGAGATATGACAAATAAAATATCTTTATTAATTGCCTCTAGGGCATATCTCCTTCAATTATTGTTTGGCGGACGACGGAACCATGGTATGGTATCGATCTCTTGGTGGAGGTTCCATCGTACGGGAAAGTATATATCTAGGATAAATCACCAATGTCCCAGTGATTCTAGCGCCGTATCGAAGCATCAGCCAACAAATTCACTATGGATGGGCTTGTCAGAGGTTTCTTCCCTCCTTCGCTTATCCTCGGCAGACTATTACCTGGTTGGGTCTGTTGTGGCGGCCAACTACGTGGAAGCTCATACTCTTCCCACCTGACGGGGTGATTTGAAATAGGAGCTCGGGAGTGGTGACGGGCTATTGGTCTTTGTATCGGCCGGGTCATAAGGGGCGGATATGCGTTGTGCGGGGAAGCGACTCAACATGACTTGTTTCCCTGAGTTCTGACTATAGCACACATGGTGTGCTGAGAGAGCATACGGAGCCAAGCAGTTGTTGGGTAAAGTGGTGCAGCTCTGCAGAGTTAAACAAAGAAATTGTGACTGTCACATCGTTGTTCCAGGAGGGGACTACAGACCGCAGCGGGAAAGGCATCCCAAGTGATGACTATAAACCCGTGGAGGCTGGGGGCATAGTTTTCCCAAATAAAATGTCCATGATCGCGACCTTTTCCTAAAAACGTTTTACAAAACCTGCATATTGATCTATGACTTTTTGGTCTAGATGGTAGCTAGTGCATAAAACACCTTATCTCCTATTATATGAACTTGCTGAGTAACGCCCGTGTTGATCACCCTTTCCCCGTTTACCCCCTGCTTAGACTTTTGGAGCCAGCGAAGGAGTTGACAGTTATCCATGATGATGTCGAGGAGGTCTTCAACAAGGAGTCAAATCAACCCGGTGGCGTTTGAAGGAGTCAACCACTACTTTGTCAACGGAAGAACGACGACAACAGTGCAATGGTGTACACGACGACCTCACTGCTAACACTACTAGGAAACTAGCTATAGATAGAAATGCATTTTGTGGCGCATATAAAAGTGCGTGCGCCACAGAAATATTTCTGTGGCGCATATGTTTGCATGCGCCACAGAAATGTTGGAATTCTGTGGCGCACGTAAACCACATGCGCCACAGAAATCTGTATTTCTGTGGCGCATTATGCGCCACAGAAATACAGATTTCTGTGGCGCACATCGATATTCGCCACAGAAATACAGATTGCTATATGCGTCACAAAAGTTTCAAAAGGAAATTCAAAATTTTCAAAAAATCCAAAAAAATCAAAAAATCCAAAAAAATTAAAAAAATCCAGAAAACTTCAAAAAAAAATCTAAAAATCTAAAACAAATTCAACAAATCCAAAAAAAATAAAAATTTAAGAAAAAATGTAATTTTTTTAAAATGACAAAAAATCAAAAAAATCTAAATTTCGAGGAATTCTAAATTTTTAGAAATTTCAAAAAAAAACTATTTTTTAATTTTAAAAAAAACAAATTTTATTTTTTGTCATTTTTTAAAAAATACATTTTTCTTAAATTTTCAATTTTTTTGGATTTTTTGAAGTTTTATGGATTTTTTTATTATTTTTGAATTTTTTGAAGTTTTTGAATTTTGGATTTTTTGAAAATTTTGAATTTCCTTTTTAAACTTTTGAAATTTTTGATTTTTTTGAAATTTAAAAACACACATATATACACATACCACACATAAACTACACACACATCTATACAGATATATACACATACAAGGCTTAAGAGGATTGATATGATACTTATATCAATAATAACTTTAGTAGCATAAGGGTAGCTGAACTGAATAGAACATAGAAGTTAAGCGTGCTTGGGTTGGATCAATTTGAGGATGGGTGAACTAGCGGGAGAACATAGAAGTTAAGCGTGCTTGGGTTGGATCAATTTGAGGATGGTTGAACTAGCGGGAAGTTATCAGTTCAAAAAATCCAAAAAAAATCAAATATTTAGGTTTTTCCAAATTATTTCATTTTTGTTTTTTTCTGGTTTTTTTTTGAATTTTTTGAGAATTCTGTGTCGCATATAGTGTGGATGCGCCATAGAAATGTGAGAATTCAGTGGCGCATCCGGATATGCGCCACAGAAATATAATTTAGTGGCGGCTTATCTGTGGCGCATGGGTGTCTGTGGCGCACCCACCCATGCGCCACAGATTTTTTTTTGGTGCGCCACAGATGACCTATTCCCTACTAGTGTAATGGAGGAGACAACATCTATTTGAAGGAGAAGTACATCCATGGATAAATATATTCCATATGGAATAGATTAGAGTTGTGACAATAGCAGTAGTGGATCAGGAATTAGAGATAGAGTTGATATCCATCTTAGTACTACGACTTCGATCTTTTCGGAGTTTCATTTGCATGAGACCTACTTATATTTGTAAAGGAGGTTCTCGAGATTTCGTATTGACCAGTGTTGTAATCCTATAGTGTTACCTTGGACCGGCTATGTTTATGTTGTACTACTCGGAGGGATGTAATATTTACAGAAAGGTCCTTTCGTGAGTGTTATATCAACGACTTGTACACTACAACATGCAGTGGTGTGCTGGGTCACCGCACAGTGCTATGCCATTCAGAGCACGATATAAGCTAAAGGTTGTTAGCCTTTGGGTGTGAGGTGTAGAATAATGAGAGAGAGAGAGAGAGAGAGAGAGAGAGAGAGAGAGAGAAGATGGAGAGATGAGTTGGAGAGGCAGCCCTCAGTTGCCAATGAGGGGGGCTGCCCTCCTCTTTTTAATTATAGAAGGGGAGGGGAAGCCTTGACTTGGGCCTTAGTTGCAGCCTTGCCCCCAAGTAAAGGGGGGCATCACCTTGTGGGCCTTGGGGCCCCCACACACACCTGGGGTGCAGCCCATGTTGCCCTCTAGAATGTTCGGACCTTCCAGACATTTAGAAAATATTCTAGTGTCCTTCCGGGTCTCCCGGAACCTTCCCGGTACTCCGGAACTTTTTCGGTTTTTTCTCTCCAAACGTATTTCTATCATCTCGGAACAATTTCTCACATGTTTGTAACCATTAGAGTAGTCAACAGACTAAGGATGATTTAACCGTGTGTGACCCCGCGGGTTTGTTAAGGAGTAGACATTATCTGGAACTCCATCAAATCAATAATCAACAGTGGGACTTGGACGCCCATATGGATTCCTACCGTTATAAGAATGTATTCAAGTGAACCTGTTGTCCCTATATAGGGTTCCCTTTGCTTTGCGGTATTTAAGAAATCCCAAGGCTAGACATTCTTGTATCCTTGTGAAGCAATGATTGATCACATACTATGTTATCCTTGTTACATGATTGTTTCATTTTCTCGTTACCGTATTATGGTATCCCTGTGATCCATGTCACCATGTGTCTGCGTAGACGATAATGGATACTGTCGGGGGGTTACCCCCGGGTAGGGTAATGATGAGGTAAAAACATGTAAGGTTAAGGCAGTAAGCTGTCCGAGGGAACGATTGAGCAAGGACGCAGGAGGCGTCATCCGACGTAAGGTGTACGTCCGAGGTATACTTTCCGAGGTATATCCTCCGAGGTATCAACCTCGGGGCAGTCAGCTAGCTACCACAGAAATAAGATATTCTCCACCGAGGTATATGATCAGGAGTGTTATCCGAGGTTGGCAGCAAGGATCGAGGCATGTCAGAGAGGTCACGGGTGCCGCAGAGCTCGTAGCCCGAGGCTTCAGAGGACGGCGAGGTCCGTCCACGGGATTCCCGGAAGCTCGGGGGCCTAGGAGCTGACTTGGCCATTTCGGGAAAGGTCTACAGGCTAGACCTCGGCAGGCTACTGAAGTATGACCCGAAGAGGAAAGCTAGGCCTGGCTGACCCGAAGAGGAGGACGGACAAACCCTAGCTCATTTCCCCCTTGTTAGTTTCATCTTCCATCGAGAGCTCTCACTTTGGTAGCAACATACAGCTCGAGGAGCACCTTGTACCTGAGAACCACACTGATATATTGAGAGAGGCAAGGCGGGAGTAGGGGTTTTACTTCCTCACGAAGGCCCCGAACCTGGGTACATCGTGGTGTCTTTTGTGTTCTTGGCTTTCTTGGTTTCTTGCTCATGTTCTTGTGGTTTCTTGCATGTTCTTGCTTGTGCACGTCTTGAGTGCATAAACCCTCCCCGGATTCCCCCAACGACCGTTCGGCCCCAACTAAGCCATACCCATGGCATCTGCCGTGATCCCACCACGACAGATACCGTAATACCGAGTGACCTATATTGTATCTCTCCATCGCCGGAGGAGCAAACACCATTCTTGAACTATTAAGTCATATATATTTTTTCTGACACCACCTGGAAACTGCCATTCTTGACAGCATCAAAGTATGAGGTCCAACATGTAGGAAATGATATCCCCATGGTCTAAGGACAAGTATATAAACACTTGTGATATGATTAATAACGTTCGGTACTATATATTAGATCTCATAGCATATCAAATGAGTGAGTTCGTCCTTCTCCAAGACAATGACCTCTTACGCACCCTCCTTTGACAATGGCGAGCAACACGATGCAAATATGCAGGGAGTGGCGGGGCTAGGGTTCGTGGCTGGCGGAGCGTGTGGAAGGGGCAACAGCGAGGTGCTCGGGTTTTGGAGAGATTGAGTGGGCTGGGCCTTGTCGACCTGTCCTGCTTATTTTGTTGTTGATTTAATAATCTCTATATTGGAGGGGGGCTGTATTGTCAGTCAGTAGTGTAAAATGTCATCTCTAACCGATAAATTCTTACGGACGCGACAGTGGTCAGCCATGAAGGTACGTTAAGTACCGGGTTTGCTCTGGACACAGCGGTCCAATGATCGATGTCGTTCCGATCCCACAATGCATGGCGTCCTTTGATAAAAACTCCATGTGAGTTCCGATAAAAGTGCTAAACTTGTATTGACAACAAATCAAATCCCAGTCTGGTATTCGTATAGTATTATGTAAACTTTAAACAAATAGGTTCGATTAGTACGGACGGAGGAAGGGAAGCACGAGGTTTGTCAGGGAGCTTGTCTGCTGGTCTCCTTGCTGCGTGCTGCGCCATGCAAATTCATGCAGTCGGTCGATGCATGCAAAGAAAGCGATCGAGAAGGGGGTGGAAAAGCTAAACCACCAAAGGCAGGCAGGCTCTCCTTTGCTGGCCGTGACTGTATCTGCTCTGTACGTACTACGTGATCGTCGATCGACGCCCGAGAAAAAGGAAAACTAAAGCAGCTCAGATAGCATAGCACGCTGCTGCTGCGCCTGCCGGCCGTTACTGCATGTTGCGCCGCTCCATCATCCATGGCGATGCCTCGCTTTGCTTTGACCATGCTCGTGCTGTGTTTTGCCGGCTGGTGGAGATGGTGGTGGTGGTGGCGGCACGCATGGTTGAACGCGGCGTCCCGAGGCTGACGCGATTCTCCTTGTTGACTGCATGCTGACTTACTTCGGTCAGTGGTCCAAGGGGCTCTTACCTGTGGTCGACATTCCTTCCTGTTTCTCGATCGATCTGTTCTTTCCTCGATCTGATAGAACATGATACGTGCATGCATTTACGTACATATATACAGGAGTGTTGTCGACTAAAAAAGAGAATGTGAAAGATGGTAGACTTCCTGAAAATCCGGATCTAAATGAAACAAGAGGGAAGTGTTGTACGTACGTCAAGAAAGAAGCTACATGCTGGATTTGCTCCACTACTTGCTAGATGAGATTTGGTGGGAAGAAAACACACACAGACACTCTCAAACACATACTTTGTTCTTTGGGTGGAAGTCGGTTTTGCCATTTTCAAAGAATCCAAAACATGATCCAAGTTCTTGGATGTCAAATTGTGTATGTATCAATGTATGTATTAATGGTCTATCTGACAAATGTGTGACTGAATATGTTAGAATGATAGTTTCGAGGAAAATACTTTAGGTGGCCCCCTATTCGATGGGTCCCTACTATCACCCTCTGGTTATACGGATAAAATGGACGCCAATACAGTTACAAAAGAGAACTCGTCGAGTCGAATGACTAACTCAGTGAGTTTTAGATTGGTCAAGGATTTAGACTTTTTGATACCGGTCGTCGATGGTGTGAGTTTGGAAAAGAATTTATGTCCCATCGTCGATCTTCCCTTTATGTAGCCTTCGGCTGGAGTGTCTCCTCTTCTCATACGAGTAGGTCTTTGTAGCCTTAGTATGCCTTATATTGGTAATTTCACCCCCTCCGTATCTTCGGAGTTCATATGCTACAGATTAGAAGTTGGGGTATTGTACACCTTGTTGGTTGGTAGAGCCCGTACCTGTGTCTACATCATTGTTGTATGGGCTGGCTCCATACATTGTCGACAAATAGTAGTTGGAAAATTATTATACCATATGTACATGATTTATCTTGATCCTGAGTTCCATAGGATTCTTATTTGGAAATCTGATAGGCATGTTTACAAGTCTTAAATATCTAAAAACATTCTACCATGTACTCTATGTTTGTAAGACCCCCTCAAATTTTGAACCAAATTCACTTTGTCCATCAAATTAAATAAAAACATATGAGTTATTTGCTAAAAACTGTACCCCACTGGTTATTTCTTTTAAATAACAATCCATTCTATACTTCCATATTTCAATTTGAGGATGTCTTACAAATGTGGACGGAGGGAGTACCTAGAATATACTACAAATCTGCTAGATTTCATGGAAAATATCTTTTTAATATGGTTTGCGCAAAAAGCTAAATATAGGGATCTAAAATGGCAAACATAGCACTAGTAGTAATTATAGTTCATCGCATTTTTTCACTGCAACTCGCAAATAAACTTACTTTCCTTGAATTAGTCTCGAGACGATACCATGTACATGTTGCATATTTTCTTTGACAAAATCTGGAGATACTGATTTCTTTTAACGACATGTTCGATCTACCGGAGACAGAGTCGTCGATGCGAACAAAATCAAACAGTGCAAACTGCAAAGCCCTACAACGGCTGCATGCGCTCCCAAAATCATATGAGCATGATGGGTGTTTGGAGGACCGGACCAAATCAACACACTGTACCCAAGGCGACAGAGGCAATTGCTGTGTCTGTCTGTGACATCACTCATGCTCCAGTGGGTCCTACATTATGATGTGCACTAGTGGGCCATGCTTGACTCTTATTTTCACTTTTTATTAACAAAAACAACTCAGACACGACACTTTTTTTTTGAGACAGACGAGACAAGTTAAGAACGTAACCATGGTGTTCTGAGGCTATTTCAAGGGCAAACTCAAGGACATGCATGCCTTGTTAAGAGGCTCTTTAAATTGCAGAACTTTCAGAACATAGAATAGGGAAAACACTGGATTGACATGTCATATACTATAAATTTCTACCGAATATCAAAACACCGAGAAAAGAAGTTGCTGACCTATAGGCCTTTCACCTCCACGCGGCACTGCTTCGTCAGGCTATTGCCCATTGGAAAATGTCCCCAATATTGTCTCCCGTGTCTCAGTCCCAGTGTGGCTGGTCATTTTCGCGGACCAGCTAATGATCATCGCCTTGGTAAGCCATTGCCTCCTACTAGTTAATCAGGCGCAAACCCAATTGACACATTGTAGAATAGGCTAAACTTCTTTCAATGTCTCTTCGAGCAAAAGCTAAAGTAGCTTCTAAGAAGAGTGTTATTGTACCTAATAAAGAAATTAAAGTCATTATCAAAGGTAGAAATATGAAATGAGGAAAAAGGCGAACTAGAAGAAAAATCCCCGTAACAACTTTTGTAAGAGGTGCCTTTGGATGGTGCACATGAAAGAAACACAGAAATTTGTAAGAATGGGGCGATAGTAGAGAGAGTGTAAGCGCATTGAACTTCTCAAAAATAAAAATTGAGCTAACATTGAGATTCCTATGGAAGGGAGGGCAGAGGAATAGATTCCGCAGAAATTTAATGATCCCTATCCTATGATCGAAAGGACTTGCATAAGAAAAGTTCCTACATGTTAGAATACTCCAAAAATCATGGAATTCCAACAATGCAAAGAGGCAATAATTCTCTTTTTATTCTGCATGGGCAACATGCAGGGACAAAGGGACAGGTTCTTCTAGTTTAGAGCCCATTTGAGGTTTTTTGTTTAATCTAAGCAGTGGCTAAGGTACTAGCTATATTTGGTCTAAAATAAAGTCGAATGAGTTAAGGAAGGAGCCTCGGTTTGAAGGGTTAGTCATGCATACATGCGTGGAGTTTGATCATCTTGTTCCATTAATCACATGCATTGTCTCCACAACTAGCTGCACAACCTAAGGGGGACACTTTTTTTTTTTTGAAGGGGAGCTAATGGGGGACATGATCATAGTAAAGAAAGGGAATGGTTTGCGCAAGAGACTACAGATCGACCTAGGCATGTGTGGCATATGTTGTGGGTACGAAATAAATTAAGAGTTGTACTCCAGACTAATCAGATTTTCGTCCTACAATCGACTGAACATGCAAAACATCTTGGCGATGCGCAATTATTTAGACTGCAAGGCTTGAGCAGAGTGATATGGAGCTGATAAAGTATTACAATGGCACTCGTGTTGTCGTCACCGCCGCCACCCTTCTCAGAGCATGTACAATAAGTCCTACTCAGCAGGCTATAGTATTTGACAGGTTACTAAAATCTTACGTGGAAGAAAGAGAAAGGAGGAGAGAGAGGAGAGCCGGCGCTCCAGCAAGCGCCCGCCGGTAGCTCATCGTACGAGGCATGCAGCTGAGTTACAGCCAACATAGCTAGCTGCAAGCTGCTGTTTAGCTGTTTCTCCCAATCACGTGCGTTCCAGTATGCAAGACTAGCAATTAATTTTTGGATAAAGAAAAGTTAACAGCCAGCCTAATAGGCATCCTATTATATGGTGTTGGATTTATAATGGCTATAAAATGACATGGCATGGCTATATAGCCAGCAGCTGACTCTCTTATTGTCCTTGCTCTCAGCTAGTGAAGCACGTATGTGATGGCCACTAGCTATTGGACCACACAAATACACAATCATGACGGAAAACTCAGATGGTTTAAAGGTTCAGCAATCAATGGTGAGAAAACACGCTTGAGTAGTAGTCCTTACAAATTTCTAAACTAGACATGTCTTCAGCTGATGACAGAAATGCATCGCGTTAAACTGAAAATGATAATATCTTAGATTTCGCCGGGAATTCAACGAACAGTTAAGAAACTGAGGTTCGGATGTCTACGAGGTGGGTTGTGTTCCATGAGACAACTCCGGTGCTCAAATGGAAAAACTTTCCACATAAAAGTTATGTGGAATAGTTGTGCAAATCTATTGGTAAAATTAATTTAGAATTTGATATCTGAGTGCGAAATAATTGTGAAACTAAAGTATAAAAAGTGCTACAGTAAGCCAAATTGAGGGGCTACGATAATATGGATATTATCGCAAAAATGCATGATTCATAGCATTGAAAATACTAAGAAAGATATAAAACGCAAATGCTAATAAGCGATTGAAAAAGAAGATTCGTGGAAAGTCTCTTTGTACTGTCACTTTTATTTTATTCTAATCAAATGACAACCTGAATTGGTGGATTTTTTCTACACTCTAAGGTGTCTTATGGGCGGCTCATTGAGACCGTTTGTTCGTTCAAATGGGCCATGCTACTATGCGGCCTAAGATGGAAGGCAAAAAAGGGAAAATAGTGGAGGAGATGCGCCAAGATATGGTGATTCCTATGCATCGCCCGTTAGGAGCGCTTAAGGCGAGCGCCGCCTGAAGAGCTTCTTCGTGAAGCGTTTACTGGGCCGGCCCGCTTAATGTTTTTCCTTCGTTTTCTTCTATGTTTGTGTTTTTCGTTTTCGTTTTATTTTATTTTATTTTCTGTTTTTTTGTTTTCATTTCTTTTTTCTTTTTCTTATTATTTTTCGTTCTTTTAATTTTTTAGATATCCTTTTTCTTATCATTTTCAAAAATTGAACGTTTTCAAATATAATTTTTAAAAAATAATCTGAAATTATTTTTAAAATGAACCATTTTCACAATTGGAGCATTTTCAAATTTAGAACCATTTTCAATTTTAGAACCATTTTCAAAATTAGAAACATTTTAAAAAATGAACAAATTTTAAAATCTGAACCATTTTTAAAATGATCCATTTTCAAAATTGCAACCATTTTCTATTTTAGAACCATTTTCAAAATTTTGGAACCATTTTCAAATTTGGAACCATTTTCAATTTTGGAACTATTTTAAAATTGAAACCATTTCCAAATTTGGAACCATTTTCAATTTTAGAGCCATTTTGTTAGCACCGTACTAGCCTAGCTCATTTTTGCATCGACCATCATTTTCTATCTACAGCCAGTTTTTTTTTTTTTTTTTTTTTTTGAGAACCAACTACAGCCAGTTTTCTCTTCCTGCGAAGCTACATCAAGCTTGATCTAGCGCATGTTAATGGTCCAGCCTGTTTCCAGCTTCCTTCAGGCGGCGCGTGCATCCTATGCCGCTAACAGGCGGAGCATAGGAGCTCCCCAAGATATTCAGTCCAGAAATAAATGAAAGAAAACAAGAGAAGGGAGAGATGGGCTAGCGCTAACCCATTCGGTGGAAAAATAGAGGGCATAGAGGATTTCCGCTGGGCCTTGTTGGCTGGCCCAGTTGTCTGGCCTTTTATTTTTGTTTCTCTTTTATTCCTTTTCCTTTTTCTTATTTAGAGATTCTCAACTCTAAATTGCACCAAATAAAATCCAGAAAATTCGAAAAAATAGTATATTAAATATAGAAGATAATTAAAACATTTTATTACCAATAATTTGTTCTTTTTTTTATGCAACGGGTCCTAGTTTGACCATTCAGATAGTTTCAAACCTTTTTTTTATAATTTCCCAATTTAATTCATTTGAATGCCAAATGATGCAATTACTCGGTTGCATGTACGGTAATTTAAAATTTTCTACTACCATGCTACGCAACAGACCAAGATCTATACTATGAAGATACATGTGAATACGAAGATCCGAAGATCTAGATGGAATACGTTACCAACACCGAAGTCACGGAAGAAGTGTCGATGACGTAGTTGATGTAGCCTCTAGCAGATTCTCTCAACCAAGCCTGGTAGAGAGATTTCGCTGTCTCCTCCTTGCTTGATCTCCTTGGTCCAGCAGCGTGAGGGTCAAAAGTATAACCCCTCTGAGCGCTTCCACGCGTACGATACGTCCAAAACGTATCTACTTTTCCAAACACTTTTCCTGTTGTTTTTCCTCTAATTTGCATGATTTGAATAGAACTAATGCGGACTAATGTTGTTTTCAGCAGAATTGCCTTGGTGTCCTGTTTTGGTGCAGAAATCAAAATTCTCGGAAAAATCTAGAAAAATTCCAGAAATTCTTATTTGCCGAAAGACTCACGGAGCCAGGAGGGGAGCTGCAGGCGGGGCCCACAGCCCCCAAACGCCACCCAGGCGCGGTCAAGGGTGGACCGTGCCTAGGGCCCACCTGGCCACGTCGTGGCTCCGTCGGCGACGTCCTTTGGACTACTTATTCCTCCTGACCTAAAACGGGACGGGGGTCGATCATATTTTCCAAAAGAGTTCCCGAGCACCGCCGCTTCCGCGAAACCTATTTCGGGGAGCAGAATTTCCTGTTCTGGCACCTGCCGGGACGGGGATTGGAGGGGAGATCACCGCCATCGTCATCGCCACCGCCTCTCCATCGACCATCCATGTTTCCCCATCCATGTGTGAGTAATTCCCCGCTGTAGGCTGATTGGATGTTAGGGATTGGATGAGATTGTTCATGTGTCAGATTGTTAGGACATGTTGCCTAGTATCTTATATGCGTGTTAATTATCGTTGTTGCAACTTGGTATGCTTAATGCTTGTCACTAGGGCCCGAGTGCCATGTTTTTAGATCTGAACATGTTATGTTTTCATGAGTATAATTATTATTTTGGATCATATCTACAAGTTGTATGCACCTGTCGCTGTCCGGAACCGAGGCCCCATAGTGACAACATATGGGATAACCGGAGGGGATGGCTGTGACTTGAGGATTCCATGTATTCACGGAGTGTTAATGCTTTGCTCCGGTGCTCTATTAAAAGGAGCACCTTAATTACCATTAGGGTTCTTGAAAGGCCCCACGGAAACGGGATGGTTGGACAAAAGATGTCGTGCAAGATTCTTATTGCAAGCACGTACGACTAAATATGGAATACATGCCTACATTAAATTAATACCTGGATGCTTGTTTATTGTTTACCTGCAAATTGCTGTATGTTATTGCTATTTCATGAACTATCTTATCCATGCAACGCCCGCTTATACATCCCTTAGCCTACGGTGTTTTAATCCTGCTGTTTACTACAATCGTCATTATTGATGTTCTCACGTTACTACAGTTGTTACTTTATTGCTGCTGCCATTATATTACTGTTGCTAGTGATAAATCGTTCCAAGCAAGTTTACTTCCAGGTGTGGCTGAACTGACAATTCGGTTGCTAAGGCTTATAAATATTCTTTGACTCCCTTGTGTCGAATCAATAAATTTGGGTTTTACTACCCTCGAATACTGCCTCGATCCCCCAAACTTGTGGGTCATCTGCGTACGCCAGGAGAGGTTCAGTAGGGCTTCGCCGTCCAAGCTTGAAACACTACTGGTGTATATAAAGGTGGAGATCTCAACACATTAGAAGCAGAGAGAGATTAGATCTAGTCTAACCGGAAAGGATTCCTCTAAACATGAGAGGTTCCCTCTAATCTAACTAGAAGAGATCTAAACTTGAGAGAGAACTTGTCTCACCTTGTGTGTCTCCAAATAGGAGGGGGTGGGGGTTTATATAGATGGCCAAGGGGTAAGGGGACTTGGGGAAGGGGTAGAACCCAACCCCAATCCGACCATGGGGGGAGTTGGAGTCCAACTCAGTTCCCCCTTCTTTCCTTCCGCCTTGGGTGGGGCCCGCCTGGCCGCACCGACATAGGCCAGCCGGTCCATGCGGCCACCGCCGCAGTCACCTCCCCCATGGGCCGCAATGGCCCATTAGAGTTTCGGCCAAGGGGGGAGCCCCCCCATGCGGATTCGGCCCACGGTGGTGCGGCTGCCATGTGGGCCCCTAGGGCCCATGTGACAGCCACCTTTTATTGGCCTTCGTTATTTAATATTTTTCCAATAATTATTATTAATATTTATTTAATTAATATTTTTGTCTAATTAATTCCTAATTAAATATTTCCTTTTACAGAAAATTCCCAGAATTAATTACTTGTCATATAAACATATTTACATGACCCGGGACACCTAGTGTCCGCCAACAAAACTTTCGGATAAATATTTACCTTCCATATATAAACCGTCGGAATAAATCTGACAGTAATAGAAACAATTCCTATTACCCCGAGACATCTAATGTCTGCCAATGCAATCTCTCAGATATAAATATATCTATCACGCATATACCGTTCCGGCAATACTCTCTCACTATGTTCCAGACCAACCAATATACACAACTAACCTATCCTAGTTTAAGCGTGTCCACCCTACAGGTTCGATAACGTGTAGCTATAATTAGATGTACTTATCTAATCATCAGCCAGGGTTAGGTCCGTGGACAACCTAAATAACTGCTACCGTTATACGAAGACGCTCTGTTGAACCTGTTGATTACTAATATATCATTCTCATTGTCGTGTCTCGTTGCACGGACACCGGGAGTATAGGATACCCCCTTTTAGGTTCGGCACGGGGCGCGAAGGAGGCTGAGAATCGTCTTCTTGGGCGGAGTCTAGATCAAGCTCTCCTCTCCACGATCAAAGCATGCAACCAAAGGGACACAAGGAGCTACCCAGGTTCAGGCCGCCCGGAGGCTAAAAGCCCTACTCCTGCATGTCTGGATTGATGAGTTCTTCATAGTGTGGCTTACAATGGAACCTCCCGGACAGGGTACCCGGAAGGGTTTTGGCTGAGGTAGAAGAAGGACAGATCCTGACCCGGAGGAGATCACCTTCCTCTCTACCTTCGCAGCCCTAGTCTAGTCTTGCTCTGGTTCTAGCTTGTGTTTGCCTTGGTTCGACCTCCCTCTCCTCCGTGCCTTGGTCCTCCTTTTATAGGCTAAGGGGTTGCCACAGGGTCACGTGAGGGGCGTGAGGGACCTTCGGGGTGAAGGACCCTCCTCATCTAGTTTAGGGGGAGACGTGGCCTCTCCTCAGCCTAGCGTCTCCTTTGGGTTAGGTGGGAGCGTCCGCCTTGGGGTGGACAGGAGCTGACACCACCACGGGACGTGCTTCCCGCCCGCGCTGCCTTCGCCTTGCTTCCCAAGTCTTCCGTGGTGAGGTGGAGTGCTTATCCACAGGGACGTGGGGAAGTACCCGAGAGGGAGCCTGGCCTCCTGCCGGGAACTCGGGCTCTCGGGTCCTTCCTGGCCTTCTTGCTTGATTCGGGGACCCGGAAGGTCCCCAGGACCGGAGCCCTTAGTCGACGTAGGCCATGCGTGTCTTGACGGTGAACCCGCCAGCTTGACTTGAGTCTTGGTCTTGTCCATCTTCATCTTGGGCCCACATGGGGTGGACCCACTTTGGCAGTACTAGGGGAACCCCATGTTCCACTGTTGCGACAGTAGCCCCCGGGCATGGTCCCGGCGGCTCTTGCTCCAGCTGCCGGGGCCATGGCCTAAAGATAGGTCAAAGTGGGTCCCGGGCACCTGGTCTTCCTTGCTCTGCTTCACTGATGGCCTTGAAGGTCTTGGAGTTACTCCGCTCGGGGGAATAACTGCGGGGCCCCCTCGATTCCCACTAACGGAAGAACCGAGGAGACGCTTGACAGAGGCACCGCCGTGGCTATAAAAGCGAGGCGCACCCCTGGCCTTTTCGTTCATCTTCTTCCTTAGTCCAACTCCAGGCCTCCCCACAAGCTGCCAGCGCCAATGGCGAGAGCGAGGAGAGGAGTTGGGCGCCCTCGTACTTCTTCAGCTGCTGCGGAGAGTGGCCCCTCCACTCGTGGTCGAGCTGTTCCGCGAGGTCGTGGGATTCGCGGTCGCGGCGGCCGTGGAGGCCGCGGCACCGCTGCTCCCCTTCCTAGGAGCATGGTTCATACCAGCTTCGCGCCGTTCGAGTTCGTCGTGGATCTGAACCGCAGGCCTCGCAGCCGGCTTCTCCTGCCGGATTCCTTCGCGATGGCGACGGAGGACATCGGACCCTCCGGCTTCTGGCTGCAGGTGGAAGGCTGCCCCAATGGCCCCTCCTGGGCCATGGCGGAGCGCACCACTGAAGGCGCCATGCTTCTGGGTCCGGGTGGAAGTCGTTCTCCCGTGCCCGCCGCCTGTCCAGGGGGCAGTGCTTGGTGTTCCGGTACGACGGAGATGCTACGCTCTCCGTGAAGATCTTCGGTGTCGATGGCGGACGCGTGGAGTGCTGCATGGAGAGCAGCAGCGGCAGCTCGAGCTCCTACGACGAGGATGAAGATGAGGAAAACTCATCTGACATCAAGGTCGAGGGGAGCTCGTCTTCCTGAAGGCGAGGAGCTTCGGACGGGCGCCATGGAGATCTCGTTGACCTCCTCCTTGGCGGCCTTGACGACGTATTTCTGGAAGTAGCGTCTTCCATTGTACGGCGGTGCTCCTTGCTTGCGGGAGCCAACCTTTTTGTTGTAAAAAAGATCGTCCCCTTGTAGTCCTTGTAAATGAAGAAGATCTTGTTTTCCTCCTTGTCTTCGTGTCGCGTCCGTGTGAATGAGAACGAGTTTTTTGCAAAACGCGCTCCCATTACTGCAGCAGCCGTAGCGTCAAGGGGTAGGTGGAGCATGGGAGGCCTATAAAAGACCATCCAGACTCCACCCCTTGCCACATCTTCTCGCCTTGCTCCGCTCCTCTTCTTCCTTTGCCTCCCCTCGTCCCGCAGAACAATGTCCGGCGAAGCAGAGAGGGCCTTGTCCGATGTGTCGACGGCGGAGTCCGTCTTTCGAGGAGCGGCGGAGGCACCCAGCGAAGCTGGAGCCCGAGCCACTAGAAAGGACGAGGTCGTTCCTCGCCCTCGGTCTCCTTGGTTTTCCCCGCGGTGGGGAACATCGCCGGTTCTGCTGCCATGGAGGCATCGGTGGCGCTGGCGACCCGGAAGGACACCATCAAGATGGAGCTGTGGAAGGAGGCCGCAGGCAATCAGAGATTGATCCGCCTCCTCTGCGACCTTGACGATGTCTTCAAGGTAAGGCTGCCTTGGTTCTGGCAATACGACCCTTGGGAAGATCCTGCGCCTTGACTCGACTTTCTTCCCTTCGTACAGGATGAGGAAGACATCATGGATAAGTTCGTGGACCACGTGCACCTCCTCTGCAGCCAGCATGTGCCGGGGTTTGCCCGGAAGTTCCCCGGCCCATGGGACCCCTGAAGATCCTGCGCGAATGCCCTCCTTCATCCCAGGCGTCCCCGGGAGTCCGGAGTTCACCCGCAGGCAATAAAACAGAAAGACAGAGCTGCACAGCCAGGAGCCCTGAGCTGGCCTTAGTAGCATAGGCTAGATATGTATCCAGGAAAAGCTTCGACTGAATGTAATTAGAATTGTAAATTCAGAATGTAAGTTCAGATGAATGCAATCCTAGGGCTCAACTCCCGGGGTCATTTCCCAAACCTCCCCTTGCACTAACGCGCCGTCAAGTTTTCTGAGGAGATCTCTTAGGTGACAAGTGCTCTAACCCCTGCACCGGTAGCAGCACCCCTAAGAGCACTATGCCTTCCGGGAGTCCACTCCACAGCCACGGGTACTAGGCCAGAAGGGAAATCTGACCGTTCGCCGGGGAGGACGCATTACCCCCGCAAAGGTTCTCATCAACTGTCAAGCATGCGCAGGTTGGTGGTATATTGACTCCGAGCGAGATATTATGCCTAGAATGCAAGATGCACATGCAAAGACTTAGCTGGTTTTTGCCGTGCCCTTGATCTACTCTGTCCTTCCCGGGTACCCAGCTCCTGAGCCGCTCTTCAGCATCCATTCCTGTCCCGGGAGAGGCGCTACACACAACACACTTTCAGTAGGAAAAGAATGGACCCTCCCTTACATGTCGTGAAAGTGTTTCATCCGGAGCAACCCGCAAGCAAAGTTGAATGTGCATTTCTGTGTTTAGGTTCTTTAAAACACAGCACTGCCCGTTCCACTTCTTACCGCGGCAGTACGGCACGATCAGGTGGCAGCGCCTACTGATAGGCTACTCGCGCTCGACCTGTCAGCCACCGGCACCATGTCAGCCCCCTGCTTGGGGGTTGTTACGGATAACACACTTCACGACAACAAGAGAGGCTCACGGAATTGAAAAACTTATCTTTTATTCCTTGGCGACGATTCTTACACCCTTATACAGAACACTAGCCCCTTGGGCGTGCTTAGTTGACTCGAACTATCTGCGATTCATGTTCGTATTCAGGGGTAGAATTTCCGGAGATTCTCGATGTTCCAGGCGTTGCCCTCCGGCCTGCCTTTCTCGTCCTCCAGATAAACAGCTCCGGGTCTCAGGGTATGCGTCACCCGATAAGGTCCTTCCCACTTGGAGGACAGCTTGTTCATGTTATCAAGCTTCTGCTTCTTGCGGAGAACCAGGTCTCCGGGTTCCAGTACCCGTGAACGGATATGGCGATCATGATAGCGGCGGAGCCCTTGCTGGTATCGAGCAGATCGTAAGGAAGCTCGGCACCGCACCTCTTCCAGGAAGTTGATGTCATCAATCCTCCTCTCAGCTTGTGCGTCTTCATCATAGGCAAGTACCCGGGGGGATCCATGCCTGAGCTCTGTTGGCAAGACGGCTTCTGCTCCATAGACAAGGAAGAATGGTGTTTCTTGAGTGGCTCTGCTTGGTGTGGTTCTGAGGGACCACAAGACACTTGGTAGATGCTCAATCCAGTTCTTGCCCTTGTCTTCTAACTTGTCAAAGGCCTTGGTCTTCAAACCCTTTAGGACCTCCGCATTGGCTCGCTCCACTTGCCCATTGCACCTTGGGTAGGACACCGAGGCAAAACACACCTTGATTCCCAGCTCTTCACAGAAGTTGAGGAAGGATCGGCTTGTGAACTGAGAGCCATTGTCCGTTATGATTCTGTTGGGTACTCCGAAGCGGTACACGATCCCTTCAATGAACTTGATGGCTGCTTGAGCTGTCTGTCTTGGTACTGGCATCACTTCCACCCACTTTGTGAACTTGTCGATGGCCACGAAAAGGTATTCATGGCCCCCGACAGACTTCGGTATCTTCCCCACGATGTCCAGCCCCCAGACCGCGAACGGCCAGGAGATTGGAATTGGCTGCAGAGCTTGCGCCGGCTGATGTATGTTCTTCGCATAGTACTGGCAGGCTTCACAGGTCTTGACTAGCTGCTCCGCATCACTGAGGACTGTTGGCCAGTAGAACCCGTGACGAAAAACTTTACCCGCCAGTGATCTTGATGCCACATGACTTGAACATGTGCCCTCGTGGATGTCCCGTAGCAGTACTTGGCCTTGTTCTTGAGGGATGCAGCGGAGCTTGACTCCGTTGTCCCGTCGCCGGTAGAGCTCGCCGTCGATCATGACGTAGAGCTTGGCTTGACGAGCCACCCGCTCGGCGTCGTGATCGTCCTCTGGAGGGCGTGCTCCATGATGTACTAGACGATGTCCCGGGCCCAAGGTGGGTGGGTTCCTTCCACCGGTAGCACCATCCGACGGAAAGAAAGCATAGCTTCCTGATACGTCTCAAACGTATCTATAATTTTTGATGTTCCATGCTTGTTTTATACCAATTGCTACATGTTTTGCATCTACTTTATATCACTTTTATACATTTTTTGGGACTAACCTATTAACAAGATGCCGAAGTGCCAGTTCCTGTTTTCTGCTGTTTTTGTATTCCAGAAAAGCTAGTCTGGAAATATTCTCGGAATTGGACGAAACTACACGGGGGTGCCTATTTTTCAGAACACACCTGACGGAGCGAAGGAGCAGCAGAGGAGGGCCACCAGGAGGCCACATGCACCTAGGGCGCGGGCCCCCCTCTGCCGCGCCCTAGGGTGGTGTGGGCCCCTGGGGGTCCGCAGCCGCCGCCCTTTCGCCTACTTATTCCCCCCGACGCGAAAACCCTAAGTACCTGAGCAAATATCCACGAAAAGATCCAGAGACGCCGCCGTCGTCAACCCTAGCTCGGGAGGGTTCAGAACCTCTTCCCGGCACCCTGCCGGAGAGGGGAATCGTCACCGGAGGCTTCTACATCGCCATGCCTGCCTCCGGAGTGATGCGTGAGTAGTTCATCCTTGGACTACGGGTCCATAGCAGTAGCTAGATGGTTGTCTCTCCACTTTGTGCCATCATGTTTAGATCTTGTGAGCTGCCCTACATGATCAAGATCATATTATTGTAATGCTACATGTTGTGTTTGCTGGGATCCGATGAATATTGAATATTATGTCAAGTTGATTATCAATCTATCTATATGTTATTTAAGATCTTGCATGCTTTCCGTTACTCGTAGATGCTTTGGCCAAGTAGATGCTTGTAACTCCAAGAGAGAGTATTTATGCTAGATAGTGGGTTCATGTCTCCGTTTAACCTGGGACAGTGACAGAAAGTTCTAAGGTTGTGGATGTGCTGTTGCCACTAGGGATAACCTAACGATGCTATGTCCACGGGCATATGTGTTTGTTTACATTACGCACTTTACTTAATGCAATTATCCGTTGCTTGCAACTTAATACCAACGGGGGACTCGGATGACAACCCGGCGGTGGATTATTAGTCATAGATGCTGTTGGATAACGGTCTATGTATTATGTCGTAATGCCCAATTAAATATCATAGTAGTCAACATGTCATGTATATGCATTGTCATGCGCTCACTATTGTCAATTGCCCAGCTGTAATTTGTTCACCCAACATGTTAGTTATCTTTTATGGAGAGACACCACTAGTGAACTGTGGACCCCGGTCCATTCTTTTACACTGATTAAACAACCACAAACTGCAAACTGTTCCTTTTTCATTCTCTGCAATTTAATACTCATTTTCCACACCATACGTTTAATCCTTTGTTTTCAGCAAGCCAGTGAGATTGACAACCTCACTGTTTCGTTGGGGCAAAGTAGTTTGATTGTGTTGTGTGCAGATTCCACGTCAACAGTCCAGACTCCCTGCGACAGCTATTTTCTGGCGCGTTGACAACCTTCTGAAGAGTTGCTGCTCCTACTGGTTCGATAACCTTGGTTTCTTTCTGAGGGAAAACTTGCTGCTGACTACATCATACCTTCCTCTTGGGGTCTCCCAACGAACGTGTGTTTCACGTCATCAAGCTATTTTCTGGCGCCGTTGCCGGGGAGACAGCAGTCTTCTGCAAGGGGAGTTTCACGCTTCCAATCTCTTTACTTTGTTTTTGTCTTGCTTAGTTTATTTTATTTTATCTTGTTTGCTTTCAATTATCAAAAACACAAAAAAATTAGTTTCTTGCATCTAGTTTATTTCGGTTTGTTATTATGTCTAGTTATTTATTTGCTATCAATGTCTTCTCTGTTTGAAACAAAATCTTATTGGCTAAGTGGGTTCGCGGAGGAACAACATAATTACTATAAGGAATACCGCTTGTCTCAAAAAGGGAAATATTTATGGGAACAAATAAGTAGATTGAATTATTTTGCTAAAAACTTGTGCTCTACTTATGATGAATCCTACTGCTTTAATGAATCTTTATGTTGTAGAAGGCATAAACACCTCCCTTTCCAATGTGATTATAATGATAATGAAACTTTGGCTGCTTATGCTAAAGGAAATTATGACTTTGGTAATCTTGAGCGAATTGAAGAATTTTTTGTTTTTAAGGGTGCCTATGAAATTGCTGGTTATATTCAAAATGATGATGCTCCTTGTAGAACTGAGAATTATGCTATACTTGGTTATTGCCTTGAATATTATAATGATAATCCTTATATCACTGAATTTCTTGAGAAAATTTATTCTCCAGAACAACTTGCTACCTTTCAGGAACCTGTGGGAGAAGAAACTGCTAAAACTGAAAGCTCATTGGATGAAAAAGAGGAAGAGAGTGATGAACAAAAGGAGGATCTACCTTCTAATGATAGTAACTCTTTAACTCTTACATTATATGATTGCCCTCCATGCCTACTAAGGAGGAAGAGTGCTATATGTTGAATGTCATGATTCTATTGAAATATCTCTTTTGATAAATTTGAAAAAACATCCTCCTTGACTCAAGTAAAAGGAAATTGCAGAAAGTAAAAATGTGCTCCCTAATGTTATATATGATAATGCTCTTGATGATGGTCCTATATTGCCTAATGATATTAATTATACTATATTGTCAAAAGTGGGTTTAATAACCCCACTTTTTGAGCTTAATAAAAATTATGTGTTTGTAGATCATGAAAAGCATGCTTTATGTGATAGTTATATTGTTGAGTTTGTTCATGATGCTACTGAAAGTTATTATGAGAGAGGAAAATATGGTTGTAAAAGTTTTCAAGTTACTAAAACACCTCTCTTTATGTTGAAAGTTTTGAAGTTATTTGTTTCATCTTTCTATGCTAGTTGCTTTATGCTTCAATAATTTATTTTGTTACAAGATTCCTTTGCATAGGAAGTGGGTTAGACTTAAATGTGTTTGATATTTGCCTCTTGATGCTCTCTTTTGTTTTTCAACTCTTATTCTTATGAGAGCATCATTAAAATCTTCTAGCCTAGCTAAAAGGCATTAAAGAAAGCGCTTTTGGGAGGCAACCCATTTTTTTATTTTCAGTTTTAGTCAAGGTTTGTTTACTTCTGTAGCAACTCCTTTGTATCTTTATTTTCTCGCATTGTTGTGCCAAGAGTAGCCTCTAATGATAAGATGATGCTTAATTTTGATTGCTGCGCAGAAACAGATTTTTGCTGTTCACTGTACGAAATTCCTAAAATCACCAGATTGTTAATTAAATCTGAAATTTTTGTGCGTAATCTTTATGAATGTCTGAAACTTTCATTAGTTCAGAGTTTCTCGATCTGAGCGTCGTAAGTGCCTCGAAAAAATTCGTCTTTGCGGACTGTTCTGTTTTAGACAGATTATGCCTTTTTATTTTTGCATTCTCTCTTTTACTAGTGTTGAGTGAAATTCTTTTTTGGGTGGAAGAGCTTCACATAACATCAGTGGCTGTAGCTAATGTTTAAAGTAACAAATCATATTGCGTCTTTATAGAACATGTGAATTTTTGATTATGCACTAACCCTCTAATGAGATCTACTTTGAGTTTGGTGTGACGGAAGTTTTCAAGGGTCAAGAGAGAAGGATGATATAATAGGATCAAGAAGAGTGAAGAGCTTAAGCTTGGGGAGGCTCCCATGGATCTCCCCAGCATATTTCAAGAAGACTCAAGCGTCTAAGCTTGGGGATGCCCAAGGCATCCCCTTCTTCATCGTCAAAATTATCAGGTCATCTCTAGTGAAACTATATTTTAATTCTTTCACATCATATGTGCTTTTCTTGGAGCGTCTGTGTGCTTTTATTTTCAGTATTGCACTTTTATTTTCAATAAAGCTTGACTGGACCCTAGCATTCTTGATTGGGAGAGAGACACGCTCCGCTTTTTCATGAGAATACTCCTATTCTTCACTTATATTTGTTGAGTATTCATATCTAGCGCTGTTCAGCTTTTAGCTCTTGTTTTCATGTATCTCTTGTCAGAGCTATTAGCTTTCTTTTGTAGAAAGTACTCTCTTGCTTCACTTATATTTGTTTGGAGAGTTGATGAAATAAATTGATTGGTGTTTGGTTGGTTCAGAAAATGTTGCATGTGGTAATTGGTATAAGGAAAAACTTGCTTAATCTTGTAGATCACTAAAATGGATAACTTGATGCTTGTCAATTGTTTTGAGTTAACAAGTAGATCATGATTAAATTGTGCATCACATGAGTTAAGCCTATTAGTGAAGAACTACCGTAAAGCTTGTTGAAAATTTGGTTTGCATCGGTGGTACCTCTAAGGTCTAGATATTTTCTAATAACAGGGTTTGGTTAACAAGGAAGACGGTATGAAGTCTTATAACGTTTGCAATATGTTTGTCATATAAAACTTGGTGTACGGGTTGATATTCTTGTTTGCTTACATAACCTTGCTAGCCTAAACTCTGTACTGAGAGGGAATGCTTCTCGTGCATCCAAATCCTTGAGCCAAAATCCATGCCATTTGTGTCCACCATAACTACCTATATGTGGTATTTCCTTGCCACTCCAAGTAAATTTTTCATGTGCTACCTTTAAATTATTCAAAATGTTATTATTCCCTTTTTGTGTCAATGTTTACTAGCTCATGAGGAATTAGTGTGGTTATTCTTTATTCTATTTGTCGAGTGGACTTTTACACCTGGACTAGTGGCATATACATCCGCTTATCCAATAACTTGCAAAAAGAGCTGGCAACGGGGTGCCCAGTCCCAATTAATTACAACTTTAACCAATTAATTCTCTTCACACTTTTGCCCTGATTCATCAGTAAGCAATGACAAACAGTGAAATACCTGAATGTGTGTAAACCAAAGAGAAAGAGGGATGATCTGCCTTGCTGGTAGAAATAACGTCCTTCATGGGAGCCGCTCTTAAAAGTCCGTTCGACAGGTAGAATACTGTTCTCACCCGCTACCATTCGTTGACAATTAACAAACACCTCTCAAAAATAGATACTCCTCCATGGTATGTGATTGATGGAAGGCACCCGAGGATTCGGTTAGCCATGGCTTGTGTTAGCAAGGTTGGGAGGAGTATCAAATATTTTATGCAATCTCTATATGCTTTCAAAAACCTAAAAGCTCTAGCACATGATTTAATCCCTGCTTCCCTCTGCGAAGGGCCTTTCTTTTACTTTTATGTTGAGTCAGTTTTCCTATTCTTTCTGTCTTCCACAAGCAAACACTAGTGTCAACTTTGTTACAACATGCGTTATATGCAATGTATTGGACTTGTTATACTACTTTGTGTTGACAATATCCATGAGATAAATATGTTGAAAGTTGAAGCAAATGCTGAAACTAAATTCTTCCTTTGTGTTGATTAAATACCTTTTATTAGAAACTATTGCTTTATGAGTTAACACTTATGCAAAACTGTTTGATGCTTGTCTCGAAAGTACTATTCATGAAAACGTTTAGCTTGTGTGATTCATTGTTTACTCATTATCTATTTGGTAGCAAATTATAGACCATTGACTTGGATCACTTCATTCATTTACATGTGCCTTGCAATATTATATGATCAAGATTATGATAGTAGCATGTCACCTCAAAAATTATTTTGTTTTTATCGTTTACCTACTCGAGGACGAGTAGGAACTAAGCTTGGGGATGCTGATACGTCTCAAACGTATCTATAATTTTTGATGTTCCATGCTTGTTTTATACCAATTGCTACATGTTTTGCATCTACTTTATATCACTTTTATACATTTTTTGGGACTAACCTATTAACAAGATGCCGAAGTGCCAGTTCCTGTTTTCTGCTGTTTTTGTATTCCAGAAAAGCTAGTCTGGAAATATTCTCGGAATTGGACGAAACTACACGGGGGTCCTATTTTTCCAGAACACCTGACGGAGCGAAGGAGCAGCAGAGGAGGGCCACCAGGAGGCCACACGCACCTAGGGCGCGGGCCCCCCTCTGCCGCGCCCTAGGGTGGTGTGGGCCCCTCGGGGGTCCGCAGCCGCCGCCCTTTCGCCTACTTATTCCCCCCGACGCGAAAACCCTAAGTACCTGAGCAAATATCCACGAAAAGTTCCAGAGACGCCGCCGTCGTCAACCCTAGCTCGGGAGGGTTCAGAACCTCTTCCCGGCACCCTGCCGGAGAGGGGAATCGTCACCGGAGGCTTCTACATCGCCATGCCTGCCTCCGGAGTGATGCGTGAGTAGTTCATCCTTGGACTACGGGTCCATAGCAGTAGCTAGATGGTTGTCTCTCCACTTTGTGCCATCATGTTTAGATCTTGTGAGCTGCCCTACATGATCAAGATCATATTATTGTAATGCTACATGTTGTGTTTGCTGGGATCCGATGAATATTGAATATTATGTCAAGTTGATTATCAATCTATCTTATATGTTATTTAAGATCTTGCATGCTTTCCGTTACTCGTAGATGCTTTGGCCAAGTAGATGCTTGTAACTCCAAGAGAGAGTATTTATGCTAGATAGTGGGTTCATGTCTCCGTTTAACCTGGGACAGTGACAGAAAGTTCTAAGGTTGTGGATGTGCTGTTGCCACTAGGGATAACCTAACGATGCTATGTCCACGGGCATATGTGTTTGTTTACATTACGCACTTTACTTAATGCAATTATCCGTTGCTTGCAACTTAATACCAACGGGGGACTCGGATGACAACCCGGCGGTGGATTATTAGTCATAGATGCTGTTGGATAACGGTCTATGTATTATGTCGTAATGCCCAATTAAATATCATAGTAGTCAACATGTCATGTATATGCATTGTCATGCGCTCACTATTCGTCAATTGCCCAGCTGTAATTTGTTCACCCAACATGTTAGTTATCTTTTATGGAGAGACACCACTAGTGAACTGTGGACCCCGGTCCATTCTTTTACACTGATTAAACAACCACAAACTGCAAACTGTTCCTTTTTCATTCTCTGCAATTTAATACTCATTTTCCACACCATACGTTTAATCCTTTGTTTTCAGCAAGCCAGTGAGATTGACAACCTCACTGTTTCGTTGGGGCAAAGTAGTTTGATTGTGTTGTGTGCAGATTCCACGTCAACAGTCCAGACTCCCTGCGACAGCTATTTTTCTGGCGCCGTTGACAACCTTCTGAAGAGTTGCTGCTCCTACTGGTTCGATAACCTTGGTTTCTTTCTGAGGGAAAACTTGCTGCTGACTACATCATACCTTCCTCTTGGGGTCTCCCAACGAACGTGTGTTTCACGTCATCACTTCCTCCGCTGGAGGGGCTGCCGGGTCTTGAGCTTCTGGGCTGGCTACACGTGTTGTCGAGGTAGAAGGGTCGCGAGCCCCCGGCGCAGATCTGTCGCGAGCCTCTCGGGTGGGATCGAAGGTCGCCTGAGGACCTCGATGTAGATCCCGGGAGGCACTGGTTCTTGCTTGGACGCCACCTATGATAGCTCATCCGCGGCCGTGTTTTCTCCCCGTGGGACATACACAGCCCGGAAGTTGTCGAAGCGCCGCTGCAGCTTCCAGACCTCTTCAACGTATGGTGCCATCTGAGGGCGCATACTCCTTGTTCACTTGTTTGATGACTAACTGAGAGTCACCCTTGACGACGATCTTGTTGATGCCGAGGCCGACGGCAGCACGAAGTCCTGCGAGCAGGCCCTCGTACTCCGCCGTGTTGTTGGAGATGTTCCCTTGGTAGTGCATCTGGACGACGTACTTCAGCCGGTCCCCGGTTGGTGAGGTTAGGACAACCCCAGCACCTGCTTTCCCCTTGGTGTAGGAGCCGTCGAAGTGCATGGTCCAGGCGCTAGGATCTTCCTTCCCGGGGAGGCAGGTTTCCTCTTCCGGGTCGTCGAACGCCGTCTCGGTCCACTCGGCCGTGAAATCCGCCAGCGCCTAACTCTTGATGTTGTTCGTGTGCTCGAACTTGAGACCGAAACCTTGAAGCTCCTTGGCCCACCATGATATGCGACCAGTGGCAAGTGGGTTCTCCAGGGGGCTTCTTAGGTTGTACTTGGACACCACCGTGATGGGATGGCTTTGGAAGTATGGCCTCATCTTGCGGGAGGCAATGAGGATTGCCAGCTGCAGCTTCTGCATCATGGGGTACCGCTCCCAGGCGTCGCGCAGCACTGCGCTGACGAAGTAGACCGGGTGCTGCACCTTGCGGGTCGCCGAGTCCTGAGAGGGCTCGGCTTCCTCCACATCGACGTCTTGGTGGGGACGAGGTAGCCCCCGGCGAAGTCTCGTCGGAGGGAGATTCTCCATTCCCGACGGGCTCCGCGTCGCCTGGTGAGGTTGCAGTGACGCCAGGATCGTGAGACCCCTGGTCACCCGGCAGCCTTTTCTTGCACGGTTGCCCCGGAAGAGAATTCCCGGGTCGCTTGCCCTTGATCTTGCTTGACTTCTTCGGAGGAGCGTCACGCTCTACTACGAGCACAGCGCTGATCACCTGGTTGGTGGCAGCAATGTACAGTAGTAGGGGCTCCTTCTCTTCTGGTGCCACGAGGATTGGTGGCGAGGCGAGGTAGCGCTTAAGGGACTGCAGGCCTTCCTCGGCCTCGGAGGCCCACTCCACGTGGCCTGATTTCTTGAGCAGCCTGAAGAACGGTAAGGCCCGCTCCCCAAGCCTTGAGATGAAGCGCCCGAGTGCAGTGATGCACCTTGAGGCGATGTACGTCCTTGACCCGCCGGGGCGCCTCCATGCGCTCGATTGCCTTGATCTTGTCCGGATTCGCCTCGATCCCTCGGTGAGAGACCAGGAAACCCAGCAGCTTGCCGGAGGGGACCCCGAACACGCACTTGTCGGGGTTGAGCTTGAAGTTGACCCGCGGAGTTTCTCGAAGGTCTCGTGTTGGTCTTGGATGAGGGAGTACTTGTACCGGGTCTTGACCACGATGTCGTCGATGTACGCTTCAACGTTGCGGCCCAGCTGTGACCCAAGGCATGCTTGCATTGCGCGCTAGAAGGTAGCGCCGGCGTTCCGGAGGCCAAAAGGCATCCGGTGTAGCAGTAGCAGCCCTTGGGAGTGATGAAGGTCGTCTTCTCTTGGTCCTCGAGTGACATCATGATCTAGTGGTACCCGGAGAAGGCGTCCAAGAAACACAGCAGCTCGCACCCGGCCGTGGAATCCACGATCATGTCGATCCACGGCAGGGGGAAGGGTCCTTGGGACAGGCCTTATTCAGGTCTGTGAAGTCGATGCAGAGTCTCCACTTGAAGGTCATGGGTTTCGGCACCACCACGGGGTTGGCCACCCAGCTTGGGTGGGGAACCGACCGGATGACACCAGCTTCTATCAACTTGTCCACCTCGGCGATGATGATTCCAACTTTTCCTTGCTTTGGTTCCAGAGAACCTGTTTCACGGGGCGAGCCCCTGGATTGACCGCCAATTTGTGCTCGATCACCTCCCTTGGAACGCCGGGTAAACCTGATGCCTCCCACGCGAAGACGTCAGAGTTTTCCCAAAGGAAGGCGACGAGCGCGCTTTCCTATTTGTCGGTGAGGCGGGCGCCGATGGTGATGGAGCGAACTCCGTCACTGGTTAACGCCACCTTCTTGGTCAGCTACGGGTCGCCATGGAATGGCGCCTTCTTGGGGGGAGTAGATGTGGAGCCCCCGGGGTGCCCTTCGCCCCCGGGGAGAGCCCCATCATCATCCTCCTGTACACCTTGAGGGATATCCGCCGTGGTTGCCACCGTCTGGTTCAGCTGGTGAACGCAGTAGATAGCATCGTCGATGTCGGCCTTGACCTTGATCACGCCCCACGGCGCCGGAATCTTCAGCATGTTGTAGGCGAAGTGGGAGACGGCCATGAACTTGGCCAGAGCAGGTCTGCCAAGTATGCCGTTGTACGGTAGCAGAGTGTCGGCGATGTCGAAGACGATTTCCTCGGTGCGGAAGTTCTTGGAGTCGCCGAAGGTGACCGGAAGGGTGATCTTCCCGAGGGGTCGAGTAACACTTCCGTTCACGCCTTGGAACACCCCGGTGTCTTGCAGGCGAGACTGGGGATTTGAAGGATAGCCAGGACCTTCGCCGTCAGAAAGTTGAGGATGGAGCCTCCGTCGACCAGCATCTTGGTGACCTTGTAGTTGTGGATGACGAGCGACACGATCAGCGGCAGGGTCCCGACCCCGGCAGTGTTTGTAGGGTGGTCTTCTGGGTCGAAGGTGATGACTTGGCTAGACCAGTCCAGGGGCTTGGACGGAGCAGAAGCAACCGCGTTCAGCTCCTGGACAAGTCTCTTGCAGGCGCCGTTGGAGGGAGGCAGAGAAGACCCTCCGTGGATGCACCCGACAACTCCAGTGACTTCTTGATACTTGCCGCCGTTGCCTCCTTGGGGAGCCGGATGTCGGGGGAATAATTATCCCGCGACTTATTCAAGCAAAGCGCGACTTATTCACAGTCGCACCACTATTGGGCTTACATGAAAGTGGACCGACTCAAGATCATGAGGAAGGATCCAGAAGCTCAAAGATAACTTGACTTGGAAAACAAGACATATGATTAGTCTCCAAGTAGGACTCCGGCTCATACTTTCCTTGGGAGAGAAGTTTCCTTGTAACCTTGCGAGCCACCGTCTTTATAAGGTGGACTCCAAGGACCTAGAACCCCAAGCTAAAAAAGCTCTCATACATCCAGAGATAGGCGACTCGACACATCGATCGCCAACCCCTTGTAACACCATATTCATATCAATACCAGTATAGGATAGGCAGGACGTAGGTCTTTACCTCACATTGAGGGGCCGAACCTGGGTAAAAAACATTGTCTTCCTCGTGCCCTGCGATCCATAGCTCGGAGATGCTGACTCGCGTAATCCCACACCTACGAAGTCATCTATGACACCTGACGTGACAAACCCACGACAGTTGGCGCCCACCGTGGGGCCTGCGGTCAAGAGCGTCATGTTCCGCGCTGGATCTGTGCCAGGGACGGAGGATCTCGTCGTCGTTTCAAGCTCGGCGACTTCAACAATCTCGGCGACTTGATTGCCGCGCCGTTTCAAGCTCGGCGATATCAACATCTACATCAAGATCTACCTCAAGCTCGAGGAGAAAGCATGGAAAAATTTGACCGCGGGATTCAGGGCTCAACTTCGACAATGTCCCTCACGCGCGGGTTACAGGACAGCAGCAACGTCCGTATTGCGGACATCACCGACGGCGGCTCGGAACTCATCCCGACGATCCCTTCGGTGGAAAGATGCGTAATCGAGTTTCCTAGCAGCAGTCCAAAGCGCATCGTATTCCAACGGTTAGATCTCCGTAGACGACTCAAGCACTGAAGCCCTGTCGAAAACTGACGGAGCTCCGCGCGACTTTGGGAAAATAATTATCGAGGTCGACTCGGATATCAATTTGAAGATCCCTCCGGTGGAAACCTGCGGAACACAATCCCGAAGCCCTCCAAGAAATTTGAGACAATTCCAACGGTTAGATCACCGTCAGCGACTCGCACACTGCAGCAAAGTTTGGTATCTACGCAAAATTCGCGAAATCAAGAAAGACAGAGCATCCAATCGGCGCAATACAATCCTCGAATCAAACAAGATCCGGATCCCAAGTACTGCGGTCGTACTTTCCAAGAATAAAATTAAGACATCGATGATCAAGAAGACCCAGTGACACATGCAGAAGTTGACACGTGCGTGTCAACGTACATGGAGCGAGCCGGCGACCGACGGTCGCGACTCACGTTGTGATCATGCACGGCTCGTCAAAACCAACTACATCGGCGGTTCGCCGTACTAGCATCCTGGGACTCAACATCAACATCGTCCCCGTGTGTGGCTGACCAGATCCTACCAGATCAATTTGTTCAACGTCTTTTCATCAATCTGATCAGAGGTCCAACAATAGCTGGAATCTCAAACCCGCCGACTTGAAGCGGTATAAGACAACTCGTATCAGACAAGGAGAAATAGTTCAAGGTGGAGAAATAGTACACGATTAGTGGCTACCATGTGACCATGTGACCTACAACGGAGAAATACCAAAAGCATTGTACTAGGACCAATGCATGAAAGGAAAGTCACGCCAACACCAATTAAGGAAAGTGAACAAGAGAAAAAGAAATCCAGATTTGTTACTTGCCAGCCTGCTAATCCGTCGCACAACTTCACGAAAAAGGAGAATAGAAAATACGGAAAGAGCGGTCTGCTCAAAGTTTTCAGCACGACTCCAAGGATCAGCGTCATTATCAAAGACTCGTTGAAGGCAACTTTAATCCTTCCGCGACTCATTTTGCATGGACATCAACGTGAAGGCAAGCTCCTGCATTATATTACCTTGATGACTCGCATATCGGGAACCAGCCAAGAAACAAGTTCCAAGGTGACGATCCAGGCAGAAAGCAGCTTACGTTAAAAGGAATAAGAAAAAGGAGTCTAGAAGAGGCGATTAGCTCAATTATTATCATCATGGTCGGCTCTTGTGACTTCAGTCGTGCAGCAGCAGGGGGCGACTCAACTTGAGTCACACCCGATAGGTACTTGATTCGTTTACAGCTACGCGGACAAAGGAATATCACTTGATTCGTACAAAGCAAGAGTTTAGCTTTGCCTCACATAGAGCAATACGTAGCATGCTTCAATGAGTCGCACCCGCGGAACATCAGCTTACTCCATGCGACTCAGTGTCCCCGGACGGTCTACATCGACACCTTTAACCCGGTGAACACACCTCTCCAGTTGTTTTCAACCAATCAGCGTTCAGCTCAAATCATCCGCGGGCGGCTCGAGAAGTCAGCATGGCATAGCCATCGCCGAATCGCCGCTGGCGACTTCTGCTCCGCCGTGGCTCCGTGGATTGTACAGCGTCCTCAACGTCAGGAGCATAAAAACAAGCTAAGTTGTTATCATGCCCAAATTTTACAGCTTTGACTTTTATTCATAAGATTAATTGGCATATTCGAGTTTATCTCGGGGCTGTATATTTAGGTTATTATGCCTTTTATTAAATGTCTTGGCGACTCATATTATATCATGTCGTAGACTTTAAATTCATATCAACTTTTGTAGATTTAATTACATCAACTTGTCAATACATTCGTCAATTAGAGTTCTTTATAACTCGCATTGCAAAGTCTAGCTATTTAAAGCTTGCATTGAATATCAAGATCACCACTACATGTTCAAGCATTGATATTTGACGATTCATTTGTCATTCTATGACTTATCATTATATCAATTTATGACTGATCGTTATATGATTTATCATCATATCATTTTATTGATCATTATCGACTTATTGTCATATCAATTTACGAGTCGCATAGCGATTTACCCCCATATCATTTTATGAGTCGCAAACAGCTCATCATTACATCAGTTTATGAGTCATTAATGAATCATTATTTTATCAAATATTTGAGTTAAAACAGGTGACTCGCTGTACCACATCTACAGCTAATCAGAGCTGGTTATCATCAAAGCTAATTAGAGCTCGTCACGGCTATTGCAGCCGATAAAAGCAATAATCCTGGTTATACTCGCCTTAAGTCAGAATTATCTTTGCACTATGCGGCCAAAGTACTGGGTCGCGGCGTCATTCATGAGACTGATGCCTATCATGGCCGTTCTCAACGACCCTGAACACGCGTTTTTACCTGGGAAATACTGAGCCGCGCGAAAACCTACTTAACGGTAATAGAGATAACTCAGAAGGACTAAAGTACCCGCGTGTGGCGTCAATCGAGTCTGATTGCCTATCATGGCCGTTCTCGACCCTGAACACACATTAGATTTGGGAAATACTAAGTCAAGTACCATATGCTATCATGCATCGTACAATATGCTATCATGCATCTTACCAGTTGCTATCACGCAACAATTTGCTATCATGCAACCATTTGTTATCATGCAAAATAACATTTGCTATCATGCGACATACCATTTGCTATCATGCAAAATATCATTTATCATGCAGATTATACTATGCTATCAGGCAGGGTACCATATGCTATTATGCGGAGTACTAAGTTTTTATCATAATTAGTACCAGCCGCCAAGGCTAACATATTATCATCAAGTTATCATCATTACTTCCTTGGGGGCTTTGCCCTTTGAATTTCAGGAACATATAACTCGGCCAAATGAGTTTGAACTGGCATGACCAGATTTTTTATGATTGAGATAATCATCTCCTAATATCGGCTGATAAAGCCACCATTATTTATTTATTTTCAGCCACATCAAGTGGAATTTTTTGGTCTTGACTGGGATTATCTTTTTCCTATCGGCTCAACTAATACTTCACAATTCGGAGTTTATAAGTGATTTCGCTCTACTCCAAATATCATTATTATCTTAAAAGCAACATCTTTGCTCAAGTTATTGCAGGATATGACATCAAGCAGGATAACAAAAGCATGCCTATTTAATGCCCGGGGGCTAGGACAATCAAGTCATTGTCTAAATTGAAATATTTTAGAGTCCCGAGCAGCATGACCATGCATACAACTCGGCCCTCGGGGGCTACACATCCACCATATCTGGCGGTCTTTATTATATTCATATATCATGTTTATATGCAGATTTAATTTTTTGCAGTACATGAGAATATATATATATCCATTTGCGAGTCAAATCAGCGACTCGGAAATCTTTAAATACAGGCTGTGGCTATATACCCTTGAGCCGCCATGCGCTCAGATGGTTTGTCATGATAATTTGACAAATTATAATACTCTAATGATTGACCAGCTTATTTATGCTTATGGTCTTTTATGCTTTGATGTCTATGACTCAGCACCTTATACACATTTGGTTGATATATCTTGTTACTCATAAGTTACTATTCTTATGATTTCAGCTCAGTCTTACACCCAACAGGAAAAAGGTGGTTTTCACCAAGTGCTTCGCGGAAAACTCACCGCGATTCTGCAGCTTCAATGCGACGAAGACAGAAGTGCTCAATTGGCAACATAGTGGCTAAATAAGCCGCTACGCTCGCGACTCATCATCAACGAGTCGCCAAGTGCAACATCAACAAGTCGGCAAGAACTACATACGCAAGCCCGCAAGATCATCATCAAGACAGAATCTTCCGCCTGATTCTACAAATCACCCGGAAGCTTGGGGGCTAATGTCGGGGGAATAATTATCCCGCGACTTATTCAAGCAAAGCGCGACTTATTCACAGTCGCACCACTATTGGGCTTACATGAAAGTGGACCGACTCAAGATCATGAGGAAGGATCCAGAAGCTCAAAGATAACTTGACTTGGAAAACAAGACATATGATTAGTCTCCAAGTAGGACTCCGGCTCATACTTTCCTTGGGAGAGAAGTTTCCTTATAACCTTGCGAGCCACCGTCTTTATAAGGTGGACTCCAAGGACCTAGAACCCCAAGCTAAAAAAGCTCTCATACATCCAGAGATAGGCGACTCGACACATCGATCGCCAACCCCTTGTAACACCATATTCATATCAATACCAGTATAGGATAGGCAGGACGTAGGTCTCTACCTCACATTGAGGGGCCGAACCTGGGTAAAAAACATTATCTTCCTCGTGCCCTGCGATCCATAGCTTGGAGATGCTTGACTCGCGTAATCCCACACCTACGAAGTCATCTATGACACCTGACGTGACAAACCCACGACACCGGAGCTTCACCGTTGCCGCCGTGGGTGGCCTCCGGAGCGTGGTACCCGCGACCACCTTGGCCCCCGCGTCCTCCTCCGCGGCCCCCGCGGCCACCGCCTCGGTTCCATCCACGGCCACCTCCGCCTTGGCGACCCGTGGGACAGTGTCGCAGTTGTAGCAACCGTCTTGGCTGACTCCATCGGCTCGATGTTGCTCCCGGATGGCGAGGTTCTTGAGCATGCGGCAGTCCTTGAGCAAGTGGTTGCCTTCTGGATGGATGTGGCACCAGGGATCACCTTCACCTTCTTCCTCGGAAGTCGGCGCGGGCTTGGTCTTCTTCGGAAGAGGCTCGGTGACGAAGATCCGCTTGTCGGGTCCAGGGTCCCGCTTCTTGTTCTTAGCTAGAGCGACCTTGTCCTCGGGTTCATCCTCCCCGGGGAACTTGGCTCCTTCTTCAGCTCGAGCGCACCGATCTGCAAGCTCCCAGAGCTTACGAGCAGATTCGACGCGATGGATGCTCAGCTTCTCGCGCATCTTGGGGTTGCGGACGTTGGCGTGGAAGGACTGGATCACCAACTCCTCCTTGATGCACGGGATGGTGTTCATCTTCTGGGTGAAGCGCTGGATGAACTTGCGGAGAGTTTCACCCGGCAACTGCTTGAAGTCGTGGAGATCACTGGGAGCCCCCGGGCGGCGCTCGTACCCGCCTTGGAAAGACCCCAGAAACTGCTCCTTCAGTGCCCGCCAGGAACGGATGGAGCACTTGGGAAGGTTGAGAAGCCAAGTCTGGGCGTCTCCATTCAGGGCCAAGGGGAACCAGTTGGCCATCATGACCTCGTCGGCCCCGGCAACCATCGCAGCGAGAGATTAGGTCTGCAGAAAGTCCCGGGGGTTCGTGGTGCCGTCGTAGCGGAGAACGTCGATCTTGAATTTCTTGGGCCAGTTGAAGTGGCGGAACTCGGGAGCGAGGGCGAGGCAACCTTCGGTGAGGTCGATGCCCCGATCTTCCCGGCGGTGACGTTCTCGGTGACGCTCGATGCGGGTGCGCATATCCTCGTTCTGACGGCTGTTGAGCTCGTCACGAAGATCTGGGTTGCGCGAGGTAGACGACCCGATGCAGATGGCCTCGCCGTGATCGCGGTTTAGCCGATCAGCCATCGGTGGCGCGGTGCGAGGAGGCGCCGTCTTGGCTTGACGTTCACCACGAGGCTGGCCTCGCGGATCACGTGTCTTGTCTTGTGCTGCTCCGGGATTGTCGACGGTGGGGGCTTGAGTGGGTTCGACCCACGGACCACCATCGGCGAAGTCGAGGAGCCTCTCGACGCGAGTCTTCCATTCTTGGTAGACCTTGGGATCGCTGCATCAGGGCCTTGGCAGCGACTAGAGCATCATGGCGAGCTTGCACGTCCGAAGGCGAGTGTGCGGAGGTCTTGCTCTTGGATGCTCGTGGATCTCCGCTGGGGCGAACGCCGTGGTTCCCTCCTCCAGCGGTGGGCTCCTTGCCGGTGCCGTTGCAGACGCTCTTCTCCCCTGAGCGAGGAGGAGGCATGGTGGCGCCCTTTGGAGCCGCCGCTCCGCCAGGGCCGTTGTCCTTGTCGTGCCGTCCACTTCGTCCGGCGCCACCCTCTCCATGGGAGGCGGGGACGGAGAGACGCTCCGCCGTGCGCCAGCAGCACGGCGTTCAGCTGAAGCTTGAGTACGTGAGGGAGAGACCGGCTTGGACGCCGCAGGATCTCCCTTCTTCCTTGGAGGCATGCTTGACGAAAAACTTGCCGATGAACTTGATGAAGATGAATCCAGCACTTGCGCCCCCTACCTGGCGCGCCAGATGTCGTGTCTCGTTGCACGGACACCGGGAGTATAGGATACCCCCTTTTAGGTTCGGCACGGGGCGCGAAGGAGGCTGAGAATCGTCTTCTTGGGCGGAGTCTAGATCAAGCTCTCCTCTCCACGATCAAAGCATGCAACCAAAGGGACACAAGGAGCTACCCAGGTTCAGGCCGCCCAGAGGCTAAAAGCCCTACTCCTGCATGTCTGGATTGATGAGTTCTTCATAGTGTGGCTTACAATGGAACCTCCCGGACAGGGTACCCGGAAGGGTTTTGGCTAGAGGTAGAAGAAGGACAGATCCTGACCCGGAGGAGATCACCTTCCTCTCTACCTTCGCAGCCCTAGTCTAGTCTTGCTCTGGTTCTAGCTTGTGTTCGCCCTTGGTTCGACCTCCCTCTCCTCCGTGCCTTGGTCCTCCTTTTATAGGCTAAGGGGTTGCCACAGGGTCACGTGAGGGGCGTGAGGGACCTTCGGGGTGAAGGACCCTCCTCATCTAGTTTAGGGGGAGACGTGGTCTCTCCTCAGCCTAGCGTCTCCTTTGGGTTAGGTGGGAGCGTCCGCTTTGGGGGTGGACAGGAGCTGACACCACCACGGGACGTGCTTCCCGCCCGCGCTGCCTTCGCCTTGCTTCCCAAGTCTTCCGTGGTGAGGTGGAGTGCTTATCCACAGGGACGTGGGGAAGTACCCAAGAGGGAGCCTGGCCTCCTGCCGGGAACTCGGGCTCTCGGGTCCTTCCTGGCCTTCTTGCTTGATTCGGGGACCCGGAAGGTCCCTAGGACCGGAGCCCTTAGTCGACGTAGGCCATGCGTGTCTTGACGGTGAACCCGCCAGCTTGACTTGAGTCATGGTCTTGTCCATCTTCATCTTGGGCCCACATGGGGTGGACCCACTTTGGCAGTACTAGGGGAACCCCATGTTCCACTGTTGCGACACTCATTACTCACGATACCAAAACTTTACCCGAGATATAGATCCGTTGATGTTACCATGAATCACTCATTGATTCACTACATCTTCATCTGTCTCGTTTACCAGCAAGTTCACTTTACTCGTTCCCGTAATACGATATCCCACATGGTGTAACTTCACCATGCATTGTCTGCAGAACATATTGGATATCTTTCATACCGAGTGGGCCCAGGGCGTATCTCTCTTTTGACAGAGGAGTAATATCCCATCTTACAACATTAGGATATATGCATACTTTTGTAATCACCTAGTGGTTGCCGTTTTGATCACCCTTTTACGGCCGTGATGCTTGACAATACTAAAGTAATTCTTCCAGTATATATAACCCTAATAACCTCATGGTTCAAGGACATGTTATATAATAATCTTTCTGAGATAAGCTAAGAACAAAATAAACGGAATCTCTTAGCATACCAAAACTTGGGTCTACCCAGCCATATTGTTCTCCAGCAATATGCCACTCGTTGATGCTGACATTTGCAATGTCCGTGACTAGGAAAGCACTGTCATCTAGCATTCAACAAATTAGTCCGTTAAAGAGACTAGGGTATATTTTACTGTTCATGTTTTCTACACGTGCGTATGTGCTTTCTCCTGAATCACGTATCCAGGAACCATCGCAGTTATAGCATAGTAAACACGAAACATAATATATGAATCAAATGTATAAATACATTGCCTTTTGGGCATACATCCAACAACAATATGGCATGGTATGCATATGATGATGTATTAACATCAAATTAGTATCTTACAAACCTAACCCACTTAAAATGAATCTCGTCCTCAAGAGAGAAGGTACACGCAGTTTTTTTTTGTGGTATATAGGAGAAAGGTACGCGACATTTTCTTCGACAGTCTACGAGGGAAGATTCCACCAACGCCAGTTTCTTTGGGAGAGAACCTCCAGTCATTTTAAGTTTATTCCTTCTCCCAACGAAGAAGAGATAGTACTATTTGAAGAATGAAACATGGACATTTCGGCCATGCTTTGCAAATATCATTATAGTCTTCTGATCTACTAATATGATTTTGCGCTTTAGACGTGAGCTGAACAAAAATATATACACAATCAAACATCCAAATTTTCATATAGGTATCTGATGCAAACACTTCTCAAACATTTCATTCATAAAGAAACCTAAAAAATGGTAAATGACCATTATATTATGTCCCCCTTTATATTTAGGCAAAGAGGAGACATCGATGCTAGATATGTAGACTTGAGTGTCATCTATATTGTGCAAAAGCATTTATGCAATCAAGAAAGTACAATTACAATCTTGAAGATACTATGAAATGGTATAAATTCCTCAAACCAAGGCCAAAATTAGGAACTTGCTGCTATTTTCCATTAAACATCTGTGGGTAGTTCTTGGCAATGTCAGATATGGCTGATGTGATCATATGAAGGTGTGTTTACACCGACTGAAAAGTCGGGTTGCGAGAACATTGTTCACTATAGTACTTACTAAATAGTGCAAAGTGATCGCCTCTATCAGTAAGTATTTACTCTGAAAGAATAATCGGCAATCCGCATTAGTGAAATACACGATACGTCACAAACTAACTTCGATCCACGGTGAGCTTATAATCACGTGTTTTGTACGGCGGAGCGGCACAGGCGTTGTGCGTTGCTCACCACTTACTGAAAAGTGCAGCCCAGACTCATCGTACGGCCACGTCGTCTTTGAATCCCACCCCTACAATGCACCAGGTGTCCACCATCCACCGGTTCAACGGCTGCCCTCCCTGCTCCCTCAGCGTTTGACCATTTGCCACACTTCTCCTCTCATCTGCTCGCCAAAAATAAAATCCCCGAATTCAGATCACCGTCGACTCTCACTCACCAATCCCCGACCTCTGAGACGCCGCCCGCCGGTTTAGTCGCCGTCGCCGGCCAGCGATCCTCCCGCCTCCATTCCACACCCTCTCATCTCTCTCTGCTTCTCCTCCGTTTCTGTAATCAGGGACTGGATTTTGCTTTCAACCCTAGCCGTCGCCGCCGCCGTCCTCACCGCCTTCCCGGTTGTAGGCTCCTCCCTGGGTACCTTCTTCCTCCGTGGCCGCGGGACTGATTTGGGTGCAGGTACTCAACAACAGCACACCTCCCGCGTTTCTGCCGACGCGCCAATTGCGGTATAGTTCTAGCCAGGGTTAGCATTTCGTTTTCTTACCTTTTTTTCTTCTTCTGTACAATTGTACAGTATGTACCTGTCCGCAACTATATCTTCTTGGTTTGGTTCTTAACTGTGTGATTAGCTGATTATTTCCTTTTCATGACGACTGACTCACCTATGTGTATCCAAACGAGCCTTCAAAATGAATATGTATATCCAAAATAGATAACGCTCGTGTATATAAAGATTTATTGTGTACATGGTTAGTGGTCACTTAGTTTCCTGTAACTTTGATTTGGACTTAATTTGTATAACTGCAAATATAGTTTAGAGATACTGCAGTGCCTTACTATACTACGGTTTTGGATAGTGTGTTGTTAACTCGAACCTTGCTTGTAGTAAAAAACATTTGAACAGTAGTGCTTGACTGCTAGTGCAGGACGCTGCTGCATCTGCAAACATAACCCATTGTTGCTTGTGGATAGCCTATTATCAGCAGATAGTTCTCTCTTCTGTCAATGAGAAACAAAAGTTGCAGAATTTCCTCTCCATCAGCCAAACATGATGGTTAATGGTTGTTTTCTTTTCAAGTAAATTGCACAAAACCGCCACAATTCGCAGCAACGTCGCAAAAAACCACCGGTTTTCATTTTTTTCGCAAATACCCACCAGTTCTGAGAACGAACGTTGCAGATAGCACTGATACCCTAGTTTAGCCAGGTTGACGCTCGTTCTGACCGGTATGGCCCACTGTCAGGTGTGACGTGGTGTGTGTATATTTTGTGAAAAAGTCCTCCATAAATTTTTCTCTTCCTTTTCTTTCATTTTTTCCCTCACGCTCGCTCGCGTTGACTAATCTCGTCCACGCCCGCACGCCCCGCACGAGTGGGGCTCTTTTTTTTATTTGAGAGAGAGGGGGTGGAGCTGATAGTGGGTCCCACGTTTTTTAGCAAAAAAACCCAAAATTTATAACGTTTCATCTCTTACCGTTTGTTCTTCCACGTCAGCCTGACACGGGTCCCACGTCACGTCTGACAGTGGGCCATACCGGTCAGAACGGGCGTCAACTTGGCTAAACTAGGGTATCAGTGCTATCTGCAATGTTCGTTCTCAGAACTGGTGGGTATTTGTGAAAAAAAATGAAAACCGGTGGTTTTTTGCGACGTTGCTGCGAATTGTGGCGTTTTTTTGCAATTTACTCTTTCTTTTCAGATCCGCCGTGCAGCATTTGATATCCTAGAATTTGTCGATAGGCAACGATGTCTTCAGCTCTCACCACACCACTACGACATGCATACTCACTTCGTAAGCGCAGACATACACCGGTTTCCCCCATTACTGGTTAGTGCTTTACATTGTACTAATGACCATTTAGGCAACCTTGAAGTTTGATGTTAATTGCACTTCCCTTACTAGATGATATAAAGGATTATATTATATTCTGTCTATTTCTGTACAGATACAGAGGAGGCTGCTGCTTCGATCGAGATTGACGTGTTGCCAGACAGTGGCCTGTCGAGCCCCAGTGATGACATCCCTACAGATTGTGATATCACATCTAAAGGTCGTCAGCGAGGTCGTCCTCGACGTAATCGGTCTGCTGGTGCTGGTATGATCACTAAAGTGCCCTTTCTAATCAGTTATACTTGCCTTTATGTTTATGAGCATACCACCTTTGGCTTGTGTTCTGTGCTTGCCTATATCGATTGCCATTGTCACCTGATTGATAAGTATTTCATCCCTGCTCTTCATCAGATTTGCCACACCCAAATGCTTCATCGGCTGCCGAAGCACGACGAAAGCGTGTACTGTGTACTTCAGAAGCTAGAAAGTTTCGTAAGCGTCCTCGTCATGTACCGTCGCCTATACAAAATGATGAAGGTGAGTGCAACATGTGTGCCTGTTTTGCTGCATATATTGTGTTTGGTGGCCCCTTAGCTGACTTTTAATATTGGCCTCTGCAGACTCCCCGTCCACTTCTCAGACCATGCCTGCTCCATCTAACAATCATGCATGTAAGTTCATCCCTGACGCTTCTTTATTCTCAGATGTTCTCCTATAGCTAAAATTAGTGCCTGTTTATTAGGAGAAGAGTGATTTTATCTATTTATAGTCTCTTGTTGCTTTACTGTTGACATATGGATCAGTTCCGATTATTTTTTTACTGCTGAAAGTTTGGTTGGCATGCATCATAAGGAAGAAACTCAACCAACCTCACTTCCTTGGTTTCTCTTTTCTGCTCTAAAGCCCTCCTCCTTGCCTTAGCCAAAGCGTCAGTGTCACTTCCCGACGAGACAAACTCTCCCATGGTGGAAGAAGAAATTGAGAATAGGAAGATGGGAAACAAGTTGGGAGCAGAGGCAGTTCGAGATGGACAAGATGTGGTGGTGGAAGAGAGGTCAGATCGTGAGATCTCCTTCAAGATGGATTCTCAAGTTCTTGACTGCAAGATCTGCTTTGAGCCCCTAAAGCCACCTATCTTCCAGGTGATCAATCGGCACACCATCACTAGCACTAACACACATAGCATTTACTTATTACTTCTGTTCCAACAGTTACTTGATTTTGTATTACTTTGTAGAAACTTTTTTACTTCTCCCTAAGAGTAGCTGCCCAAGAGGAGTTGTTCTTTTTTCAATTGTGAAACACAAGAACTGTTTCCTGAAAGCAAATTTCCCTAAAATTCAGAAGGCATTTCGGTCAACATTTTGGTGACATAAAGGGCTTTTGTTGCGATTATTCTGTTTACTTGCTATGTTTCTTTTCTTGCTTGGATACCAAAACTGAATATTTATTATGCACTCATTTTATTAGAAAGATGAGCACATTACTGAGGAGCAACCTGTTTCAGTTTTGGTGTACTAGTCAGTGCCAGTTGGCCTTAGTTGATCTCTTATTAGTTACTATCTAGGTTGTACTCTTCTTGGCTTTTTGCCAGTGCTTATTTTCCATCTTGGAGGGGTGCCTGTAGTATGACATGTCTCTTAGTGAGATCAAATGCAGTCTGCCGCATTCCTCCTTGTTCCATTGACTAGAAGATTAACGAGGCATCTCACTCTATTGCGCATCTTTCTAATCCTTGTGTTTATACAGTATATCATCCATTCTTTGTTGCTCTCAATGGTTCAGTACTCTGTCCGCTAACTTTCTTATTTCTGCAGTGTGAGGTTGGGCATGTTTTGTGTTCCGTGTGCTTCGAAAAGCTACCACATAGATGTGTCATTTGCTGCAAAAGAACTGGCTATAGTCGTTGCTTTGCACTTGAACAGTTCATCAATGCCATCAGGGTGCCATGCTCAAACACAGAATATGGATGCGATGAGTTCATCACACATGACCAGAAAGAGAAGCATGACAGTGCATGCACACATGCTCCATGCTTCTGCCCTGAGGATGGATGCTCTTTCATAGGTTCAAGGGGGGCACTTCTGGACCACTTTGTCACCAAGCATGGATGGTTGCAGACCAATCTCCATTACAAAAAACCACTCAGGATCTCCGTGAGACGAGACCGGCGATTTACTCTCTTGGTTGGAGAAGACCTATCCATGTTCCTCTTAACCAACACCTTGACTGACATCGGCAATGCTCTCACGTTGGTTTGCATCAGGCCTCATGAGTCTGAACCATGTTATTCGTCCAAGATCTCGGCTGTTCCCCGTGTGCCGGTGCTGTAGCTAGGCTTGTGTTCCAGATGGATCCTCTTGTAGCAAGCAGTTCGTTGATGGGTGGAGTGCAGTTGGGGAAGTTCTTTCTCCTGGTTCCTCCGGAGCTGGTTGATGAGTCCACCGACAAACTTACCATAAACGTTCGCATCGATGAGCTCACATCGAAATCCCAGCAAGAAGCTGTGGCCTGAGACTCTTTGGGTCACGCCTCATTCAATCGAGCTGCACACCGTGGTCGTTTATGCTCCGTGGTGTTTACATCTAACTGAAGGAATCTGTAGCGTTGTCATTATTAACGGTGGAAGTTGTCCTAACTGGTGAATAGCTGCTCGTAGTTGTGCAGATTTTCCGCCGTGGAGTAGTTTACTTGTATCACGGTCTGAATATCTTGAGGCAGAACAGGGTGTTTGTGCTAGCGTTGTTCTCTGTTTTATTACTTTCCTTTAACAACCATAGGAGACATGAAATCTGTGATATAAAAGCTGAAAACTTTCTAATCTTGATCGAATCATGTACAAGCGCAACATGATTTTGTGTCGAACTTTCCTTTTCTCTTGTTAGAAAAAGTGTTCTATCCCGAATGATTTGTGATGCAACCCAATCGATCCCATGCCTCCGTTGAAACGATAACGTCAAAGGAAAAAACGTGAATAAGAATTAGGAAAGTACTGGTATAAACAATTAATTGTCCATCGACAATCTCTTTCACCTGGCAAAGCATTGTTGCAGGGTTACACACTGGCCACATCTGGAGGGTTGGCTCGGGTGAATTAATAAATATTTGGGAGGACCATTGGGTTCCTGACAGCCATTCAAGGATGGTTATTTCTTCTAGAGGCCAGTGCTTGCTAAGAACGGTAAATGAGTTGATTAATCCACTGACCCACAGCTGGGACGTACAGACTTTGAAGGAGAATTTCCTCCCGATCGATGTTGCTAGAATTCTGAAGATTCCTCTCAATGAAAACATGATGGAGGATTTTGTTGCGTGGAACCTAACCAAGACATATTCTTTCTCTGTTCGCTCTGCCTATTATGCTCAATGGAAACATGCTTTCGGATCGAGGTTAAGTCGTTCCGATGGACAAGGAAACGCGGAACGCAACCCAGTTTGGGAAATTCTTTGGAAACTCCGAGTACCGTCTAAAGTGAAGATATTTGCTTGGAAGGCCCTTCATGGTACTTTACCGGGTCTGGCCATCCTAGCGAATCGTCATATTAAAACTTCGGCTCAGTGTCCAATATGCATGCAAGGACCGGAAAACATCAAACATATGATGTTCGACTGCGTTCGGGCTCGCGAGGTATGGAGTGCTTTAGGAGTTCTTGATTTAATTGTTTCTGTTCTTCCAGGGGAACGATCGGGTTCGGTTATTCTGGAGGAGATCTTGCGAAGCAAAGACCCTATTGTTGTCGAGCTGGGCCAGATTGGTTTCAAGGAGGCTATTGTGGTTGGCGCCTGGTACATATGGTGGCAGAGACGTGAGGCAGTCAAGGAGTTCCGGTTGCTTCTCCTAGTCGATCGGGATTCTCAATCCTAGCTTTGGCGGCAAATTTTCAAAATGCAGCGCGTGGTGTTGAACCACATGCAATAATGTGGACAAAACCGATGGCTAATACATACAAGCTGAACGTCGATGCTTGTTTCTTTCCGAATGGCGATGGTGGTGCAGGGGCTGTTCTCAGGAACGACAAAGGAGAGGCGGTGGCTGGTGGATATTGGCCCTTAAGTAACATATTGGATGCTACCACTTCTGAAGCTACGGCGCTACAAAAAGGACTCACTCTGATTGAACAGCTAGGGTGCTCTCCGGTGACTATTGAAACTGATTTGTTAGAGCTCTGTCAAGCATATAATGGTGAGATTGAGATTTGGAGTCCTTACACGGCTATTTTGGCTGACTGTTTTTTGCGAGCTTCCAGAATCGGTTCTATCACGGTCCAGTTCTGCGGAAGGGAGGCAAATCAGGTGGCGCATAAATTAGCTCGCTTTGCTTTTGATTCCAATTCTTTTTCTATTTGGGACTGCGATCCCCCTAGCTTCATTATCCCTGATGTAATTAAAGATGTAACTCTGTTCGAACTGTAGCCAGCAAGTTTCTTACGCACTCTTTTCCTTATCAGGGTACCTGAGGGGACTGGAAGGTTTTTAATGAGGCGGCTTGCTGGTGGTAGGGTTTATATATACTGGAAAATTCAAAAAAAAAATTGTCCATCGACAATAATGGCCCGATTCATGGAAAAAAAAATAATGGTCCAATCAATGATTAATTTGTGAGAGGAACTTTATTTTTTGCCAGATTTTGTGAAAGGAACTTATTAATCACCGAGTTGCAAATTCGCAAATCGATGCGCTGTCCTGTTTTGTGCAGGCGGATTCCAAAGTGCAAACCGTGTTGATTCGTTGGCCGGCTTTTGCATTCGCGTGGAGCACGGAGAACGTTTGGGAGAGGACTCGAGGCTGCCAGGTGCCACAGAACTTTGTAACGCTGTGCATATTTAACTTGGCGGTACCACTGACTTGTTCTTCAAATTCTACTAGACGATGTAACTATTGTTTAAAATTAATAAAGCTAGATATGATGGCCTTCCCTCAACAACAACAAAACACCTTGACGGTGCCACTGAAGTTTTTCCTGGGCAAGTGCACTGATTTGCCGTGAGGCTAAAATAGGAGCACTGGGTAACATGTCCTTTTATTAAGTTGCAACTTGCATGATCTATCGGTATTTGTCAACTACTGCCAAAAAATGGGTATTTTTCAACCAACCTTAATATAAGTCTATCTACATTTTATCTTAATTAAAAAAAATACATTTTGCACTCTCTTTTTTTTTACCCAACAAGGCTCCTCTCGTCAATTTTGAATTAAGAAACCGCAGATTCAACGGATTGCCCTATAGCGAATAGCAACAAAGGTTTAGTATTAGAGAAAAAAGGCCACGGCGGAAGAATTACCAATTAAACCACAATCAATCAAGAGATGTCTACAAAAATATGGATTGTTAACTTGAAAAAATATCTATTTTTTCTATGAAAGTGACACGTAGATCAATTTTTGTAACTTACTTGCACATTAGTACGGTCAACCTTAGGTTGACAGTTACCAATCAGAGATAAAACAATACAATTGCACTATGTGTTTTTTTACCCAATGAGTCCCCCCTTGTCGATTTCGAACCGACAGATTCAACGGCTTGCACTATAGTGGTAACAACAAAAGTTTAATGCAAGAGAAAAAAGATTATGGCGGAAAAAACCCACCAATTAAACCACAATCAACAAAGAGACATCTAAAAAATGTGGATTATTAACTTGAAATGGCAAAAAATAGATCGTTTTCCTACAAATGTGACACATACATAAAATGCCCTTTTAATTTAGTTACACCGTTAAACATCAATACAGTCAATCTTAGTTTGGACAGTTACCAATCAGACACAAAACTCTATATTTACAACCATGTATGACATCCCAGTCGATAGCAAGTCGTTGGTGATAGCTTCGTCAATCTAATACTCCAAATCATTGTACTCTGTGTTTTAAAATAAGTAATCCCTCTATTTCGTTTTATAAAACGTTTTGGCAAACTAATTAAGCTTGCCAAAACGTTTTGTAAAAGGGAGCAGAGGAAGTACATTTTATTGGACCGCTATGCAAAAAAATCAGAACAGTTTGTCAAACATAGTTAAGGCAGGAGAAAAGACCAAGTCTGAAAAAACCACCAATAAACCACCCAGATTCATTTTCAGAAGAGAAGGGAAAGAGAATTTTCTCCTACCTCGCCTTTGCAGTTGCAGAGCCTCCCTCTCCTGCTCCTCCTCTCCTACCCTCTTTGCTCCCCACCAAACCCTAAACAGAGCTCCGAATCCCTCTCGCCTCTGCCCCCACCGAGCTCCCAAGTTCTTGCTCTCTCGGAGCAGCCGGGCCGAGGTCAGAATCCCGGGAGTATTCGAACTCTTGGTGGGAAGCCAAGAAATGGCGGAGGCGGAGGATGCCAAGGTGGAGGGCACGCAAGAGGAGGAGAGGGCGGGGGCGGCGGAGGAGGACGAGGAGGTGGAGGTGAAGTTCCGGCTCTTCGACGGCTCCGACATCGGCCCCGTCCGCTGCAACGCCGCTACCACCACCGTCGCCGCACTCAAGGACCGCGTCGTCGCCGACTGGCCCAAAGGTCCTAAAGATTCCACCTCTTGAGCTCTGGAGTCTCGCGCGACGTGATGCGATGCTTGTGGCGTGATGCCTCTGTGCATGCTCTAGCTTGTGCTTGTGTGATCTGCACTACTAAATTTGTACAGACATCCATGCTTGCTTGTTACCTTTGCGCGCCGAAAGTAGACATGGATAAGGGGTGATTACCGACGAGTAATCTTCTTGCTTCTTTATATCCTTAGTTGTGCTTGTGCGATCTGCAGTACAAAATTTGTAAAGAAATTCATGCTTGCCTGTTGCCTTTGCGGGACAACGGTAGACATGAATAAGGGGCGATGAGTAAGCTTCTTATTTGGGCCCTAAGGGATTTGTTGCTTGCCCGATTTTCTAAAACATGGCTTGCGTCTATTACTAGCAAGTGCAGGTTCTCGCTAAAATTAGCAAGCCCATCATCCAGGATGGTCTTTGGTACCTGAGATAATGGCTGACGGGCTGTGACTAGGGCCATGATGTAGAGAGTAGACACTCCCATAATGTAGGCAGACATGTTAATGTTCTTACCATAGCCTTTTTGGATGAGGGTGGATTGTCCAATTCCATAGACCAAGCCGGTGTTCTGACAACCATACGTGTGCAGGATGCCTCTGACTTCCCGACTAATAATAGGTAAAGAGTTCAAGACAGTCCCGATATTACTCTATTGTAAGCCAAAGAGTGAGGCTGTGGAGTAGACCACAGAAAGCAGAACAGAAAAAAAAACTTTAGAAGCCACAAAGATTTGAGAAGCTCATGGTGTTCAATATGAGCTTTTGTATTTAATTGTTAGCAGCCACCTTATATTAACCACATCCCCTTTTCATCCACGCTAAGATAAAACAGAAATCCATATCATATATATATATTTTAATAATCTTTGTTTATCGCCCAGTTCTGTTGTATCTGCATGCTGATGCTAGTACTCCCTGTTAATATGGATCAGTGTGATGATTGTTATGATTTTAACCAACACACGATTGTCTCAAACTCTCAAAGGTAGTATTGTCAAACTGACAGGAATTTTGCTTAATATCTGATATTATTAAGCTTCATTGATGGGGTCAACTTAGTTTCTGCATAGGATACCTTCAAATTTATCCTGCCTTTGTCAGTTAGATCTGACATTGAACAATACATGTTTCTCACCCTGCATACACGTTCAAAGCACATGAGGTGATTTTCTTCTTATTTTATCCTAAGTGCTTCAGTAAAGACGACTGTTTTTGTTGTATTGGCTGATTTTAAACTTCTGTTAATTCCTTTATTCAATTTGATGTAATAAAATGCTTGACATGCCTGATATGGTAGTATTTTTATGGTAAGTAATTTATGGCTACCTGCATATGTAATTTTATAGCGCATGCCTGAGTTTTTTCAATAATAATTGTATGTATATCTTCTACCCATGTTTGTGCGTTGTTTCTAATTCGGTAATGATTCTGCTTGTAGATAAAACAATTGTCCCAAAGACTGCTAATGATGTGAAACTGATAAGTGGAGGCAAAATTCTAGAAAATGACAAGAACATTGCACAGTGCAGAGCACCTTTTGGTGATCTTCCCAGCACTGCTATGACAATGCATGTCGTTGTCCAGCCATCATCAGCAAAGTCAAAACCAGGTGAGGTTTAACTTTGTAGTCTATTGCGGAAATCATTTATTCGTTGCTGAATCTTCCTGTGCATCCCACTTAGACTGGTTAACATCATTTGACCTTGCAACTTGTGTCTTGAATTGTGATGGTGCCTCATTATCAATATTTTGCTAGTTTGCTCTGGATTTCTTTCCTTTTCTACCATTTGTTTAATCACTAATGTGCCATCATATTTGTGGAATCTATATGTGCAAAAGCAATGTTCAATAGATTTTTTTAAGAAAAAAGTTTGTGTATGAAATATGAAGATTTCAAGAATTTGCGTTTCTGTATGGAATATCAGTAACATGGCACACCATGAAATGTGTACCACTGAAACACGTAATAGTTCTGATTCTTCGAACTTACATAGCACACCATGAAATGCAATGTATATAATAAAATATTATCGAATACCACTTGCAGCACATCTAGATTGACCAACAGTCATAAGTTGAGCTATTTCGCCAAGTCTTTGCAAGTCGGTGTTCAAAATCATGTCCTTTGGCTTAGATACTAGTTAGTTACCCCTTCTTTCATTACACTCTAGATGCCTTTTTCCCGAAACCTTACTTTAGATGCCTTTCAGTTGAGGAAACGAGATGGTTGAGTTTTGACTCACAGCTGTTTCGTACGCAATATTACTTGCCGGAACTAAATGAACACATTCTGTTTTAGCATTTCGAAAATTGAGTACTGAGGTGGTAACTTTTGAAGTAGGAACAGTAGGATGTGCCTTAATGCAGTTCAGATCTCAAAGGAAGGTCCATTTGGTTCATTTGCTGAATTATGTTTTCCTTTTTAACTTGTTGTTTGTGGCAGACAAGAAGACGAACAAATTGCCAAAGACCACTCGCTGCTCCTGTACCATACTATGAATGCCAAAGTCTACTCCGTCCACAATAATCTGTAGACCCGCCAGGGGAGAGCAGACGACTGGACAGAAGAAGAAAATCCAGCGCCGAAGACGTGTTCTTCTGTATGTTGTGAGGTGATATTGTAATTGTAAGCTAGATACTACACAAGAATCGGTCGGCCCCCTCTGCGGCTAGGAAGTAGTTTCCACTCTGGTCGATTTGTCTGTTTTACCCCCAACAAAATATGTTTCTATATGATGATGTACAAGAAGATACACAGGCCTGATGTTTGTCGCCGTGTCAAGTCGGGTTAAAGAGGCTCCAGGTTGTTTGGGTGAGCCACAACTTGATCCTCGCTTGAGATGCTATGTGAATGTTGTGTTTTTCGTCCTGCACTTGTCTTCCTGTACTCGGATCATGCATTTTGTCATCGCAGTTTATATACTCTACATGCCTCTATCTGAATTAATGCCCCCGCTTCAACTCGATTGATGAACACAAAAATCATTGAACTTGTGCGCTAGAATTGCTGGATGTGCAAGTTGGAAAAGAAAAAATGATGGATTAGAGAGAGCGGACATGTCCACGGCGGGAATTGTTGGTCTACGGCGATGGGATCTGGAACGTGTGTTGTTGTCGCCAATCGCAATTGCCGGGGCGAGGGCGAAGCATCCGACCACTCTGGTAAAGGCTCACAACCCTTTGCTAAATGGGCCGCTTTAATGGATACAGACTACAGAGCACAGTCTAACGCGACAGCTCTGGTAGCCAATTGTTTAGTCCCACCTCGCCTGCTGAGCAACTTCCGGACCGGTTTATAAGGATGACTCCAACGGGCCGACGCATCGAGTCCGCGCGCGTCCGTCCCTGTCCGCGGGAGTCAAAAACACGGTCCAACGGGGCGACGCAAACGGACCAAGCTCCGTTTTTCTGTCCGTCGCGACGCATTGCTGGCCCAAATTTGAGCCAGGTTTGCGTCGGGACGGACGCGTCCGCGCGTCCTGCTGCATCCGTTGCACGTCCGGCTTTGTCCTCTCCCCACATGGTCTGGCCCACCTACCAGTCAAACAAACCCACCGCAATCTCTACTTCTTCTCTCTCCTCTCTCCTGAAAAATTCCCCACCTGCAGCTAGCCACAGATCAGCAGCCCGAGCTCGCCGGCCTATCTCTTGCATCGAAGGAGTAGGCGGCGAGACCATGGAGGCGGAGGAAGGCGTCCGTCTCGGCGACGACCATGGCGGCCTCGGCCTCGGGCCGCTCTCCCAGCAGATGTAGGAAGAGGAGCTCGCCCAGCAGCCCCCGTCCCAAGATCGACCAGCACCGGCGCCGCTTGAAGCAGCTGGTGGCCATGGTGCACGGCGTGGCGGACGCCGCCGAGGGCTGCTGCGTGAGCTCGCCAACAGCGACATCACTGTTGGCGGAGCAGCTGGCCACGCACTAGTACTAGTACTCCGGATGGAGTGGCAGAGCAGCTCCTCGTACTAGTACGCGGCCAAATCGGTACTAGCTAGCTTGACTCTGTAGTACTAGTACGCGGCCATCGATCGATCGATTCCAAATCGGTACTAGCTAGCTTGACTGTGCTCGTCAGCGGCGCGAGGTGCTCGCCGCTGTCCTTGGTAGGCGGTAGATGGGGCGGAGATAGGCGGGGCCGGCGGACCCGGCTGCCGGCGGCGCTGCTTGGAAGGCGGAGGGGATGGGGTCGTGTAGTTGGGTGAAGCCGGGTTTGGCCGAGGCGCCGGCGCTGGAGGCGATGAGTACTAGTGTCCGCCAAATGCGTCGTGTATGCCATTGGGTGCACTGTCAAATGCGTCGGGTCCACACTGTGTCTGCCCGGCCGGACGCCGACCCAAACGGACAAAATCAGGACAATTGTTGTGTCCGTTTGGGTCGCCCCGTTGGAGTCATCCTAAGACAGCGCGCAGAGCCTTGTTTCGTTCCTTCGGGGACATCCAATAAAATTGGAACGATAAAAGATTAGCATGGCCCCTGTGCAAGGATGACACGCATAAATCGAGAAATGGTCCAATTTTTTCGAGATTTTGCGCGCTGGTCCCTGCCTTTGTGCGGATAGGCCCCTACAGTACTCAGTCTCACCCTTCGCCCTTGTATATTTCCTTACAAACAGCTCCAGTTGGCTGTTAAATTTGAGGATTTGACAGTTCTATCTGTATTCAAGTCCCTAGATTTTCACATAAACATCCTGGAAACCTTATTATCACTTTTCATTCTTATATCTCCGTCCGAACAGCTATACTATGTGTTTGACCAGCAGCAAATCAGGAAAAGCATGCCATTTTTATTTCATTTTCCTTGGATATGTTCTTACTCTTTAATCACCTGTATTACCAGATTTCACCTGTCAGATCGATCCTACAAAATCACAATTATGTTCTTTCTTTCCTCTTATATTATTTTCTTTTTTGGAAATAAGGCCAGGCATGAAATTCTACACCCCAATGGTAGTCTTAAAAAAATGTACACCCCATGCGTTTGTTTTCTCACTACCTTCAAAACTATCTTGTTCATTTTTTTTTTTTTTGAGGACAAGGTGGTCGTACCACCGCTCGATTAGATAGAAAGAATTGACTCAGTTTATAAGGAAAACCGGGTCCAAAAACCATACAAGCTGTACAAAAGAACACACAGACGAAGCGACCCGTCGCCCACACGACACAGGCCGGACAAACGCCACAAACATATCTTGTTCATTCAGATGTCCGGTTGATGGGAGTTTGCAATTATCAGAAACCATTTGGGAACTGGGAGGGATGATGAGCATGATTATTTGTTAAACGGAAGCCGACTGTTTGCTTGATGTTCTTAAATCCAACCGGAGTTCACCACATAATACGCACGGATATTACAATACAACAAAGTATAACAATTTGATACTAAGCCGACATGCATGGACGGCGCAAGAGATCGACCGAGCCTTACTGCTCCCTCCTCTGTGCACCGCTTGCCCACCACGGCTGCGCCATCCCGCCGGCCGCCGTGCCGCCCATCGTCTGTTCCCCAGGTTGCTCCTGCCACACGGCCGACGGCCCCGCCTGTACCATCGAGTTGCCCCCACCGAGCGGCGCGCCGTACGTCGGCCACGCGCCCAGCTGGCCCAGCTGTTGCTGCTGCTGCTGCTGTTGCTGCTGCTGATGCAGCAGAAGCCACGCCCCGGCCGTGGCAGGATCCAGCTGCGGATGCATGGCCGCGCCCTGGGCCGCCGCCGCCTCCACCTGCCCAGGGACGATCCCCTCGCCGCGCGCCGCCGCGGCGAGCGCCTGCTGCCACGCCGACGCGGTGGGCTGCACCAGCGGCCACGCGCTGGCGACCTGAGCCTGCGCCTGCTCGAGCGCCAGACGCGACGCGCGGGCGGCCTCCTCCTGCTGCTGTTGCCGCTGCTGCTGCTCCTGCTGGACGATGAGCATGGCGCGCAGGCGCTCCGTCGCGCGCTGCTCGTCCTGGAGCAGCGCGCGCTCCAGCAGCAGCCGCTCCTCACCGCGCCCCCGGGCCCTGACGTTGAAGGACAGCACCAGCTTCTCGAACTCCTCGACCTTCTCCACCACAGTGGCCAGCACCGCGTTGTCCCACCGCTCGTCGCTCGACATCTCCTCCGTCCCGCTAATGGTGTCGTCCTCCTCGTACTCCGCGAAGACATGGTATGGAAGCAGCCTGACAAGAGAGCAAGATCACACTGTTTACTTCATTTCTCTTTGATCTGTCATCCTTTACGTTAAGAATAATTTCAATCCAAATTACAAGAGGGCAGCAATTATAGAAATTGGGCAATTATAATGTTGCAACATAGTACTAACTTAGAATGATTCTCCCCCTATATTCACCGGCTTAGTAATAAGTAACATCAGGCTCTGAACACCATTAAAATTTCAATACAGATTTGTTAAGTCTTAGACATGACTAATTGGCATCTTAGGACATGATTTTACAAGAATGAGACAAATGTATGCACGGTAACTAACTATATACATCAGAGCAATGCAATCCATCCGACAATATGAACTGATTTTGACAGGGTAGAAGAGCATACTGAACAGACAAAGACATGTAAGATGCTTTTAAATATTGGTTTCAGAAATTTATGTCTGCAAGTGGTTTATCTTGATCAAGGATCATCTGACACGACCCCTATTCATTCATGAGGGGCACATAATAGAGTTATCTCTGCAAGAGGGAAAAATGATCAACTATTTCTTCATAATTGTACGGATTTCTTCATAACTTGGTACACATTTCAGGTAAACAGGAACTTGTTTCAGAACATTCTGTCTCGAACATGAAAAAGTTCAGAGGGGACAATTTTATATCGGTCCTTTTCCCTGTTTATTACTGGTATTTTGTTAACAAATTCACAGGGAAAATATTGATCAGGAATTTTTCAGTGTGCAGTGTTAACCATGCCAGAGATCAAACCCGCTCAACTCCATATGTGTAATAATCATTTATTCCCTGTTGGATCTAAGAATTCTCCACGAAGTTGCAATTTGCTGCACCAAATTAATCTCACCGCCCAACTCCTAAGACACGACGCAAGATCAATCGCGGCCGTGCTCACCATGGCAAATCAACTCATCAAGGTGAGCCAAGCAAGAGAAGACCGCTCAGCCTCGGGAAAAATCCTAGAACGCGACAGGCAGCAACAAGCGCTAATAAACACATGAACCACGACGCGACGGTGGCGGCGACGAGGGGGAGAGGGAGAGGATCGAGATCGACGCACCTTGTGATGGCGTCCTCGACGGAGGCGAAGGGGGTCCTGAAGTCCGGGTTGCTGGCCTTCCAGGCGTCCTCGTACGCCATCTGGGCCGCCGCGCGCGCGCTTGCCGCCGCCGCCGCCTCCGCCGCCAGCGACGAGGACGTGCCGTTGCCGATCCCCTGCATCGGCGAGAATGCCGGGCCACCGCCGAAGCCCTGCGGCGACGGCGCCCGCGGCGGGAGCTTGTGCTGCATGACGGAGTTGCGGCGGTTGCTGTTGTCGCGGAAAGTACTTGTGTCTGCCTTGGCGAAGAGGGAACGACGCGAGTCAATGGCGTCGTCACTCGTCAGGCATTCTTTTCCCCGTCTCCCTATTTTATCTGTTCTTTATTTCTGGCATGTTCGAGCAAAATCTTTTTAAGAAATTTAAACATTTATCACAGTACAGGATGGTAATTGGATTTTCTGGCACTGCATATTGCAAATGAATTGGAGCCCCAGAAATGGCACTACCATGTTGCAAACGTGAGGATTTTCGACGGATCGCATATGGATTGCAATTGATTGTATCCTTATTTTTTTTTATGTATTAGTGCTACCCAATTGTAATGGAAAACAAATACCTCATTAGTATAGGTGCTTTTATATTTACTTCTTTTTGTTTTGGTGAGGGACTAAATTGGCATTCTAGAAACAGAAATAGGAATTCTGGTGCACTTTACTCTGCAAAAATGTGCATGGTGCTTATGTGTCGACACTCGACACATATTGGTACCATCTTGTTAATATGGGAACCGATGAACTATATGCGGTCTAAACCACTGCGAGTGAATTTGTCTACACCACACGAAAGAAAGCTTTACTCATACGTTTTCTAAAGTATGATGGAAGCATTGTACTTTCCAGGTGGGTGCCATAGAGGTGCGGCGGTTCTAGTTTTGGCATATCGACAACGTGACGTGATGATTTTAATTTATTATTTAATTTATATTTTTCTAATGTTTTTGCTGCATTCATTTCTCTATTGTCGTTTCCGCCTTTATTTCTCCAGGTCATATGCATCATACTAAATTTAATGCCGACCGTATAATTGAATGTCTTTCCAATGAAGAAATACCGATATCTTCTCCCCATCTATCTATTTCTCTTTTATTTATTTCTTGCGTGTAGAAGCAATATCTTTTTAGGAAATCTAAACATTTGCACACTAAAAGAATGGCAATTGGATATTTTGGCACTTCATATTGTAAATGAATTGTATCCAAGAAATGGTACAACGATGTTGCAAATGTGAGGATTTTTGAAGAACACATATGGATTGGAATTGAGGTATTTTTTTGTTGTATTAGTGCTTACACAATAGCAATTGAATGAGAAAAAAACGCTCTTTAGCATATGTGTTTTTATGTTTATTATTATGTTTTGGTGAGGGACTAAATTAACATTCTTGAAAAATAGGACATAAAAATGTATATGGTGCTTATGTGTCAACACTCAAGACACACAATGGTACTATGTTATGAATATGATAACCAATGCAAGGTATGCGATCTAAACTATTGCGGGTGCATTTGTCTACATAGCACGAAACAAACCTCAACTCACAAGTTTTCTCAAGTGTGATGGAAGCATGTGATTTACATGCATGTGGGTACCATAGAGGCACTACCGTGAGTCTAAACTACCGTGAGTGCACTTGTCTACACCGCACGAAAGAAAACATGTGCTTTCCCGGTGGGTACCATGGACGCGCGGAGGTTATAGTTTTGGCATATTTACAACATGACGTGATGCTTCTAATTTATCATTTAATTTATATTTTCTAATATTTTTACTGCAATCATTTCTCTATTGTTGTTTCTGCCCTTATTTCTCCCAGTCATATGCATCATATTAGATTTAATGCGACCGTATAATTGAATATCTTTCCAATGAAGAAATATTGGTTTCTTCTCCCCATCTTTCCATTTATCGTTTATTTATTCATTGCGTGTAGGAGAAATATATTTTTAGGACAATTGAACATTATCACACTAAATAATGGTAATTGGATATTTGAACATATTGTAAATGAATTGTAGCCCCCAGAAACGAGACAACGATGTTGCAAACGTGAGGATTTTTGAAGAACATATGGATTGCAACTGATGGTCTTTTTTTATTGTGCTCGTGCTTACCCAATTGTAATGGGAATGAAAAAAATATCATTAGCATATGTGTTTTTTATGTTTATTGTTATGTTTTGGTGAGGTACTAAATTTACATTTGACCGAATTAAGACCTACACGTGCAAAAAACTATATGGTGCTTATGTGTCGACAAGCAACACACATTGGTAATATGTTGTGAATATGAGAACCAATGCATGATATGTGATCTAACCTATTGCGAGTGTATTTGTCTACATTGCAAGAAATAAACCTCAGCTCACAAGTTTTTGAAAGTTTTATGGAAGCATGTGATTTCCATGTGAGTACCGGAGAGGCACAATTTTTAGTTTTGGCATCAAGAAATTTATGTGAAAATTCTAATTTATTCTTTCATTTATAAGTTCTGATGTTTTTATTGCATTCATGTCTTCAATGTCGATTTCTTACCTTTTTGTCCCGGTCATATGCATCATATTAATTTTGATGTAGGTCGCAGGATTGATGATCCTTTCAATGAAGAAATACTAGTACCATTTCCCGTCTCTCTATTTCATTCTTATTTTACTTTTCACATTTTCTAGAAAAATATTTTTAGGAAAATTGGACATTAGTGTTTAGGGATTAATAAATTTAGCCCTGGAAATGGTACTACAATGTTGCAAACGTGATGATTTTCGATCGACACACATGGATTGGGGTTGATGGTATCCATTATTGTTGTAGCTTAGTTACAGAATACTAATAAGATGATACTCCTCACAATCAAAACTGACAACCTTCACTATTATAGGTGTTATGTTTTGTATTTATGTCTTGAGGGATTTTTTTTCCGAAATGGGGAGCCCTAGCCTGTGCATCGAAGAGATGCATACGACTTTTATTTCATTTATTCAAAATAAGCTCGCAAAGAGCCTTACAACGAACGAATACAAGCGGAAGCCGCCAAACAGTGAAACACCACAACTCGCACAAACGACAGAGGAAACGGGGCCTTATGCCTCGGCCACAGCCGCCGCCGGCTCCCTAGCTAACTCAGAGAATAGCGCCTTGTGCACGCGCTCTGGAAATCGCCTCCACCATCTTCCTCCAACCCAACTTCAGCGTGCCGATTGAAGCAAAAACTCTCGCCAGGCCTGCGGCCGATACCACCATGATACCAGGCTACGCCTCCACCCTGCGCGCGCTGCACCGTGCCGCCAAGACCTGCCGTCTTCGTCGTGGTAGAAGAAACTCCGCTCCACCGGTAGACCACTCTAGGCATCAAGTGTTCCAAAATGATGCCCCCCAAGAGGGAGAATCAACACCGAAGTGCCGCCATCGTCCGATCCGGTAGAACCAGATCTTGGGTTTCCTCAGGAACATCTGGGCGGGAGGCGGAAGAATCACATTGACGACATCTTCATCAAGGTTACGACGTCCGCGGGCGCCGCCGTCCACATTACTCACATGCGTATGGGCTTACATGTCAAAGCAAATCGCTACCATGCTGTGAATGTGAGAACCAATACCTGGTATGCAATATATGAACTTGTGCGAGTGTTATTTATCTGCACCGCATGAAACAAAATCTTAACCCACAAGTTTTTTAAAGTGCGATGGAGGCAGTTGATTTCCGTGTGGCTACCACTGAGGCGTGTAGGTTCTAGTTTAGGCATGTCGACAACTTCATGCAATGCCTCTCGTTTATTGTTTCATTTATAATGTTTTAATGTCTTTATTGAATTCATTTATGTATTCTTGTTTCCCCCTTATTTCTCATGATAATATGCATATTTTGATGCCGGCCGTGGAACCGAAGATTTTCTCGATGAAGAAATCTACACGTATGGAAGGTAATCGACATGATTTTATTTTCGAGCAATCACCAGGAGCTCTTGTTATGCTATGCAATGAGGAGAGAATAACTGATCAGTATTATATTATAAGAGAAACATACCTAAAAGCTCACAATGACGAATCAATATGATGGATGAATATGACCAATTGGACATTAAATATCAATCTACTGAGTTTTCTAAAGGAGATCAACTCCGAATGAATAGATCCATGTAGAAATGCAAAACATTTGGATTAAGGAAGAAACTAAAGCCAAACAAAGATCTATAGATGGAGATATAAAACAGCAAACTGAAGCACTTCTTATTTTCATGTTGTTATTTACTTTAAATAATGTGTGTTGGTATCTAGCGCATCCTAGTGATGTCCACTAGGAGGCAGTCAAACGATTTCTCAATTTTGTGAAGGGTATAGCAGCAACTGGACACAACATTTAGCAACCCAAGTCTACAACTATCAGTGTGTTTACTGACGCAGATTGGGCAGTTTGCGGGGATGACAATCGATCCTCGTGCGGTTTTATGTAATTCTTCAGGCCAAACCTCGTGTCATGGAGTGTTCGGAAGCAACCTATTGTGTCCAGATCGTCTATAGAAGTTGAATACAAGGCCCTCTGCGCATGTGTTTCCACAACCGCAACCCCTTGTGTATTGTGGTGCGACACTTAGGAGCAGCATATCCGGCGACTAATCCTGTTTTCCATGCCCACACAAAGCACATAGAGGCCGACTCCCACTATGTCAAAGAGAAGGTGGCAATGGTTGCGATAGACGCCGGTTTCGTTTCCACGACTGGTCAAGTCGTTGTTGCATTCACTAAATCTCCGACAAAGAAAATGCTCGAGCGACTCCGTTCCAGTCTCAACCTTGTATTTGGTTAACATTGCAGGGGAATGTTATACATGTACATTTTGTTGTGCATCCTAATTAACTTAGTTAGGTAGCACTTGGCCATGATCCTATGCTTGATCATCGCGGCGGTAATGGGTGCAAACCCTTGTTTACGTTATATAAATATATGCCGAAGCCGATGGGGTTAACCATGGCAAAACAGTCCATCTGACTGAGGTTACTTAAACCGAAAACTTTGTAGTTGTCTAAATTGAAATGCAATCTGTAGTGTGGTGTTCACAAAAAAAAGAAATGCAATAAGTTATTTTTTTATAGTTTTGAAGTTTTATGGGAATATTTGAAAAAATGAAATTAGTTCACCCTTTACAATTTTGAGCTTTGCTAAATTTTGAATGAATCATATTCTAAGATTAAATCAACTTGAAGAAAGATAGTCGGTATCCACTGACTTAATCAGCCTGCACTACACCTCAATATTCTATTTGTAACTGAATTTATAACCGTAAACTTCACTAGAAAGATGTATTGTCACAATCTTTTGGAACCAATGATCTTGGTTACCAAAATTGATGTCCAACCCAAGCATATATTCTAGTATTCTCATTTACACTTGTGAAAACAATTCTAGCATACACTGACCTTAGTGCTTACATTTTCATTTATAGCTTCAAGAAAATAGATGTCCACCCAAGCATGAATCGTTTAGTGCTTACATTTTTTGTACCCTCAGGAAAATTACTCTAAAATAATTTATAAAAAAGGAAATCATCTAGATGTTTTCCATCGTACTATGTGCACGATCAAGTAATTTTTTTGTTGTTGGGAGGAGCAAACTTAGTCCTTACATTTCTACTCCCTCCGTTCAAAATTAGATGACTTCCATTTGTCCAAATGTGGATGTATCTATACTTGTAACATGTCTAGATACATCCACATGTGGGCAAATGGACGTCATCTAATTTGGAACGGAGGGAGTATTTACACCTTCAGGAAAGATAACTCTCAAAACATTTTCTAAGAAAACCTGGCAATCATCTACATGTTTTCCGTCGTAATATGTGCGTTATCCGTATACCTTTCACATCAAACTACAAGGGAATCAGAGTTGCTGGGAACTGTAGATATAAGGAAAACAATACTCACAAAAATTACAACAATGCAACACCTGGACAGAGAACTTCCTAAACCAAATCAGTAGATCTTTGTAACTCAAACTGAAAGGTGTAATTTGATGATTTTTCTGAATAGCAGTTATAGTTATGAGAAAATTAAGGTAGCAGTTCTACTACAAAGGAGGCACAAAAGGTATTACCTGCTACCAAACTGAACAACATAAAAGGAAGAATTTTGATGATTATATTTCCTGATGTTTATCTAGTTCAAAAGCACGGTTTGGTGCAGATGTCATTGCCACAGTTAAAAATAGCATTAAATAATTTATGTAGATGGGTTAGAAAAATGGAATTATATCATATGCTAATATAACTATGATACAAAATCATGTTTGGGAAGTTATGAATTTTAGCTATTTAGTCCTATACTAAAGATAGCTTCTATGTTTCTGCTACGTCGGTGTTTGATTATTCAAATCAATATGACGCACGGAAACACTGTTATTTACAGATCACCGTCACATGTTGCTTTATCAGCCTGGAAAAATAAGCAGAGAATTCTGCTCTATTTTGGTGATACAAGTCATAACTTTTTAAATACTCTGTAGCCTTGTAGTTGAGAAGAAAGATTCACAATGATCCAAGCTACTGCATTAATTAAACCTCCAAAAAAGGGTTACACACTTGAACATGACGGTCAAACTGAAGAAATAGTACCAAACTAGATAGATCCTTTCACATTCATACACTGACCCAAAAAATCTCCCTCATTGAGTAACCCATGCACCTTGGAATAGTTGGCTTACTGTTTTGCCTAAGATCCACTCTAAATCTGATGATGAAACAGATATCTTGCCAGCGACATGAGAGATCGCCTCCTTTGCTTCTTTGTAGCCACATTCAGGAACGACATAGGGAAAATCACTGCAAAGAACAAGTCCAGAAAACAACATCAGTCATGGGTATAGTGAAATAGACTGATCCAGTGATCCACTGAAACTCTCACTGGTGTGCTGTTTGAACTTACCTTCCCCACATTACTCGATTAGCTCCATAGCTGGAGATCACACGAGAAAGAAGCCGAGATGTGTCCTCATACGGATAAGCTTCTCTTGTGATCCGGAAAAGAGCACTGTATTTGACGTAAACCTGTTGAAGTAATGCACTACTGCATCAGTCTTGATATGGTGACACCAGATACAAGAATCGAAACATTATTGTAGCCAAGCCACTCCTATACAATCAGGCACCAGATATCATTGTATCTCTTTGGCTTGATTCTTAGTACAATCACTTGACTATCTACAGGTAATCCACCTCACAAAAAGGTTTTGTTAAATTTTTATCTCTTGTCTCTGGTACTACAAAGTAAAAACTAAGAATACTAGCTTTGGCAAATACTGGAAATAGCTAACTTGCGCAAGATTATTTTTTCCAGAAGCTAATCACAATCATGGAAGAATAGAAACCCATAGTTAGTAAGTCATTATTTTATTGAGCTACCTGCACAAGGGAACAGATTTCAGGAAGTACCTGTGGGAATCTGGATAAGTTCAGAAAGGAAGAAAATGACTTTTCTTCATCATCGTTCCTGCATGTCGAAGAAGAAGTTAATACAAACGACAACATGGTAAGAATTACATTCTTCCAGTTTATGAATAAATAGACACACAAGCCTACATTGGTGGCTTGCAGAAAGCCATATGATCGAAAATAACAGTAGTTGCAGGATAATCCGTACACAGCTCCTCTATTTCCTGAATATATGAACTGATCCCCTGCATGAACAAGAACAGTAAAGAATAGGAAATATCAAGTTCGTAGAACAGAACATAGGTCTTCTTCCATTATGAAGTAGACTAGGATTCACAGTTCGTAGAACTGAACCTAGTAGTATTAAATAGCTGTAACTAGCTTTTAATATTGCATCAGTTCTGGCTGCTGAGTGACACAACCAATGATCTCAAGCAGGCAATTCCTTTTGGCTGGAACTTTATTGGTCAATGGTGTGGGCTACTGCTGTCGATCTGTTAATTATTCTTTTTATCAACTACAAAGCTTGTTACCTTTACCATTTTCGCAAGATAAACACATAATACAAAACTAAAATCCCATTGCAGCCTTTATATATTCTAAGTACACATGCATCTAGTATATGCATTCTTCTTTTACCTTCATCACCATTATTCCAACTGGTGCTCCTAGTTCTCCAGCCTTAGCAAACAATGACCTCCCCACCTCATTGGTCATCTATGTATTTGAGAAATTTTGCATTCTCAGTCATCTATGATCGTAAAGCAAAATTCAAAGGTAAATAGAAGCTGATTCTACAATGGTACATAGTGGCCAATGAGCAAACCTTTTGACCTGAAGGCCATAAATTTGGGTTGAAACGGACAGCACGGTACTTTTCCTGGCGAGAAGCAAATGAAATACTACAGATTAGAAAGTAGGTCGAAATATTTTTTTATGCTCAAAGTTCAAAAGCTGTACCTGCACAATTAAGTGTTCAAGCTGTTTAATGCCACTCCCGTCCTCTGCAGGATTCGCGAGGCAGCAGCCAATGAATTTTGATGGATATTTCGTCAACACACTACAGAAAAAAAAAATATTGATGCGTATCTATAAACATAAGGCTGTAAATATATCAAAGTAGTCGGAATCCCATTGAATCTTTGGTCTAAATATACATCACATGACTAGTTCAGTTGGTATGAATGAAAGAAAATTTTACCTAGACACTAAAGAGTGATCAAACATATGATTAATAGGTTGAACAATGAGCGCACCATCAACTCCAGCTTCATCCATGCACTAGGGAAAAGAGAAATACCGTTCAAAACAATAATCTAGTTGGCAAATTCAGTCTCAAGTCTTAACAGTTTAACAAGAAAATGGTGGGATAAAGAAATACTATATGCATGCTATAATTAATACTTGCAATACACAGTCAGCAGCTAAAGAACCAGAAGTCTTGTTGGTACGCAGAACTAAGGAAGGGGGCATTGAACCGTGCTCCAAATAGCTCATTCATGTCTTCTAGACGTAAGAAACTCCTAGCTGAATTTTCTCGCAAACTGTGTCCATTGAAGAACGTCGCGAAGTGTTTTTTTTACTTAGTAGAGTTCCATCGTGCCAACTCCACAGACCTGTACAAACATTGTAAGGCCCTATAGGAAAGACAAGTATTCATTGATTCTTGTGAGAACTGAATATTTTTCAGAGAAATTCAGAGCATATCCCAACTTTATTCTAACAAAAAACAGCACAACTTTTGAACCTACTTACTAACTAATCAAATACCAACAAGAAAAAGGCACCTTAACAAATATACAATACTTATGCATTGTCCAGCCAATCAATCAATAGCACCACAATCCATCCCAAATATATCAGAAAAAGGGAAATCCACCGGCACACCGTCATATCTATCTACTGACTACTCTCAGGAGTATTTTGTTCGATGAACCGTCTACAGCTCTACTAGCACACAGCCACACACAAAAAAAGAAAAAGAGGTGAGACCTCGAGCAAGAAGTCCACATCACCCCGTAGCGTCGCCTCCTGGCCCGGGAAATACGGGTACTTCTCGGCAGCCTGCACAACGCAGAACCACACAATTAACTCGAGAAAACCAAAATTGAGCATTCTGACATTCACGTTCAACTGCGGGGGTGCCTTTTTACCTGCAGCGGCGAGGCCCAAACGTGGAGGTGTGAGTCCACGACCTTGCAGGAAGCGGAGCCGGCCTTGCTGGAGGCGGCCATGGCGGCGGCGCAAATGGCGGTTGTGGTGGAGGATAGGAGGAGCCTCCTCCGTGATGCCGCGGCTGTGGGCGGGGTAGTAGATGAGAGGAGAGTGCGGGATGAGGTTGTGGTGAGCGGGGACAAGAACCTGCAGGGGCACGCGCTGCTGATGAGGAGGCCATTAAAGACGACGACGAGTGGTGGTGGCCTCTGCCCTCTGGTGTCACCGTGTACGTGCCAAGTACCAAGTACCAACCGAAACGCCGTACATAATTTACGGGCCGGGTCACGGCGACGTTGGTCTCGGCACAGTGGGCCGCACGGACGGCCTATGGCCGTGTGCCGAGGGGCATATCGAATCGTTATTGACAGGTGGCTTTGAGAAATTATTTGATGTAAACCAACTTTCACTGAAAATCTTGTAAAAGATTGTTTTACTGTAAATCGTGAAAACCACTGAAAAGTTATGTTTAATTTTTTTATAAAAATTCAACAAAAAATGCATTATGTTGGAAAGCTAGTTATAGACATGCAAATTTTCAAGTTCAAACACAAAATTATTTAGTACTCCCTTCGTTTCACAATATAAGATGTTTTAGCCTTTTTCCACATTCACATGTATACGCATGTATCTATACACGTTTTAATGTACATCTCCACTCCTTTTAGTCTGAATCTACACAGGGCCGGTCCTGAGATTTGGAGGGCCCGGGGCGAAACAGAATTTAAGGGCCCTATAGACATAAAAAAATTATAATACATGTATATATGAATGGTTACAATAAACTCTTGCAGTACTTACAAAAGCAATATTGATAGTATCAAATAATGTTTAGGTTTTCATCATTACTTTGTGTGAAGTCCATGATGATGGTGAGTTAATAGCAATGAGTGATTATCACGTCGACTGTGCCTAGAACCATGTCGTCCCCATGGGCATGAACACAATGCGGCCTCCCCTCGGCGAATCATTTTTTCGGCTCATCTGCAACTCTTGCCCACGAACGGGACGGTCGAATTACGTAACAAACATAAGATGAAAATTTAGAGTAGTGTACTTTGCCATGCCTTGCAGTTCCAACATATGCGGACGAGCGGAGAAAACAACCCCTAGCTGAAAAGGAAAATGAGTCAAATTGTTTCTTTTATAAAGCAAGGAAAAAAATGAATAGACTGCGTGCTGCATTCCTTGATCAGCGTGGGTGTCATAAAGTGTATTTTTAATCTTTTTTTTAGGGTAAGTGTATTTTTAATCAAGCGCACATGCCCTCACTTAATCCTTTTCTGGCCGAGTAATAATAAGGAAAAAAGCCCAAGCTAAAGTAGAGAAAAGCCCAAGTTATACTAAGGAGAAAATGGCCCAGGTTCCAGTCCAACACTATGCACGCCGCAAAACGGTTCATTGTCGTCTCCCGACAGAAACCTTCCGACCTGCTCTAATGGCGCCCTGAAGATGAGCTCTTCCTCCACTTCGTTGGAATTAGGGGCCCCTTCCAGTCCGGGGCCCGGGGCGGCCGCCCCTCTAGACCCCCCTCAGGGCCGGCCCTGAATCTACACAACATGTGAAACATCTTATATTGTGGAACGGAGGGAGTAGGTATGAAAATGAAAAATTCACTAATGAATAGTAGATCCAGCAATGGATAGTAGAAATTCATTACTCAATTTGTCATTTTCATAACTGCTAAATAATTTTGAGTTTCAACTTGAAAATTTGCATGTCTATAGAATTATATCTTCCCAAGGTAATGTTTTTTTGTTAAGAATTTTGTAAAACTTTTGAACATGATTTTTTCGTGGTCGTCGCCGGTTTCCATCGGATATCTTCCAATTTTACATAGCGCCAAACTTTTCGTATATGTGCGATGGGCTCAAAATTTCGTCTCTACCCGCTCGGCCTAAATCCAAAATTGTATGGCAACTGAGGCAAAAAAAATTGCGAGGGAATATTTTTGTTCGCACACTTTGCATGCTAGTACGACAGAAACGAGCTGCAGCGGCTTGATTAGCTGTACGTAAATGTGTACATGCCGCTCTCTTGTATTAGCTCACTAGATCATGATAGCGTGCATTGCCGTGCCCATCTATTAGAGAGATGGAATGTTAGGAGTTTATGCAAATATATGGAAGAAGTCGACTCAGAAGTTAAGTTGACACAAAACGTGAATTTACTGGTTAGTGGAATTTTTGAACTTTATTATATCTAAAGCTTTTTGGACCTTCATTTAGTTTTGGTAGCGAAGTAATGTACTTGGCACTTTGTTGTATCCGTATTATAGCAATGTGTTTGCTTTCTATGACCAAATATGCAGCTCATGGGAGGAGAGATCATGGAAATGAGCAGAGTGGCTCATGGGAGGAGAGATCATGGGAATGAGCAGAGTGCAAGAGTGGCCGCTTCATATAGCATCAGACTTTGGTTACAGTTTTTTCATTTTTGGTCAATGTATCATTATATTGTGTTGATATTTAAATAAGCATACCTATCTTTGCCAATGTTGGTAGAGTCTATGTTTTATGTAGATACTTAGAAATTAACTCACAAAAACTTCCTTCAAATCAGTAAATGCTAACGCCGATGATTAATTATTTATTATAAAATAAGTATTTATAGCAATTTTATGTAGATGTCCCTGCAGCAACGCACGGGGAATCATCTAGTGACTCAAAGAAGCACCGCCCACATCCACAGAAAGAACCACCACCTCTATGTCTACCTGTTTTCCGGAGACCCCTCTGTTTTTAGAAAGGGAGGAGAAATCCCTCTATTTTTTTACGGGCGAAAGAGTTACTTATATTATTGCAACTGGTTAAAAGATCGTTGAGCACATATGGTGTTCGTTAAAACATTATAGTAGCTAATCATGCCAAACTGATTTGGCTGGCTTGTTGTTAAAAGAACAACGATGTAAGTAGTATTTGCTATTTAGGTAACCTTCTCACAGCTAACCCCATGTGAAATTCCTTACACCCTGGTCAAGAGCAATGACAACACTAACTAACATTTGATTTGTGCAACGGGGCCTTGTACTTCACAGAACTTGTACGACAGACAGGATATGCCTACAAGCCACTCATGAATTCCAAAATTTTGCCACGTTATACTAGCAGCATATACATTCTCAAATTGCTTGAGATCATATGATGCCAAATATTCGGAGACACACATCTAGCGGTATATCAAGGAAAATAGACCAAACCATAATATTTTGTACACAAAATTATTGGTGTTCATGAAATATTCATTCTTCCACTACTAAAACACCAACTCTGGTTGGAAGAGCCATGTCTCTCGCCCGAAAATCTTACACAATCGCGATGGGATACAAGTGCCAGACTTGAGGTCGAAAACATCACCGGTGCTCATGAAATAAATGACATCCTCCTTCACCTCTCCACAAGGCGCAGCGATGGACTTGGAGAAGTTGATGCTGATGAAGAGTGCTCGACCGCCTAGCCCACCGGTCACCGGCATCCAAGCGCCATTGTCGATGTTCGCTTCAAAAACTTCCACCCAACGAGTAAAGAATAAAGCACCTCGACTGAGATCCTTCTTTGGGCGCAGTTGATAATGATGCCTCACCATGAGCAGCTTCCCACGTGATTCAATCAGATGGCGGCTAGTGATTTGGAGATCGTTATTAGGTGGAGTAGCTGAGCAGTTGTGGATAGTGATGTCATTTTGTGCTGGTGCCACCTGGTGCTCCTCCTCATCATCATCACTTTGTTTGATGAGGCGCCTTCCCATGGTAACCACAGGCCTTCCTTCACTATCTAATGCGAGATCAAAGGGGATGAGGTCCTCTGCCCTGGTGATGGCATAGAGTTTACCTTGGAGGAAGGCAAAGTCAATGACATCGATGTAAGGGCGTGTCCATGGCTTTGGCAACCACACGCCCTTCCCTGGCCAGATCACCATGAAAGCATGCATCATGTTGTTCGTGATGACGGCAATGAAGTCATCGGCACCTGACTGCATGAGGAACTTATATAGATCATACATTCTTCGTGGATAATGATGGCATCCAGCTCGGTCAGCGGGACGTTCTTGTTGAAGAACGGATTGTGCAGCATATATTTGTGCTCCTTGCCTAAGCGGACGGCGAGCCAGTCGTCGGTGGAGCCTTCGTGGTGGGCGTTGTAGGGCAAGTAACGGAGGCGGCGCCAGACGGACATTGTGCTAGGCATACGCCATGGTTGGGGGTCGTGCCGGCGCACGGCGGAGTGCCACGAGCGACATACGGCGCGGACGCGGGCACGGTCGGCAGGGTCAGGGAGCCGGGCGATGACGAGTTCTACGAGTTCCAGTGGCAGGTCGTCGTACGCCGGTCCTGTAGTCGACGCCAAAGAGCTGCACAGCGCTCCCATGGTCGGTCGATTGGAATAATCTTTGTCTATTTGAGCTAGCTACCTGTCTACATATATACGCGCGCACTGCTCCCTTGATCGGTCGTTTGGAAGAGTCCGAATCAAATTAGCTGTTAATTGCTAGGCCGTGTCAGTCTAGCTGTTTGTGTTCGAGTCGCCTTATCAAATTTCAAGCCGTTAATTACCCGCTGTTTCCTGTTTTTTTTTTTCTTGAGACAGCCATGTTCCTTCTTTTTCTTAGAATCAGAGACGTCTCTATTTTCTGGTTGATAAACGTTTGGACCCAATAAAATACAGAACAGAGCCCAACCCGTCCGAGCTGATACTTCGTTCTGCACGTACCAGAGCTATCGAGCGAGACAAAAGAGTAGCGGCGCCGCCGGCGATCTCTAGCCCGGCCGCTCCTCTGTCCGAGCGGGACGAAGGGGCGGAATCCACCGACGATTCTAGGTGATTCATACTCCTTCCTGATATGCTAGTAATTTCTGTTCTTTCAGAAAACCCTAGCCTGAATTTTTCCTCATCGTTGAATTGAACCATACCTAAGATTATACGTGCTGGCTTGCTGCAACCGTGGAGAGAGGAGATACATGATAAACTCTGCAGAGATTCTTCAAAGGTTAGACCATCCGATGTATCCCTTCGTTCTAAATAGTGCAGTACTTTGTGCTGGATGAGTATTGAGGAGTTTGGACATGGTTTCTTTCAAATAATCGAGTCTTTAAACCAGTCCACTGGTTGCATGATATGTTTTCACAATGCAGTAATAGGATAAATCAGGCCGCTGATTATCGCATTTGTCTCAGTGTCATCGATGAAACGACTCTCAGCACGGCGTGCGTGGATGTCAAGAGGGCACCATTTGCATATGCTTATGCTTTTAATATTCTTACTTCTCTAAACCGCAACCATTTGCATACCATGGATGCCTAGGGTAAGCCAATTATCGAACTTCCAATCACCGAAGATGTAAAAGTGCTAGCAGTCTTGGCCGCCGGTCACGACCATGAATCCTACTGCAACCAGCCAATCACACCGTCCAAACTCTCATGCAGGGGTAGATATAATTTATTTCGTTTTAGGAACATTCAGAGGAGAGACTGGAGTCAGTCATTTTACAGATTGCGAATTCGGGATGTATGGATATACATCAGGTCTGAACACGCTCAGAAATGACAGAGTCAAAACACGACTCAAAAATGAAAAGTTAACTGTGGTAACATTTTCTTTTTTCTTTTTGGAAGGGAAACACGGTTGGGCTCATTTGATTCATAGGGTAGGAAAAGTGTAGGAATATGAATTCTATAGGATTGAGATGGCATGTCTAATGAAATCCTATGGGAAGGGTAAGTTTGTTTGATTGTGGTGAAGAAATTTTCCATGAGGTTGAACCTCATGTTATTTTCCTATGGGATTTGCACTACAAGATTCTTATAGGAATAATTCCTATGGAATATGATCCTATGAATCAAACACCTTTTATAGGAAAATTTTCTATAGGATTCAAGAATCCTACCATATTCCTTTGAATCAAAGGGGACCTAACTTTTTTCCGGAAAGAAACAGAGGTAAACTTTGACAGACTAGCGCCGAGCTCTCTATATACCGCGTAGCTCAATGGCCAGCCTCCTCAAGCCAGCTAGCAAGCAAGCAGTAGAGACTGGAGAGACATCACATGCTAGATAGCGAGCTCCTTCTTCGGATCTTTGCTAGGCCGCTTCTTCGGGAAAAATGGCCGCTCGCCGTTCCGTCGCCGTCTACCTGAGCGCCGAGGATAAGGACGGCGTCGACCTCAACTACCTCTTCTTCCTGAGCCACTTCTACGATGACGGCGAGGGTGGGAGACTCGAGCTCCCGGCCACTGACGGCGTCTCTCCTCCGACCATCATCCTGTACGAACGACAGCCACTAGTGGAAAATAGCCCATCTGTCCCGGGTCCAGAGGGCCTTTGGTCCCGGTTTTACAACTGAGACTAAAGGGTCGGGACTAAATGTGGGTGGGGGGGGGGGGGGGGGGGGGGGGGGGCTTTCGTCTCGGGTGGTTACGAACCGGGACGGAACCGGGACCAAAGATTTCTGCCTTTTGTTTTCTGCTAATTTACTTTTTAGGGGTTTCGATTTTTTGTTTTCCAATTAATTATTTTTTACGAAGATCACGTTGCGCAGACAACAAGTCATACACATAAAGTATACAATACACCGAGGTCACGTTTGATTCATACATACATAAGCCCACAAGTTTATACTACACCGACATCACGTTTCTCACACGTCGAGATCACGTCAATTACATTGGAGGCAAAAAATAATTGCTAGGGTCATAAAATTCTCCAGTTTTCTTCAGGACCTCCGAGTTCAAAAATCCCGCCAATTCCTCTTAAATTGCTTTTAGGCGCTTCGTTGGTATGAGCTGGTCCCGCATTCGATCCATCTAGATCAATATGAATATGTGAGTTGTAATTTATGAATGGAACTCAACACAATATGGTAATAAAAAATTGCGAATAGTGTATACATACTTCAGCTGTTCTGACTTCTCTATTCCGCTCAGTGACAAAAGAGCGCATGTACTCGAAAACGTAGTATGCACATAAATTAGTCCCTTGTGGCTGCCTTAGACACCACTTTACAAAAAATAGAATTTAATCAAATAATAATCAAGCATGATAATGGTATTGAAACTAGAATTAAAGAGTTGCGCGGACCTATATATATATAGTACTACTTACCTTGGTGGTATAAAAATATAGCTCCGGTTTCCAATCCCCTGGAACCTTCACGATGAACCATTTCCAAACCCTGCCCGCCAAAAGAAAATGATTAAAGGAGTTATTAATTACTTGATATCAGAAAATGAATGAAAGAAGTCGATATAGAGCGATAATGATTGAAATGACCTCTGGAGCATATCTGTCAAGCTTTGGTACTCGTCCATATCTTTTCTTAACGAGTCCATGACTTGAACGACTCCTTGGTCAACTCTAATGATTAGCAGAATCCAGTGGAATCTGCGCACGTTTATATGTCCATGACTCATCGATTACACTAAACATCGAGTAAGCAAAATAGAATGTGTAGAAGGTACAATAACACTCACCTGAAGGTGTAAGGAAAAAGTATTTCTGCGCAGGTATTTTGTTTCACTAACCACCGGAGCAAGTTTTTCTCTGTGTCCGCGGGATGGTTATTTACGGTCACTTGATGAATATAATATGGGTCAATGAACCCAGTGTCATAGATGCGGCGTTGTCTGCATTCGACAATCTTCATTCTGCATAATAGCGTACAAAAGAATATAGCGAGATAATTACAGGCAATGAACGAGCAAAGCTAGAGACTTAATTAAATTGCAGAAATAAATCACTTACAAACAATAGCAACTGACGAGGGCTTTGTCGAGGGCGTCTTGATTGAATAACTGAAAATTTTCAGAAAACGGAATATACATCGCGTCATCCGTGAAGTAATGCTCTTTCTTATATGACACCCAGAAGACATCATGCCCGGCCTTTGCAGCGTTCTCGTATCACTGATGCAATCGACGCAATTGTGTTGTTAGAGAATTGACCTGCTCAGGTCTGACCAGGGACCTTGTAACACCCCGACCCACCCCCAGGCCGGGCCTGTCACCCCTGGCAGCTCTGTAGGATCTCTAGACTAGCCCCACAGATCAACACTGGTCTTTTCTGCGCACTTTGTCCTCACTCGTGCGCACCCGGGAACGAGTTCCCGGTCGGTCACCCATCCTTGGATTGCTCCGGGCCAAGCACGCTTAACCTCGGAGTTCTTTTCAGATGAGGTTCCGGAAAAGAAGTTACAACTTGTTGATATGAGTATTCTATCAATCCTATTAAGCCCTGAGCCAGGATCTCACAGACCTCCCGTAGACATATGTCCATGCATACTGATACTCTCTGGGTCGCCTATGGTGCCAGTGTCGTGGTGTACTTCCTTATCGGGCATCACCTTGAGCGGGGGGATCGACTGATTTACCTGTTCTCCGAGCTGGGCCACTTGTTTCCCGCATTTTGCCGTCTGCATCAGCTCCCTCTTTAGGCGATATGCCGCCTCCTTCTCCTGCTTCTCTTGACTAATTGTCTTCTCAATAACACGATCATAGTCATCTCGCAATTTAGGCGGCTGTGGCGGTCCGCACGATAGAATTTTCAAACATCTATCAACTTTTTCTGCTGGTATTATCTCTTTAGGCGGGGGCCGTTTCGGTCCTAATTGTGTTTTCACATTGGCACGCACCGACTCGTCGAGTTCCTCTGGAGTCAAGTCGTAAGTTCTCTTTGGAAGTGGCTTTAGCAACTCGTGTTCCTCTCGAGTTAACTTATCTGCACTTCTGCTCGTCGACGGGAAGTTTAGTTTCCGCTTTAACGAGCAGGACTTAGCAGTGGGCGCAATCGACGGACGGGACGTCGCGGGCGATGGACTCGCGACGGACGGGGCGTTGAGGGATGGATCTTGAGGTGGGGGGATGGATCTTGAGGTGGGGGGGATGGATCTTGAGGTGGGGGACTGCTACTCGGAGGAGTCGGTGGCCTTGGCGCCAAGTTTGGAAACACGATGTTTTTCTTGTTCCAGAGAGCGATACCCTTCTCGACTTCTCCCAGTGTCTTCTCGCCGTCACCTCCAGGAATGTCAAGGTCCAGATTAGCATATAACGGCACAACTTCATCCACCCCGACACGAGCATAGCCAGCTGGAATCCTGCCGAGATGGTAGCTTGCTCTAGATTGATTAGGTAAAGCATAGCCGACCGCCACCTTGAAGGACATGTTCTTCATTGACATATGTAGCTCACAGTCTGTCTTCTCCGTGATATCATCCATGGGGTAGTGAGCCACCGGCGGTTCGAGTTCAGAATGTTCTAGCTGCGTGGAACCCACGCTGCTTTTCTGCTGATCAGATGGGGCGGCTTCGACTTCAGGACCTACTAGCTGCTGCTGAGATGCCCTTTGCTGACTTATTGTGTCTAGTTGCTCCTGCTGCTGCTGCACCTTGCGTTCCAATGCCGATAACCGGTCTGACTCCTGCTTCTTCTTTCTCTGGCGGCTTCTATAAGTATGAGCGTCTTCCGGAAAACCTTGCTTCCACGAAACTCTGGGTCCATAGTCTCGTACTCGTCCAACTTTTTCAGGATTCCCGAGTGCGAGTGACAGCTCGTCTTTCTCTCTGTCGACCACGTACACTCCCCTCCAAACTTTATCTATTGCGTCCACAAGTTCTTTGGTTATATACTCAATTTTTTCCTTCCATCTTCCCTGAGCAACAATCAGCCCTGTCACTGGGTCCAACCTTGCCCCATGCGCGAACAACCAAAACTTGGACCTCTCGGCCCAGTTCGCTGTCTGTGGAATGATCCCGTTATCAAGCAGTTTTGCTTCAAAGGCTTCCCACTTAGGCACAGCAGCCTTGTAGCCACCTGCCCCCAAAGTGTGGTGATATTCCCTTTTTCCCAGCATTTAACTTATTTGTTTTCGATCGGGCCACAGCGGCCTCCGATTTTTCTTTGCTTCACAAATGTGGGCCACTGCTGTTGTATCTTCACTAGTGGTCCAGTGAATTCTGGATCTTGTTCCTCCGCCTCTACATAAGCTTTCCATAAGTTTTTCTTCCAGGTCCGGAATTGTTCGGCCATCTTAATAAGAGTCCAATGCTTGACTTTCTTCTTCAACTGCTCGGGTAGACCTGGCGGTAGGTTGACCTTTGTCAAGAGCGTGTCCCAACACAAATCTTTTAGGGTCTTGCCAACATAAGTAGTTGGCTTGTTCACGTCCTTCGGCTGATGCAATTCTTCAAGGGTGATTGGGACCAAGTCCCTAACAACAACTCCGCGTTGATTTATATATTTGCGGCGGCACTGTAAGGGTTCCATCGGTTCGCCACTACCACTAACTATGTCGATCACTATCCTTTGACCCTCCTTCAACGGCTTCGTCGAGCCTCGTTTCGACACTGCTTTCGACCCTTTCGACCCTTTAGCTGCGGATGATTTGCTCGATCCGGAGGGCTAAAAGAAAAAATAATTTGTTAATAACTGCAATACAACTCAAATAATACATCTAGTGTGATCGATCAACAGAGGCTTAATATACCTCGCCGGAGTTTGTTAAGGGCACTTCCTCCTCTCTACAAATTTCTTCTTGCTCAACCCCCTCACCGGAGTCGTTCAGAAATTGGGAGCTGTAATCGTCTCCAATTACCCCATCTTCTTCACCGACAGGCGCGGCTGCACGTCCTGCTATAATCCGAATCATTTCCATTTCACGCTCCTCGTCTCTAGCGGCGACGTCAGGACAATTTGGATCCATTTGCTCTTCACGCTCCTCGTCTCTGCCGAAGGCGTCCGGAAAATTTGGATCCATATATAACTCAATGTCCCTGCAATCAATTTTGTAAAAAGAATATGAAAAATTTATAGCAATTACTTACCAAATGTAAATCTTGATTTCTAACACACTAATTTTCATAACACACTAATTTAAGTACTGATTTTCATAACACACTAACTACACTATTTGCTAACCTAAATTTGCTACAAACTAACAGTACACACTAGCCAAATTAAATTTGCTACTAACTAAGTACAATACACTTATTTGCTAACCTAAAAAAAGCTACAAACTAACAATACACTAATCTACAAAATTCTAACACTAGATTTGCACTAATCTAAATTTGCAATAAAAACTACATTAAACTACCTAAAAAAACTACAGTAAACTAAACTAATTTGGATGCCTTCAGAAAAAAACTAACTACGGCGAGAGAGAGGCAGAGAGCTCTCTCACCACGATCGGGGCCGGAGAGGTCGAGGTCGAGGAACCGCGCGGCACGGCGGCACGGACGGAGGGGAGGCGTCGGGGTCGGGGAGACGGAGAGGCGACAACGGCCGGCGCGGAGCGCGCGTGGCGGCCGGGCCTCGGGCGGAGGCGACAATGGCGGGGAGAGGGCGGGCCGGGCGCGCGGCCGGGGAGAGGGAGCGCGCGGCGTCGATCTCACCGGCGACCGGGGAGAGGGAGGGGAGAGGGCGGCGGCGCGGCCTCCAATGCGACGGCGCGACAGCCTGGCGGCAGGGGATCGAGGGCGGCGTCGGGGAGAGAATGAGAAGAAAGAAAGAGGCGGAACCGCCCAAATCCCCACGGAATCGACCTTTGGTCACGGTTGGTAACACCAACCGGGACCAAAGGTCTGTCTGGGCCGCGAAGCCCAGACAGACCTTTGGTCCCGGTTGGTGTTACCAACCGCTACTAATGGGCTTTTTTATTTATTTTTCTTGTTTCTTTTTCTAGTTTTTATTTCTGTTTTCTTTTTTTGTTTCTTTTATATAATTTGATTTACATGCTTTTTGAATTGTTTTTTCTAGCTTCTTTTAAAATGTTCCAATATTTGAAAATCATATCATTTTCTTATTTATTTTATATCTATTGATTTAATTATCTAAAAATTGTAATAATTATCTCTTTATTTTTAAAACATCCTTTCTTATTTCTGAAAAAACATATCTTTTTCTTATTTCCTTTTTTTTTGCTCTAGTTTATTTTTTATATATATTTAATTTAAATGTTTCAATATTTCTGAAAAACATATCTTTTTCTTATTTCCTATTTTTTTTGCTCTAGTTTCTTTTATATATATATTTAATTTAAATGTTTCAATATTTCTGAAAAACATATCATTTTCTTATTTCTTTTATATCTTTTGATTTAATTGTCTAAAGATATGGTTTTTTAATTTTTTCCTAGATTCTTTTTCTGTTTCTTTTATATACTTTTATTTACATGCTTTTTGAATTCTTTTTTTGATCTAGTTTCTTTTTTATATATATTTAATTTAGATCCTTAACATCCTTAACATCCCCACACAGTTACATAAAAGGTTTCATAACACAGCTACACATTTCTACATAAGCGGATTTGCTAGCTCTGAGGCCGTAGGATTAGGGGGAACGGCGCCGGGAGGAGCCAGCCCCGTTCGCGGCCGCCTGGTTCTCGCGCGCATGTTTGCGGCGGAGGGCACGAGCCATGGAGGATGAGTCTTTCAGCGCCCAAGACAGCTCGGAAGCCTCCTTCGCCTTGAGCTGGCAGGCAGTCCTGGCTCGCTATACACGGTCGTCGTGGACGGACTGGAAGGAGGCTTCAATGGCCTCCTGCATCTGCGGCCCGCCGCCCTCTTCCCCATGGTCGCTCCAGTCGAAGTCGTCGTCGTCGTCATCCTCCTCGTCGGGAGGGGCGGCGGCGACTGGTGGAGGTACATCGTCACCTGGTGGAGATGCGGCGGCCAAGTCGCCGTATGCGGCCGTGGATCCCCACGCCACCCCTACGGCGTACGCATCCTCGTCGGGGTCGGAGACATCGGACCACGCGCTCTCGTACGCCCTCCGCACCTCCTCCGGCACCAGAGCAGGAGGCCGGTAGTTGGGCATTCCTCTCCACGCCGGGCTCGTGGGCATACGACGGGATAGGCTCCCGCGGTAGCGCCCTAGCGCGCTCTGCCGAGCACGCTCGACCTCGTCCAGAAGGTGCTGCAGCGGGCGTGATCCATCTCGTGGAGACGATGGGTTCGTTGCTACGAATGGTGGATTAGGGTTTACCCCGTCGACGACAATACATATAGACCTCCAGGGCAGCGCTGGGGGAGGACACGTCACCAGTACAACGCTGGGGGAGGACACGTGGCCAGGGCAGCGATAGGGGAGGACACATGACTGACACGAGTCGTGACCGCAAAGCCCGCCTTTAGTCCCGGTTGTTAACACCAACCGGGAGTAAAGAAGCACACGGATCGTGTGTTTCTTTCAAGCGCTTGTGAGCCGTTGGATCAGGGGTGTGTTTCTTTCAAGCGCTTGTGAGCCGTTGGATCAGGGGCGTGTGTTTCTTTTGAGGGCAAAATCAGTATTGGATCAGCCACATGACCCTATATATAGCCCCCTCTCGAACATGTTCGACACTTGATAACCCCCAAGAGCAAGGGATCACTGTAGCACCTCTCAATGTGGAAGTAAGGTATCGATCCGCAGGAGCAAGAAGGAAAAGTTATCTATTCCCTACAACTAAAGTGTCACAAGTTTTAGTTGATTATGCACTAAACAAGTTTAGAGAACAAGATGGTTGGTTTGATGGATGTAAAAGTGTCCCAATCCTCTTCTTTGCAAGAGGACAAGACAAAGGTAGTAGCAAGTGAAAGCTCTCAAAGAGAGAAAGCCCAATCCTCTATGTAGCAAGAGGACAAGCTCAAGTGTGTGTTTCTTATAGGAACAATGGACATGGTTCATGGGTTCACTTAATCCTCTCTCTCTCTCATCTACGGTGATCATCATGTTATAGATAAAGTACACACAATTGTCATGTTTTAATGGTAGCTTTTTATGACGGCTATATGTCCTAAAACACATAGTTGAAAGAAATACTCATTTGTGTTGCTAGGTCACCCCTCGTAAGGCTAGCGTGGTTTCTCTCACTCCCACATCATACTCTTTCTTTTTACCCCCAGATAAAGGACGTTGGGCGGTACTGTGTCACTCAATACCTATGCCGTGTCACATCGGCCATCCCGTACCCACATACATCATACTTCAAAGTATGACAAATCACAAAAGCTCCAACACAACGGTAAATGCATAACAAATCATCTCACACCACAATATTCACCACAAAGGTATTACATAGATGACCGTAATCATGTTCAGCAGCTCATACGGTACTAATTAGTGAAGCTCAAGAGAGAGGAGAGATACAAAAGTTACCACCACAAACCCTAGTCCAGGGGTGGACTACTCCCCCTTCATCATGGTGATGATGGTGAAGAAGTTCTTGCTGTAGATGTTGATGATGAACACGCCGGAGGGGGGTGGAGCCCTCCGGAGGCGATTCCGGCGGCGTTTCCCCCCTCCGATCTTCTCCGGCGGCAGCCTTCTGTCTCTCTGTTTCGTGGTTTTGTGTTTCTCCGCCGCCTCCTTTCGCGAAACGCCAGGGGACCTTTTTTATAGGCGTTTTTAGGTCAAGACGGAGTCGGTGGACGAAAGATCGACGGCCACGGAGCTCCGAGGGGAAACGAGCTGGGCCCACGCGGCCAGGTATTTTAGGCCGCGTGGGACCCTCCCATTTCCAGCCTGTTGGGCTTCTGGTCTTCAATTTAAGCCCATTGCGTTCGTCTCGAAAATTCTGAACCGTGCTCTTTGGCCTTGCCCTTTTTGGAGTCCCGAAGCTCCCGGAAAGTCTGAAACACTAAAAAAGACGTTTTCTGGAAAAACAGGGTTAATTCCAAATAAATGGGAAAACTATGAAATATTCCCAAAATCATTATAAAACATTGATATAACCCTTATATGATGCAAATATGATTGGAATATAAGCAATTAAAGTGCAAAGTTCATGTATGCATTTTACATGCATCAACATCCCCAAGCTTAATCCATGCTCGTCCTCGAGTATGAAGATGATAAAACTAACATGGACTTTGCAATTTAATACTTAACAATGAATATCAAAGATGATTACTATTGCTACATATAGTCAAATGATTCATTCTTCAAAGGAGTAGCAATATGCAAATAGTTTATGAAGTGATATCAAGTATTCAAGACAAGGATGTTCATTGATAGTTCACAAAGTGTAACATAGTAGCAAGTAATATGGAACACATGTATGCATAATGATAAGTAGAACATCCTACAATGGTCATAGAGTGTAGATGAAAATCTGAATATGATAGGTGTACACTTTGGAAAGATGTATATGTGAGTAGAGGTAAAGCATGCATAAGTTTCATCCAACTTCCAAACTCTTCTACTTAAGTTAATGATTGCAATAAGGTATTCATTGGTGTCAAGCTCTCATTGCCCCTATCATAGCATCTTGAATGATTAAGGTTAAAGTGAAAGCAAATATGAGTAGTGTGCTTGATAAAGAATGGGTTGAATGTCTCATGCCCCTTGAATACAAGTACTTACACCATGTGTTACTCAACTTGGGAAACAAAGCAAGTTCAATTAAATATCATTGTAAGCATAATAGTATCATCAAGAGCGTCAACTGGGGTACCTCTTGTCCCAAGATATGGAACAAGCCCATATCAAAATGACAAGACAAACAAACAAAATGAACAATCTCAACACCCTTTTTATTTACCATTTGGAATAGTTTTTTATTGCAAGGTGTATCACAGAAGGTTCACCATAGTATGTAAGTAAATTTCCACCATGAATGATGCATGGCTTAGATTAGCGGCCCAGGCGTCTCTCTAACCATTTACACAAACTCATTTAAACTCACTCTATTTCCACATTTATTTCAACATGATAAGCATCCATAGACAAAAGCACATGATATCAACTAAATGAGATGAAGAGCGTGTTGAAAGCTTGCCATGTGACAGCACATATGGGCTAACTTCCAACCCAAAACATTCATCAAGCCACAAACATCATAATCTTAATCACAATGGGTCAAGTTTTATTATGCAAATAAAAGAACATTGTGCATCAAGTTCGTGAGAGCTATATAACCAATTTTTTCCATTGCAATCAATAACATAAACATTTTCATTCAGAGGTAAGATAACACAAACAACATGTTAAACATACTCGGAATAGCATAAAGCCAATAGGTAGATATGGTGGACTCACTGGAATAACTTTGGTTGAAGGTGTTGGAAACAAGTTTTTGCTTGTTGGAGTTTTTGGGCTAGCAAAAGGGAGAAAGTTGACCATCTAGATGCATGCATGAGTGTCCATAGAACTAACTAATCCATGTTAAACCAAGTAAATAACAATCAGCACCAAAACATGAATAAGTGATAGCTCTACAAAAAGAATTTGCAAACTATTACTCATAAACAAGCTCATGAATCATGCAACTATATGTATCATTAAAAATCAAGTCAAACATCCCTTTTCCCAATCTTATAAAAGCATCCAACATATTTCAACCCATATTTCCAGTAGCTCTCTCATATATAATGATAGTGTGGTGGTCTCTCAAGACTCAAAAAAAAACAAAAAACGACGCTCCAAGTTTATGCGATAAAGTGTTTCGATCGAAAAACAGAAGTTGGACGTGTGCAAACCGAGAGTGTGTAGGTCCAGCGGGGTTGTCTTCACATCCCCAAGCTTATGGTCTTCACCATCCTTGGATAGCTCTTGGTGCATCTCCTCCAATCCCTGTGAAAAAACTTCAAAACACCGTTTCTCCCATCTTTTTTCTGTGGGGTGCATTAATAGTGATAAACAAATAGGTTCCTTGCTGCATATAATCCTTGAACAAAAATTCATATGACATGTCCAGAAAGTGTATAATGTTGTATGCCTACTCATAAACTCAATTGGATCAAAAAGATTCAACTTAAAAGCTCAAAGCATGCATCAAACAAAATGGGACAGAATCTGTCCAGAAAAACAGCAGCAGCAAAACGTATTTTTCTACCCTACCAAACTTTCTCGAAAAATTCCGAAAAAATTCATGCATACAGAGGATGAAAAGTTGCAACTACAGTTCAAATATGAGCTCATTCGGAGTTACAGAATAAGAATTAAAAATCATACCGTGCACTGATTCGTGCAGGAATAAAATCTCCGAACGCTATAAGCAACTTTTCAAACCAAAATGGGTAAAACTTGGCACTTTATTAAAACTCCAGAACTAAACTAGACACAAAGTCTCTTGTTACAGCAAGAGGACACAAAGAAAAATCACACACAAAAATAACCGGGTTGCCTCCCGCAAAGCGCTTTCTTTATAGCCATATAGCTAGGCTTGATAGTTTTAATGATGCTCCCATAGGAATAAGAGTTGAATATAAAAGAGCATCAAGAAGCAAATATCAAACACATTTAAGTCTAACCCACTTCCTATGCATTGGGATCTTGTAAGAAAATAAATCAATAAAGCACAAAGTGACTAGCATAGGAAGGCAAAGCAAGTGCAACTTCAAAATTTTCAACAAAAAGAGAGGAGACTTAATATTATTGTGGTATATGAAGTCATGTCTCCCTCTCTCATAAAAACTTTCAGTAGCATCATTGATAAAACCCACAATATAACCATCACATAGAGCATTCTTATCATGATCCACATGCATAAAAGTATCATTACTCTCCACATAAGCATAAACAGTTTCATTAGTAATAGTGGGAGTAAAAATATCACATCCATCAATGTAATCATCATAAATAGGAGGCATAGAATAATCAAAATGATTTTTATCCTCAATAGTAGATGGACTGAAAATATCATATTCATCATTGTAAACATCATATATAGGAGGCATATCATAATCAACATAAACTATATCCTCAATAGTGGGTGGACTGAAAATATCATATTCATCATCATAAATGGGAGACATAGTATCATCAAACAAGTCAAAGAACCTCCCCAAGCTTAGATGATTGCAAGATATAAAATAAGTTAAAGAGACCTCCCCAAGCTTAGTCTAGTGCACACAAGAATAGAAACTTAAGCGCTACGCTCCCCGGCAACGGCGCCAGAAAAGTACTTGATAACCCCCAAGAGCAAGGGATCACTGTAGCACCTCTCAATGTGGAAGTAAGGTATCGATCCGCAGGAGCAAGAAGGAAAAGTTATCTATTCCCTACAACTAAAGTGTCACAAGTTTTAGTTGATTATGCACTAAACAAGTTTAGAGAACAAGATGGTTGGTTTGATGGATGTAAAAGTGTCCCAATCCTCTTCTTTGCAAGAGGACAAGACAAAGGTAGTAGCAAGTGAAAGCTCTCAAAGAGAGAAAGCCCAATCCTCTATGTAGCAAGAGGACAAGCTCAAGTGTGTGTTTCTTATAGGAACAATGGACATGGTTCATGGGTTCACTTAATCCTCTCTCTCTCTCATCTACGGTGATCATCATGTTATAGATAAAGTACACACAATTGTCATGTTTTAATGGTAGCTTTTTATGACGGCTATATGTCCTAAAACACATAGTTGAAAGAAATACTCATTTGTGTTGCTAGGTCACCCCTCGTAAGGCTAGCGTGGTTTCTCTCACTCCCACATCATACTCTTTCTTTTTACCCCCAGATAAAGGACGTTGGGCGGTACTGTGTCACTCAATACCTATGCCGTGTCACATCGGCCATCCCGTACCCACATACATCATACTTCAAAGTATGACAAATCACAAAAGCTCCAACACAACGGTAAATGCATAACAAATCATCTCACACCACAATATTCACCACAAAGGTATTACATAGATGACCGTAATCATGTTCAGCAGCTCATACGGTACTAATTAGTGAAGCTCAAGAGAGAGGAGAGATACAAAAGTTACCACCACAAACCCTAGTCCAGGGGGTGGACTACTCCCCCTTCATCATGGTGATGATGGTGAAGAAGTTCTTGCTGTAGATGTTGATGATGAACACGCCGGAGGGGGGTGGAGCCCTCCGGAGGCGATTCCGGCGGCGTTTCCCCCCTCCGATCTTCTCCGGCGGCAGCCTTCTGTCTCTCTGTTTCGTGGTTTTGTGTTTCTCCGCCGCCTCCTTTCGCGAAACGCCAGGGGACCTTTTTTATAGGCGTTTTTAGGTCAAGACGGAGTCGGTGGACAAAAGATCGACGGCCACGGAGCTCCGAGGGGGAAACGAGCTGGGCCCACGCGGCCAGGTATTTTAGGCCGCGTGGGACCCTCCCATTTCCAGCCTGTTGGGCTTCTGGTCTTCAATTTAAGCCCATTGCGTTCGTCTCGAAAATTCTGAACCGTGCTCTTTGGCCTTGCCCTTTTTGGAGTCCCGAAGCTCCCGGAAAGTCTGAAACACTAAAAAAGACGTTTTCTGGAAAAACAGGGTTAATTCCAAATAAATGGGAAAACTATGAAATATTCCCAAAATCATTATAAAACATTGATATAACCCTTATATGATGCAAATATGATTGGAATATAAGCAATTAAAGTGCAAAATTCATGTATGCATTTTACATGCATCCACACTCAGTGTAGTTCATTTGGTATACAAAGCATTCGGATTCCCTGCATACGTCCGACGGTGCATTTGATATGCGGGCACTCAGGAGCCACCGTCTGGTTGTATGCAGGGGAAACCGTGTGTTTTGTTCTATCTACAAATCCTTCAGTTCATCGACCGAATACAAATCACTCGGAGCGCCGTTGGAGTTTAGAGTTTTCTTCCGAGTTTTCACAACACAGTTACATAAAAGGTTTAATACATTATTACACATCACCACCAACATCCCTATCTAGTGTTGTGGTATAAACTTCTTCTTCGTGTGTGTCCCTTTCTTCTGATTGCGTCGCAACCATGGACAATCTTCATCATTTAACTTGATACTTGGGTTAATGTTCACTTTGAAGGGCGGAATTTCATGAAACTTATTGTAATCTTCTGACATATCTGTCTTGTCCTCCACGCCCACGATGTTTCTTTTTCCTGAAAGAAATATGTGGCGCTTTGGCGTATGATGTATTCGATTGCTTATCTTTTCTTTTTTTCAGTCTGGAAGACATGTCCTTCACATAGAAAACCTGAGCCACGTCATTGGCTAGGACGAATGGTTCGGTGTCGTACCCAAGATTTCCACATGGCACGAACCAAGTGATAGGTAATTAATTGTACATGTATGATCTGCCTGATTACCGTACTGCACAAACCAACTGAATATTCGTACCTTGGTTTTGTTTTGCACCAATTCATATATAAACATGTATGATCTGCTACCAAAAGTATTGAGTACTAACCTTGTATGTCAAAGAGTGTATGCAATGCTGCGAATTGTTGTCTATGTACCTGTGTCATGACCTAATGGCTGTTGAATAATTGCACATTGTATTTCTGTACAACCATTTAACTAACTTTATGTCTGGCAGGCCATGATCAACAGGTTTCGACAAAATCTCACGGTGACACTAATCAAGTCGCCACACAACAGTCTTTCTAAAGGCCCCAAGAAGGATGACTCCAAGAAGGATGATGCCAGCCGAACAATTTAGTTTTTTAATCATTTATGTCTTCGACGGATGATAGCCGAACAATTTACTTTTTTGAAACATTTATTAGCTTCGATGGATTGATGTAATAGTTAAGTACAATCTACAATTAGTCTCCGTATTTCGATCAACCGGTTGTTATTTTGTTATGAAGGTCTTGTTTGCTTTTTATCCGAGTTAAACTTTATTTACATTATTTTTCCTATCCTATTGTTTGCTTCAGTAAAAAGACTTCTCACTATTTCAGAAATTGAGTTCTTTTAAAACAAGTTTTTTTAGGAATGTGTTCAAAGCAGGGTGAGTAACATTTCCAAACCTAGTGAGCAACAGTGTATGTAAATTACTACAAGCAATCCGGTACTCCAAGCAATTGCGGCAGCACACCAAACTGCCAGTAAACTTAACCAGTGACCTCAGTTTAGCAACAAATAGTGTGCTCAATCAGGGACCTCAGAAATTGACATAAGTATGGCATGGAATAGGAGAGGAACTTGTAGAAAACAATTCAGTGCTAACCTGCAGTACTTTTATGAAATTTCAGTGATAAAATGTACAGGAAACAGGGCATCTTCTTGAATCCATAAAACTGTGATGTTTCACCTAATTAGCTTCATACAAATTGATAGCTTTGAGGCGTGAAAGTTGAATTTTGCTGCACATGTTAGCATGCAGGTCATATCTGGCACTGAAGCTAACTGAGTGTACTGAAATTTCTGAATTTTACTGCACATGATAGAATACGCCCTGTTTCTGTAAGCTAATTAAGTGTACTGAAGCACTGTTTTTGGTACTGCACATTTCATTTCTATCTGGTTTGCTGCTAACTAATGATGCAACATCAAAGTTCCCCAACCAAAGTTGCTGCATATCCGAGGGCAGAGTAGGTGGTTGATTTAGCAGGATTAATTAATTAGGACCGGTTCTTGATCAAACAAATTAGGACCAGTTAAGTTGTACCAAAACAGAGGTAAACTTTGACAGACTGGTGCCCAGCTCTTTATATAGTACCACGTAGCTCAATGGCCAGCCTCCTCATTCCTCAAGCCAGCCAGCGAGCAAGCTGTAGAGACTGGAGAGACACACCAAGCTAGATAGCGAGCACCTTCTCGGATCTTTGCTGAGCCGCTTCTCCGGGGAGAATGGCCGCTCGCCGCCCTGTCGCCGACAACCTGAGCGCCGAGGATAAGGCCGGCGCCGACCCCGACTACCTCTTCTTCCTGAGCCACTTCTACGATGACGGCGAGGGTGGGAGACGCGAGCTCCCGGCCGCCGACGGCGTCTCTCCTCCGACCATCATCCTGTACGAACGACAGCAGCCCGTCGCTGACCCAGCTGCCGGCGCTGACATGGGTGACGGAGTTGCCGGCGAGGATGAGCCGGAGTCGTCGGTGGTGATCGACCCGCCCGCGCCCGCGCAACCTAGCCGGAAGGTAAAGGGACGTCGTGCAACTGCAGCCGCAACCAAGAAGTGACACAGTTGTCGCCGGCCTGTAGTGTTGTGATCGCGGGCGCCACCACGGCGGCCGGAGAAGGGCTATCTAGCTATATGAGTAAGGTGTCTGTACTGTTTAATCGTGCATGCATGTGAGAGTGTGTCTTCGTGTTCGAGCTAGCTATTATCCTGCACACTGCTGTGATGCTGTCATTAGTGAGTCCGTCGAGTTTCTGTGGCGCCCCGACCCGACTGCTATACAGTGATGCTGTGTGTCACCGGTTAAGCGATACAACCGAAGGTTACGGGTTTACCAATCCCCGGCCAAAACCTTTGGCAGGCGTTGCTCGGAATTGATCATCGGCAACGCAACACCCCGATTGATGCCTTAACACAGGCACAACTATCAATGCATAATAGAGAGATCAAGACTTGTGGAACAACTGGCACATCACAGACTCTACGACACAAATCATTATAGTTCAACTCTTATAATAGAGAAAGATAGCAAATTACAACCAGAGGTCACAGACCCAACAGTACATCATGCGGAAGCGAATTAAGTTGTTCTAAACAACAAGATCCAAATTATGGCCTAAGAGGCCTACAGATAAACATTCCAGCGCCAACTGTTCCGGGATGTCCCAAACTGCCACTTGGGAACCCCAGACTACTCGTCGACGTCCATAAAGAACCCACCTTCAAGGTCGGTGAAGTCCTCCTCTGAAACAAAATAAACGACGTTGAGTTCGACGAACTCGCAAGATTAAAATATAGAGCTTTAGCTCGATGAGGCTTTCAAAGTTTTATGACTGTTTTGCATAAAGCTGATTTTATTTAAGAAAACATAACTCAATGGCATCGACTAATCAGAGTGTTTTTGAAAAGGAGGTAAGAAGTAACTATTTTCTTCTGCTCCTTACTCAACATCAACCACCATCATCACTGTACCTGTTCTACAAAGGCACCTCCCCGAATCACCCTCGAGGAAGCTAACCTTGCATTCTTGAGTAGTACCTTTAGTACCCAGTTTTTAATCATTCCGTTAAATTTATTCTATGGTCTTATCGTCCTTTCCCAAGTTGTCCGTAACCGTGGACACGGCTTTTCGAAAAGATTTAACCCTACAGGGGTGCACTGTGTTTACCTTCGGTACCGTCCGGCTCATTGCCTGATCATTAGCTCTCTTCCGGGGAAAGCCGGCTGAGTGGGAGCGGTTACAACCTTTACCTTGTTAAAGACTAACCCAGAATCATCAGTGAGGACGGGACAGGTTTAGTGCCTCCAACACCCTGCCCCGTGGCCACTCATTTTCCTAAACACCACCATCCTCATCTCAGTCTTGGCCACCATCTCAACGCACGCGCAAATGGAAGCCCGAACTAGAGGACCCTGGCTAGTCCCGCCCAAGTTAGTTGGTCGACGGGGGCTCCATATACCCCACCGAATGGAAGCGCGCTCAGTCTTGGTTCAAAAGGTAAAGAACTCGCACCTAGGCGGCAGGAGCGAGACAAAACACCACCATACCAAAGTGGCCTCTCATCCCCACCTTTAAGCATTTTATTACCTGTCACCACGATTCCTCCACCATCATCCGAACATTTCAACATCTGTTTCCGACATGAAGTATCCATCGGACGAATAAGCATTTAACTAAGCATGGCTAAGCAACATCATAGCATAGTTAAGTATTTCAGGCCAACAATACAAACCTATGGATAATAGGAGGGAAACAGGTATTGGCATCGGAAACTTAATGCAACTATAGGATACTCTAATCCAATAGAATTGACATTTGGAACCACATGCAATATTATAGTGGAGAAAATATTTGCGGAAAATATAGGATAAGACATGCTCAGAGGGGGGATTACGCTTGCCTTTTTGATATGAAAGGTAGTCAGAATCGTCGAAGAATTGTGGTTGCACCTCAACTCCTCGATCTACCGAAGCACAAACAACACCGGAGAAGAAACAACATAAATAACACGAATACAAGTAGGTGCAATGCACACTCATGATGATATGACATTTTAATGCAACTAAGAAATCCTAGACATGATCATTGAGTTAAATGAGTGTCCCGAGATATATTTAGGAATTATTCGGTTAACCACCCATATTTATCTTAATGACCAACATGTTGTTCTAGTTATGACCAGTACCACAAAATGATTTTACATGCATGAGAATGATGTTTTCTGTTAGTATTTAACTTGCTGATCATTGTGATATGTTGTTTGCAATTTTCGGAGCAAATATAAATATTTGGTGAGTATTTCAAATTGCTATTTGAATCTGCCATTTTAGGGAAGTGCAACTTATTAATATTACCAAAGTTCATTATTGGTTGGCAATACTTGAAAATAGATGGCAAATGTTCCTCTGAACATTTTGAGCCATTCAACATAATTTGTGGAATTATTTTGGATGAAATATGAATTTCCACAGTTGCATTTCAGTTCTGCCATTTTTAGTAATTCATTTAAACCAAGAAGGAAATTCATTCAATTCTGTCCAATAAAAAATATAGATGTGTAGGGGATGTTAAGACAAACATTTTGGCATCTCATTTGCTCCATTTGGATTAACAGAGCAAAATATATGCATTTTCAAAGTCTACAATATTTTTCCTGCCTTCTATTAATTTTTCCAGCGTACTGATTATTTTCGGAATATCCGGTTGGGGTTGAATCGGAATATCCGATCGCGAGGGAAAAATGAATTTTACGTACTGGCGGACCGCAGCTCACCCTGAGCTCGTAAGGGAAGACGGCAAGGTCGGGGACGCAGCGACGGCGGCGAACTCGTCCGCGACGACGGCGACCGGGGGCGGAAGGGGCGAGCTCGATTCCGGCGGCTCCGTGTGTCCCGGCATGCGTAACTCCGCGGAGAGGACGAGGACGACTCGGCGAAGCTTGTGGCGGGCTCGGCTCGTCTCGGGGAGGCCCGCAGCGGTGGCGATGCGTCGGTGACGACAAGCTCGGCTTCGGCTTCGTGGGGAACGAGAGGGAGAGATGGGGCAGGAGGGCGAGTGAGTGGATAGGGAGGAGGGAGAGTAGCAGAGCATCGGCCTCGGTCTTCTTATCCACTGGGCTGCAGGAGGGCGTGGGCGCGTGGGCCAGCGGCGAGCTCGGCCAGGCCGCTGCCACTGTAAGCTACAGGAAGAAGAAGGCACATTTACAGAAAACCCCCTGACCAATTTGTTCCATCAGCAATAGGTCCTTTTCTCTTTAAAAACAGTAGCACCTTTTGATATTTAAATAGGGCACTAAATCAACTTCAAAAATTATGACAAAATTTGGGGAGGCTCCCCTTATTAATATGAAGCTCCCCTAATTTTTCCAGATTAATTGAAACTCCTTTGGTAGGAAAATAAAATAGGAATTTCTCACAGGCAATTTTGAGTTTCTCTCCATTTATTTTATTTTACAAATCAAAATAGTTTGCAAAAATTATATTTGGAACTTTTGGAACTTCCTGGACAATTATAAGAGCTCCAAGTAATTTTTATTTGTCACAAACTTTCCCAAAACATTTAAAATGATTTGAATCCATTTTTGTCGTTTGTTTTAATTTGTGCCAAATTAATTGTTTCAAGCTTAGCAATTTAATTTGGATGCTATGATGCAAGAATGAAAAGGCAAAAGTGGAAATTTTACCCATATTTTTAGGTTCACAAATTTGGGGCTGTTACAGTTTCTGTGAGGAAATCCGCAATGTCTCGAATTCCTTATGATATGCGATTGAACAAGTTGAATTATGTCAGTCGAACGATCTATATATTGTCGAGTTTTCTCAGTGCTCTCCTTCACATGTGCGTGTTCACTTTTCTTACAAGCGTGTGCCTATGTGTCTGTAGTGAACGTGCGTAGACGCGCATATGTATTCATGATGGAATTGTTGTTCTTGTAGTGCTGCTCACTATCGAAGAAACTGACGCTAATGTTTATTGTGTGGATGATAACCCTGTGGTTTCTTCGTTACTCCCGCAGATAAAAAAATCTGAATTGTAGAGTTTGTTCATCATTATTAGCTTTTATCCAAATGTAAGTAGATCTAACCACCATATCTAGTACACATATCTTTTCTGTTTTAGCACGATAATATAGAAATACATGATGGCCTTTTATCGATTGTGGGCTCTCTGGAATGTATATTACTCCCTCCATTCGGAAAAGGATGTCTTGGATATATCTAGATTTGGATGTATGTGTACACTAAAACATGTCCACATACATCCAAATTTTGATATATCTAAGACATCCTTTTCCGAACGGAGGGAGTAACTTGGGCCTATTCTCCACCGTGTGTATCATTTGAATAGCTTTTGATCTGTATTGGTTGTGACTTGGTACGGAGGCAGGCCCAATAATGGAGACCAACCAAAAACAGGAGCTGTTAATTCTGCCGCGAAGCTATAGGTCGCGTACCGCGAAGCTAGCGTCGCGTCGCATACCCCTCCGTCTCTATTTGGGCTTGGCCCAGTCGAGACCGACCTCGCCTTCTTTCTTCATCCTTCCGACCTCGCCTTCCCCGACATTTTTCCTCCTTCTTCTTTCTTCTCCCTTCCCCGTTCGGGGGGATCGGCGGGTCGCGCGCACTTCTTCTGCGCCGCCGCGACGAGCGCTCTTCTTCTGCGCCGCCGCGACGAGCGTACTGCTTCTTCTCCGACCCGACGCGCTCACTGCTTCCGGTCCGCCGCGCCGCCCTCCCTGCTTCTTCTTCTCCCTTCCTCGGGGGGCGCGCACTGATTCTCCTCCTCTGCGACGAGCGCACTGCTTCTTCTCCACTCCCCCAGCGGGCCAGCGGCATCCTTTGCAGGCGCGGCGCCGGGGAACAGATCCGCGGTCGGTCGCCGGGTCGTCGCTGTCCCGGGAACCAGTCCGCCGCAAGACGCAAGTCGCGGTTGCGGTGCAGCGCAGTTCACCGACGAGGCGAGTCAGCGCAGGCAAGCAACGACCATGGCCGTGCCCTCCAAAGTCCGCGCGGGGAATTTCGCCTCAAAGATTCTCTCTCCGCCGGTCGCCTCTGAAATTTCCAGTGAGCTACGGCTCCACACGGCTTCTGCTTCTACTTTTCAACCTCCCGCTTCCTCACTGGCCTCTCTTTCTCAACCGACGAGCCGAAGCTGCGGAGGGCTACGGTTCGAGGATCCTCACAAGGTACGTGCTGGGAATGGGGATGGATCTGCTTCACTCACTCATCAGTCTACTTCCACGCCCTTTTACTTCTTTTTTGCCATCTGTGCTTGATCAACTGGTCATCTAGTCAATTTTAACTGGAGCAGGGGCATTGTATGTGCTCATTATAACTGGAATAAGGGTAGAGGATGTCTATCCAGTTGTATTACGTTCATATGAGAAACTGGGCAATCTCGTGGTAAACTTTTATCTTCAAAGTTGGGTCACTTCTATGTGCTGTTTGGTAGTCTCAGTGATTAATATGATGTCATTTAAAAAGTAGAAAAAACTGAATAGCACAAAGTATCTGTGCTTCATCACTCCGTTCATCTAATCTTCACAGGGGAATTTCTTTTGGGGAAGAACCTAACCTCTACAAAGTAGAAACAAAAAAACAGTTGCCGCCGTATGCTGTGATGTTTCAGCTGATTGATATGCTCAAAGTTTGTACTGAATGTATAATCACACCTGCAGGTTCCAGTTTTGACGGGCTGTGTAGTTCAAAACTTTGATATTGTTGCCAATTAAAGGACTATCAGCTGGTGAAGTGTCACCTTGTTCACAGCTACTTTCGCTCTTATGCAAAGTTGTTCTTATGCTCATTGAGTTCGTAACTAGTACTGTGGCAGCCCACTTGTGGAATCCAGATATTACACGTATGAGATATTTAGTAGAAAAGGATGAAAATATTGGGAAGCTGGACACTGCTGTAAGGAATCTAGAAGTCAGGACACATGCCAAATGGTTCCAAATTTGAAAATGACCCCAAATTTTAAAAATGGTTCCAAATTTGAAAATGGTTCCGAAATTAAAAATGGTACCAAATTTGGAAATGGTTCCAAAATTAAAATTGGTCCCAAATTTTAAAATGGTCCCAAATTTGAAAATGGTGCCAAATTTAAAAATGGTTCCATATTAAAAACGGCTACAAATTTGATAATGGTCCCAAATTAAAAAACGGTTCAAAATTAAAAGTGGTTCCTTTTTAAAAATGGTTCCAAATTTAAAAATGGTTCCGAAATTAAAAATGGTTCCAAATCTTAAAAATGGTTCCGAAATTAAAAATGGTTCCAAATTAAAAGTGGTTCCTTTTTGAAAATGGTTCCACATTAAAAAATGGTTCCGAAATTAAAAATGGATCAAAATCCTAAAATGGTTCCAAAATATAAAAAAATGGTTCCAAATCTAAAAATGGTTCCGAAATAAAAAATGGATCCAAATCCTAAAAATGGTTCCGAAATTAAAAATGGTTCCAAATCTAAAATTGGTCCCAAATTTTAAAATGGTGCCAAATTTAAAAATGGTTCCATATTAAAAACGGCTACAAATTTGATAATGGTCCCAAATTAAAAAAGGTTCAAAATTAAAAGTGGTTCCTTTTTAAAAATGGTTCCAAATTTAAAAATGGTTCCGAAATTAAAAATGGTTCCAAATCTAAAAATGGTTCCGAATTTAAAAATGGTTCCAAATTTAAAAATGGTTTCGAAATTAAAAATGGTTCCAAATTAAAAGTGTTTCCTTTTTTAAAATGGTTCCAAATTTAAAAATGGTTTCAAAATTAAAAATGGATCCAAATCTTAAAAATGGTTCCGAAATTAAAAATGGTTCCAAATCTAGAAAAATGTTTCCGAAATTAAAATGGTTCCGAAATTAAAAATGGTTCCAAATCTAGAAAAATGTTTCCGAAATTAAAATGGTTCCAAATCTAAAAAATGGTTCCGAAATTAAAAATAGTTCCAAATCTAAAAATGGTTCCGATGGTTCCGAATTTAAAAATGGTTCCAAATTTAAAAATGGTGCCAAATTTAAAAATGGTTCCGAAATTAAAAATGGATCCAAATCTTAAAAATGGTTCCGAAATTAAAAATGGTTCCAAATCTAGAAAAATGTTTCCGAAATTAAAATGGTTCCGAAATTAAAAATGGATCCAAATCTAGAAAAACGTTTCCGAAATTAAAATGGTTCCAAATCTAAAAAATGGTTCCGAAATTAAAAATAGTTCCAAATCTAAAAATGGTTCCGATGGTTCCGAATTTAAAAATGGTTCCAAATTTAAAAATGGTGCCAAATTTAAAAATGGTTCCGAAATTAAAAATGGATCCAAATCTTAAAAATGGTTCCGAAATTAAAAATGGTTCCAAATCTAGAAAAATGTTTCCGAAATTAAAATGGTTCCGAAATTAAAAATGGTTCCAAATCTAGAAAAATGTTTCCGAAATTAAAATGGTTCCAAATCTAAAAAATGGTTCCGAAATTAAAAATAGTTCCAAATCTAAAAATGGTTCTGATGGTTCCGAATTTAAAAATGGTTCCAAATTTAAAAATGGTTCCAAATTTAAAAATGGTTCCGAAATTAAAAATGGATCCAAATCTTAAAAATGGTTCCGAAATTAAAAATGGTTCCAAATCTAGAAAAATGTTTCCGAAATTAAAATGGTTCCGAAATTAAAAATGGTTCCAAATCTAGAAAAATGTTTCCGAAATTAAAATGGTTCCAAATCTAAAAAATGGTTCCGAAATTAAAAATAGTTCCAAATCTAAAAATGGTTCCGATGGTTCCGAATTTAAAAATGGTTCCAAATTTAAAAATGGTGCCAAATTTAAAACTGGTTCCGAAATTAAAAATGGATCCAAATCTTAAAAATGGTTCCGAAATTAAAAATGGTTCCAAATCTAGAAAAATGTTTCCGAAATTAAAATGGTTCCGAAATTAAAAATGGTTCCAAATCTAGAAAAATGTTTCCGAAATTAAAATGGTTCCAAATCTAAAAAATGGTTCCGAAATTAAAAATAGTTCCAAATCTAAAAATGGTTCCGATGGTTCCGAATTTAAAAATGGTTCCAAATTTAAAAATGGTGCCAAATTTAAAAATGGTTCCGAAATTAAAAATGGATCCAAATCTTAAAAATGGTTCCGAAATTAAAAATGGTTCCAAATCTAGAAAAATGTTTCCGAAATTAAAATGGTTCCGAAATTAAAAATGGTTCCAAATCTAGAAAAATGTTTCCGAAATTAAAATGGTTCCAAATCTAAAAAATGGTTCCGAAATTAAAAATAGTTCCAAATCTAAAAATGGTTCCGATGGTTCCGAATTTAAAAATGGTTCCAAATTTAAAAATGGTTCCAAATTTAAAAATGGTTCCGAAATTAAAAATGGATCCAAATCTTAAAAATGGTTCCGAAATTAAAAATGGTTCCATGTCTAGAAAAATGTTTCCGAAATTAAAATGGTTCCGAAATTAAAAATGGTTCCAAATCTAGAAAAATGTTTCCGAAATTAAAATGGTTCCAAATCTAAAAAATGGTTCCGAAATTAAAAATAGTTCCAAATCTAAAAATGGTTCCGAATTTAAAAATGGTTCCAAATTTAAAAATGGTTCCGAAATTCAAAAAGATTCCGAAATTAAAAATGGTTCCAAATGAAAAGTGTTTCCTTTTTGAAAATGGTTCCAAATTTAAAAATGGTTCCGAAACTAAAAATGGATCCAAATCTTAAAAATGGTTCCGAAATTAAAAATGGTTCCAAATCTAGAAAAATGTTTCCGAAATTAAAATGGTTCCAAATCTAAAAAATGGTTACAATTTCGAAAATGGTTCCAAATTTGAAAATGGTTCCGAAATTTAAAAATGGTTCCAGATTTGAAAATGGTTCCGAAATAAAAAATGTTCCCAAATTTAAAAGTAGAACCATATTTTGAAAAGTGGTGCCAAATTACAAAAAGGTTCCAACTACGAACGATATTAGCGCGAAGAAAAAGACAAACGAACGAACGAAGAAAATTTGGAACCATTTTTGAAAATGGTCCAAATTAAAAAATGGTTCCAAAATTAAAAATGGTTCCAAATTAAAAATGGTTCATATTTTAAAAATGGTTCCATTTTGAAAATGGTTCCAAATTAAAAAATGGTTCCATTTACTAAAATGGTTCCAAAATTAAAATGGTTCCATTTTGAAAATGGTTCCAAATTAAAAATGGTTCATATTTTGTAAATGGTTCCAAATTAAAAAATTGCAAAAGTTTAAAAATGGTTCCAAAAGTTTAAAAATGGTTCCATTTTGAAAATGGTTCCAATTTTAAAAATGGTTCCAAAAATAAAAAATGGTTCCATTTTGAAAATGGTTCCAAATTTAAAAATGGTTCCACTTCAAAAATGGTTCCACTTTGAAAATGGTTCCATTTTGAAAATGGTTCCAAATTAAAAATGGTTCCATTTTGAAAATGGTTCTAAATTTAAAAATTGCTCATAAGTTAAAAATGGTTCCAAAAGTTTAAAAATGGTTCCATTTTGAAAATGGTTCCAATTATAAAAATGGTTCCAAAAATTAAAAATGGTTCAATTTTGAAAATGGTTCCAAATTTAAAAATGGAACCAAATTTAAAAATGGTTCCAAATTTAAAAATGGTTCCATTTCGAAAATGGTTCCACTTTGAAAATAGTTCTAAATTTAAAAATTGCTCATAAATTAAAAATGGATCCAAAAGTTTAAAAATGTTTCCATTTAAAAATGCTTCTAATTATAAAAATGGTTCCAAAAAATAAAAATGGTTCAATTTTGAAAATGGTTCCAAATTTAAAAATGGTTCCAATTTAAAAATGGTTCCATTTCAAAAATGGTTCCACTTTTGAAAATGGTTCCATTTTGAAAATGGTTCTAAATTAAAAATGGTTCCATTTTGAAAATGGTTTCAAATTTAAAAATTGCAAAAGTTTAAAAAAAGGTTCCATTTTGAAAATGGTTCTAAATTAAAAATGGTTCCAAATTTAAAATTGCAAAAGTTTAAAAGGTTCCAAAAGTTTAAAAATGGTTCCATTTTGAAAATGGTTCCAAAAATTAAAAATAGTTCCATTTTGAAAATGGTTCCAAATTAAAAAATGGTTTCAATTTAAAAATGGTTCCATTTCGAAAATGGTTCCACTTTTGACAATGGTTCCATTTTGAAAATGGTTCTAAATTTAAAAATTGCTCATAAGTTAAAAATGGTTCCAAAAGTTAAAAAATGGTTCCATCCATTTTCGAAAATGGTTTTAAAAATTAAAATGGTTCCATTTTGAAAATGGTTCCCAAATTAAAAAATGGTTCCAACTTTTGAAAATGGTTCCATTTTGAAAATGGTTCCGATAAAAAAAATGGTTCCATTTTTCAAAACTGGTTCCAAATTTAAAAATGGTTCCAATTACAAAATAGCTTCATCACGTCCCAAAATAGTTTCCTTACAGAAGCAGTCAAACGTCCGAAACAGCGCACCATTTTGAAATAGTCGCGGAACAGAAGTAACAGTCGCGAAAAAGAAGCAGTCGAAACAATTTGTAGAATGGTTCTTCCCGTCCGCGGCGAAGCAGTCGAAACAATCGTGTGCCAGAGCGAAGCAGTCGCGAAAGAACCAGCACGAACCAGTCACTGGGCCGCGGCCCATTAGCGCGTCGAAGCGAAGGGACAGGTACGCGACGCGAAACTAGCTTCGCGTACCGCGACCTGTAGGCGCTCCCTTAATTCTGGGAGCTCCTATACATCGCTTTGAGGCGACTGCTCGATGCCGCGTCGCCTACTACGTGCGCTTATTGGGTTCGGCCCATATGCATGCACGCTTCCGGCGCGTCTGTTTTGTGTTGTTTCTTCTTCCGCACTGTTTCCCTAGGACTTTTTCGTTAGTGTACTGTTTGTACTGTTTCCTTCAGTACTAAGTCAGTGGTACCAGTTCCGGCGTGAGATTAAATGTTTTAAGCTGTTTCTACTAGCTCACAGATCGTATATACTGTACTAAATAAATGTTTATCCAGAGGCGTTTCTGATACTTCAACTAGCGAAATATCAATAAAATAGTGTAGCGCCTCGAAAAGGTGTCTTTCGTACACTAAAAAATAAAGATAAATTTCACAGTATTATATTACACATGCTTTTCCCACTTGGAAATGTTAAGACCAACTTTATGCTGGACGAAGACATCGTCAATTTCACTTGTTGCCTTCAAAGTTCAAACACTTGGAACTGGATCATGAAAAATTGCCACGTAAGTGGAATCCAACATAGATATTGAAATGAACCAGCGAATCAAATACAAGAACTTACTGATTACTGTTGTGCTTTCCTTGGTTAGATATTGAATCCAATCAGCGAATCAAATGAGGAACCTGATGTAAATATGAAGTATCGGAATAATATTAGTGGGATTTAATTGGAGTTCAGAAATTTAGGAAAATTGCAATGGAGTGTTCAAATGAGGGACTTACATTTTTTGCCAGAAACTAGAAATTGTCTAGCAAGTGGAACTTGTAGCTCATTATAGAAAAAGGTCGGTGAACATAAACTATTTTTGAACGACTTAAAAAGTGAGCATAAATGTTGTGCGAACGGAAACTATTTTTGAATGATTTTTAAGTGAACATCCATTATGTTTGCACGATTTCTAAGTGAACAGAAAAAGGTCTGTGAACAGAAACTAATTTTGAACGGTTCTAAAATTAGAAAACGTCGGTGAGCGGAAACTATTTTTGAACGATTTTTAAGTGAATAGAAAATAGGGTGAACAGAAACTACGTTTGAACGATTTTACGTGAATATAAAATGACCAGTGAACAGAAACTATTTTTGAGCGGTTCTAAAAGTGAACAGAAAAGGTCGGTGAGCGGAAACTTTTTTCGAACGATTTTTAAGTGAAAAGAAAATAGGATGAACAGAAACTACGTTTGAACAATTTTTACGTGAACAGAAAAAGGTCGGTGAACATATATTATGTTTTGATTGTTTTTTAAGTGAACATAAAAAAGTCGGTGAACAAGAATTATTTTTGAACGATTTTAAAATGGGAAGATAAAAGTTGTGTGAACGGAAACTAATTTTGAATGATTTTAGGTGAACAAATATTATGTTTGCACGATTTTTAAGTGAAGAGAAAAAGGTAGGTGAACATAAACTAATTTTTGAAAGGTTTTAAAATTGAACATAAAAGGTCTGTGAACGGAAACAATTTTTGAACTTTTTTAAAATTGAACTGAAAGAGGGTGAGTAAAAACTATTTTTGAACGATTTTTAAGTGAACAGATACTATGTTTGCATGTTTTTGAATGTTTTTTAAAATTTAACTCAAAGAGGGTGATTAAAAACTATTTTTGAAGAATTTTTAAGTGAACAGATACTATGTTTGCATGATTTGTAAGTGAACAAAAAAAGTTTGGTGAACATGAACTATTTTTGAACGATTTTAAAAGTGAACCGAAAATATCGGTGAACGGTAACTATTTTCGAAAGTTTCTAAGTGAACAAAAAAGGGAACGATTTTGAAAGTGAACTGAAAAGGTCGGTGAACGGAAACTATTTTTGAAAGATTTAAAAGTGAACCGAAAAAGGGTTAGCAAAAACTATCTTTGAACGATTTTAAGTGGACAAATATTACGTTTGCACGATTTTTAAGTGAACAGAAAAAGATCGGTGAACATAAACTATTTTTGAACATTTTATGAATCTATATAAAATTGAAACTAAAATATTTTTAAACTTCAAAATATGAATTTGATTTTTTTAAATATGAACAATTTTCAGCTTCAACATTTTTCAGTTTCGACATTTTTTGAAATCTGCATAAAATTAGAGAGTAAACATTTTTCAAAATATGAACAAATTCTAAAGGTAAAAAAAAGAAAAACGAAAAATGAAAAATAAATATAAAAATGAAAACGAAAAACATAGAAGAAAACGGAAAAGCAAAAGAAATATCAAAGCACCTCTCGTGAACAGTGGAGGAGAAAAGATAAGGTAAACAACTTCGTGCTAACGCATATCGGGAGCAGAACAGTGGAGGAGAAAATAAAAGGTAAACAATGTCTTGCTCCTCGCCTCGAGACCATGGAAATATCAAAGCAATGTCTCGCGAAGTAAATGGGCCTGGCCCGGTAAATAGATGCTTCAGGCGACGGAAGCAAAAGGCGTCGCTAACGGGTGATTTATAGGATCCACGGTTAATTGTCCCCAAAAAAAACCTATTAACAAGTGGTTGCGTGTAAGTTGGAATTTTTTAACGGCCTCTAGACTTTAAGGGTTGCCTTAGTTGGAGGCGCCTCCACAGAATCTGAAACATTTGGAAAGAAAGAAACAAAGGATTTTAACGGCACTGGCAGGACTCGTCTGGAGGTAGCATCGCTAGCGTTGGATGACACCAGACAGAGACATGATCTTTTGGACTCTCAGAATAGTCGGTATTGGTCTATTGAGATTGGCTGACTTTGTACTGCTAACATTGAGTGACTTTGAGTCAATGGGGGCGCCGCTAAGAGGGGAATGCTTGTAGGGGGCGCCGTTGGAGATGCTCTTTGCAGTCTATGAAACTGGAGTAGGCATGTTCTGTGGGTGCTGTTGCGAAATGGTTGTCGAGTTCACAGGTGCGATAGACAAACCTCGCTATCCGCATCTACAAACTAAATAAAGAACTTCTTTGCAACATTGAAAACATAGAACGTTCAAGTATTTACAAGTTTTCTGCATTCATCCATTTTCTCCACAAGAATATATGTACAAGATGAGTATTTACAGAGATGAAGTACACCCCGATTCCAGTATACCCAGCTAAACTAGTTGCTATGATGCTATACTTTCTGAGCTGATCTACCAATTTCTTTCCTGAGCTAGCTTGAACTACTCTGTCTGCAATGACCTATCTTATCTACACCCAAACTAGCTTGATAATCATCATCTTCTTCTCTTCTAACAGGAAGGACTGGACCAATATTTACACTGAAATATGTATCCTACTCCTACTAGTAGAGCTTGATGAGGCTGAAGTTCTGGAACGGCCGGTAGAACTTGAAGAGGTTCCCAAAGAGGAACGCCGTCGAACCGGCGGCGACGTCAGAGGGTGAGCCCCCGTCGTGGACGAACGGGTTGTTCTTCACCCGCAGCGTGGCCTCCCCGATCTGCGCGCGGATGGCCTCGATCGTCTTGGGCTCCACGGGTGGCCCTGCGGGTCTGACAGGTAGAAGGTGTCCACGGCCTCCCCACCCTCCGACGATATCTCGGCGCGCCGGATCGTGAGCCCGTTCTCCCGGAAGATGCGGGTGATGTCGGAGAGCAGGCCGGCATGGTCGTCGGTGCGGACCTCCAGCTCCAGACCGTCGGCGGTGCGGCGCTCCACGGCAGCCTCGAGGCACTGGACGACGCGTCGGCGCTCGGCCTCGGAGCTGACTGGGTGGCCGTCGACGTGCCGGATGTAGTACTCCTGGTAGGCGCCGTCGCCATGCTCGGTGCTGACGGTGCCGTGGTGGACGACGTACTGCATGTCGGTGATGGTGCAGACGGTGTCGAACAGCAGCTTGGGCCGGTCCCTGCACCGGACAACCACGACGGTGTACCCGCGCTCGGCGCAGTGCGTCACGGAGACCTCCGTCCGCGGGTCCGGCCGTCCGACGGCGCCGTAGTCTCGGTCCTCGAACATCATCTGGTGCAGGCGGCGCTCCTTGTGCGTCAGGCTCGCCGTGGCTTCCGCGGCGCGCACGCCGCTCTGCCCGCGCAGCAGGTTGCTGAGGCGCCGGCTGATGTCGGCGATGCGGGCGTCGTCCACGATGGCGCCGCCGCCCGAGGGCTGGGTGGCCGCGTCCGTGACCTGCACGACGGCGGCAACGCGCGTATTGTGCGTCCACAGCTCGGCGCTCCGGACCGCGCACTGCATGCCAGCGAGCACGGCGCACACCTCGGACAGCAGGCCAGGGCGGTCGGTGCCCGTGAGCTCGATCGACGTGTACTCCTCCGACGGCACGATGCCCACCGTGTTGCGCACCTCCGGGTAGTAACAGTCCTCCGCCTCCAGCGTCTGCAGCCATCAATTCAATCCTCAGAAACTCCTTCACGGCAGAATTTAAGCACGGACAATTAATCCGGTGCAAACGTAACCGGCGAATTACCGTTTGGATGTAGGAGATAGTTGGCTCGTCAAGAACCTTCTGCCCGTCACGGTCAGTGACATTGAACACTGCGGATATCAAGGTGAAACGGAAATTTTGTTAGACTCCGTGGAAAAATTCTACGGCGGAGTTGTAGAATTCATAACGTCATGGCGATTGGGTGCACTCACCGTCCATGAACCAGTTGCCGTCGGAGGAGAAGTATGCCTTGCGGATGACGACGTTGAGGTCGGCGATGACCTGGACGACGGCGAGGAGCGTGCCGTGGCTGTTGACGCTGTCCACCCGGATGACGGTCGCGTCGTCGGAGGAATCGTTGTCGATCACAACCCTGCAACAACAACACGTCGATTCCACAAAACATGAGGCCAGAGCAGAGCAAAGGATGGAACAGAGGAATCCCAAATCTCACTATCTGGGAGAAACAGAGGTCATTTCAGAGAATTATATCATTCAGGAGCCTCGGATTCTCCAAAAAAAATACGTTGTTGATCGATTAAGGAAGAAAACACACCGATAAACGGAAACCAGGACCAAAATTGATTCACACCAAGAACCACATGGCTAAAGAAAAGGAGCCGGAACTTCAAGAAACAAAATCGATTTGCTTACCTCGGCGGGTTCATGCCCGGACGAGCTTGGCGTACTCGTCGTGGTCGTCGGTGAGAGCCATGGCAGGCGGACACACCCTCACTCGCATCAACAGCTTAGCCTCTTCACTCGGCGCGAGCAGAGAGAGTCGGGCGGCAGGCAGGAAGAGACGTGGAAGCAGAGAGAGCTTGTGTGTGATAAGCTGGGGTGATGCTGCGCTTGCCCGGACAGACAACCGGCGGAAAGCCTCTCGGCTCCGGTGGCTTTTATGTGAGGCGGCGAGCTAAAGGATGCGCGTGCTGATGGCGATGGATTTCGTAAAGCCTATAATTGGGTACGGGGATATACATGTCGGGGTGGCGGATCAAAGTAAATCGGGCAGGTGATTAATTGGTAACCCAAAATATCCCAATTGTGGGTGTGTTTTCCTAAGGAGCGTTTCTTTCCCGGACTTGTCAACTTTCACCCTTTTTTCTTTCTTTATGTGAAGCTGTCCCTTATCATGATTTGGACTAAACGATAGTAGTATTAGCAAGCAGTGAAGGCTGTTATGTATGCGCACGATATAAACATGTAGCACGACAATGCTACGACGGCTTCTTTGTTGCCAAACATTCGGAAATGATAAAGGACAGGACTAGGCGTCCCCCGGGGGATCTTTCCGTCCGATCCCCCGGGTCGCCAGCCCGACACGTGTCTACTAATATAGGCTAATCCCGCTTTTGCTACAAAACTCCTGATTTTTGCTGCAAATCATCCCGCTTTTGCTGCATTGTAGCAAAAAACGGTTCGTACACAAAACATGAAGGGAAAAATTCTGGCATCGCCGGAGACCTCACCGGAGACCTCGCCGGAGACGTGGTAGCAAAAAGTTTATGCTATTGTAGCAACAGAAAAGTTCTATTGTAGCAAAATCAACTTCACCGAAGACTCTCGCCGGAGACATCGCCGGAGACCTCACCAGACACCTCGCCGGAGACGTGGTAGCAAAAAGTTTATGCTATTGTAGCAACATAAAAGTTCTATTGTAGCAAAATCAATTTCGCCGGAGACTCTCGCCGGAGACATCGCCGGAGACCTTCTCCGGCGGCATGTGCATGCTGCAATGCTGCAATATAACAATTTTTTTGCTATTATTGTTATGTGTTTTGCTACAATAGGATAAAGTTTTTGCTACGATGTTTCCGACGAGGTATCTGTCGATGTCTCCGGCGAAACCGATTTTGCTACAATAGCACATTTTTTTTGCTACGGGATCTCCGGCGAGGTCTCCGGTGAGGTCCGGCGAGTCCGGTGAGGCCGCCGGCGAAATCGGTCTTTTCTCCGGCGAAATTGATTTTGCTACAATAGCACATCTGTTTTGCTACGGGATCTCCGGTGAGCTCTCCGGTGAGGTCCGGCGAGTCCAGTGAGGTCGCCGGCGAAATCGGTCTTTTCTAATCTATTTTCTGGACAAACCGTTTTTTTGCTACATAGGAGCAAAAGCGGGCAATTATTTGCTACAACGGTAGCAAAAGCGGGATTTGAACAGAAAAAGGGGACACGGGTGACCCGGGTGATCTTTCCCAAAGATCCCCGGATGATTACTATACTTTTCCAATGATAAAGCTAGCAATGAGAAGTTCAAACAAAAAATGGCGACAAAAACTTGATTGTATTCCCTCCTTCCCAAATGCCTATAGTTTTTTGTCAAAATCAAATGTTTCAAAATTTCAGCAAGTATAGAGAAAAAAGTGTCGACATTTATAATCCCAAATCAATATTGTTACAACCATCACGAAATATACTTTCATATCACGTGTATATATCATATTATAGACGATGTTAATACTTTTGTCAATATAGTTGGTCAAACTTGAATTTTTTTCACTTTGAACAAAAATTATAGGCATCTTATTTTTAGGAAGGAGTGAGTAAGTTGAAACTTACGGTATTTCGGACCACACGATGCAGGACAGAGAATCCTCTAAAACTCCTTTAATAATCCAAAGAGAGCTCAAAATTATGTCCGTGAGGAGCTAACCGTAAACCTCACCGGTTTCCAAGGACCATGGATATTTATGAGCGGTGTAACAACGAGAGTAAACTCCGCAAACATCACTCCTTTCTAGTTCTACGACTTCACGTGCAAGTGCACATGTCATCCTGAGTAGACCACCAGTTAGTTTGCTACTCAATCCACCTCTTTTTACTCCCCTTACCCCCCCCCCCCCCCCCCGTTTTAATTACGTCGCCCGCACGCTGTAATGAAATCTCATAGAACAATTAACCATCCACGCACTAGTATTGCGTTTGAGATTGTGGTAGATTGCATTAATCAATATTATCTAACTATTTTATTTATTTAACAATTCGCTTATCAAAATTTACCCAATTTCTTTCACACCAGGTTATAAAAAATCAACATAACACAATTTATTAACTCATAAGGTTGTTACTATATTGGTATTATAACATAACTTCTTTGGGATACTTTAACCCTAATATCTCCTATATACATTTGAATACAATGATGTGGCTACACTAGAGTGCAAAGGAATTGCAAACACAAGGAGAAACTCTCAAAGTTTGGATAGTTTGAAACAAGCATATGTCTGCAAGAAAGTCCTAGGCACCAAGTCCTTGGGGAAACTCCACAGGTGCCCCCAATAGCTCCTCGTTGGTGTGTTGGGGTGTATAGACAAAAACTATGCCTTAAGGGCACACCCGATGCTGACATCTGTCCAAAAAGTGTCAGGACTCCACATCCGGACGTCTCCAAACAAGTGCTCCACACAAATAGCAGCAGGTGTGCCCCCATTGGCAGCCACATCGCACCAGATCACCAGCGCCCCCTCTCTCTCGCTTGATTGATCTCCCTCTTTCTATACATCAAATCATCGATGATTATGCCTCCTATCCTCACCGGTCACCACCACCTTTCACCATGCCGAGGCCAACATTTCTACGGAATTTCAACCACAGGCAAGGCCAGGGCCAAGAGACCGTGGTATAATCTCGAGCTTCTGTCTGTCGCTCGCCGGCCTTATCTCATCCTTGTCGTCCTTCGAGGAACAAAAATGCATTACCCTGGTTCCGAGGTTTGACAATGAGGCACTTGATTGATAACAGGGAATTTGGTCGATCATAATAGGGTAGCCACGCATGTTTTCCTCTAGAGAGACTATTCCATGACCAATGCAACTTTTTCTCCGGATAACTTCAAGTAGCGCTTGAGGATGGCCAAGAATGTGTTCATGCATCTTGAGTTGTGTGTGAGGGCCTATGATGACTATTTCGGTTAGAAGAGATATTGCACTAGACTGCTTGGGTTTTCTTCTATTCTTAAATGCAGTTATGCTATTTGGATGCTTCCATATGGATTTCCGGTCGATCAGATTGATGAGTACACTTATATGGGAGAGTCTGCATGTCTTGATGCCATATTTGTTTTGTTCAGCTGCGGTGAAGCAGTTCGGAAAGGAAAACTTGAGACAACCAAATGGTCAAGACAAAACTTGAATCATGGCTATTGTAAGTCCAAAAGGTTTTCCTCAGATACTTGGATGCATCGATTGCGTGAGTTGAGAATGAACTGTCAATTTTGTTGGCAGGGGAAAAATAAAGGGCATGTTGAAGCGTGCACTATCATATTTGATGTTATGGCATTATATGATCTCTATATTTGGCACTCTTGTTTTCAACATGGGAGGATCTTACAATGACATCAATGTGCAGAACATTTGCATGACTTGTTCAAGGAAACGCTCCGGAGTGCGACTTTGAGATCAATGGCCACAAATGCAGCATACTATCTAGTTGATGGTATCTATCATCAACAGTGATATTTGTGAAGAAAATTCCCAACCCGCAAGGTAACAAAAAACCTGTTTTTGCGTAAAACACAAGAGTTATACGAATTATGTGGTGCATACATTTGGCATGCTTCAAGCTGATTGGGTTGTTATTCGCCATCCTGATAGAACATTTGTCCTAAGTCAAACATTTTTAAGTTTTATCAACCTTATAGAAAAAGATAGCAATATTTATAACATCAAATTAATATCGCTAGATATATATTGAAATATAGTTTCATAATATACTAAGTTAATGTCATAAATATTTCTAGATTTTTCTATAAAGTTGATAAAATTAAAAGGTATGACTTAGGACAAAACTAGGAGTACACTTATTTAGGGGCGGGGGAGTAGGTGGATGAAGTGGAGTATTTGGGGTATACTATTAATGCTCTTAATTACCACTTTGGGATAAAGAAAAATAAAATTTTACATGGTATGAATCAATGTGATAAACTATACGAAGTAAACTGTAAAGATGTTAATTATTATTATTTATATGATCCATGTAACGTTACTAAATACTACATGCTCTCTCTGTTTTAATTAGCTTTGTGCTTTTGGATTCATCAAAGTCAAAATTTTAAAAGTTTGACCAATTATATATGAAAAAATCTTAATATTTAATATCAAATAATATAAAAATATAGTTTGTGGTCATTCTATTAATATTAAATTTAAATTGTAGGTGTTGATATTTTTTCTATATATTTTGTCACAATTACAAAGTGGTTTTTACAAATCCCAAAACGCAGGGTAATTGTGAATGGAGAGAGTACATGACCACATTGAAATAGTTCATGAAATTGATTTTGATGTGCGATTTCCGTTGAGCGAGTCCCATCGTGTTGTTGGTGAGGTTTCTCTTTTCGTTAAGTGATAAGCCAGCCAAAAAAAGGGTGCCACGTTTTATTACTAGTATTTTCAAGATCAATTATTCTTACGATTTTTTCTGGTATCAGTGACCCGAGTATTAAACCGCCATGCCCGTGGGAAATGACCTGAGAAAGAGGCAATATCACTTGGTTCAAAAACAAGGAGGCGTTTCTACTTTCTCATGCTTTCTTCTGGCTTTCCAAAAAGCCCAAAAGCCAAGCCAATATTGCATCAGTCATTCCTCTCCTCTTCTTTGTTGAGGGGTGATTCGTTGGACGGCCACATTCCACCGGACACGTTGGTGCTGGTGGAGGCGTGTAGCCTTCAGCTTGACTGGTAGAAATGTGGAGCGCGCAATCAACGAACAATTATGAATGTAATCTGGGGTCGGCTACTAGTCAGCATTCTTTTTGAGTAGTATTATTATCCTCGTCTTTGTGAACTGAAGCCGACAGCAAAGTTGGTCAGGTCGCTTGCTCTCAAGAAACAAGTTGGTCTGGTCGTCGACCGTTGGAATCTCCAAGCTAGTAAGTTACTTAACCACGGTGTGCTAAGTTGCGGGGCTAGCTAATGCGTCACTTACGGCAACCAACCTTAATTTATGCTAAAGGAACTTTTTGGTTGCCTAATTTTTGGTAGAGTGCAGTATGCAGCAGTGCTTTCGTCTAAACATTCGAGGTTGGTGCTTATTCACGAGTTTTAAAGGTGTTCTGATGGAGCAGTATGCAGCAGTGCTTTCGTTTAAACATCCAGCGGCAGCGCCAAATAAACATGAAAAACATGACTAATCTCACAAAGTTGAATATTGCCTGCATGGAAAACACGATTTCTGTATATAACAATTCTGCCTAATAAAGAATACCAAATGATTAATCTCCTTTCACCAGTTGAGCAAGGCAGTGCCGTCTAATGCTCTATCATCCGACCAAAAGGAAACTCCTTTATATACGTTGACTGCGGAGACCTGCTTGACTAGCAAGTCTGGCTTTGCAAAAAAGCTTGCATAACCATCAAGATTAGTGCGTTCAGTGGTGCAATTAACAATTCTTGCCAGTTGCACTCAATTGTAGTGTTGCGATAGTGTCTTTTATGTGTTTTAATGGAGGAGTATGTCCAAAGAACATTTAACCATTAACATGTGTACTCTAAATAATTTGGCCGGGGTGCATTATTTTCTTTCAGCATTCCGTCAATGAAAAGTCGTGCAACTGGCATATGATTACGAGGAATTTCCAGGACATCGCTTCTTCCACACCAAACTTGCACCCGATCGGCAAGGTACAAGTCTTTAATTTCTTCTCCAAGTGGATTACTCATTAATCAAAACCCCAGTAGTATGGGTCCTGACTACTGTTTCAGACAAGAATAATCGTACGATGCAGCTGAATTCCATATTGTTTTTTTCCTCACATAAACATAGTCATGTGCTACTCCTATGTCTTAATCTACTTGGTTATCCTTTAGCATGAACTCAAACCTTTGTTTGTTTAAAAAAAAGGTAAGGGCTTCTTTTGTCATAGGAATTTCATAGGTTTTTTGAGGATTTGAATTCTTTTTTTTTCCCGTGGAGATTGTTTGATTTGCATTACTTAAATCCTTAGGAAAATTGTATGAATGTTTTTGCACTACAATCTTATGTTTTAATTGTTGTAATGTTTTAAAAAATGATGCAAATAGAAGAGGCCCTATGTGAGGGTTCCTTCCGGACTATGGATTCTAAATTACAGGATATAACTAGTCAAAAAGAGTTACAAGATTAGGCAAACGTTGAATGAAATGGCATGCTTTGATGAATTGTGCAAAACATCAATACATGAACTACTCAAGAAAGGTGAGTCTATGCGGCAAAAGAAATGCATAATTTTTTAAAAAAATAAAGTAATTAATTTGGAGTTTTACAATGCCATCTAATTCCCAATTTTGAGATCATTAATTAAAAAATATGGAGAAAGAGAGAAGCCGCATCACAATTTGGAAGGATCTTCCATGTTTGGTTTTCACAAGAATTTATGTGTACGATTCTATTTTGTTGAAATTGCCCAATACTATTTTCTTACAAAAATATTTTGCTTCGAAGAGACCGTAAGCCTATTTGTAAGGGAAAATGATTAGATTAACCAACTAATTTTGGGGAGAAAACAATCAGTCGTCAAGTCACCGCGACCCGCTCATGCGCCTCTCTCTTCTCTATCTATCTATCTATCTATCTATCTATCTCTCTATCCTCCCATGGATCCTCAGTCATCAAATCGTCTTGGCTGGAGCACCCCTCCTCGCCCTTTAGTCCCTACTCCCCCACCTCCGTACTTTAGGGAGTTCCACCCCTTAGATTGGTTGCTTCCATGGGTGGGTGATGGAATCAAATTAGCGCCACCAAGTTCCAGGAGACACTAGGACTGTGAGGAATGGTGGTTGTGAGGCGGGGGTAGCCCGATCCAGCTTCGATGGGACTCCAAAGAGTCGGACTCGCCACTCGCGAGCCCGAGGCGTCGAGATTGGTGCCCCAATATTAAGGTTAGTGATTTGCATTTTTTTATGTTGCCTTTGTTATTGTGACATGTTGCAGCCTCGTTTGCGTATGTTGCATTCATACTTCCTTTTTCAGGTTTTGTTGTAAACATTTGTTTCTATGCTGGCTATAGTTTTTCGTGAAGCATTTGTTGTATGTACATTAAAAGATTGTGGCGCCTTGCGTGGACCATTTGTAGTTGGTGTCTTCTGATTATTTGGTTCCATTATTCTAGATCAGAGCGGGTTTTACCTCTTTTTTTTTCTAGAATCAGATGATTCAACTGCGTAGTCTTATATTGGAGGAGCTTCTTCACTAGAGAAGCCTCAGTGACTTTTATTTCTCGTGAGAACAGGGCACATGCCCAGTGGTTGTGGTCGCGGTGGTGTATCCAGCGATTTAAGGTTCGATTCCCATCAAGGACGAACTAAAAGCACTTATTCTATAAAAATGTACCACCAAGATCATGTACCATCTGCTTCTCTTTTCCCCATTTTTTTTTTTTTTGAGGCGCTCTCTTTCTTCAGCTTTCTCTCTTTCCTCTAACTTTCTCGGCGGAGGATCCGGCCTCCTCTGCAAGCTACCTGACAGACTGCAGGGCGACTACCGAAGCTGAGCTCTGACATCCGATCCTACGTTGTATGACGGGGCAGCAGGTTGGGGCTAGGCGTTGGACATGCCCTACTGTACGGTACAGTCATGACTCATGAACCATCGACTCATGTTTCGCTGACATCGATCGGAATATTCGACCGGGTGGTCCAAAGAGCGATAGAGGAGACATCGTTGTCCCGATATAGTTCTTCATTGCCCAACTTGTAGCTAGGGATTAGCACTCGACAAACGATGTTCATACACGTGATCGATCCATAAAGTTACTCTACCCGTGAGATCGTTACCGAAATACTGTATTATTTTGATCGGGAATGTTTTTGCGTCGGATCATGCAGCCACAGCTAGTCAGCACTCCCACCTGCACTTAACACGGCCATTTTCTTATACCCTGAGATTCCGTTAGCCTGATTCCACGCGTTGGCCGAACATACTAACTCCACTTGGGGTTTTTCCAGGAGTAGTGGGTAGTGGGTACACGCTGCTGCGACGCCGGCTGCTAAATAATGATATTCCTGCCTACCAGCCCATTTTTTCGTCGGGGCTGACCTGGTGACTGGGCTGGCGGCAGCCGATAAGAAGTTGTAGTATTACCGGGCGTTGTGGCACGCGCGTCAGCGGGCACGCCCGACACTAGTTGAGCCATTTGGCAGCGACAGGATTGCATACTTGCACTTTAATTAATTTCAGCTTAACAATCATCTAACACTGTCAGGCTAAATGCTAGTAGCACAATTATATAAGTGGAATAAACAAGACGAAACTAGTTGTATAGTTGTGCGATTTTCGCATAGTGCACAGAGATTCGAAACTGGCTTTCAGAACAACAATCAACGGCGTAAGTTTTGAGAATTTCCCCATAAGTGATGATCTGTGTATCATCGACATGATTATAGGTCCGTCCAGTGATGTGCGCTTGGGACCCATTTGTCGGTGGGTTGGTTGCGCGGCCGCGCTGGATTTGACTTGGTTGCGTGTTGCGGCGCCCTCCTTGTCTAGGTCATGCATGGCGGCGGCTCGCCTCGATCGTCCGCGACCAAATTGATGCCTCTTGGTCACGGCGGGACACGGTGCGGGTGCAGGCTGGGAAGGGCGGCGACAGAGAGAGCCCGACGAAGAGGAATTCAGCGTAGCGGCCGATGGTGTTTAGCGGCGGCGGGGACCTCAATTCGGCACGAGGCAGCAACACGGGAGGAGGGTTGCGGACGACCTCGAGGAGGTGCGCCGTAGCTCGCTGGCGACGAGAGGCGGCGCAGACGGCGGCGGGGATGGCGACCACGCGTGGGGAAATTTCAGTTCATGGTAGTTTGGCTTTCTCCGGGCTTTTTTGCTGACATGCCAATGACGCAAAATATATAGGTAATGGAGGTGGTCTTACCCATATATGGGTACTTGGTAGCAAACTATGGGTCCTGACCCAAAAATTTAGTACCATTCATGGGTAAGCTTTTGGACATGTTTTGTTTTCAATAAAAAAAAAGAGTTTTAGGGAATTGAGAAAATATATGGGTAAACTTAATCCTGAATGGTTTGGTCGCCCCTCGGTTCCAATGTACCTATGGTTGACATGGTTTCTGTTTTGAAATGGATAAATCAAGCGAGAGAGGGTGTCGGAAACTCCAAATGGAGGCCAAGCTACATGTAGCTCGGTTTTCCAAAAAAAAAATCTGCATATTTTTGCTTCCAAAAATTTCCAAAAAATCCTACATGTAGATAATATGGAGATCTACAACTGTGCAAAGTTTTAACGAAATATGCGTTGTATTTTGGGCTGGGCCAAAAAGACAAATACGCAGATCTGGAAAGGGCACAGTACACGGTTTGAAAAATTCGAATTTTTACCAGATTTATCTTTTTTGTGTAGCCCATAATAATATGAATTTTGCTTTGAAACTTAAAGTGGTGGTATATCTCGAGTTTATCTACATCCAGGATTTTTTCTAGAATTTTTTAAAACGGAAAAATATGGATGCAATTTTTTTTAGAAACCGAGCTACATATAGCTTGGCCTCCAAAACGACATACTAGAGAGGGTGTTTTCTAGTCTTGAACGAGAGTGTTCGTTGCTGTCCACACGAACACACCGGGAGCGTTCATTCTTTTCAACCCAAAGTCATATTGTTCTTATTCTACTATATAAAAGATGGTGGGATCGCTGCCTCCTCCGGCCCTCCACGTCGCTGGCGTCCCATAGCCGTCCGATCGGCGCGACGGACGGCTGGGATCAGCCCACGTCGCCCCCCGCGCGCGCACTGTAGCACCGGCCGATTTTTAGCCAATGGGGTGCCGCCGCGTGGCCCCGGTCACCTCCCCGTCGCCCCGGTCGCAGCCGGTGACCCCCGCGCACGATTATTGGCGCGGGAATTTTGCACATAACACCCCCTAAGGACCAAATTGTAATTTCCAAAAACTCCAAGGGTTGAAATGAAAAAGTGTCAGCGCAGCCCCTCTCTCCTCCCCTCTCTCCCCGTGCGCCCGTGGTCGCCGCCGCCAGGGCCCTCCCTGGTCAGATCCACGGGGACAGACAGCTACGCCGTCGCCGCGTCGAGCTCCTCCCCGCAGATCGACTGAGGCGCGGCCGCACGGGCGCGGGAATCGCCGCCGAGGCGCCCGCCGCCTCCGCCGCTTCCGCCACTCGCCGGCGCCGCTCCGGTGACCCAAATCGGGCGGCGCCGCCACCCACATGCTCCCCGTGTCCGGGCGCGTTGAGCGCCCCTACTCGCGCGTCCGGAAGCGCGGCGGCGCGCCGCCAGCGAGCCCGACGCCGCCGCGAGAGCTTCGGGATTTTTCCTTTTTCTTTTTTTCCTTTTTTTTAAAAAAAAAACGGACATGCGGGACCCACTGCCAGTTTTGGAATAACTACTTAAATTAATAACTTTTAAATTACACTTCAGAAAAAAACAACTCATATACCAAAAAAACAGAAAAATAAAAAATTTATAGCTAACAAATTTGAAATAAATGTTTTAAAAAAACAACATATTTAATCATTTAAAATTGCTAGAAAATTAGAATTTTTCTATAAAAACCTAAAACAATTGAAATAAATGTAAAAAAAAACAACAAAGTTGAACATTCAAAATTGTTAGAAAAATCTTTGTACTTCTTTTCTTTTCTTTTCATATTCCCTTTTGTTATGTAAAAAAAAATGTTGGAATGATGATTAAAAAAAAAAGACATTTTAATTCGCAAAACCATTGCAATAATATTTATTGTAGCTATATTTAATTTCACAGTATTTTCCTATTAAAGAACTAATACATTTGAACTAAATGTTAAAACAAAATCAACACATTTTAGCATTTAAAATTGTTAGAAAATAAATGTTTAAAAAAAGACCAACAAATTTGAGCATCCAAAATTGTTAGAAAAAATCTTTGTATTTATTTTCTTTTCTTTCCATATTCACTTCTGTTATGTGAAAAAAAAATTGGAATAATGATCAAGGGAAAAAAATGCAAGACATTTTAATTTGCAAAACAATTGCAATAATATTTATTGTTGCTATATTTAATTTCACAGTATTTTCCTATTAAAGAACTAATACATTTGAACTAAATGTTGAAACAAAAGCAACAAATTTTACCATTTAAAATTGTTAGAAAATTATAATTTCCCTACAAAAAAAATAACCCATTCAAAATAAATGTTCTTACAAAAAAAAAACAAATTTAATCATTCAATTTGTTTTCTCGAAAATTAAAAGCACACTAAAATATATCTCACACATTACGGTCACCCTAATTATGAAGTCAAAACAAATTTTATGTTATACTCCAAATATGACCAACCATCCCAAATTTCCAAATATCTAAAAATACTCGATATTACAAATTGTTTCTTACATAATAAATATATATTATAATTCTCACAAACAAATACATGCAGCACATTTGAAAAGTTAAATTCGCTAAGAAAGGAAAAAAGATGAAATCCTCTAAAATATATATATCTTAAATATTATCTCACATAATCCATTCTCCCGAATTTTAAAGTTCCACCACTCTAATTTGAAAAATATTTTTTTCCCAACTCAAATAAAATCCAGAAAAATAAAATCCACAATATCATTCAAAACGATAAACCTAATAAAATAATTTGGTACAAAAAAAAACTTACTTACAATAAGTTTGGCAATTCATTTAAACACAATAACCCATTTATAACATAGGCTTAAAATATGAAAATCAAAATACGGCAAATGTAAAAGGTTAATATAATTTAAGTGTAAACTCCCCCCCCCCCCCCCCCCATTTCAGCACACGCATCCCTAAACAAAATTTACATTTTCCAAATTTGAATCCTTTGCATATATGAACAGCTCCCTAGTTTGGCCATTTCAAAAATTTAAACAACTTCTCAACCTAAACAATATTTGAATTCCAACAATTGTACGGTTGAACAATTCGAAATTTTAGCCCACGGGCGCGGCGAAGCCCGCGCTTAGTCCCCTAGTAATATATAAAAGTGTGTACATACGTTGGCTAACGAGCAGCCACTGTAGGATAAAAAAACGTACCCAACCGGTACGTACGGAAGAGACCAGGCGATCGCAGGGCCGGCGACGCTGCTGGTTCGCCCCGCCTCTAATGGCCTTAGCGGCGGATCTCGGCCTCGCGTCGGCGGGATGGTTCCCGTTTTCTGTTTTAGCTAGTTTTTGTGTTTTTATCCGGGTGGTGAGGTGGCGGCGACATCCCGGAATCAGAATAAGGTACTCTCCGCCTATCCCCGCTTCGGTGGTGCATCTAGTGCTAGCGGAGGGCGCGTGGAGTTCTGTGTCCGGCGGATCTTCTGGGATCTGTTCGATTTTCGTGTTTGTCAGTGTGGTTACAGGTCGGTTCTTCTGATCTACGGTTTTCATCTTTGACGATGGTTGCTGCTCTGGTGCGCTGGCCCTTTGGGGTCTTAGCACGACGACTTCCCGTCTGTCTACTACAACAAGCTCTCCTACGACAAGCTTTGCCCGACTCCGGAGAGGGAGGGCGAGGACAGGGACGCGCCTTCGGCCCGCCCCAGTGTTCGTAGTCGTCGCTAGGTGGTCCATGTACCTATTTGTAATTTTTATTAATTTTTGGGTCGTTTGTACTGCTGTGGATGATTATTAATAGATCGGTGGACTTTTTTGATGAAAAAAAGTGTGTTTATACTTTTTTTTAACAGGGGAAGGACCCCGAAGGGTCCAGCTGCATTACTCGGTGGGATAACATTTTACATCAATGGCCTCAACAGAAAAGAAAATTACAAACAAGCCATCTACTTTTACGTAAAGGACCTCAAAGAGAAATTGGGAAAAGCAATCAAGTCCCACTCCACCGAAGAAGAACATGCACTCAACGCCACGGCCGCCGGCACCGACATCGGGGACGAAACCACTTGACATCTGAGCGACGATGAACGCCATGACGGAGTTGCGGAAGGGCCTCCATATTGGCTCGCCGACCAGGAGGTTGAACAAACTGCAGCGCACGCAGCACGGAGCGGCTCTTTGACCACGGATAACAGCGGCGCAACTTTGCCACCGTTGATGAACTCCGCCAGATGCAGCTGCCTTATCTTCCCGTGGAGCAGCAGAACCCATCGCCTCATCCATCCTTTCGCCACCTCGGCGACGAGGACGAACAGAACCAGGGCAGCACCCCACCGAACTGGAAAGCTGATTCCCTCCAATCGTGTCCTTCTCAGCCACCATGGCCAAGAATAGATGGGGACAGAGAGAGCAGCGGCGTATCAGCTCCAAATTATTCCAGCAAGAAAGAGGAAGGAACATGGGAGCAAGGTGAAAGGGCATATTTTATATCCCTTAGTTTTTGTGTGTTAGGCAACAACACTAGGATTTATCTAAGTGATGTTAAGTGGTGCAGGAGTCAAAAGAAATATTTGCATGTTGCATCGAAACACTTGACAGGAAAAAGAAGTCTGCATTTTGCTGCCCAGGCCGGAGTCTCCGGTCCTCAGGGCCGGAGTCTCCGGTCTCTCAGGCGTTGATGCTTTCGACGGCAGCTACGGTATAGGGTCCGGAGTTACCCCAGAGTTACCCCGGAGTCTCCGCCACGACCGGAGTCTCCGCACCTCCGGTCCGGAGTCTCCGCCCCAGACAGAGTTTTAAAGTGAAGTGACCAAGCGACGGCAGCTACGGCATTGGGTCCGGAGTGACCCCGGAGTATCCCCGGAGTCTCCGGTCAGCCCGGAGTCTCCGGACCTCCAGTCCGGAGTCTCCGGCCCAAGTGGACAGAAACGGCTAGTTTTTCTGGAGGGGTATTTATACCCCTCCACCTACCTCCAGCCAGCTAGCTCGCCCAAACTTGAAGTCTCCATTATTGCAAGCTCAAGAATCACTAGATCTCCCAATCCCTCCACCCAAACTCGTTGATACTTGGAGGATTGAAGGAGAAGGCCCGGATCTACATCTTCACCAAGCCGTTCTTCATTTCCCCCTCATTCACTTGAGGGCCCCTTGGCTAGGATTTCCATTAGGAAAACCTAGCTTCTTATTGTACTCACTTGTTGTCTTTGTGACAGATTGTAGCTGTTCGGGAGCCCCCAATCCTCTTGTGGGTTGTGCCCCGGATCGTTGTTGTAAGGGCTCCGGATTCCGCCTTGAAGGATTCCGATAGTGGAAGGTGAACCAAACCTTTGTGGTGCGGTTCATCGGAGAAGAAGGTGCACCCGCCTTTGTGGCGGTTGAGTTTTGACCTTTGTGGTAGCTCACACCTCTCCAACGAGACGTACTCCCCTAAAAAGGAGGAACTCGGGATTACATCCGTGTCTCCGCGTGCTTTCACTTTCGGTTACTTCTATCCTTGTTTACCGTCTTTACTTAGTGTACCTTGCTTAGTTGCTAGCTTGTCATATAGGTAAATTCACCATAGTTGCATATCTAGAGAATTTACCTTTTGTGTCAAGCCTAATTTAAAAAGTACTAAAATTGAAGTAGCACCTATTCACCCCCCCCCCCTCTAGGTGTCATACGATCCTTTCAATTGGTATCAGAGCCTCGGCTCTCTTGTTGGGCTTAACCGCCTAAGAGAAGTATGACACGAAGTGATGGTGATCCCTTGGAGACCAAGCCACTACGGCATCCATGGCCGATCTCAAATCGATGGAGACATCTTTGATATCGTCCATGGATACCAAATTTGCCGAGATGCGTGAGTTGATCAACAACTCGCAAGTGGCAAGGTTCCTAAGGAGACCACCCCACTAGATGACTCCGCTACCTCCCATGACGGTGAAACCGAGGAGGGAAAAGAGGAAAAGAAAGGGGTTGAAGATAAAGAAACCGACCCTAAGAAATCTTCCACTCTACCACCACTCCCGAAGGTGGGAAGCCGGAGTACCATGGGGTTCCCTTTGCGTACTCTCCCGACCCACCTATCCATCATACTCGCATAAACCCTTTGGGTCCACCTCCTAAACTTAATGCATTGGCTTTTGCTACTTGGCAACACTTAATGAAATCTCATATCAACAGTTCCTCTATCGAGCTTTGGAGGATCATTCAAGAGGGATACAAGGCCGTGAATCCTAACAACTTGACAAGAAGAGAGGTTGCCGAGAAACAACTCAATGCTTCCGCTCTCCACATGATTGAACTTGCCGTTGGAGAAAGTGGTCTTCATCACATTCAAAACGTCTCCACCGCCAAAGAAGCTTGGAAGTGCCTTGAGGTGGCATTCTTGGAAATGAAAGCATGAAGAGGAATAGATATGATGCTTGAGCAATGAGGCCGAAGGTTTCTACATGCTTGATAATGAAACTCATGAGGAGATGTATGGAAGACTCAACATTCTTGCCAAAGCCTTTCATAATGTTGGGGCAACCTATGTGGATGATGCTTGGATCAAGAGGAAGTATGTGAATGCTCTCATGCCCTTCGAGCCCGTTGACTTGAAGGCCATCAAGGAAAATTCAACTACCTTGAGATGACATCCAATGAAGTTATGCAAGAGTGCAAGCCTCCAAGGTTGCCACCAAGAATGCTCTAGACAACCGTGCTAGGGCCATGGGAATGAAGCAAGGTCCCTCTCTTGCTTTGAAGGCCAAGGTTGTGTGCCTTGATGAACATGATGAAGTTGAAGCATGCCCGAACAACCTTCCTCCCGATGAACTTGAACCGCCCTCCATGGTCACATAGCTCTTGCAACAAGGACTTTTGGCGTGACCCGGCCAAGGCAAAGGCTCAAGTTGATCATGCAAACAATCCAAGCGGGAAGAAGGAGTTTGCTAATAGGATAAAGACTTGCTACAATTGTCATAACAAGCATCACTTCATCAAGGATTGTCCTATGAGAATAGAGAGCAAAATGGTGGAAGGCTTGTCCTCAAGGGCGAATCAAAATGATACAAAAGAAGCCTTTTGTCAAGAGGAAGCCATTCTTCAAGAAAGCACCAAGAATTGTGTTGTTGACTCAAGAAGAGTATCCTTCCGAGGATTCCGAAGAAGAAGAAGAACCCACTCGTGAGGTGGCCGCTTTGGCCATTGTATCAACTCCACCTCCTTCTCTCTTCGAATCCCCCAATGAGAACCTCTCCATCAACACCGCTCGTTGCCTCATGGCTTCCGTCACCGAGGTATCATCTTCTACTCCCAAGACTATGCATGAAATAGATGATAAAACTAGTCTTGTGATTAAGAAAGAACTTGTTGCTTCCGATACTATTATGGCTAACTTGCAAGGTGAAGCTAAGGCTTATGTTGAGTCTCTCTTGAGACAACTTGATGCGGCCGAAGAAATCCTTGATGACAAGGGAAAAATTGAGAGAGAGGATTCTCTCACCATAGCATCCTTGAATGCTTCCATAGAATCCTTGAATGCTTCTCTTGAAGAAGAGAGTGAATATAGAACCTCTCTTGAGGAAAGAATTGAGTCTCTTGATGATAAAAATGATGAAATAATTGCTAAAATCATTAAGGATAGAGATCATGTCTTTGCTAAATATAAAGTGTTAAAAAGGAGAAAGCCGAGTTTGTGGTTGCTAATGCTAGACTCCTTGAGGATGTGGAGAAACTTAACAAGGCTCACAAGGCCTTGGAAAGTACCACTCTCTTCTAGTCAAGTCTCATGAGCAACTTCAAACTCAACTTTCCAAATCTAACTCACCTAGCACCTCTACTCCCTCTTGTGATCATGCAAATGTTATTGAGGAAAATGCTAGGTTGAAGGTTGAGCTTGCCAAGGCCACTAGTGCCAAGACCTCTATTCCTAAAGGTAAAGAAAAGGTGTTGCTCAAATTTTTGAGCAAAAGCCACACAAAGGGAAGGAGGGCCTCGGTTATGTGGCCAAGGCAAAGAAGAAGAAGAGCAACACCAATGCCAAGCCCGCACAAGCCAAGACTCCATTGCGGTGGTAATGCCACTAGGGGCAAGACCACTCGTAGTGACTTTGCGGGGCATAACAATCCCAACTACTTTCTTTATGTTGATTATATGGGGATGTTTATGCAAAATATGTTGGTCCTTATGATGGTTACATTGCTTACTCTATTTGGGTTCCTAAGACCCTTGTTGCTAACAAAAGAGGACCCATTGAGAAATGGGTACCTAAAACCAAGCAATGATTTCTTGTAGGACTATGCTTCCGGTGGGTCTAAATGGGTGGTTGATAGTGGATGCACTAGTCATATGACCGGAAGCAAGAGATCATGACGGAGTTGGGACCAAATATAAATCAAGCATCCGTCTCCTATGGTGATAAATCAAAAGCGGAGGTAACGGGTCTCGGCAAGGTGGTAGTTGCAAAGGATATCACCCTTGTAAATGTCATGCTTGTCGAGTCCCTCGGTTACAATCTTATGTCCGTTCGTGCACTTAATAAGATGAATTTTGATGTCCATTTTACTATTGATATGGTGGTACTCTTGAGGAGCAAGACTCTAAAGGTCATGTTCGTTGGGTATGTTGAAAATGAGTTGTTCGTGGTGGACTTTTCGGGGTCTACCAACACTCAAGCAATATGCCTATTCGGAAAGGCCGACGTGGGATGGTTGTGGCATCGCCGCTTGTCCCATGTCAACATGAGAACTTTGCAAAGTCTTCACAAGGGTGGCCACATTCTTGGACTAAAAGACAATGTTTCTTTTTCTAGAGATCGTCTTTGTAGGGCTTGTGTTGAAGGAAAGATGCATGATTCTCCCCATCCAAGCAAGACCATCATTTCATCAAAGAGGATATTGGAACTTCTTCATGTTGATCTCTTTGGTGCCGTGCCTCAACCTAGTCTTGGTGGGAAGAAATATTGTTTGGTGATTGTTGATGACTATTCAAGATTTACTTGGGTTTATTTCTTCAAGACGAAGGATGAGACCCAACAAGCCGTCATCGACTTTTCCAATATTGTTCAACGCCAATACAATGTCCCTATTTTGGTCATTAGGAGTGATAATGGCTCCGAGTTCAAGAACTACACCTTAAATGAGTTTCTTAGTGAAGAGGGGATTCGTCATCAATATTCCGCTGCATATACCCCTCAACAAAATGGTGTAGCCGAAAGGAAGAACCGGACTCTCATGGATATGGCAAGGTCTATGTTGGCGGAGTTTAAGTCTCCACTATTCTTATGGGCCGAGGCTATCTCCACGGCGTGTCACTCATCTAACCGGCTATTCTTTCGTGTTGGCAAGAAGTTTACATCTTATGAGATGCTCACCGGCAACAAGCCCAATGTCTCCTACTACCGAGTATTTGGTTGTAAGTGTTTCTATAAGAACAAAAGTGTTCGTTTGTCTAAATTTGAATCTAAAGCTTTAGAGGGTGTTTTTGTTGGGTACGGTGCCGAATCTCACACCTATAGAGTCTATGACAAACCGTTGGGAAAGTCATAGAATCTTGTGATGTGAGGTTCGATGAGAATGACGGCTCCCAAGTGGCGCAATTTCATGTTTGTGATGTAGATAATGAAGAGCCTCAAGATGCTATAAGAAGAATGGGCATTGGTTTCCATCGCCCGTTGAGATTCATTACGAGTCTCCTCAAGCAAGTCCAAGCTCCATTCAAGTGGAGGCCTCTTCATCACAAGTTGAAACGGCGCCTATCATGGAAGCAAATGATGCACCCCCAAGAACAAGTTCAAGACCCTCCTCATGTTGACCAAGTTGCTATGCAAGAACCAAGTTCTCCTATTGTTGATGCTAGCCAAGGTCATGACCAAGATCAACCCTCTCCTTCATTTGTTGAAGATGTGCTTCAAGATGATCAAGGTCAACATTCCGGTCAAGACGGGGACTCAAATGATCAAGATGATCAAGAGATACCTCCAAGATGCAATGAGATATCGAAGCCCGTCGTAAAGCAAGAATTGTAAGAGACTTTGAATTAAAGGTCACCATCTAGAAACATCATTGGTGACCACAAGAAGGGTGTTACCACAAGAAGGCAATTGGCAAACTTTAGTGAACATCAAGCTCATATTTCCATGGTGGAACCAAAGAAAGTGTTTGAAGCTCTTGAAGATCCGGATTGGTTAGAAGCTATGCATGATGAACTCAATAACTTCAAGCGCAACAAAGTGTGGAATCTAGTTGAGAAGCCAAAAGATTGCCGCAATGTTATAGGCACAAAGTGGATTTCAAGAACAAGCAAGATGAGCATGGAATGGTTGTGAGGAACAAGGCAAGATTGGTTGCACAAGGGTACTCTCAAGTTGAAGGCATTGATTTTGGAGAGACTTATGCACCCGTGGCTCGCCTTGAGTCCATCCGTATCCTTCTTGCATATGCATCACATCATAACTTTAAATTGCAACAAATGGATGTGAAAAGTGCTTTCTTAATGGTCCTTTAAAGGAGTTGGTATATGTTAAGCAACCACCGGGTTTCGAGGACCCTAAATTCCCTAACCATGTCTACAAGCTTGATAAGGCGCTCTATGGTCTCAAACAAGCACCTCGTGCTTGGTATGAGCACCTAAGAGAGCTATTGCTAGACCGTGGATTTGAATTGGGGCAAATCGATCCCACTCTCTTTACTAAGAGGGTCAAAGGGGAGCTTTTCATATGCCAACTTTATGTTGATGATATTATATTTGGCTCATCTAACAAAGCTTTCAATGATGAATTTTCAAAGCTTATGACCGATAGGTTCGAGATGTCTATGATGGGCGAATTGAAGTTCTTTCTCGGTTTTGAGATCAAGCAATTGAATGAAGGGACTTTCATCTCTCAAACCAAATATACCCAAGACATGCTCAAGAGGTTCAATATGCACAATGCTAAGGGCAAGCGGTTTCCCATGGACACCAAATGCCATCTTGAACTTAACCCCGACGGTATCGATGTTTGTCAAAAACTTTATCGCTCTATGATTGGTTCTTTGCTTTATCTTTGTGCATCTAGACCCGATATTGTGTTGAGTGTAGGGGTGTGTGCAAGGTATCAAGCCGCTCCTAAAGAAAGCCACATGGTGGCGGTCAATAGAATCCTTCGATATTTGGTTGATACCCCAAGGTTTGGTTTGTGGTACCCAAAGGGCACTAATTTCTCTCTTGCCGGGTACACGGATTCGGATTGGGCCGGTTGCAAGGATGATAGGAAATCAACTTCCGGGGCATGCCAATTTCTTGGTAGGTCCTTGGTGAGTTGGTCTTCTAAGAAGCAAAATTGTATATCTCTATCTTCCGCCGAAGCCGAGTATGTGGCGGCCGCTAGTGCATGCACTCAATTGTTATGGATGAGGCAAACTTTAAAGGAATACGGTGTCAATTGTGACAAAGTGCCTCTTTTATGTGACAATGAAAGTGCTATCAAGATTGGCCACAATCCGGTGCAACACTCAAGAACGAAGCATATTGAGATTCGTCATCATTTTATTCGGGATCATATTGCTCGTGGTGATATTGAGCTTGGCTATATTCCAACCAAAGATCAACTTGCCGACATTTTCACGAAGCCACTTGATGAAGCAAGATTCACCTTCTTGAGGCATGAGCTAAATATCGTGGATTCTAGGAGCTTGACTTGACCATCTTGCATACACACCTATTTTTGACTATCTATTTGGTTTAGGTGTAGGCATGGACATAGGGGGAGTGCGGTCCTAATCCATTGGACTATCCCTCCCCCCATTATGCCGATAGTAAGACTCATTTGTCTCTATATTTTCTTTCATGAATTGTGAGCTTAAATGACGAGTAGTGGCCGTGAACCCAAGATACATCTTCGCGGTGTCACACCACACACTCATACATGGTGGCCTAGGCCACCGCCCTCCTCTTTGTGAGGAGTTGGATCTTATTTGGGCTTATTGGTTTTATTTGGTTTTCTAGACCTTTTATTTGTCTTTGGGAGAAACACTTGGAAATTGGCTTTTTATTTGATCTTGCAACTTCCAAGTGCGTATCCCACCATCAGTGACTTGTTCTCATCCTAAGCCTTTCCTACCTAAAAACATGCTCCTCTTGCAACATACATGTCTCCCACAAAAATCTGGCAGTTTTGGAGTGTTTGGGTCCGGAGACTCCGGTGTGCAACACCGGAGACTCCGGTCTGTCCAGAGTCTCCGCCCTAAACCTGGAAAACTCCGGCTCAGGCCGGAGACTCCGGTGTTTAGGCCGGAGACTCCGGACCCGGTCGATTCACTGGGTTCCTTTTAGGGCACGGGGTGAAGAGATGTGTTCACAACTCCTCTCTCACCCCCGTCCCCAACCTCTCCCCAGTTCGCCGCCGTCACTCCAGCTCGCCTCCGGCCGCTCCCCGCCGCCGGAATCCGCCGTGCCACCGGCTCCTCCACCTCCCAAGCGTCGGGGATCTTCCTCCCCTCCGTTTGGATCTCACCATGAAGGACACGGGTACCACTCTCTCTTCCTCTAGGATTCTTCCTAGATCTAGTTTTGAGAGTAGTTCTTGTTGAAATTCGTGGTGTAGAACCTTTAGGATGGCAATGTACTCTCTAGGAATTGTTGGTGTCGATTTTTCGCTCAGATTTGACCTAGGTTGGAAGTTCCTGTCTCAGGCCGGAGATTCCGGTCCCCCTGACCGGAGACTCCGGTGTGGCCGGAGACTCCGCCCCCTGAGACCGGAGACTCCGGCCCAGATCATCTCTGAAGAAAATTTCTCTCCAATTGTTTCCTTCTTTTGATTCCATGGACATGTATGCTTATCTCAATGCTACCTATCTACTCCTGTTTCACAGCTAACAAAAGGTACCCGGTGCTTCATCCTCATCCTCGAATATCAAGAAGAAGAAGAAGCTTCAAGGTCGAGACTACTTGGTCTATGATGCAGAGCAAGACAAGCATGTGCAGAGTGGTGACCTAAAGAAGCAAAAGGCTGCTGAGACTGCTCGGGCTAGGCAAGAGGCTACCTCCTTCGAGAAGAAAGGGCCAAGAAGGCTAAGTTTGACAACATCACCACTTTGAAGGACTTGAACAAGGAGGAGTTCCGATCCATGAGGGCACAGAATTTCTATGACATGCCCAACAATTCAACGATGGTCATTTTTGGAGAAGGGAGCAAGAGCTCATTATGAAGGAACTATATGCCAATTTGGACCCAAAAGCCCTTGTGTGTCCTAAAAAACCCTTGCAATTTGAAGTGTTGGCCAAGAAGGATTACTTTAAGGAAGCAATTTGGGTTGCTAGAAAGATTGGTCTTGAGCACCTCATTTCCCTCCAACAAGATTATGATATTGAGATGGTGCAACAGTTTTTGCCACTCTTGTGCTTGGAGATGAGGAGGACACCCAAATGACTTGGATGACGGGGCCTCTCAAAGTTAGTGCAAAATTTTCAGAATTCGGAGAAGCTTTGGGATATGAGTTCAAAGGTGTGAACATCTCAGTTGGTCGAAGAATGCATGTTGAAGGAGTGGCCTATGATAAGAAGCTCTCGCTCCTCTTGCTGCAAAAAATGGTGCCATTGCTACCACCAAAGGTCTCAAGCCCATCTACAACATTTTGATTCGCATGTTTCGTTGGAGCATTGCACCTCAAGCCGGGAATACGGATGCTATCCGTGGAGCTCTAGTGAACCTCATGCATCATTGCCACATGACATACCTTGCCGGACCGGATTGCCAAGGGTTTGAGATTGATGTCATGGACTATATCCGGTGTGAGATCAACATTGCTATCTATGAGAGGAAGAATCCTATGTATGCTCCATATGTCATGAAGCTCATCCTCAAAAAGATTCCCAAACTCGATCAATCCCGTTTCAAGAAACACTCTTATGGTTACCTTCAAGTGCTCGGCCATCATCTTGCTCAAGACACTTATGAAGAGGTAGAGGCGCGAGAAGCGCCTAGGGCAAGAAGGAAAAATGCCACTCCACCCTCTTGGGATGTTGGTGGCAAGCAAAGAGTCAATGATGAGTTCAAGAAGGTTTCTTGGTGGAAAAAGGCTATGATGTGCATGGGTGTTGCGACCCACAAGGAAAATCATCAACAATATGTTACTAACAAGAGGATCTTGTCCAATCAAGCCACCATGATAAAGGAAATGCGCAAAGCCAACAATGGTGGTTTCACTCCTCCTCGCGAAGAAGATGAACCCGAAACTCCGCCATCCGAAGCAACTATTTCTCTTGAGAAGTGGAATGTGGATATCTTTCCATGGAATGATTATGATGATGTGACCTCCATGCCTACCTCGTCTCGCAACACCGGAAAGGCTCCTATGCGCTATGAAGAAGAAAGTGATGAGGAAGACAATAGTGAAGAAGCAAGTGGTGAAGCAAGTGGAGATGATCATGATGCTGAAAGTGGGGATGGTGATGAGGACTATGATGAAGACGAAGAGTGATCGCCTTGGGTTTCGTTAGCATCGCTCTTTTCCCTTTTTGGCGTTTCGATGCCAAAGGGGGAGAAGTAGTTCTACTAGGTTCTCTCGTGGGATTTGCATGGGTCGGACACAAGCATGCTCGTTTATCATTTCTTTGAAGCTTGTGTCCTTTTATCTTTGTTGTTGAACCTATTTGCTTTTTATTCGTATGAGACTATGTTTTATTCCGTCCGTGTGGAACTTATGGATATTTCACTCTATCTATGGTTGAGATGGTATCTATCTTTGTGATGATATATTTTTGTGCATTGGTTTATATTCTACAACATTATGCACAAGGTATGTTACCCTTCCTCTCAAACCATTATCTACCCTTCCTCTCAAACCATTATCTTGATATGTCCTTGTGTTTATGAATTTTTCATGTTCAATATTTCTTATGAGTTATCTCTCCTCTACATGTTGAGCATTTGTATTCAAATGCAAACTACTTGTATGCACACATGTAGGGGGAGTCTCTTAATCCTTTGTGGAACATGTCGATATTTGTTGTGTGTTTTATTGCAAATCCGAGTGTTGACATCTAACACCAAAAAGGGGGAGATTGAAAGGGCATATTTTATATCCCTTAGTTTTTGTGTGTTAGGCAACAACACTAGGATTTATCTAAGTGATGTTAAGTGGTGCAGGAGTCAAAAGAAATATTTGCATGTTGCATCGAAACACTTGACAGGAAAAAGAAGTCTGCATTTTGCCTGCCCAGGCCGGAGTCTCCGGTCCTCAGGGTCGGAGTCTCCGGTCTCTCAGGCGTTGACGCTTTCGACGGCAACTACGGTATAGGATCCGGAGTTACCCCGGAGTCTCCGCCCCGACCGGAGTCTCCGGCCCCAGACAGAGTTTTAAAGTGAAGTGACCAAGCGACGGCAGCTACGGCATTGGGTCCGGAGTGACCCCGGAGTATCCCCGGAGTCTCCGGTCAGCCCGGAGTCTCCGGACCTCTAGTCCGGAGTCTCCGGCCCAAGTGGTCAGAAACGGCTAGTTTTTCTGGAGGGGTATTTATACCCCTCCACCTACCTCCAGCCAGCTAGCTCGCCCAAACTTGAAGTCTCCATTATTGCAAGCTCAAGAATCTATAGATCTTCCAATCCCTCCACCCAAACTCGTTGATACTTGGAGGATTGAAGGAGAAGGCCCGGATCTACATCTTCACCAAGCCGTTCTTCATTTCCCCCTCATTCACTTGAGTGCCCCTTGGCTAGGATTTCCATTAGGAAAACCTAGCTTCTTATTGTACTCACTTGTTGTCTTTGTGACAGATTGTAGCTGTTCGGGAGCCCCCAATCCTCTTGTGGGTTGTGCCCCGGATCGTTGTTGTAAGGGCTCCGGATTCCGCCTTGAAGGATTCCGATAGTGGAAGGTGAACCAAACCTTTGTGGTGCGGTTCATCGAAGAAGAAGGTGCACCCGCCTTTGTGGCGGTTGAGTTTTGACCTTTGTGGTAGCTCACACCTCTCCAACGAGACGTACTCCCCTAAAAAGGAGGAACTCGGGATTACATCCGTGTCTCCGCGTGATTTCACTTTCGGTTACTTCTATCCTTATTTACCGTCTTTACTTAGTGTACCTTGCTTAGTTGCTAGCTTGTCATATAGGTAAATTCACCATAGTTGCAGATCTAGAGAATTTACCTTTTGTGTCAAGCCTAAATCTAAAAAGTACTAAAATTGAAGTAGCACATATTCACCTCCCCCCCCCCCCCCCCCCCCTCTAGGTGTCATACGATCCTTTCACAAGGGGCGCCGAAGCAAATCCTTGCCATGGAACCAGCAGGGAGGTGCCAGCATAGAAAACACCGATACTCTCTCTCCTGCCTTCAGCCTCGTTCTTGTGTAGCTGAGGAAGAGAAGCACGAGGTAGAGAATGAGTGGATCTGGATCTGGCCGCCAATTTATTCGCTGGGAGAGAGCTACCAAATAAAAAACCTACAACTAGTAGAAGCCAGACCCCCCTCCCACTCCCGCCGGCCACCATGGCTCACGGTGGGCATAAAACCCGAAACCCGAACCCCGAACCCGAAAAAACCCGGACCCGAACCCGAATAACCCGAACCCGACAAACCCGAGAGCTACATCGGGTAGCAGTTTTGAAAACCCGAATTTTATTCAGAAAACTCGGGTAGGAAGTTACGGTACCCGAACTGCTCGAACTACCCGAACTTGTAGATCTACAAAGCCCAATGAATAAATGTCGTCGTTTGCTAAGGCCCAGCCCAACTTCCCCACGTAACTTGCTACTTGCTAGTCCCAGGCCGTGGCCGCATCCCTGCCCAGTGCCCACGAGGCCACGACCAAGACCCCATCCCCAATCTCGTTTCACACAAGTCACCCACGACCTAGCCGCGCCGCAACTCCTACTCTAGTGCGTCGCCGCCGCCACACCCCACTGCGCCGCCGGCTCCCCATGCCACAGTGCACCGCCTGCCGCATCCCTTGCCTGCAACTGCGCGAGGGCTGCGCACAACGAGGACGAGGACGAGGCGCCTTCCAGGCTACAGCATGCCGCCGTCCTAGGCCTCCCTTGACGGCGGCTCCGCCGCACTGCCTCACTCGACGGCGTGCTTTGGTGCAGAGCCGCGCCGGCGGCATCCCTCTACTGCGTGCACTAGTGCAGCGCAGCGCCAATCCATCTGCCGTCTTCCTCTTGTAGCTAAGGCTCCGCCGCATCGATCTGCTCTTCTTCTTCCGCCGCATCTTGTAGCTAAGGCTCGGCCGCATCGATCTGCCGTCTTCCTCTGCTCTTCTTCGGGTAAATCGGGAATACCCGAACCCGAACACGAATTATCGGGTACCCGAAATGTCGGGTTCTTATAATTTTGTGTAAATTTCGGGTGTCAGATTTCAGAACCCGAATTATGAAAAACCCGAACTACCCGATCCGAATTTTTCGGGTAACCCGAACGCCCAGCGTGAACCATGGCCGCCGGCGACGAGGGAGAGAGAGGCCGGTGAGGGGATCTGGAGGAGAGAGGCTCAAGAAGAGCAGTCGGCACAGGGGCACACAACGACCAAAAAGACGAGTTCCCTACTTTTTACTCGTGTATATACTTACACACGTGACTCTTATCACAAATCGTCCTCAAAGGATATTATCGCTACCCATCATCAACTTGTTGTTCTTTTCGCTTTATCCACTAGCTAGCTAGGCCGCCAGGGGCCGAGAGACTGGATAAGAAAAAGGCCGGCTCTAGCTCGTAGTGCAGCCACGTGAACCGCATAGCAGAAGGCTAGCTACACGCATCTCGTGTGGCCACGACGCCGCGCGCTGCCAACAACGCTCCCTCTTGGACGTTCCCCTCGTTCTTTGGCGATTTCTGATAACCCATTCTCGATCACTGATCCTATTCCTCGGAGGAACGAGCTGCACGGCGCTGAGGACGACACGCACACGATCTGCGCGGCCGGCGACGTGATATTGAAACCTCTGGCACCGTGCCCGCCGGGGTGCCGAGCTTCCCGTTATCCGAGCCAGATAACGAGGTTGCAAAAAATCTACGCAAGGAATCCCGCCCGGCCGTATCGCCACGGGTTGGCTTTGTTCCTGACAGAGCCACGGGTCGACTAGTCCTAGCAAAGGAGGAAGGAGGATACGCGCGTACCGGACCGGAGTCAGCACAAGTGGAGATTTTTGGCTCCGCTCCCTCCTATTCAAAATAATCGAAAATCATATCTAAAAATTCTGAAAAAAATCCGAAGGCGACCAATGATATATCCTACGAATGTGCAAAATATCAACTTTAAATACGTTATATTTTGACAGAAGTGTAGATCTGAGTATGAATATTTTTAGATATCTAAGTTTTATCAGATTTGTTATTATTGTGTAGCCCAAAATATAAAGTATTTCTAATTGCAAATTTGCACGTTCGTGTGATATATCATTGGTTACATCATTGTTTTTTTTTTCCAGAATTTTTGAAAACTCACAAGTATGATTTTTGAATTGTTTAAATATGAGGGAGCATTGGTGCCCGAGAGCAAATAACACTTTCCGTACTCAAACGAACATGAAATATGTTTATTTTTTTATCGTCTGGGTTGATACACGGACAGGTATGCGGCCCTTAGTTCGGTTTTTGTTGGCCACTGTATTTAACGGGGCAACCTATTTGATTCACCCTGTCCGCTTTTCTTTATAGTATTGGTATTTTGGCCATTATGAAAAATGTTGATTAGGCAAATCAAATACTACACAAGATTAAACAAATAGATAGCATAGTTTACAACCAAATAAATAAAATCAAACAGTTACAACAATTAAATGAATTTAAAATTTAATAAATAAATTAGAACAAATTGAGAAGATACAACAATTGATTTCCTACGTCATTCCATATATGCTCAACTAATTCGAAGTTGGGCGTGAGCTGTCCGATCACCATTTTATGATGGAATTTAAGAAATTGTTCAAACATTGCCGCTAGCTCAACCAAATCATTCTGGAACTCGAAATTTTGGTCAATTTTTTTGTCAACACGCTCATCCTATACGATGATGTTGTGCATGATCACACAAGCAGTCATCACCTTCCATATAGTGTCAACGCTCTGTGTTTTAGCAGGGTGACAAAAAATAGCCCAACAAGATTGCAGCACATGAAAACATTGCTCTAAATCCTTGATAGCACTGTCTTGTTATTTGGCAAAATAACCTTCTTAAATCTGTAACAAATAAATTAGAAAAAATGAGATGATACAGCTGTTGATTTTCAATGTGACTCCACACATGTTCAACCAAATCATCGCAAAGTTAGATGTGAGCCGTCCAATCAGCATTTCATGATGGAAGTGGAGAAATTGTTCAAGCATTGCCGCTACACACTGGGGATCAACCAAATCACCCTGCAAGTGCCAATTTTTATTATAGATTATGTCATCACACTCATTTTACACGATAATGTTGTGCATGATCACAGAAACAGTTATTGCCTCCCACATAGTGTCAACACTCCATATTTTAGCATGGTGTCAAACAATAGCCCATCATAATTGGAGCACTCAAAAAGCACGCTCCACATCCTTCCTAACACTCTCTTTTGTTTTTTGGAAAACCTAACCTCCTTTTTTCCTTGCGGATTGACGATTGTCTTCACAAATTTAGACCACGGAGTACAGATACCATCAGCTAGGTAATATCCCTTGATGTATGTGTGCCCATTAATCTCATAGTTCAGCTCTGGGGAATTGCCCTCCGAAATCTGAGAGAGCACCAAAGAGCTATGAAGCACATTGATGTCATTGTGCAAACTGGCCATCCGAAAAAAGAGTACCAAATTCAGAGATCTTGTGATGCCACAGCTTCAAGTATGACTGTGCACTCTCCAACATGTCGCTTATATTGTAACTTCCAGGAAAATGGACAGTTCTTCCACTCCCAGTGCATGCATTCTATTTTTCCAAGCATGCCAGAAATGCTCTTGACTCGTTAATCGACAAAACCAGGAAATGTCGGCAACATTTAGTTCTCTCAAATACTCGGGGCCAAACACCTGAATCACAGCTTTGCGGAACTTGTATATTGTCTCTAAACATGTGGAATCACTCATGCGCAAGTACTCATCAACACCAACAACTCCATATGCAAGCATCCAAACAGATGCGGTCCATTTTTATAAGAGGAGAAGCAAATCTTACCAAAGACCTCCGGCTTCCTTTTGTAGTAATCAGCTGATGCATGTAAAATGCATACATGAATTTTGCACTTTAATTGCTTATATTCCAATCATATTTTCATCATATAAGGGTTATATCAATGTTTTATCATGATTTTGGGAATACTTCATAGTTTTCCCATTTATTTGGAATTAACCCTGCACAGGCAGAAAACCCTAGTTTTGTATTTTAATGTTTCAGGGACCCAAACGTCAACGAAATCACCTGGAAATTTACGGGCGTCAATATTTGGAAGGAAGAAGGACTACGGAAAAAGGAAGCAAGCAAACGGAGACCCGAGGGCCAAACGGGCCTGGCCCACGTGGCCAGGTACTGTGGCCGCGTGGGACCCACCCGTTTGGGCCTCGTGGCTCCGTTGCCGTCGATCTTCGCTCCACCGCCTTCGTCTTGACCTAAAAACGCCTATAAAAAAGGTCCCCCGTCGTTCTCTGGAAGGAGCGCCGCAGAAACACAGAAACACCGAAACGGAGATCAGGAGCTGCAGATTGGAAGGGGAAAACTCCGGCGGGGCGCTGCCGGCGTGGTCTCCACCTTCTCCATCGACTTCTCCACCGTCTCCATGATGAAGAGGGAGTAGTCCACCTCTGGACTATGGGTTTGTGGAAGTAACTTATGTATCTCTCCTCTCTTGAGCTTCACTAATTAGTACCGTATGAGCTGCTGAACATGATTACGGTCACCGTTGTAATACCTTTGTGGTGGATCTTTATGAGTTAATATATGTTTGAGATTGCAATGTTTGTTTCAGTTATGAGTATAGATGCATATTATGTACCCCGTTCTTGTTTACTTGTTTTGATCAAGCATGTTTATGAGAGCGTGTGAGGGGGAACGTGTGCATTAGTTGGAGTAACGGGGGGTGGCTAGTGCAGTGAACGTGAGAGAAAGTTCTGCGATCCACTTTGGTATCTTTACCTTACTTTGTTACCTCACTAGGGATAAACTAAAATACCATGCTACCGGGGATGTGGGCGTGACCATTGCCACTACTCCATGACTAGATCTAGCATGTTCTTATTTTCACTTCATGTCATGATACTTATTGCTATACTCTGAGTTATCTTAATTACTGAGGTGTTATGATTTAGTTCGCATCTTGGTGGAGTATAAGAGAGGTTAATAACCAAAAGATCTCTATGTTAGGACGTGATGCCCATATATCTAAGTAACTTGTTATCAAACCATGTGTTGCAATCTCATATGTTAACTTTGTGTGTTCCATTGTCTACCACTTTATAAAGAGAGAGTGCATTTGTGAAACCATGAACCCCAGTCCATTTTAATCATAAGAAACACCTTTCCAACACCATATACCACTTTTATATTTTCAGCCATCATTAAATCCGAAAATACAAAAATACTTTTCATCTTGCATACATCATTTAAAAACCCAAAAATATCATTTACCATTGCATCCACCATCATTGCATATTTATTTCCTGTTTGCATTGCATAACTATCCTGATATCATTCTTACACCTTGTGCTTGACAACCACAGGTGAGGTTGAGGACCAAAACATCTAACCTTGTTTTGTAGGTAACCAAAAGAAGGATAAGAAGATAAATCTACCACTTCAGATTCCCCGAGAGTTTGATATTAAACCCTCGAGTCACCCCTCGTGGGGAAAACTGTCTTCCACTATACTATACACTCTGCACTTGGAGTCTCAACCTAAATCCCGTTATTTGTGCAGGCATCAAGACTTGCTCTTCGGGATCATCATCAGCATACCCCATTACTTTCTTCCGAATACGGTTGGACACATTTCTCGTCATCTGGAAGCGTCACCGGGAAATAGGTAGCAGTGTATATTGGCTTTATGCAATGGAAGTAATCTTAAAAGAGTTGGACATTGATATGTCTCAAACGTATCTATAATTTCTGATGTTCCATGCATGTTTTATACCAATTGCTACATGTTTTATATACACTTCATATCATTTTTATGCATTTTCTGGTACTAACCTATTAACAAGATGCCACAGCGCCAGTTCCTATTTTCTGCTGTCCTTTTGTTTCAGAAAAGCTGTTAAGAAAATATTCTCAGAATTGGACGAAAATCAATGGGATGAGTTTTACACCGACACGAAGACGAAGTCCGTAGGACGATCGAAGAGGCGACCCAGGGGGCCCAGACGCCACCTCGGCGTGGTAGAAGGTGGGGCCACGCCGGGGGGTCGTCTGGCGCCCTCGGGTGGCCCCTCGCGCCGCCCTTTCGCATATATATTCACCTTCTCCCGAAAACCCTAAACACCCGAGCAGAAATCCACGAAAAGTTTCGTCGCCGCCGTCGTCGTCGAACTAGGGTTCTGAAGCTCTTCCTGGCACCCTGCCGGAGGAGAAGATCATCGCCGGAGGGCTCTACATCACCATGCCCGCCTCCGGACAGATGCGTGATTAGTTCATCCTTGGACTACGGGTCCATAGCAGTAGCTAGATGGTTGTCTCTCCACTTTGTGCTATCATGTTTAGATCTTGTGAGTTGCCTAACATGATCAAGATCATCTTTATGTAATGCTACATGTTGTGTTTGCTGAGATCTGATGAATTGTGAAGTTATGATTAAGTTGTTCATCTATTTATCTATTGTTTTATTTATGTTCTTGCATGCTCTCCGATGCTAGTAGATGTTTTTGCCAAGTAGATGTTAGTATCTCCAAGAGGGAGTATTTATGCTAGATAGTGGGTTCATGCCTCCAGTAATCTGGGCTCGAATGACAGAAACGACTAAGGTTGTGGATGTGATGTTGCCACTAGGGAGAAAATAACTGCTATGTCTATATGCATTGCTTATATGTCATTTGCATTGTTTACATTACATACTTTGCTTAATGCAATTATCCGTTGCTTGCAACTTAATACTCGCGAGAGACCCGGGTGCTATCTCGGGAGTGGATTATTAGTCATAGATGCAGCCAGTAAGCGGTCTATGTAATATGTTGTAATGTCTAATAAATACTACACTGAACATATGCATTGTCATGCGCTTGCCATTTGTCAATTGCCCAGCTGTAATTTGTTTACCCAACATGCTTGTTATCTTTTATGGAGAGACACCTCTAGTGAACTGTGGACCCCGGTCCATTCTTTTACACTGATAAAACACCGTTTCCACCACGCTCTACAATCACTTGCTCGTTGTTCCTTTTTGCATTTATATTTATTCTCCACAACATACGTTTAATTCTTTGTATTCAGCAAGCCGGGAAGATTGACAACCTTCCTGTTTCTTTGGGGCAAAGTATTTTGATTGTGTTGTGTGCAGGTCCACGTTGATCTACAAGCGCCAGAGTAGATTGACACCGTGCTGAAGCTCTTCCACCTCCTTCTGGTTCGATAACCTTGGTAGATTTCAAGAGAAAATTGCTGCTGCACTACTTCATAACTTCCTCTTGGGGTCTCCCAACGAACGTGTGTTCTCATGTCATCAGACATGGCCCCTGATACATCTCAAACGTATCTATAATTTCTGATGTTCCATGTTGATATTATACCAATTGTTACATGTTTTATATACACTTCATAGCATTTTTATGCATTTTCTGGGACTAACCTATTAACAAGATGCCACAGTGGCAGTTCCTGTTTGTTGTTGTTTTTGTATTCCAGAAAAGCTAGTCTCGAAATATTCTCGGAATTGGACGAAACTTGGACAGAACCTCCTATTTTTCCAACACGAACACGGAGTCCAGAGGAGAGACGGAGGGGAGCCATGGGGCCGCGCGGCCCCCCCTGCCGCGCCGTGGGGTGGTGTGGGGCCCACGTGGGTCTCCAGCCGCCGCCCTTTCGCCTATTTATTCCTCCCGACGCGAAAACCCTAAATACCCGAGCCATTATCCTCGAAAAGTTTCAGAGACGCCGCCGCCGTCAACCCTAGCTCGGGAGGGTTCAGAAGCTCTTCCCGGCACCCTACCGGAGAGGGGAATCATCACCGGAGGGCTCTACATCACCATGCCTGCCTCCGGAGTGATGCGTGAGTAGTTCATCCTTGTACTACGGGTCCATGGCAGTAGCTAGATGGTTGTCTCTCCACTTTATGCTATCATGTTTAGATCTTGTGAGCTGCCTATCATGATCAAGATCATCTTATTGTAATGCTACATGTTGTGTTTGCTGGGATCCGATGAATATTGAATACTATGTCAAGTTGATTATCAATCTATCTTATATGTTATTTATGATCTTGCATGCTTTCCGTTACTAGTAGATGCTTTGGCCAAGTAGATGATTGTAACTCCAAGAGTGAGTATTTATGCTAGATAGTGGGTTCATGCCTCCGGTAATCTGGGAGAGTGACAGTAACTTCTAAGATTGTGGATGTGCTGTTGCCACTAGGGATAAAATAAACGATGCTTAGCTTAAGGGTGCGCCGTTAGGTCTAATGCATTTGTTTACATTACGCACATTACTTAATGCAATTATCCGTTGCTTGCAACTTAATACCAACGGGGAACTCAGATGACAACCTGGCGGTGGATTATTAGTCATAGACGCTGTTGGATAACGGTCTATGTATTTTGTCGTAATGCCCACATGAATATCATAGTAATCATCATGTCATATATATGCATTGTCATGCGCTCAATATTTTGTCAATTGCTGATGCATGTAAAATGCATACATGAACTTTGTACTTTAATTGCTTATATTCCAATCATATTTGCATCATATAAGGGTTATATCAATGTTTTATCATGATTTTGGGAATACTTCATAGTTTTCCCATTTATTTGGAATTAACCCTGCACAGGCAGAAAACCCTAGTTTTGTATTTTAATGTTTCAGGGACCCAAACGTCAACGAAATCACCTGGAAATTTACGGGCGTCAATATTTGGAAGGAAGAAGGACTACGGAAAAAGGAACCAAGCAAACGGAGACCCGAGGGCCAAACGGGCCTGGCCCACGCGGCCAGGTACTGTGGCCGCGTGGGACCCACCCGTTTGGGCCTCGTGGCTCCGTTGCCGTCGATCTTCGCTCCACCGCCTTCGTCTTGACCTAAAAACGCCTATAAAAAAGGTCCCTCGTCGTTCTCTGGAAGGAGCGCCGCACAAACACAGAAACACCGAAACGGAGATCAGGAGCTGCAGATTGGAGGGGGAAAACTCCGGCGGGGCGCTGCCGGCGTGGTCTCCATTGTCGTGGGTTTGTCACGTCAGGTGTCATAGATGACTTCGTAGGTGTGGGATTATGCGAGTCAAGCATCTCCGAGCTTGGGATCGCAGGAACAAAGATCAACACAGATTTACCCAGGTTCGGCCCCCTCAATGTGAGGTAAAAGACCTACTTCCTGCCTACCCTAGATTGGTATTGATATGATAATCGAGGTGTTACAATGGAGGCGATCCGATCTGGTACTCGCCGTATGAGCTAGGGTTTGGGGCTTGATAGCTTGACCCGCTCTAAGTCCTGCGAGTCCTCTTTATATACACAGAGGCTCGCTAGGTTACAAAAGGAAACTTCCCCATAAGGAATACGTCCACAGAGGCCTACTCGGAGACTACTTGGTCTTCACGTCCTCCGGGATATGTCTTCTAGATCTTTCCTTATGGCGGTTCAATATTGGGCTTGCTCCCAAGTGGGCCTTTGTCCGTGCGAGTAAGTTAAGTCGCACTGGGCCGCGGGTTAATCCAGAAAGTATTCCCCCGACATTAGCCCCCAAGTTTAGCTTGGATTTCGAGTGAAGGCTCCTTCGTCTTAACAAACCCCTGAGCCGCGCACGTGAATTATCCCAGCTGAACTCCAATTTTCTTATTTCCAATCTGCGGCTTATAACTCTTCTTGGCGGCTCAAGAACGCGACTTATCCTGCCTTGACGGTTGATTTTCAGATCTAAACGTCTTCCGCGTCTGGGTTATTTATCTTGGCTCATCGTTTTCCCCAGCGTTCTGCATCAAGTCCTGCATTACGCATCCGCTACTCCTTTCCGCCGCCTCCAATCTCGCTTCTCGTACTCACAATCCTTCGGTGGATATCTCCATCGATCTGAGAAAAATGTCTCGCCGCAAGTGCAACTGGGAAGGCTCGTGGGTCGACGAAGATTTCCTGGAATCCCTATCTGCACGGGGCCTTCTTCCGCCAAAAGATCAATGCGAATGGCGGGCGGCGGTGAGGAGGTAATCCCCAATCCTCAACCAGGAGAAGTAGTGATTTTTGCGGAGCATGTTGAGCGCGGGTTCAAGCCCCCGGGCTCTCTCTTCTTCCGCTCCTTGATGCAGCGGTTAGGTCTCCGCTTCCATGATATTGGCCCTAATTCGATGTTGCAAGTGAGCAACTTCCACGTCCTCTGCGAAGATTATCTGGGTATCCCGCCTTCAATAGATTTCTGGCTTGCTCTTTTCAATTGCAATAGTCAAAGGGAAACCACAGATGGTCCTTTTCTCCAATGCGGCGCCATTTCCTTCCAACGCCGTAGGGGTAGTATCTTCCCAAAACTAACTCTTGCCAAGAAAATCAAGGAGTGGCAAAGGACATTCTTCTATTGTAAAAACACTTCTCCTGAGGGTGAAATTCCTCTCCTCTTTGGTCTCCTCTTCCCTTCGAGGCTACCGATGCTCTGTCTTCTAAACCTGATCCTTCTTCGTTGCCCTTTATCGAATCCCTTCTAGACAAGGTGAGAGCGCTGACACTCCATGGTCTCACTGGATTAGATCTCATATCTTGCTGGACTAAGTGGCGAGTTCAGCCTGTGAGTCGCCGCTCGCGGCTTATGATGGATTTCACTTGTCATGCAAATGACGTCGATCGCACTTGCCCTGAAGATTGGGACAAAGGGGAGTGGATAAATTTCATTCGCCGAGTGACGGACGAGGATATTGACTCGTATGACAACGTCGGACTTGCTCCCTTCTGGGCTGAGCACAAGCCTTTTGTGGTAATGTTTACTTGTCACCTGTTTCCTCGAAAATTCCTTCTCCAAAATTAATTATTTCTGACCTGAGCTCCTTTTCAGATCGATCCCTATTTCTGGGTTCTTCCTCAGAGGACGTCGACTTGAACCAAGGATCCGCGGCTGAGTCGTCAAAACAAGCCGCAGCCTTTGGCGAAGATACAGTTATGCACGAGGGTAGTGCTTCTGAAGAGGAACAACAAATGGCCGACGCTCTTCTGTCCTCGACTCCAAATACACCTTTCCTGGAACTTCCTGAGGTGCCTCGCAGGTCCTCGAAACGTATTTTATGCCAGAGCTCAGAAGACCCCGCGCAGCCTGAGAAACGTCGCAAAGCCTTGGCGTTACTAGCAGAAACAAGAGCTGCCAAATCTTTAAAACTCGCTGATCCCAACAAGGCTACTTTTTCTTCCGAGGCTGTTGCAAAGGATTGCTTCTCAATAAGCTCGGGTAATTGTTTGCGACTCTTCTCCTTTTCTTTTTGTGTTTACGTATTTCTGGCAAGGAATTGCTGATCACTACTTCTTTTCATACTCTGTAGGTTCAGATTTGCAAGGTTTATCTTCTCCTTCCTCTGGTTGCCTGATGAAGAGTATCCGTGTCGCCTCTGGGTATGGTTCGCCTTCTTTTCAATGTTGCGGCTCTGCTAGGTCAGCTTATTAACCCATCAATGTTTTGCAGGGCATGTCTGAAGAGGCTACCAAGTCTAATTCCCATCCCACTTCTTCTCAGCAAGCTATGAGCGAGGATGATGCTGCTGATGAAAACGTGGGAAACAGTAATGGTGCGACTCAACCAAGGCCCTCCCTGGAGGAAGGTATTGCAGACGCGGCTCCTGCCGCGACTCCAGTCGCAGCTCCATCCACAACTCCTGCTGCTGGTAGGGTATCTACTGAAAATAGAATTCCAGCTCCAGGAAATAGTTCTAAGTCAATCGCAGATGCCATAATTTCTGCTGGAGACAAGCATGCTGCTCTGCTGCGCGGCTTAGTTGAGCAATTTTCTTCAAGTCGCCAGGTACATATACCGTAGCCCCCAAGGATCAAAACCTTGTGTCATCGCACGGGGTGTTGATTCTTTTCCTGGCTTCAAATCTCGAGCCCCCAAATTCCTGGATAATTTACCTATGCGTTTTGCTCTGTTTGTTTTCAGCGTGAACTGTCCTTGCTTGATGCTTCTGGCTCAATAAAGGGTAAAGGCATTTCCATAGACCATCCTGAAATGATGCAGTCTCGCCTGGAGCAGCATAATGAGGTCATTAGGGACCAAGATCAGGAAATAAAATCTCTCAAAGGTCAACTCGACTCCTGCGAAGAGCAATTTAAAGAACTTGAAGCGATATGCAGCAGCGACTCATGGAGAAAGACGAGGTCATTAGATCTTTGCGAGAAGGGCTGACTCTTAAATCTGAATTGATTGATCGCCTGAAGGGAGACCACGCAAAGGAACTCGCCGCGCGAGATGAAAAATATAACTCGCTGCTCAAAGCCTTTGAGGGTTTTGGCTCCATGGTCAAATCAGCCGTCCTGCAGCTTGCTGGTTGGTCTTTTATTCCTTTAATCATACATATTTTGGGTAACCAACGTTAGTCTCTGACTTGTTTCTTGCCTTTTCTTTCTTTGACATAGGACCTGAGGCCCCAGTGTCCCGCTCCAATTTGAAGGATCAACTGGTATATCTGTCTGACTCAGCCAGCGCTTCTTAAAGGTTACCAAGGAAGTTATGACGGTAATCTCTCCTGCGACTGATGGCCCAACATCTTGCGAGTATTGGATAAATAAACTGCTCAAGGCTCCACATTATGTCTCTGATTGGAAACGATCCTCTGCTCGCGCCGGAGCCGCGCATGTCTTGACATTGCTTCGAGCATATTATCCAGAGATAGATGTTGGCAAGGTTGCTCGCCACGGCCTGGCGATGAGCGCGGATGATACTGAACTGCCAATAAGCGAGTACTTCGATATCTGGAAAGGGATGCGCGGATATGCCACAAAATTTGTTGATAACTTAGACTTGGGCACTTATCTCGATAAATTCAATCTTGATGGGAGCAAGGTGTCAAAGGAAAAGTCCTCAGGAGCTGAGTCATCTCGGGCTGCCACTCCAGCAACAGTATCTGGTGGCCCTTCTGCCTCGTCTGGCGGCGCCCTGATTATTAGGACACCTGCGACTGCAACTGCGAGACAAGCCGCGCCAATTCCCACTCCTGTAGCTCGGAAGAGGAAAAATAAATAATGTGGGACATGCCCGTTAGTCTGTAAGATATTCATGTATTATAAACAGTATTTTTGTGACCTATAAGCAGGTTCTTTTCTTGATAATTCCATTAAGTAGACGCTCGCGCGGCTCAGTATTTCCTAGGAACATGTGTGTTCAGGGTCGAGAGCGGCCATGATAGGCAATCAAGCTCGATTGACGCCACACCCCAGTACTTTGGTCGCATAATGCAAGACGCTTCTAGCTTAAGGATTGCCACTAGTTTGGCAAAATTTGAGGTGCGATTGGTACTCGCGATGCTCGTAAGGAGCCCTCAAGGGTCAGTGATATATGAAATTCAAAAGACTCAGCGACTCAATGATAGTTGAGGCGAAACGACAAACCCTTGAATGTCAAGGGTGCCGGCTTTATTTCATAATCACTCGATGTTTTACAGGGTGTTACAGGATGATGCAGGCCCTTTAATGCGGGTTTTCTATTCCCCGCAGGCCATGCATACTTGATACTCATCGCACTTAGTTGCGAATTAATACTCCTAACGGAGTGGGTTGAACACCTGATTGGTTCAATTTTGAGTCGCTAAAAGCGACTCGGGTCGAGCATGATAGCTCCGATGTATGTCTCATGTTGAAGCAGAGAGCAACTGTGTTGGGCGATCAGCCGCACTGAGCTGCGACTTATGTTGAGTTGAGTTTGCTTTGTAAGGACTCACGATAACTGACCCCTTTGGCTGGGGTTGTTGATCGAGGCTGGGTTATGCACATGCGCCATTTCTTGTCTTCTTTTTGTATCAAGGCGACCTCTGGGGCATTATCTTGCTGATGCGCGACTTCTCGGTGGGTATTTACCATCCGGTGGCTGCATCCTGTTGGCCGCTTCCGCGGTACCTCCAACGCGACTCGTTTTGAGCTGCGATTACCGATCTGCGACTGATATCCATGTGGAGTTGGCGATGCAAGCTTCTTCTGCGAGTACTGAGCCTGCGTTCTCGCATTCTAACGCTCTCTGCCTGTCTCCATATATTGTAATAACACCGTTTGGTCCTGGTATCTTTAACTGTAGGTAGACGTAGCAGGGGCGAGCGGTAAATTTGACATAGGCTTCTCTTCCAAAGATCGCATGATATGAGCTTTTGACTGCTACAACCTCAAAGTCTAGGAGCTCTGTGCGGAAGTTCCGCTCTGTTCCAAAGCTAACTTCAAGTGTTATCTTTCCGATTGGTCGCGTAACAGCTCCTGGGATTATGCCTTGAATTTCTTTCCTGGATGGTCGCAGCCTTGTCTCGGGTATATTCATTCTTCGGAGCGTGTCTTGATATAGGATGTTTACTCTTCCTCCTCCGTCCATTAGGACCTTACTTAACTTGTATCCCGCGACTTCAGGCGTGACCACCAGAGCTGGCTGTCCTGGATCTCTTACTTCTGGGGGGTGATCGCCGCGACTCCAAATAACCGATTGCTCTGTCCAGCGACGATACCTTTCTGGCGTTGAAATCTGACCGCTCTTCCGGCTTCCATCCGTGTTTGTACTCCACTGTATGAAACTGTCCTATGTTTCTTCTAGGTAAAACGTCAGGCTCTTGACGAGAGCTAGATTTATTCTTGTGCTGCATCGATTGCTGCGAGCTGTATCTGGCGTGTCGCCTTCTTTCCACCTCCGGTAATAATGACATTGCGCCTTTGTGTGACCCGCTGGCCTGCCATCTCTCCTGCGATGTAAGTCGCAAGGCACGTCGAAGATCCCCTTGCAGTTATTAGGGAGTAAGGCCTTATCACTCCCTTGCTCCTGCATCTGGTGTGCGCGACGTTCAGTTTTCGCGACTTGCAATTTCCCGTTGGGTTCTGTGATAAGCCGCCTGTCCCTTTATCTGTCTTTGCGTACTTGTCAGCTGTTGCCAAAAGCTGGTCGAAACTATCAATCTTGTGCTCAGCGCGACTTAATTTGTGCACCAACGGCTCAAATCTACAGTTCTTTCTCATAGCTTGTATTGCAGCTTGTACTGTTAAGTTTTTGGCGGAGCCAAGGATCTCCGCGATTCTCTTGATCCAGTCGCCGCTTGATTCGTCCTCTTTTTGAATGCATTGTCTAAGGTTTTTCATATCTTCTGTTTGGAATCTGCGATGAACTTGTCCTTCAAGTCTTCCCATGTGCTTATTGATTTTGATGGCAGCCTTAACAGCCAATCCCTAGCTTCTCCCTGTATTGCCAAGTGGAAGTATTTCGCACGTATTTCTTGAGTCACATCAGCCCCTGTTATGCTTGCCTCGTAATCTTCTATCCATAAGGCAGGGTCTTGGTCACTGCGATAGGTGGTGACTCGCTGCGACTCGTCGAAGTTCGGGGGGAAACGAGTGAGCCGTATTTCCTCTCCAAAACATGCTGGTCCTTTCAATAATGAATAGGAGTTTACTGGCGCTGAATCTTCATCTGAATCAGTTTCAATCTGGGATGGCTGAGTCGCTCCGGACGTCCGCGACTCGCCTTCTATCTTCTTTTCTTTTTCCAATGATACCTGCAAACCTGCTAGCTGGTTGACCACTTCTTCGACGCTGCACCTTTCTCCTCCCCATGATACCTCGTTTTGCGGCTCATTGGGCGTGACTCCATACATATTTGCTTGTTGTAAAGCAGCGGTTTGCAGTAGGTCGATCGCATAGCGAGCTTCCTTATCAGCTCGTGTGTCTCCAACCGGTGCTATCTTTGACAATATCCCTATCGCGGCGTGCACGTTGCTCTCTGGGTCGCCGTGGAACTGTGATTTCATCTCTCCTTGTCCATCTTGATCTGATGTTTTTGCTGCCAACGACGGAGTCGCCACTCTTCTTCTTGGAGTTTCTTGCGCTCAGATGTCGTCTTGGTTCGCACCGCCTGGTGCTTGGCTGGCAGCGACGGAGTCGTCGACCTTCTTCTTGGAGTTTTTCGCGCTCAGCCGCGAGTCTTTGTGCCTCTTCACAGAGTTCCGTCCTGATAGCTTCAATCTCTTCAATCTTGAGGTCTCCTTCCTGATTTGGTAGAGATCCCCAAACAGGTCTTGACGGGACGGGGATGGGCATCTTGCCGTAGCTTGTTGTAGCTCCTCCAACACGCGGACCCTGACCGGCCGCAGTCCTTCACCGATTCGCTTCCTTGAGTCGCATAGATCTGCGACTGACGGATCCGACGAAAACTTTTACTGATCCGATGGGAACGATGTATCCGAACTCGATGCGATCTGCCTCGGGTCCCCACTCTGAGTCGTCGATGAAGGGGACCCCATTGATGTCTTCAACTTGGCCGATGGCGATGTCCTTGAAGCCTGATTTCGATCCTGCGCGGAACGTGACGCTTTTGACCGCAGGCCCCACGGTGGGCGCCAACTGTCGTGGGTTTGTCACGTCAGGTGTCATAGATGACTTCGTAGGTGTGGGATTATGCGAGTCTCAACCTAAATCCCGTTATTTGTGCAGGCATCAAGACTTGCTCTTCGGGATTTAGGTAAACAGGAAATAATGATGATCCCCTCAGTAATTATTTCCTGTTTACCTAAATCCCGAAGAGCAAGTCTTGATGCCTGCACAAATAACGGATTTAGGTTGAGACTCCAAGTCCAGAGTGTATAGTATAGTGGAAGACAGTTTTCCCCACGAGGGGTGACTCGAGGGTTTAATATCGAACTCTCGGGGAATCTGAAGTGGTAGATTTATCTTCTTATCCTTCTTTTGGTTACCTACAAAACAAGGTTAGATGTTTTGGTCCTCAACCTCACCTGTGGTTGTCAAGCACAAGGTGTAAGAATGATATCAGGATAGTTATGCAATGCAAACAGGAAATAAATATGCAATGATGGTGGATGCAATGGTAAATGATATTTTTGGGTTTTAAATGATGTATGCAAGATGAAAAGTATTTTTGTATTTTCGGATTTAATGATGGCTGAAAATATAAAAGTGGTATATGGTGTTGGAAAGGTGTTTCTTATGATTAAAAATGGACTGGGGTTCATGGTTTCACAAATGCACTCTCTCTTTATAAAGTGGTAGACAATGGAACACACAAAGTTAACATATGAGATTGCAACACAGGGTTTGATAACAAGTTACTTAGATATATGGGCATCACGTCCTAACATAGAGATCTTTTGATTATTAACCTCTCTTATACTCCACCAAGATGCGAACTAAATCATAACACCTCAGTAATTAAGATAACTCAGAGTATAGCAATAAGTATCATGACATGAAGTGAAAATAAGAACATGCTAGATCTAGTCATGGAGTAGTGGCAATGGTCACGCCCACATCCCCGGTAGCATGGTATTTTAGTTTATCCCTAGTGAGGTAACAAAGTAAGGTAAAGATACCAAAGTGGATCGCAGAACTTTCTCTCACGTTCACTGCACTAGCCACCCCCCGTTACTCCAACTAATGCACACGTTCCCCCTCACACGCTCTCATAAACATGCTTGATCAAAACAAGTAGACAAGAACGGGGTACATAATATGCATCTATACTCATAACTGAAACAAACATTGCAATCTCAAACATATATTAACTCATAAAGATCCACCACAAAGGTATTACAACGGTGACCGTAATCATATTCAGCAGCTCATACGGTGCGAATTAGTGAAGCTCAAGAGAGGAGAGATACATAAGTTATTTCCACAAACCCATAGTCCAGAGGTGGACTACTCCCTCTTCATCATGGAGACGGTGGAGAAGTCGATGGAGAAGGTGGGGACCACGCCGGCAGCGCCCCGCCGGAGTTTTCCCCCTCCAATCTGCAGCTCCTGATCTCCGTTTTGGTGTTTCTGTGTTTCTGCGGCGCTCCTTCCAGAGAACGACGGGGGACCTTTTTTATAGGCGTTTTTAGGTCAAGACGAAGGCGGTGGAGCGAAGATCGACGGCAACGGAGCCACGAGGCCCAAACGGGTGGGTCCCACGCGGCCTGGTACTGTGGCCGCGTGGGCCATGATCGTTTGGCCCTCGGGCCTCCGTTTGCTTGCTTCCTTTTTCCGTAGTCCTTCTTCCCTCCAAATATTGACGCCCGTAAATTTCCAGGTGATTTCGTTGACGTTTGGGTCCCTGAAACATTAAAATACAAAACTAGGGTTTTCTGCCTGTGCAGGGTTAATTCCAAATAAATGGGAAAACTATGAAGTATTTCCAAAATCATGATAAAACATTGATATAACCCTTATATGATGCAAATATGATTGGAATATAAGCAATTAAAGTGCAAAGTTCATGTATGCATTTTACATGCATCAGTTCCACGTCAGCGCGCCACTGAAAACCTTCAGAAGTGATTTCTTGCTCCTACTGGTTCGATTAAACCTTGGTTTCATACTGAGGGAAACTGCTGCTACACTGCTTCATACCTTCCTCTTGGGGTCTCCCAACGAACGTGTGATCCACGCAATCAGCCCCTTTCTCTGTTACGTTCCAATGCCAGTGCATGGCCCGAGACTGATCCCCTGAACAATAGCTTCATTGACAAGAAGTTTAGGAATCAAAACAACACTCTCATCGTCGGACGATTTTTTGAACGGTGATGAACACAAGATGTTGTTGTAAAAATACTCATCTGATCTATCCTCCATGAGGAAGTGGCGAACTCGTACCTCACAAACACGTCGGTTGAACGGTCGAACACACTGTGGGCGGTATTGGTCGTGGTCGTGTACGACTCTCCGACGGTTTTCGACGGCACGGCCGTCAAACTCAACGTCCTATGATGGTGGTGTCTCAAGACGGCGACGACCCGACCCGGCTTGAAGTGGGTGCGAGCCGGGAACTACACTGTCCGATCAAGAAGTGAAACAACTCCGGTGGCGGCGGGCCGACGGGATGTGACGTGGCAGTAGGCGCGAGGTGTGGCGAAAAGACGGATGCGGCGGCCGGCGGAAGCAAGGGCGACAACAGGTATGACGAAAATCGATGGGAGGGTACTGGCGTGCGTGCCACTGGTGGGCGGATCAGGGAAGGCACCATGCGTGTCTAGATTGGACGCAAATCTGACCCAGTTTTAGCCAAAAATGGATCATGTGGACAGAAAAACAGAAATTGGTTCGTTTACGTCGCCGCGTTTGGTTGTAGTTTTTACCCACGCGGATAGAAACAGACGCTGGCGAAATGTCCGTCTACGTCAGCACTTTGGGTCGTAATTTTTACCACGCGGATAGAAACAGACGCGGGCGGACAAATTTCATCCCCACTTTAGAGTTGCACTAAGTGTGAGAAATTCAAGATGGCATCAAACCAATAAGCTCCCGTTTGAATAAAAATCGAAAAAATTATAAAGCGCCTCAGAACATTCTGAAACAAATTGGAGATGAACATATACAAATGTTTTACAGACGTGTTAAATTTCTAGGTGAAATGACATTTGCGGTGCCCAAAATCGATGGGAGGTGACCAAAATAGGATAAAATAATATATTTTTTGAGCTTTGACTTTGTTTTGTCGCATAGAGCAACACATGTCATTTTAGCATGAAATTTGACACGCATGTATAACATTTATAGACGTTCATCACCAATTTTTCAGAATTTTTGAAATATTTGACTATATTTTCGATTTTTTATTCTAACAAAATATATGAGCTCGGTAACCAAAATGGTCTTTCCTCTGCCCTCAGTGTGCTGAGAATATGGGCGTGTTTGGTAGGCTGCAGCCCCAGGGCCAAAGTTGGTGGGCACTGAAAACAAGAGCATCTTTTACCTTTTTACAGCCATTTGCTTCCAACCAAACAAACTGGGCCTCAAGTTGTGGCCAGCACGCTTCACAAAGCACACTTGGGGCAGACCCATCAAGAACAGCCGAATCGGTAGTTTTCTAGGGCCAGGCCAGCACACTTCTCAAAGCTCCCTAGTTTTCAGTGCAGGCTGCATGGCTCTCTCACATGGCATGTAGGAAGCCGCCACACCAAACAACAGCATGCAGAGTACCAAACGAAGTGGCTGGCTTGTTTTTTGCATCGGCTCCCTGGGGCCTGGCCCTCTGAGACCTGCCCCGTTCTCCTCGTTGGGCCCTGGACCTGTGACTGCTAGCAACCAAACACGCGGTATATGTTTGTTTATGGTGGTGGACTCGTGGGCGCGCAACGCATCCCGTGAGTTGCATCCTTTTGGTGCGCCCCATCACCTGCAAGCTTGTTCGTTTTAGTGAAAGTCCCGCCTTGCACTCCGGCTAAGTAAAGTAACCCGACGTGTGCAGCAGGGTTGCTTGCCTACCCGTGTCGAGGTGCCGGAGATACTCTGCTGAGTGCACACGCACGCACGTTCCCATCGGATGACGTGCGCATGCTTGGTCATCGGAATCTATGGCCGTTCACACACCCAGCTTCTTTTTTTTTTAAGTTTTCACCGGGGGGGGGGGGGGGGGGGGGGGGGGACAAAGCCCCACCTGACACCCAGCTTCTTTGGATTCTCTCTCTCGTTGCTTGCTTGCTTACTTTCTTCGAAGGGAAACATTATCTGTTTCAACAGATTGATCAGAATCTATGGACGTTCACATACCTGCTGTTTTCTATTATCTCACTGGGTTGCTTGCTATCATCCAACTGTCCAAGGAACATTCACTCTGTTTCCATCCATCGGGGAGATGTGTCATTCACGGCCGTACCACTCTGATCAGCTATGTTAATTTTGCTTTTCGGTCGATCAAACAACTCGACGACGGATGGGAAAGACTCCCAAACAATTTAAAGCTGTTCAAATGCAAAACAAAAGACGGCGGTAAAAATAAACTAGCTAGTTATCGGTTCCCTAAATAAATGCTTATTTGAATTGATGAATCATTTTCATGAGCGTATTACCGACTCTGGATAAATTTTGAACGCATAAGCCAGCTAGTTTTAAGCCCACAATTAGTGGCTGAAAGATGTGATCGTCGACATAGACCTCTGCCTTTTGGTTTCTAGTGATTGAGAACCTCACATGTGGCAATGCAAAAGGGGGCAGTGTTACCTCACAATTCCCTCTCCGTGGGTACTTTTAGCTTCGAGAACGCGCCTACGTGTTGGTGCCAGAGAGAGGCAACCGGTTTATTAGGGAAGCCGGCAATTTCCTTAACGACCAACATCTTTCAACGAACAATTCTAGTTGGGATCTTCTCTTTTCCCTAACATAACAAAAAGTGGGCCAAAAGTGTTCACACACGTGGACGGTCCCTAAAACTTCATGTCCTCAGGTGACTGGGATTGATCAATGTTAATTTGCGCTTTGATCATACCTACAATGTCAGCACATGCATGTGGTTTCTTAGCAGGAGGCGGCCAATCCAGCGCTGCAGCTATAGTATGTTTATATAACAAAAGTCGATTTGTTTCGTTGGGGCTGACATGGCCCGGGAGCAGACAATTTGTGTTTTAGGGTTTGTTTATCGCGGATGAGCAGCAAGAACGCCCGACAGTAGTTGACCTACCTGATAGGGACGCTAGCTAGAAGCACAAGATTGTCAGGTTAAATGCTAGTACTACGGTTCGAGTCTGGCCGACTACAAGCCTATACCATGCCTCTTCTTCTATATTTGTCAAAGAAAACATCTCTTCTTCCAAAAGAACTAATGCCCATTTATGCGGGAACATCTTCCAAAAAACTAACTGTGGATTATGCTAATTGGCCTAAAATCCCCAAGCTCTAGCCCTCTCCACGGTGCTAGCTAGCTGGCCATGAATACGTAACCATTCATGCCAGGAGAAAGCGTCCATTATCAGGCCTGTCCATTATTTTAGGCGGCTGTTTAGCGCAACTAGCACTGAAAGTTACACTAAGCTACAAAACTGAGAAATCTTCTTAATAGACATAGTAGTATAATCAAGTACTGTGAAAGGTACACTAAGCTACAAAACTGAGAAATCTTCTTAATAGGCATGATAGTATCCGTGCATCCCTGCATCCTTTCCTTGCTAGATCTGTTGTGTTTGTGTCGAATATTGTGTATGAGTTAGGTTACGTTTGGACTTAGAGTTGTATTAGATGTGGATAGGATACAAGTAGTATCAGAGTCGAACTCTTGTAGCCAGGTCCTCCCATATAATGAGGGGAGCACCACCTGCGTAACCTATGACGACTTGATAGCAACAGACACACAGGGGGGAGCTGGCGGCTTGTGTCGGCGCCTAGGGCGGACAGGGTTGCGGTATCAATGGGGAGGAGCACCCGTAGTCATGCCCGCAGATGTAGGCGAGTTCGTCGAACTGCGTTAACAAATTTCGGTGTCGTCATCGGTGCTGCGATTGTTTGGTTCTCGGTAGATCAATTATGCGCCTACGATGGTAACCATTGGTATCAAAGCGAGGTTGAAGGTCGTGGATTGTTGATCTAGAGGAGGAGGAAGGTGTTGTGATCGGGCGTCGTCCGCGAGATATCACTGTATTGTATGTGCAGACGAGATGGCAATCGGAATACATCTAAACTCAAATAAGCAATCGGGAAGAGCACAAATAGCTAATCTGATTGATTGCAGCAAACAGTCCTCGGCAAGATTAATCGCACGTCAGTGGACGAGATCGGATCGATCCGATCATCGGGGGTTAGTGCAGCTCGGGCGAAGCGGTGTTCGCTTGCATGGAGAAGCAGCAGCGGTGCATGCGGATCGATCGGTGCCTGGCATGGACGTGGCAATGGGTGCCAGCAAGACCAGATGCGCTGGAATTGCGATCGGCGGTCAGGCAGGCCAACGGGCAGAGGCTTCCAGCATGATAGTATAATCTAGTATTGTGAAAGGTACACTATATAACGTTAGGTTCAGGAATAGTACCAAAAGTATTTCTAATGCAAATCTAATATATCCGGTTAAACATTGTTAACTTAGACCTCTCCTGCTATTCGGATCAATTGTTTTGTGTTTTTAGTAATCCGAGCAATGGAAAACAGCCACCAAAATTACATCGGATATTTATTTAAAGGACCGTGCTATGTAGAGCACGTGCCCTACGAAACATTCCCGTACGGCGCCTCCAGTTACCCGTTAATCCATTCCTGCGCGCTGGTCTCTCACCTGCGATCGAAGCGAAGGGCCGAAGCGAAGGCCCATTGTGTAAGGGTTGGGCCATGTGGACTGGACCACGTGATCTTTTTCCGATATTTATATGTCTGGTCCTTGCTAGCTGCTACAGACACGTGAGAATCACGACTATTTTTTGTCAGACTTTTTTTTTCGTTATTGATTTTTTGCATAAACTTGATGGAAACAATTAAAATTCAACTAGAATCATGGCAATTATCGATGGTGTCTAAAAAACATAACATATCAGATTACCACTATGCTTATGTGTACATGCTCGATTATCAAGTTTATATCGCATAGTTACCACTTTGTAAGGTCGTTATCAAGGTAAATTAGTTCAGAAAAAAGTAAACAGTTACCAGATTCTTCAGCTACGGTTACCAGATTATCCGGTTATTATTACCAGATTCTTGATAGACAATCACCACAACACAATTTATATACAATTACCAAATTTGAGCACACAATTACCGGATTAACCAGCTACTATAACCCGATTCTTAATAGACAGTTACCTGAATACACAATTTCTACACATTGTCATGCAACTACCAAAACTTGAGCACACAGTTACCAGATTATCTTGGTACTATTACCAGATTCTTCACACACAATTGCCAGGAAACAACTTTTGGACACTATAATAAAATTACCAGATTTCGAGCACACGATCACCAAATTGTGAAACAACTATTACCAGATTGTTAGCAGACAATTACGACAACATCTATGCATTGTCGTGCAGCTACCAGATTCTCTAGCTAATGTTGCCTGATTATTAGGACAAAAGTACCACCGCACTAGTTCTATACAATGTCTTTACAGTTACCAGGTTGTTTGCCTGTGATTACCAGACAGGATAATCCCAGTTACCAAGTTTTTTATAAACACTTACCGGCGCGGAAGTGCGCCTAAGTTACAAATTCAAACTGCTGCCTCTAAAACACCACTGAGAAGATTGATCTTTTGCCATGGAACAAATGCTCACAGGGAGAGAGGGAGAACACCGAGTGAGCCATGCATGACCAACTAGAAGGATGAGTTGTTACTTGAGCTTATACCGGAGCATCACAACGTGTTCTCCTGATCGGCCTGCATCGATGAACAACACCGCCCCCGCGATACATCACGGTGGTGGCCAGCGACTAGTAGCTCTTGCTGCAGATGTACTCTGTCGATTTCCACACTGTTGGCTGCTCGAGCTTGCCCTTCCGCCACATGACTTTGTGCCTCAAGCTCTTGCTGGATGTACACCTTCGAGGTCGATATTGTTGATGACACACGGAGATAGCCCCTCCTCCAAGCAGTGACGGAAGAGTACGGTCAGCAGTGGCCGATCGTCGTCATGTCCGACAAAGGAGAGAGGCCAAAACAGGTCGTCGCCGTTTCCGTCGGCGGAGAGCAGCATCAGCATGTCGACTTCCTCATACGCACCTTGAGGAACTGGTCGTCTCCCTTCTCTAGGATGAGCACCAGACCCAATCCGGAACTGCCGACAAAGCCGTGTTCACGGGAGGGCGTCGTTGACTTCCCGGAGCACAACGCCTGGCTCAGACGGGACGGTGAAGGAGGTCCTCACCCAGTCAATTGCGTCGATGCAGACGGCCTCCATGCCCAAGGATGTGAAGGTGAGGGTGCCGTGTCACTGCTGGAGCAGAGTAAGGGGTGCTTGATGGCGAAAATGGCGCGACCAGAGCGCTGACCAGGGGCGAGAATAGGAGAGCCCTCCTTTTTCCCCGACGATGGTGGAGGCCGCTACCGGCTGGGTTTTGGTTGGTGGAGAGGAGCAGGAGAGTTGCCGACGCAAGTGGAGGTGGAGGTTTTTGCGGCTTGGAATGGGGAAAGTCGAGCTGGAGAGGCCCAATGTTCGAGGTAGCGCGCCGGTCTCACCTATGCCTCTGCTCCGGCGGCTGCGGCGGCGAGAGCTTCGACGGCGGCTGCGGCGGCGAGCTTCGACTGCGGCCGCGCCAACCTGTCCCCATCGGAGTCCCTCGCCTCCCTCCGCCGCGACGCGCTGGATGCGTCGCCGCGCCGGCTTGTTGGGTGACCTCGAGCTCAAGGACGTCGGCCCCTATGCTTGCTCGAGGGCTAGGGTTCGGCCGGCGCAACTCTCGATCTGCTGCTCCTCCGCCCATCGTCCCCTTGCATCGCCTCCTGGTGTCTCTCTTCTACCTTATCCTCTCAGGTGGGTGTGGAGACGAGGAGATGGATAAACCAGTCAATGTGCTCGCATGTTAACCCGTTAGTATCGCTAGACTGGGCACTCGGGTACGCGTACACGAATCTCGTCGCGCGCCGTACGCGAGAACTTCGTGGGGCACGTTCCTATTATAGATAAATCGTTGTTTAAATGGTAGTTCGGTTAACGATATTTTGATTCGGTGTCTGGTTTATAGAGGACGCTTTAATGCTAACGGGGAGGGTTTCCTTATCAGGACCGTCAACCATGTTGGAACCGTAGGGATGTAAATGAGGTCGGATCGGATTTTGTCGTTACCATATTTTTTCATGGAAGTTAGAGCGGACAATGATAGGTTATGGATTCGCATGTGGACATATGAGATCATGGATCCGGAATGGAAACAGAGCAGATTCGTAGCGGAAACCATATTAATCGAATAGTTACATGCACATTTACATTGGCAAACAGTACAACAAAAAGTGTTTAATAAATTAGTAGACTAACAAAGTTATACTCCATAAATGATACAGTGACTATGTACATGAGATTATATTGAACGGGAGAACTCGACTACTCACTAACTACTAACTATTCTACATTAGCGTACATTTTTCAGTCAAAAAAATGTATATTCGGTCTAAAACTACCGGATAATTCTAACTAATTTTTTGATAATACATATTTGAATGCTATTTGACACATCCAATCATATAACATATATGGCCAGTCACTTCGGAATCAGATATACTTATTCATCGGATTACTTCAAACCGAATATGATTTTTTTTTTCAAGGATATGCCCTGAAAGGCATATCAGTTTTCAAAGAACAAGAGGCCAAGCGGCCGAATTACAACGCGGGCTGGCACAGACGCCGAGCGCGCAACCACACTGCTGTAGCAGCTCGTAACCTAAGACAAAACAGACTACTCGCCAAACCTCCACCGCTCCGCCTGTCCTAGGCTACCTGAAAAGGCCAGCAACACGCCAAGTCTCTCCCTCTATCCTAATAGACTCTATCAACCTACCGACTGACGGAGAGGCGCCATCAAAGACAATGTCATTGCGGTGGTTCCACAGAGTCCACGCTACGAGGGCCAGGGCTGTCCGCATATCCCTAATATCTCTCCTCGAGGCAGACCTAGAGCAAAGCCACCACTTGGTGCCTGGTTGACGGGAGAGTATTTGAGGATGATGATGATGATGATGATGAGTACTTCCCCGGCAACGGCGCCAGAAAACAGCTTGATGGCTACGTGTTGGTGAACCCCAAGAGGAAGGTTATGATGTAGACAGCAGAAGTTTTCCCTTGAGAAATCTACCCAAGGTTATCAATCCAGTAGGACTTGACGATCTATCGGAAGGTTGTTGATGTTGACTCCCCCTGGCGCTAGGGAGCTTGCACCAACGTGGAATCTGCACAGACACAAACCAGAACTTTGCCCAACACGAAACAGAGAGGTTGTCAATCTCTCCGGTCTTGCAGAAACAAAGAGTTAAACGTATGGTGTGGAAAACAGCAGGAAAAACAGCAAGTAACAGGAAACAGATGATTGCAGCAGGTTGTGTAAACAGTATGAGGAAATTGGACCAGGGTCCACAGTTCACTAGTGGTGTCTCTCTCAGAACAGATAACTAGCATGTTGGGTAAACAAATTACAGCTGGGCAATTGACAAATAGAGAGGGCATAACAATGCAATACATGCCAAGATGTCTACTATGAAATCTAGTTGGGCATTACAACAAAGTACATAGACCGTTATTCCAACCGCATCTATGCCTAAATAATCCACCTTCAAGGCAGCATCCGCATCCTGTTCAGTATTAAGTTGCTAACAACAGATTATTGCATGAAGTAAAGTGTGTAATGTAATCAATACAAGTGCCCTTGGACACTGCACCAATGTTTTATCCCTAGTAGCAACAGCACATCTACCATCTTAGACCTTTCTGTCACTGATCCAGATATCTAGAGACTGAACCCACTATCGAGCATAAATACCCCCTCTTGGAGTCACAAGCATCTACTTGGCCAAAGCATCTACTAGCAACGGAGAGCATGCAAGATCAAGAGCACATAGATAAACAACTTGAATAAACATGGTATCAATATTCATCGGATCCCAGCAAACACAACATCTAGCATTACAATAAGATGATCTTGATCATGTTAGGCAGCTCACAAGATCTAAACATGGAGGCACAAGGTAGAGAGACAACCATCTAGCTACTGCTATGGACCCGTAGTCCAGGGGTGGACTACTCACGCATCACTCCGGAGGCAGGCATGGTGATGTAGAGCCCTCCGGTGATGATCTCCCCTCCGGCAGGGTGCCGGGAAGAGCTTCAGAACTCCTCCGATCTGAGATTGACGATGACGGCCGCGACGGAACTTTTCGTGGAATATGATCGACCGTAATAGGGTTTTCGCGTCGCGGAGAATATATAGGCGAAGAGGCGGCGTCGGTGGCCGAGGGGGGCCACCACGCCATAGGGGGGCGCGGGCCCACCCTGGGCCGCGCCCTAGTGTGGCGTGGCCCCCTGGTGGGTCTGCTCCGACTCCCCTTTGGACTCCGTGATCTCCTCGTGATATTATTGACGATGTCTTTTGTTTCGTCCAATTCCGAGAATATTTCCTTAATAGATTTTCTGAAACCAAAAACAGCAGAAAACAGGGAACTGGCACTGTGGCATCTTGTTAATAGGTTAGTCCCAGAAAATGCATAAAAATGATATAAAGTGTAACCAAAACATGTAGCAATTGATATAATAACAGCATGGAACATCAAAAATTATAGATACGTTTGAGACGTATCAAGCATCCCCAAGCTTAGTTCCTGCTCGTCCTCGAGTAGGTAAACGATAAAAACAGATAATTTTTGAAGTGACATGCTACCAACACAATCTTTGATCAAATAACAATGTAATGCACATGATCTGAATGAAGTGATCCAAGCCAATGGTCTATAGTTTGCAAGCAAGTAAATAAAGAGTAAACATAAGTGATCACACAAGTGCAAACTTTCATGAATAATACTATAAAACATTTAGAGATATAATAGTCTAACATAATAGTTAGCTCACAGCAGCAATAATTCTCAACATGAAAGTGTTTGTATCAACACAAAGGAAGATAATAGCTTCAGCTTTTGCTTCAACTTTCAACATGTATATCATATAGATAATGTCAATGCAAAGAATATGATCAACCAAACACAAAGTTATGTAAAAACTGTTATACTGGAGTTGACAATGATGTTTGCTTAAGTAGACAGAAAGAAGTGGGAAAACTGACTCAACATAAAAGTAAAAGAATGGCCCTTCGCAGAGGGAAGCAGGGATTAACATCATGTGCTAGAGCTGTAGTTCCCGAAGGCATATAGAGAGCATAAAATATTGTTTTGTAAGGTAATGGTGTATACAGGTGTCAACAAATCAGCAAATAGGCAATACTCTACTTCACTAGTTGATCAAACTTTACAAGAGCGGCTCCCATGAAGGACGTTATTTCTACCAGCGGGCAGATCATCCCTCTTCTCTTTTGTTTACACACTTGTGAACATTGCTTGACTGACGAATCAGGGGCAAAAAGATGTGAAGAGAATTGTTTGGTTAAAGTTGTAATTAATTGGGACTGGGCACCCCGTTGCCAGCTCTTTTTGCAAAATTATTGGATAAGCGGATGTATATGCCACTAGTCCAGGTGTGTAAAATTTGATCAACCAGGAAATAAAGACCACCTATCTACGTCCTTATGAGCTTTTCAAGTAGTGACACAAAAAGGATAATTGTTTTGAGTAGTTAGTAGATAGCACATGAAGAAATTTACTTGGAATGGTGAAAACACCACATAATAGGTAGGTATGGTGGACACAGGTGGCATGGATTTGGCTCAAGGTTTTGGATGTACAAGAAGCATTCCCTCTTAGTACAGAGTTTAGGCTAGCAAGGTTATTATAAGCAAACATCATTATCAACTGGAATAGCAAGAGTGTACATAAAACACAAGGTTTGACGAACCATAGACTCCCACTGTCTTCCTTGTTAACACATAGCCTTCATCCAAAAATTATCTAGACTACTATGGACTTCCAATTATGCAACAGATTATTATAGCAGAAAATCCTTATAGTAGTTCTTCATTAATAGCCATTACTTACATGATGCACAAGCTTAAACATTAATTACTTGACAGCTCAAAACAATTGGCAAGCATCAAATTACTCAAGACAACGATCTAAAAAGATTCATGTAAGCATTTTATACCACTACCACATGCATAGCATTTTTCTGGTCCAACCAAACACCAATCAACTTATTTGACAACTCTCCAAACAGATATAAGTGAAGCAAGAGAGTACTTTCTTCAAAAGAAACTGAAAGCTCTAACAAGAGATACATGAAAAACTGAGAGCTAACAGCAATAACAGCAACTAGACAGGAATACTCAACAAGTATAAGTGAAGCACAAGAGTATTCTAATGAAAAAGTGGAGCGTGTCTCTCTCCCAAACATGAATACTAGGATCCAACAAGTATAGCACAGCAAACAAAACAAAACAAACTGAAAACAAAAACACACTGACGCTCCAAGGAAGAGTACACTAGCATGAAGCAATAAAAATATAGCACCATTAGAGATGACCTGATAATTTGTAGATGAAGAAGGGGATGCCTTGGGCATCCCCAAGCTTAGATGCTTGAGTCTTCTTGAAATATGCTGGGGAGGTAAGCCTCCCCAAGCTTAAGCTCTTCACTCTTCTTGATCATGTAATATCATTCTCCTCTATCAACACTTGAAAACTTCCTTCACACCAAAACTTAACAGCTTTTCTCATTAGCAGGTTAGTGCACTAAAAGATAATACTTCAAAGTTCTAGCAAAGACAAAACTCACAAGCCAACTATTTTAAACATTAGCCACTGTTACTAGGCTCAAGTGGGCACTTTTACACGAAAAGAAACCACTTAAAAACTTGTAAAAGAGAGAATGCAAAATAAAAGACAGAATCTGTCAAACCAGAACAGTCTGTAATGACGAATTTTTTCGAGGCACTTACGATGCTCAGATGAAAACTTTTGAAATAATGAAAGTTGCGTAACATCATCAGGAACATGCACAAAAAGTTTCAGCATTTTTCGATTTTTTCTGATTTTCTACTGAATTAAACGGTGACGAACAGCAATCTGTCCCAATGCAGTCCCGAAAATAAAAACCAACTTTGCATTAGTAACTCTCCTTGGCACAACAAAACAGCAAATAAAAGATACAAAGGAGTTGCTACAGAGGTAAACAAGCATCCTTGACACATGGGTTATCTCCCACAAGTGCTTTTCTTTAATGCCTTTCAGCTAGGCTTTAGGATTTTAATGATGCTCGCATAAGAATAAGAGTTGAAAAACAAAGAGAGCATCAAGAGGCAAATATCAAAATCATCTGAGTCTAACCCACTTCCTATGCAGAGGAATATTGTAAAAACAAATCATTGAAGCATAAAGCAGCTAGCATAGGAAGATGCAACAAATCCAACTTTAAAACTTCCAACACAAAGAGAGGTATTTTAGTGACATGAAAACTTTTAAAACCATCTTTCCCTCTCTCATAATAATTTTCAATAGCATCATAAACAAACTCAACAACATAACTATCACATAAAGCATGCTTTTTATGATCTACAAACACATAACTTTTATCAAGCAAGATAGTGGGATCAAAAATTTCAAACCCACTTTTAGACATATTGAAACAAGTTGATTGATCACTCTCAATAGTAGAATTAATAATATTATCAAGCAACATAGGACCATCATCTAGAGCTTTATCATAAACATTTTCTAAGCAAACACTCTCATTACCATGCATTTCGAAATTAGGAATAAAAAGAGGATTATCATAAGACTTATCAAAATAGCATGGATTTTCATAAACAACATTGGGGGAAATATTTGGTACTTCTGTTATTTTTGCTTTCTCTTGAGTCAAGGAATGTTTGTCTACCTCAAATTTATCAAAAGAAGTTATTTCAATAGTATCATTACCAACTTCCCCAAGCTTAATATTTTCCATAGCATTAGCAACAACCATGTTCAAAGAGTGTATACCAATATCATTGGTACTATCATGCAAATAAAGTTCCATAGGTTTTTTAATTTTCTCTTCAAACACATCATGTCCTAGCTCAAGATAAATTTCATAAAGGTTTCTCAAGTTGTTTTCAGCCATAGGACAAGTTTCAAGCAAAGTACCCATGAATAGCAAGCAAAGAACTAGACATAATAACAAACCGAAATAAACTAGATGCAGGAATTTTTTTTTTGGTTTTTGATTTTTAACAGCAAGCAAAACAAAACTAAAACAAGACAAAAACAAAGTAAAGAGATTGGAACTGAGAGACTCCCCTTTCCAATAGCCTCCAAGTCCCCGGCAACGGCGCCAGAAAACAGCTGGTGCCTGGTTGACGGGAGAGTATTTGAGGATGATGATGATGATGATGAGTACTTCCCCGGCAACGGCGCCAGAAAACAGCTTGATGGCTACGTGTTGGTGAACCCCAAGAGGAAGGTTATGATGTAGACAGCAGAAGTTTTCCCTTGAGAAATCTACCCAAGGTTATCAATCCAGTAGGACTTGACGATCTATCGGAAGGTTGTTGATGTTGACTCCCCCTGGCGCTAGGGAGCTTGCACCAACGTGGAATCTGCACAGACACAAACCAGAACTTTGCCCAACACGAAACAGAGAGGTTGTCAATCTCTCCGGTCTTGCAGAAACAAAGAGTTAAACGTATGGTGTGGAAAACAGCAGGAAAAACAGCAAGTAACAGGAAACAGATGATTGCAGCAGGTTGTGTAAACAGTATGAGGAAATTGGACCAGGGTCCACAGTTCACTAGTGGTGTCTCTCTCAGAACAGATAACTAGCATGTTGGGTAAACAAATTACAGCTGGGCAATTGACAAATAGAGAGGGCATAACAATGCAATACATGCCAAGATGTCTACTATGAAATCTAGTTGGGCATTACAACAAAGTACATAGACCGTTATTCCAACCGCATCTATGCCTAAATAATCCACCTTCAAGGCAGCATCCGCATCCTGTTCAGTATTAAGTTGCTAACAACAGATTATTGCATGAAGTAAAGTGTGTAATGTAATCAATACAAGTGCCCTTGGACACTGCACCAATGTTTTATCCCTAGTAGCAACAGCACATCTACCATCTTAGACCTTTCTGTCACTGATCCAGATATCTAGAGACTGAACCCACTATCGAGCATAAATACCCCCTCTTGGAGTCACAAGCATCTACTTGGCCAAAGCATCTACTAGCAACGGAGAGCATGCAAGATCAAGAGCACATAGATAAACAACTTGAATAAACATGGTATCAATATTCATCGGATCCCAGCAAACACAACATCTAGCATTACAATAAGATGATCTTGATCATGTTAGGCAGCTCACAAGATCTAAACATGGAGGCACAAGGTAGAGAGACAACCATCTAGCTACTGCTATGGACCCGTAGTCCAGGGGTGGACTACTCACGCATCACTCCGGAGGCAGGCATGGTGATGTAGAGCCCTCCGGTGATGATCTCCCCTCCGGCAGGGTGCCGGGAAGAGCTTCAGAACTCCTCCGATCTGAGATTGACGATGACGGCCGCGACGGAACTTTTCGTGGAATATGATCGACCGTAATAGGGTTTTCGCGTCGCGGAGAATATATAGGCGAAGAGGCGGCGTCGGTGGCCGAGGGGGCCACCACGCCATAGGGGGGCGCGGGCCCACCCTGGGCCGCGCCCTAGTGTGGCGTGGCCCCCTGGTGGGTCTGCTCCGACTCCCCTTTGGACTCCGTGATCTCCTCGTGATATTATTGACGATGTCTTTTGTTTCGTCCAATTCCGAGAATATTTCCTTAATAGATTTTCTGAAACCAAAAACAGCAGAAAACAGGGAACTGGCACTGTGGCATCTTGTTAATAGGTTAGTCCCAGAAAATGCATAAAAATGATATAAAGTGTAGCCAAAACATGTAGCAATTGATATAATAACAGCATGGAACATCAAAAATTATAGATACGTTTGAGACGTATCACCCCTCGAAGGTCTCGTCAACCCTCGGGGTCCAACCGGGGAACCCCCAAATTAGGCAGCATTTCGTCCAAACCTCCCGTGAGAGGACGCAACCCACTATGAGGTGGTCAATGGTCTCCTCCTGCTGGTCACATAGTGGGCAGGAGCCAGGGCGGGGAAGGTTCCGCCGAGCGAGCCGATTGGCTGTCCAACAACATCCCGTAGGGCAAGCCACATGAAAACTTTGCATTTGGAAGGGGCTTTGGATTGCCAAATGGCGGGAGCACCGGCCATAGCCACAAAAATTCTTTAAAATGGATTTGAAAACGGATTCGTCACGGAAATTATCATAACCACTTACATCAAGGAAATGCGAGTGGGAGGGGGGAGCGTGGACCGCAATCCGGTGGGCGCGCACCGGATAGGCGTGCCCCACATATAATTGTTAGCACAAACTATCATACCATTATCCGTAAAGAGTGGAATCTTCTGCTTTTATCCAGCTAGGGAGATGAGATTGGATAAGAAAAGCTAGGGCTCAGCGTTAAGCTCGTACCATGTCACCTTTGCCAAGTGTCACTATACATGTACGTAGCTCGTGTGGCGAAGATGCCGCACCCGCACGTATGGTCCGGCTGCATGCGCTCAGTTTGGCGCATGAACTCATTACAGACAATACCTCAGACATCATGATAGTCGACCCCTACTACATGCAAGAGTGCTTCGTGAACTCCCCTTCGGGTAGGACACGCACGACAAAGTACCTCGAAAATTTCATGAGAAAGTATTGTACTAAACAAATCTTTCTTCTGCCTTACTTTCCCGAGTAAGTCATTTATTGCTAGCCGTCATAACATTCTTTCCTACATTTCCATCGTTAATTTGAAGATGATGGTCTCTATTTGAACTGTTTCCTGTAGTAACCAATACGGCACCCTCATCGTTCTCTTCCGAGAGACTCGTATGCCCTGTATCTCGACTCGGGGAGTAAAGAGAAGACGAAAGACTACAGCGGCATCAAGGATGTTCTAGATGAGGCTCTCAACAACTACTGGTTAAATGAAGGCATCATCAGAAGACCAGTCGAAAAGCGAGGCAAGAAGGTATTCAGCCACACGATAGATTTCTCCGGCATCAAGCAGTCGCCAGGCAGTATGTGTGAAGCCTGGTACCTCATCTTTCAAATACGGGAGTTCATACGCGAGAAACAACAAGTACAATATCCATCTACTGTTGAGCAATGGGCCAAGGAAAGGTGGCGACCAATGATGCTGCAGTCAGGAAAGAGTTCGTTCGCATCCAGATGATGATTTCACTAACAATCAACAAAGATCTCTACCACTGCAACGGGTTGTTCTTCCTTTCACCACCAACAAGGAACGAGATAGAAAGACACATAGGACATTAGGCCGATCGCATGCCATTCAACACCTTAGATGGTTCTCTCGATTTCCGCTGAAGTCGAAGGCGTCGAAGCCGCCCAAGAAATGACGATGGTGTGTTGTCTGGCTATTTAACTTGCATGCATATAGCTCTAGTTTCAAAGTCGTTGAACTTAATTGTGTGACATGTGAACTCCTTTTTACCATCTTCTTAGAATGAGGCATTAATCTTTTTTGTTTTGTTTTGTCTTCTTCTTACAATGCCATTGATTAAAATGATGTGGCACTATGTGATTCAGGGGTGGGGTAAGTGAGACTTGTAATATGCAAGAATACAAATCTTCTGCATCCTACTGGCTCTCAGTTACTCCATCCTGAATTTGTTTGTCCAATCTAAGTATGAGGCATGCTTTTGAGTTGACCCTACTTCATTTTTAGAATGCTAATGATTAAAATGATGCGGCGCACTACGTGATACCCTGATAGTCTGTTAAACCTTGTGATATGCACAAATATAAGTTGTGTGCATCCTCCTTGGTTCAACAGAGCTATCTGGGTTGCTTGTGTGTGTCCAATATTCTAAGTATGAGGCATTAATTTTTTTTGAATCTTGTTGTGTCATCTTCTTACAATGCCGATGATTAGAAAGTTGTGACACCGTGTGTAATTTACATCTTTATGCACCCAAATTCGTTGTCTAACATTTTTTATTTGTCTTGTACAGAGATGAAGGAGTAAGGAGGAGACGGAAGATATAAAGGGCTACTCGAGATCAACCACGTGCTAGCTAGCGACCGGATGAGAGGAAGAACGACCAGATACTTCATTTTGATCACTTCTCCTCGTCATTTGAACTACCGACTCTTCATGAGATGTATTTGTACGTGTATGATACATTCGGTCGATCACTTGTATAACTTTTCGGTTTGTATTTCTGAATTATGTATTTGTACTGTTTGTGCTACCTGTACCTGTATGTACTATTTGTACTGTTTGTGTTTGTGCTACCTGTACCTGTATATACTGCTGAAATACGAATTTTCAGAAAAAAATAAAAATTCCAGAAAATATACCGTTGGCGAACCCGGGATCTACCGCTGTCCGCTGGCGAACTACGTGCTACGCCGGAAACGCACCGCTGGCGGCCGGACGGGCTTCTCCTATTGTCATTCGCTTCAGAATTTCTTTTCCCTAGCAGTGTAAGTGTTCCACCTGCGCGGGCAATTTACGTACAAAAACTAACTTTGTTACGTGCTGCCTCACCTCGTCGATGGATCGGCTACGCATCGCTGTACATACCGGCCTCACGTCCTTGCTGTCGATGTCAGCATATATATGCGTACAAATTTTGCAGATCTTCGGTAGCCAGTGGATCGAATGGTACACAAAATATGCCCAAAAGTGCAGCCACCACCATGCAAGGCGTTCTTGGAGGAGACTTGTGTAGCTCATGGAGGCCGGGAGAGCCGCTGCTCGCCGGCCGCTCGTCAGTCAGTGCTCTTTGGTTAATTGGTTCTGTTCGTCGGAAAAACGGATATAGCCTGGAGGCCATGGACTGGCTTACCCTGGCGGCCTAGGAAGAAAAGGACGTCCACGACGGCGCCGCGCGCGGCCACGTCGGCGGGCACATGTGCGCCACGCGTGTCTGGCATGGCGCCGACGGGAACAGTACAGTACCCGGGCCAGCTGGATCGGATAAGCCCACCGCACCCACCTAGATACTGAGCAGCTAGCAGCCAATCGTCATGTTGTGCCGCCGGCCGGCGAAGCGTCGCTGGCTAGTGGCTACGTACATATACGTATGTACGTGCCCGCTTTGGCGCCGCGCTTTCGTTATCCAGCACCACCACCGGGCACCGGGAATTCTATTCCTACGGGCACCACGAGTCACGACGATGGTGGTGCTGGCATCTCTGCGAATAGGTTTGGGTTCGTAGATTCGAAGGAGAGCGACGGCCGACGGATCGCTAGCTAGGAGGATCATTAGCACCTACTCGTACGTTGGGAAAAAGCTAAATGTTCCGATCCGCTAGTGGATTCGATCCCATCCCAATGGCACGACGAGCACGAGGTCTAACACCACGATAATTAACTAAAGAGCCGCCTATATTTATTCCATCCTCGAGGTTTGCAGGTTCGGATAATGCCCGTCAGGACCAGGTACGCACGCACGTATTCTTTTTCCTGGTGTCGTTGTTAGCTGCTCCATTCACTTGTTCTAGTGAGACCAGCTTTGCACGCCGTGCAAGTAAGGGCATATACAGTGGTGTCCAGTCAGCTGTCTGTAATGCAGCCCACGTAGGAAAATTAGATGACGTGGGGAGAGAGAAAACCAGAAACGGCGCCGGCCGTCTATAGAATTAAAGACGGTCGATTACCGTAAATATCTCCTTACCGACGGGCTGTTTCCTGTTGTAGCGAGAGGGCTAAATTGCAACCCCCCCCTCCCCCACCCCCACCACGATCTGGTGTTACAAACAGCTAAATAGACTCCCTGTTGTATAGCCTATCTGTTGCGGTGTCTATACGTGACGTGGAAATTTTTTACAGACACCCAGCGTCTAAACGATTGCACATGCCCTAAGGTCCTGACGGTTGCAGTTAGTTGTTGTTGCTCGGTACTTTGCGAACGACACGAAGAGCTGTCTGGAACACTCTCTCCATAGTATGCACTTGGACAGTTCCAGTTGGAGTTTGCGAACTGTGGTGTGCTTCCATCTCTCCGGCACATGAACGAACGATCATTAACTGGAACGAGTCAGCGAGAGTTTGCTTCTCAAACGAGGATTATCATTGGCGTGATCATGACTTCATCAGCTTCATTCAGTTCGCCCCACGTGTGTAGTCACGCTCGCAGCCTTGTTTCCACGGATAGTCTACGGTGCGTCACATCTCGCTGGTAAACATGATCTCCGGTTTAGACTTTGGCTGTGCTGCATACACACTCACATATAAATGCGCATCACCCCAGTGCTAAGTAACTAGTGCGAGATTGACTGTTGGACTGCAGGGGAGCACCTCGCAGGGATAACTCATTAACTCTACGTTGTAAACACAGGAAGTAGCCGAATCTCGGCCGCTTTACGGCAAGTAAATTATATGGCCGGAGTGTAATCTAAACATCTCCCCCATCTGACAAAAAAAAAAATCCCGTCCGCACTCGCTCGCCGGAAACGTGAGGACTCTTCCAGTGCACCACTAGCAGGATCAAACCGAGCATCGCTTTCGAAGAATCACCGGGGATACTCCGGACCGGGAAAGGAAGAGAAGAAAAAGAAGACCCCGCGCCCGATCGCGATCGCCTAGTTTTTATTTCCTCTTTCGAGGGAGCTCGGTCGGCCGATTAGCTAACGTACATCGCTCAGCTTGATAGAGAATTAAACATCCGCTCTGATTGATCGGTCCTAGACTGTTTGACAGAACCACCGAGGAAGTAATTGCTTGCGATCTAGGCGAAGCGAGGGAGATGGCGTGCTGGTTCTCCTACCACCTGGCCGGCCGGCGATGGGGAGGGGGAGGAGAGAAAGGGACTCTCCTCGCTCACTCACTCACTCCAGTCCTGCCTGATCTTTTCCCAGCAGCGAGGAGTACGTGATGCTCTCGACACGAGTTCATCCTCGACTGATGTTTGATGAAAGGTTTGGTCTTTGTTGTGGCGACGACACTTGCGTGTCTTGCTTACTTTGATATGACCTGCGTCCTGTCCAGACTCCAGAGGGAACAAAATATCAAGGGCAGTGCAAGCTCAAGTAACTAGAGCAGGCAGCAACGGTGATGACTGAATTTTTTTAACAAAGAAACCTAAAAAATGCGTAGGCCGGTAGTCGAAACAGGGTCTATTGCTTGTAAGGCAATTATCCTAACCGTTGGACTACAGACGCTATGTTGATGCTTGGCCGTCCAATCCTTACTAGTTCTCATAGCTTCACACCACAGTTTAATGTTTTAAATTTTTATGAGAATATGTCTGTCCGATAAATGATGATTGATTCCGGGGAGCCCTTGATTGAATGGTCTGATAACTCAGCTTCTTAGAGCAAGTTCACTATGTAGCGGACCTGCACTAAAAAAATGGCAAGATCCCTGTGTATAGTGCAAACCACTGGATCGATTCATTTGCACACACAGTATAAGATGAATATCATGCAAATGCGTCAAATTTTATTACATCGCATGATCCAGACTTACAAATTTCATTACAAATTGCATAGCTCAAGGCTAGCATTTTACAAAGCACAGCGGAATAAAAGTAGCAGTGAGTCTCCATCATCTTCATATGCCACAGGCGAAAACATGTTGGTTGTAGACTCAAAACCTTATACGAAACCTCACTTATCGTCTGAACATCCTGCAACAGGAAAAATGTTGCAACAAGGTGGGTCAGAACCATATAAAATGGAATTGGCAAGTGACACTCTGTGGACACTTAGTGGAATAACTCTAATAACCTATATGCATATTTGGCTGGTGGAGTTCAAAACTATTTTGCATAAAGCCAACTTTTTCCTAACTTTTGGAAAACATTTTTCTTCAAATCAAGACATCCATGGCATGAAAACCACTGTCTCTTCTACCCTTGTTCACCCTTCAAATTTTACTTGTGAAGTTGGAATGTTGGGATCCTCCGTTGACGTCCTTGATCAGCTGCTCAAAATTGTCCGTAACCGGGGACACGGCTAAGTACTTAGTTTGACACTCTCGAGAGGTTGGGCACGTTCACCATTTGACTCAATCAGCCTAAACTATCCTCTACACTCCAGCAGTGATAAGGAAAAGGAGAAGATTGAGACGAGATTTTTCAGAAGCATCTTCCCACCACATATCGGCTTGACCGTTCCACCTACATCCCTCTACATCTGCTTGTCAAGCCGAGGTGAGTCCACGCAACTTAATCCATCAAGACAGAGCCCATATGACAAATGGCTGCACTGGAAGCAATCTTCACTTGGAGTTCTTCCGATCCCTTTGTTCCCTGGGTGGCAATCCACAAGTGCACATACTCAGTTTCACACCATGAAAATGGGCCTGAGTAGCCACTCAACTTCGCCTCCTCTATCAAACCAATCCACCCAGGAGTTTCATTTACATAGTAGAAATTAGCTTTTCTTAAAATAACTTTTGCATAGCATCAATATTTCTACTAAGTTATTATATAGGTACCTAGACACTTAGGAATAGGGAAATTCTAAACATGTCTTGCATAGCAATACTAATAACACCTACACATGCTTAAGGAAAATAAACTAAGTCATGCATAGACAAAATACTTAGGAAATTTATGAATGTGCCACTTGCCTTTGGAAGTTGTTGCTGCTCACACACTCTTTTCAACAAGGAACAACGTTGCACTCCGTTCAATCTATACATAGAATTAACACACCAATGAACAACACTTCAACAACACAAGGCATACAAAACATATCTAACAAGGCTTACACCAAATGGTTAGTCAAAGAAGAAGTTGTACAAAGCATATTTGTCAAGGAAGTTCCAAGAGTTCTAAAATAACCCATTTAATTGTAGTTAAAACATTTGAAGGTTTTAAACACAACTTAAACTAAAGATTTTTATAAAGCAATATTTTAAAAGGCTTTTAATCTAAAAACTTAATTACAATAAGTTAGCCATGATGGCAATTGGTCTTTAATCAAAATTTATCACACATTAATTAGGTCAATATATTTAATACAAATTATTTACTACTGTTTTCTATCATTATTATGTCCATGAAAACATAGGTCAAGTTTTAATTAGTTTTAATTTAATCAAAACACTATTAAGACACTTTAAAAGCATTAACACAAGATTTAATGTTTTTGGTAATTAAACTTTAATGCAAAACTGAAAAATAATACTACTAGACAGAGGGCAAATAAACAAATTTTCTACAATTGGATTCACTCAAAAATAATTTATAAATCTAAAGTTATGTCAAATTTACTCAAACATCATATTTGAAATTTGAATAAATCTAAACTTCTCAAAATTAAAAAATAACAGAACCAAAACAATCTACAAGTCAGGGGCTTTCCAAGGATATTTTATTTACAAATTTTGGGGCATACAAATTCATTTCTATTGTCAATTTTTATTTAAAACATCCATTTGCAAATTTTAAATAAATGTGAATTACTCAAAATTGAGCCTCTGATTTTTAAATCAGTTTAAAATATCCAAAATTTATTTCTAACAATGGCTAACTATTCTACAGATCCAAAAGTTTCCAAAAATATTTTATTTGCAAAATTTGGATTTATAGATTTTAAGTTATGCCAAATATACTCAAATCACACATTTGAAATTTGAATATTTTAAACTATGTCAAAACTGAAAATTAACAGTGCTAAAATATTCTACAAGTCTAGAGCTTTTAAAAAAATATAAAGTTTGTTAAATTTGGCCAAACCAGTAAAAAGATATAATGGTTTGAATATGCAGGGGCTTTTCTGCAAAACTGCCAATTAATTTCTATTCGAAAAAGAAATTCAGAAAAGACAGGGTGGCGTGGCGTGCTGTGATTGGCTGGATCTGGAAATAACAGGGCCGCTAGATCTAACTTAAAACGAATGGTTCAGATCACACCGTACCTCTTCGCTTGGATCTAATCACGGTCGTAGGAGACAGATCGGACGGCTGGGACGTGGTTGACCAAAATGTGTCGGCGTGACTTCGACGGAGATGGAGGTCGCGGCGGCGCAGCGCTCGGTCGTGGACGGTGGCGACGCTCCGGTGGTTCCTGGGCTCAGGCGAGGTCACGACGAGGTACTGCACATCGCGGCGGAGTCGATGGAGGTGACGGCGTCGACTGGAGCTTCCTGGAACGGCGTGGAGGAACGGACGGAGTTGCCGTGGCTCCGGCGAGCTTCGGTTGATCAAGCTCCGCTTGATTCGCTACGCCAAAAAAATTCATACAAAGGTTCAGGAGGTGCGCCAGGGCATGAGGAGGAGAATGGACACGGTCTCGGGTTCGTGCGATGACTGACCTCGCCGGAAATGGAGAAACACGGCGGCGGAAATGGCGGACTCCGACGAGCGATTGTGGCGGCCTGGCGGCGTATCTGGAGCGCACGAGCTGGGGGAAATGGGGAGTAGGGTGAGGAGATTTATAGAGCAGGCTCGGAGCGTCGATTAATGTCCTTAATCTCTCGCAATCAACGCGAGCAAATCTCGCCCGAAATGGACGCGGTCAACGGCCAGAGGTTGAGGATGAGTTCGGGCTGACAGGTGGGGCCGGGTGGTCAGGGAGAGGGAGAAGAGAGGCCGGGGTTGGGCTCCTGCTGGGCTGCTGCGCGCGAGGATAGATGGGCTCGGCCCAGTTAGCTCGGCAGTCCCCTTTTTTTTTGTTCTTTTCTTTTTCCTTTTCTGAAATGTTTTATAACTTTTGATTTGAACCTCCAATTGAATTCAAACCAAATTGTATTTTTTTTGTAAAATGAACCTTTATCAATATATACTATTTGGTACTACTTTTGCAAAACAAAACAAAATAATAATTTTAACATATTGTATAATTTCTAAATTGAAACTTTATGTCAATTTTGAACTAGGGTTTTAATAAATCATTTTGACTTAAAATAAATTCCAGAAAAATAGTATGAGTAATATCATTCAGTATGATAAACCCAAAACAATAACTTGGTACAAAACATTTTATTTAAATAGAGTTTGATAAATCATTTAAATACAAATACCCATTTATATCATGGGTTTTAATAAAATCATTTGTGGCTTATTAAAATCAAATAAAAAATACCACAAATATAGAAATTGAAACTAGGGTTATAAACTTATTTGTTTTTCAACTAATTATAATGAAAACAAAATTTGAAGATAGAACATGTTTTAAATAATTTAAAACACTTTATAAATATTATTTTAGGATTTAGTAAACACCAAATTTTAAATCATAAAGTTTAACCAAAAATCATTTTTGAAATAGACATATTTGAAATATCTTAAACACTTTGCAATTATGATTTTTGGTTCTAATAAATAGCCGAAACCTGAATATTTAAAATCAAACATTTTATGAGATGAAGGTTTCTTTGAAGTACAGTGGATAAAAATAATTTAAACTAAACTAAAATTTTGAAATTAAGGATTACTTGGATAATTAAACTATTAAAGCTTTTTTTTGAAGATGGAAAAAGTCTTCTATTATTTGAGTTCTATTACAATTTTAATGATTTTCTTTTAAATAAAACAAAAGTTTAAATTTTTAGTGATTTTTAAACATTCCAAAATATTGGGATGTTACACACTAAAACTTCCTATCTTGGGTTGTTTGTAAAACGACGAACGTGAATAAGTGTATAACCCTGTTATATCTGCATAATATATCTGTCAGTTCTCTCGCGAGTGAACTCATACTAACTTGATTTCTGTACCTTGTAAGTTGCAGGACACATTTAGAAAGTTGGTCTCCTCAAGCTGGTATCTCAATTATAGTGAGAAAACCATACGTGAAATCCCTTTAGGAGAAGGTTGAATATGCCATGGCTAGTAAATGATGTTGCATGAAAATTATGTCCCAGTCTTGGTTAGATTATAGTTCGCGCCCTCTTAGTTTCCTAGGGCTGAACATCATTCTTCTTTATGAAAAAATACCGATTGGGCTTCCTCTACAGTTTTGTCGTGTATTGGGAAAAAATATCATATCAAGGCGTAGCTGTAAGACAATCTCAAATTAAGATTGCAATGAACAATAATAATCTCTATACGAGCGACTGAACCTTGAAGATTTAATCATCAACGCATTCTATGATTGATGTGTTCGTAATACGGTTACAAGATGAATTATGTATTGCCTTACATGACTTTACATGCTGTCATGCTTGTGTTGTGTGGTTTGAAACATCTGAAAGTGTTTTACTTTAGCACCGTTATAGAGGTTTTTTTAGGGCTAGCACCATTATAGATGAAACAATCCAAGCACATCAAACATCCATGTTGGTTATATGACGCTCAAATGTCACATTGTTGGCGTTGTCCAGATTGCCAGCACACACAAGAGAAGCTCAAACCTGAGTAGGCCCAACAGTATAACCAGTCCATCTCGCAAGCTGAAGTATCAGCCCAACACTGGCCCACCTCTTTTTCCCTCCAGTCGCCTTCCAATTCCAAACCTTCCCTAACCCTCAAAAAAAAATAAAAAAAAATAATCCAAACCTTCCCTCCCTGCTCTACCATTCCAAACTTTGGAGGGACCGCCAAAACCTTCCCCCACTCCCTTCTTCCGATCAAATCGCCCCCAAAAATTCTTCGAAAATGCGGCGTCGGAACCTAATCATCAACTCCGACTCCGACGAGGAAGACGACGCGGCCACTCCTGCCTCCGTCTCCGTATCCCCCTCTGTCTCCGTTGCTAGTGGCGGCGGCCGGCCCTCGCCCCGAAATCCTAGCCCCTTCCCCGTCCCTCCTCGCCTCCCCGTCACCTCCCATCGAGATCTCCGATGACGAGGAGGAGGCCGAGGAGATTCAGGACCCCGACGAGGACTCGCCCTTCGACGACGCCCCCGAAGAGATCCGGGACTCTGACGGGGACTCCCTGTTCACGGACGTCGCCGACGACCTCTCCCCACCATTTCCCGATCCGCCTCAGCATCCGCCGCCCCAAATTCCTTGTCCTCCGGCGCCAACCCCAACCCCAACCCAACTCCACCCCCGCTCCGGCACCGGTTCCTCTGTTCCGAACGCCAACACCAATTCCACCTCCGGCGCGAACCCCAATCCGGTGCCACCTTCGGCTGCCGCACCCACTCCACCGGCCGAACCCCAACCCCAACACCACCTCCCGCTCCGGCACCGGTTCCTCTGTCCCGAACCCCAACACCAACTCCACCTCCCGCACTGACTCCTCCGGCGCGAATCCCAACCCCAACTCCACCGGCCCAAGCGCGAATCCCAGTTCCACCGCCGGCTGACGCACCGATTCCACCGGCCCAAGCGCGAACCCCAACCCCAACTCCACCGCCGGCTCCCGCTCCTCTATTCCGAACCCCGACCCCACCTCCGCTCCTGTATTCGTATTCCGAACCCCAACCCCAACTCCACCTCCTGCTCCGGCACCCACTCCTCCGTCCCGAACCCCAACGGCAACTCAACCGCCTTCTGCCGCTCCCACTCCGGCTCAAACCCCAACCCCAACTCCACCCCGGGCTTGGACTCCAATTCCGACCCCACTCTCGGCCTCCACGCCGCCGTCTGCACTGAGCTTGCGGCTGCGTCCGGTGGATGCGTTCCTGCGGCGGCTGGGTCTGCGCGTGCGGCCAGAGTGGATTGAATTTTGTGCCGCGGAGCTGCCTGGGTTCAATGACGGTGGCACGGAAGTGCAGGGCAGGCGGTGTTTTGAGCAGTTCCTCTTTGCTGACATGAATGCGTGCGGCACTGGTGTGCTCCCACCGGGTGTTGGGGGCATGGACGCCACCGTCCTCGACGGGCCATTTGTGCTACAGGTTGTATATCCTCTATAAAATTCAATATGTGAATGACTGGTTATGCTTTTCTTACCGAGGTGTGTTTGTCAGTACTGCTTTGGTGCCCCTCCTAGTGCAGCATAGTTATATAGAATGGTTTGTGTTCTTGTGGACGATTCAGGTTCGTGACGGAATATCTGCAGTTTGCCTTCATGTTTGAGCATTGTGCATTTGTGCTGTTACATGCTCAAAGGTAGGTAGTGCACCATAAATACACAATTCCTCAGTTGCCTTCATTGTTCGCTTATGCTTGGAGGTGACTTCCTGCCACATAGAATGGTCAATATTGGTGACATTACTGTCGCTTTTGTTGTACTAGTAAGGGATGCGTTCTGCATTTCGGTTCATCCAAGCTATCTTAGTTTATAGAGTTATGGATCATCAGGGGGTTCAGAAAACTGTCCTAAGCATCATGTGGCCCTTTAAGCTTAACCCAATAACATGCATCTTCATGGTAGTAGGATGATCATCTCTTCCCTCTTTGGTTGTAATGTGCTACTACAAACTAATAGGGGAAGAGAAAGACGTGCATCGCTTATTTGGTTGGTCCAGGTTATACATTGTTGTCATTCAGATGCTAGGATTATACTATTAATGCAACTATACTATCAATTATTAATTATACGATGAACGGAAACTTTATTAGCGAATATAGAATGTCTGCACCTTATGCAGCCACACAATTGTCCAGTCAAATCTGTTAGTTCTCCTATATTAGGTGCATACGATGTTAATATTTAGGTTTCTCAACTAAATCAGAACAATTAAATAAGAGATGTGAGAAAGAACCATAACAGAACTAATGTATGAGTGTATGACCCTAAATTTGTCTTCATAATTGTGGAACTGAAAGTACTGTTGTCACTGTCTGTTTCATAGATGTTCCATAAGCCTGTCATTCTGTATCTGACTACTTACCTTTTGGTTTTAATAGTCTAAATTTCTAGTTGTGCATTGCTTTATGAAAGGTGGTTGTCATTAGTTCATTACTCATTATGTATTGCTTAATTGTACCGATATAATTTACATATTGTTTATATCCCAGCTTATTTTTCCATTTTGGTAAACAAGAGCTGTTTAACTTCAACACATGCTTATTTGTCTTTGTGTTGTATTTTAACTCAGGTGTAATGTTTTCAAGATTTTCGTTTATTTCTTTTTTCCTGAGCAAACCTTCTAACTAGCTCTGTGTTTTGTAGGTTGAAGAAATTGTCAACATGTCAAATCCTTTAAGGGAAAGATATCGTGATGCACATGCGGGGCCCAAAAGATGTTTAAAGTTGTCAATGACAGATGGCATCCAACACATATATGGAATTGAGTACAGACCTATCAAAGACCTGCAAGTTCTTGCTCCTGTTGGTTTTAAGGTCATCTTTTGATCTGCTCTTTTTCTTAAGAAGGTTATCATACCTTTGGATTTAATGTTGTTTCTGTACCTTGTACTTAAGTGGTGTCTTTCCATAGTGTACTTAAATGCGCCCAGTTGCATTTGGCATGGGAATATACTCTTTGCATACTTGTGTGCATGTCAATAGTATCAGTTAGTAATGGCCTAAGGATCAAGATAGAATATTACTTAAATAGTAGGAAAGAGATAAGATTAGAGATATATATCAAAGTAGCCAATATTGTGGTACCTACGCTCCAGGTAGTACCATTTTGACTGAATGTGCTGTTCCCATATTAAATTAATTCATATATGTACTTTTAAAGCAGTTGAATATACCCATCAGTCTTATATCTGTTCTACCCACCAGATAACTAGTATGTGCAGCAATATGCAAAAACTCTTTCACTGGGGTATTAAACATGCAAGCTATCTGAACTGTAACATGAACATCTACATCTGGAACCAAATAGCTGTGAAAGAATAGGACCAGATGCTCTACGTGCACTCAGTAAGTCTGTTTCTCTGCTTCCCGTGATACCGCCCGGCTTGATTTCAGTGCACACATTTTTAAAGCTGTTTGCTTGGGAAGCATAGAAGTATGTACTATGTGAAGTGTTGGTTGGTGCTGGCAAAAATTGATTGTATCTAGAAAATTTAGAACTCAATTAGAAGACAGATATTCTCAGGAACTCATCGGGCACCACCATTCTCTGCATTTTATAACTAACTTTCTATGAAAATGATTATTCCTGAGAGAGAACGAAATGGTCGATGCACTTTTTATGCACCGGTATCATGTTTGTTAGTGATATGATGGCAGACAACATATTAAGTAAAATATAACCTTAGTGCAGCATCAGATCAAGGCATATTTTGTCCCTTTCCGAATTTTGTATCAACAGCTCGTAACTTTCTTTGCATATCTCAGATTGTCATAAGGAATGTGCACATAAAGAGGGGGCTTCTTATGCTAGTCCCTGAGGTTATTGAGATTATTGGTGGGGTGGTTGATGAATTGGAAGCAGCACGTGTCAGACTTGTTTCTGAAGTAAATAAACCACCTCGTGGCAAAAGGTATGTATTGTCCTTTTCCATTAGTGAACGGTATGTATTGTCCTTACCTGAGCGCTGGTGTTGGTCCTGGGAGGATCGTTAGACTGTAGTTTCAATTACGTTTCCTGTTGTTTTCTGTGCTTTATGCCTCATCTGAACTGTTGAGAAACCGGGAGATTTTGTTTATCAACCTCAGCTTTGTCTGACGGTTGGTGAAGAAAACTCCTGAGAGACTGAAATGTAACGAACTTTGTAGCCTTATGCTTCGTTAATGAAGTTGGGGCGTGGCCCCTTCGATCAAAAAAAAAAAAGTGAACACATCAGATTTTACGTAGATGACAATTCACGCAAGGTATAATGCTTCACTTGGATTTAAGCAAGAAAACAGTTATTTCTGTAGTGTCCAATTAGATGGATGAATAAGATCATTTATGCTTTCTTATAATGCAATGTGGGAACTCCCTGCCCTTGGTTGGCAAAAAAAATCATTATAAATGCTCACACTTCAGCTTACGATCTGTCGCTGCGTCTATTCTTGATCGGCAAGAGATACAACTCACCAGCACGATCTTGTGTATATTAGTACATACCAAGGCTTCATTTTCTTTCATTCCTTCGTACCAGAACTTCCAAGTTTGTAAACTGAATTATAAATGCTTATATGTTTCCAGTCTGCCACACTTTCTATTTTTGTAGTTTTGCATTTTAGTGTTCTGTCCATCACATTTCTTTACAGGCTGCTGGTAGTTTGTTCATGTCTCAGTGTATATTGAATTGGATATTACATGAATATTCACCTGTTCATGCTGCAGGAAGCAAGGTGGATTACCTTTATCCTCCAGAGCCACTCTAGCTGCCTGGCCAGGTAACATAAGCGTTACAAATGGTAGTGAGCAAGGGATGTCAATACCAAGAGCAATAGACTCCTCTCATCCAATCAGATTAGGTACTATATAATTTCTACTTCATTGGTTAGCTTTGGGGATACTTTTCTTGGATGGAGTTGCAGAGATTAAAAAGGCAACTGATTCACAATCAATTATTATCTGTTCTACTAGGAACAAGTAACTCAACACATTTATTGGAACATTTTCCTGCAATTGTTTACCTGGCATTTTGTTGAATCTATGCTGCATAAAGACAGTTTGTAGGTTTTTATACTCAAGCGGCGATACAAGTGACTGATATGCTCCCTATCTGCCTGAACCCCATCATATTCGGATATTATGGGCTACTTATAAATTATAATTACTTGGCTGCATGTTGCAATTATCTTGTGCGTGCCCTAAGTTGTCTTACCCAACTTATTTATTTGCCTTACTGCACTTTCTTAGAGGCTCTCTTGTTGTAGAGAAAATGCTTTGCCTACATTTCTGTTATTCTTGGGGCACACCATACTGTGCCAAGGAAACTCGGTTTATTAAAGCGCGTAGCCCATGATGTTTCAGTTTTTCATCGTTTAAAGATTTTAACCTTGCAAGTATTTATCATATGATTTATTCATGCGTAATTGTTATTCAATTCGCAGGTAATGCCTCTCAAGTTGTTAGAACTACACAAACAATGGTAGAAGAACGTATTAACCCTCCTGTTGTAGTAAATGGTGTCCAAGAACAAAGTCGGCATTTCCAAGAATTCACCATGCAAGACCGATCTGCCTCTCTTACTGGGAACAATGCAGAAGCTTCTGCACCTGCTACCTATAGATATGAATCCCATCAAAGCACTAGCAGAACTACACAAACTTTGGTAGAAGAACATGTTGACCACCCTACCGTGGCGAACAATGTCCATCGACAAACACAGCGTGTCCAGGAAATCACCATGCAGGACCAAGCTACTAGGAACCAAGGAGAACCTTCTGCATCTAGCCCTTATGGATATGGTACCCAACAAGGGCCACGAGGCATTGGTGGTACTAGTGCTAATGGTGTGGAGGCTACACAGTCTTCAACTGTTGATGATAAGATTGATCAGATTGAGCATCCTGTCATTCTAAGTGGTGAAAATGAAAAACCATTTACATACATTTTCACCATGATGTCAGATTGGGCCATAGAAAAGGATACAAGACCTCATATTCAAGGAAAAATTAAGGTTCATTGTTTTGCTTCTTAAGACCTTACTTTTAAATTGCAGATCTAGCTATCGTTTTAGCCTTTCTGTCAACTACGTTTGACACAAAAACTGTGTCCATTCCATATTTGTGGTTTGTCAAAATATTTTTTTCATGGTTAAAGAGTGCTGGAAGATTCTCTTACATGAATATTTATGTTGATTGGTGACCTAACTGTTACAGGGTCTGATCACCTCAGTCAAGCGATTTTTATATAAGCAACGGAAAGAGTATGAGCTTCCTATTTGGATAGATGATGGAAGTCACATTTCAGAGGCCTTTCTTGACGATTATGTGAGTATATCTGTTTGAAGAATAATTTCTTAGCATGAGCACAACCTTACCATATAACATTACACAGGTTATACAGAATATAATTGGTTACTCGTGTGAGGAGCTGAATGCTGCTCTTGCTGACCCAAACTCAGCACCAGCCGTGAAAGAAACTATGAATGGATTTAAGGACTTTTTGACAAAATTTGAGGTTGGTTCTTTCCTAAATTTGTACGTATATTTTTGTTACTTTTGACTTTTGTTCCTTACTCTCAATCAATATAAGCATGCAAGAGCAGACATATATACCATAAACATTTTAAAGTCTCTTTGAGTTTTTTGAAGAATATTCTCTGTTTAAAATAGCGGGCTATTGTGTTTAGCGCCGGCGATTTCAGAGGCTATGAAAGGCTACAGCCGGGCTATAGCGCAGCTATGGCCTTATAGCCGTTTGCTAAATAATGAAAGGAAAAAAAAAATATTTGGACAACATATGTTTGTATATATATCAACAATTCACAGATGCATAACATAGTCACTAATAGATACAAATAATCAACAGTTATGGACATGGTTATGTCCAAATATTACATAACACCAAATATTAGCATATTACATAACCGGGTGTAGCAAAATGAAGTTCAGGACATGATACATGATTCTGTCCACATATTACATAACACCACGAACAACAAGTTAACAGCAAGCAACAACAAGGCACGCATGCGATCAATCCGAGTCTGAGTCAGCCGAAGCATCAGAGAGTATGACATCATGATGTTGATTACCTTCTGTTTCCGAAGCTGAAGAACTCGAAGAATCAGAAAGTACAGCGTCTTCTGGGACGCAATTAAGCAAAGAATGAATACTCTTCTTCCTTTTCTTCCTAATGTGTGCATGTCTATTTCGTTGGGCTTGGGATGTTGATGCTTCTGGTTGTTCATCAGGTTGTTCTTGTTGAACTTGAGCATTGGCTTCAGGAACAATTCCAGTAATGAATTCATTTTCATCATCTTCAAGAACATCATCAATTATCTTCTCTATAGGGTCTCTTTCCTTGTTCTCTTTCTTATCAATCAACCGTGAGTTTACTTTGACAAAGACAAGGTCCCTAAGCCTATCACTAAGTAACCTATTGCGCTTCTTTGCATGGACCTGTGTAGTATATAAATTTGGACAGAACCATAAATACAATGTTTGGTCTAATTTTTTTGGATCCACTGAGCGGGAAAATAGCGGCTATGGGGCTAAATAGAGGTTAAATTCGCATAGCCGGGCTATTAGCCGCTAAATCCCTTTTAGCCTTCGAAGACGTTATTTATAGCCCCGACCCTCTCGCAAGGCTATAGCCGGGTGATAGCCGGCTATTTAAAACAGAGAGAATATTTCACAATGTCAAAAAGGGAAAGGTGGGGCTTCTTGCAGGAACGAAGGGCTTTAGCTGCACAGTGTACAAAGCTCCTACTGTGACAACATTCATACAACATGCCGTTTCGGGTGAAAATTCTAGACGTATACCCATGGTTTTTTGAGTCGAGCGACTAGTCGATGAGTCGCAATATGAATTCCGACTCAGCATCTCGACTCGACTAATTGGTTGAGTCGAGCGACTCAATCGACTAGTCTTGACTAGTCCAGGTTTTTGAGTCGAACGCGACTTAAAGTTGGCCCTGCCTGTCATATTTTTTCAATATTGCTTGCCCAGCTCCCCGTGAAACCTAGATCGCCCAATTTTTTTCCAATATTGCTTGCCCAGCTCCCCATGAAACCTCGAACGCGACTATTAATAAGTATATAGTTATATACAGTTATGCATATAATATGGTAATTTTATAGTACCTATTGCTACAGTACTCATGTCGACTAGTCGACCATGAGTCTTGACTAGTCACGACTAGTCAAGAGTCGCTACCCCTAAACGACTCGTCGACTACCATGCGTATACCGAAACTATCCTTTAGATTTGATGTTATTTGCAGCTGAATTTATCTTTTTGTTACCTAATGTGTTGATAAAATTTGGAACTGAAATATTATGGCATGCTGGATGCATATTGTGTGAGTGTTATAAAAAAATAAATCTTTCATGACCTACTAAACGCTAAACTACAATTGTAGTGCACTTAAGCCCATTCGTGCATCCAAGTCAGCTACAAGAGGGTAGTGAAATGTCACCTGAGTTTTTTTTGGCAACACTTGTTCTATAAGCCAAGTTGGCTGGGCTTGTAGTTCATAAATTAATCGAGCTTTCTTGAAATAAACTCTAGCAATTTTGATAATTTTAGCTGATAAAACCTTTCATACATACTAGTTTACCCCCAAAAAATTGGCAGTGTTTTTGGACATGGGCGCACTTAGGCTCTAAGCCCATAACTTTAAATCATGTTAGTCTAACTTGCATGTTGTCCTATATAATATCCGCACACTTACCATACATATTTGTAGTTACACTTTGATTAATGTCTTGGAGCATTTTGCGCGTGCTGCAGTTACTGCATCAGCAAATAACCAGCCATTTGATCTCGGTTTCTCTTCATCAAGGCTTGCTCTTCATATTGTACCGGTAGCTATTTCTGGTTTTATTTTGAAGCTATTGATGTGTATATTCTGGTGGCAAACAGCTCAAATAGTGTCCTGCTACTTGTATTCATAAGATATCTATTCTGCCTCTTCAGTAGCTGCATTGATTATTAGAATTCGAATTCTGTCAAAGAACCATTAAATCCAAATTCATTTCATAGGATTCTTGTTTCTTATTTCATTTTACAGCATCTTAAATCTTGAAGGTGTATATTTTTTCATCCCTCCTTTGTAGGGTACAATGCTTATCGAGGTCAACAGAAAATCTTCTGCACCTATTGTGCGTGAGGTGAATGAAGGTTGTTCGACTTCCGATGCATGGCTCCTGCTTCAGAGGATGAAAACATTTTCTGCTCAAAGGCACATCCGAAGTTTGGACTTTATGGATACCACTCCATGATTATGATCAGCCTTTCTGCATGGCCAGTGCAAAGCTGCATCATCGTGGTCTTGATATGCCAGGCCAAGTACACGTCAAGTATTCAGCTCAAGGCTTAAGCAGTATTCTGTTCCTCCTTTGTAGGTATCTTACATCTTTGTTTCCGATAAGTATAAGCTACAGTGTTCCTTATCCCAGCTTCACACCAGTTTCTATCAGTTAGAACTAAGTAAAAACAGTTTGTTCTCGCAAGGATAATAAAATCTGTCAAATTATATAAGACAATTCATGATCTTTTTCAGTAAGATTGCTGAAAGATGGGATGTGCAAGCACTAAAAGAGAATGCATTACACATACAGATTTCCACTATTTGGGATGATCTCTCTGCTGTCGCGACATGAAATGTTCCAAGAAATCTGAATACATCTGGGATGTGGATAGGTTGTGTGTACCTTTAAATATACATTAGGGATGGTCATTTCACTCATTGGGTCAGAGAAAAAACACAACGATTGTGGCATAATTTATTATTATTATGTTGGTCTATTTTCTTCTTCTTTATCCTGCATATATGATCATATTTGCCTCATAAATTTGCATTTTAGCATCTCCTGTAGTACATTAGTATGCATTATATCTTCAACTTTTCTTAAAGATTCATGACCCCCCTAATGCTTTTGGAGCGGCTTTATGAAAGTTTGACCATTTACAACTGCATAAAGTCAACAAGTTTGAGCATTACACCTATGATAAAGTCAACAAGTTTGACCATTTACAACTGCATAAAGTAATATTGACTTGCCTTTTATTGCTAAATATAGAGAGGTGGAAACATTGATTGTGAAAAAATACATCACAAAGTCAACACATTAATTCTCCTAAAATGAGAGTGCTTGCCATAGATCTATGTGTTAAACTAACACTAGAAAATTATTTTGAAAGTTGAATCTTCCTGTTCTAATTGTGTGTTGGAATCAGTACTAGGGAGCACAGCAAATTGGGTGAACAATGGGTTGATGCCACAAATTATCTCCTTTCCAAACTTGAAATTTCAGGTGTTTTCCTTATCAACTTTTCCGTGCCATTATGTGAACGTGGTGGGAAATGTATTGCACACCTGAGTGGTGTTTTGTCTTCCTTCAGTGTTTGAACTTGTTAACATTGTTTCAGTGTAAGAAATTCAGGATGAGCCTTATGTCGTCTGGGGCGTGTATGTTTTTTTATGGTTTATGCGATTTGCTGGCGGTGACTTAGTTGTGGGGCATGTCCCCTCTGGAAACAGGAACAAGAGATGGCGACTCATCTAATTTTCAGATGCTGGTGCTAGATTCATGTTTCTTATGATCAGGAATTGGTTTAGCCTCTTACACCTAGATAGAATACTAACATTTGGATCGTAAAAACTTTGATCGGAAGTGGTGGATCTATGGCCGTGGCCTCCCTTACCATGCTTGTCGTTTGGACTTAACAGGGTGAGCAAAATGTATGTGTCTGGAAATGGGGCGCTGCACTTCGGTAGCCTCATGGTGTGGGAGAGTAACCAATGCCCAGAGTTTTTTTGTGTTTTCTTTGCCTTGTATGTATATTTGAACTCTGTCTTAATGAACGAAAAGAGGCAAGCCTTGTTGTCCCCTTCGTGAAATTCGATCTGCAAACATACATGATGGGATTTGACACCTGCTGATCTTTCACTCAACTAAGACTGAAGAATGTTTGTGCAAATTATGACCTTCCCCAGGAACAAAATCAAATGTATCACACTTCGATTGCTTATCTATGTTCCTGTAGGCTGTAGCCTGTTTGCCTCGACTGTTGTGGAAATTGAGTCTTCAAAGTAGAGACGCTGCTGTGATCCTGTAGGCTGTAGCCTGTTTGCCTCGATTGTTGTTGAAATTGTGTCTTAAAGTACAGATGCTGCTTAGTGCATTGCCTTTTACTTACAACTCTGTTTACATATGCACCTACTGTTTTGTTTCTCATGATTGAACGTCCTTCGGACAGGGAAGCTTTGTCTAAATATTTCTATGAATTTTGTGATTGTGCAGGTTATGTTGGCGATCTAACCAAAGAAGCGGTCGGATCTCATCTTGATAGCGTGCGCATAGGACAGGCTGCGTCAAAATTTGTATTCTGCAGTTGTCTGGTCTTGTAGATTCAGAAGTGGAATTTTCATGTTTGTTGTTCCAAGTGATAAAATGTCGTTTGGAATAGGGCTGGAACCTGAAGGAGCTAGCTTCCTGGGCTTCGTCTTCTGTGGGCCAGCTTGGCATTCCTGTTGTTAGCCACCCTGTATATCTTCATCTTGTATAAGGATAACGAACGCTCCACCTTTTGGACGAGGCACTAAGCAAATTATTACTCCCTCCGTTCCAAATTAATTGACTTCTATTTGTCCACACATGGATGTATCTAGACATGTTACACGTATAGATACATCCACATGTAGACAAATGGAAGTCAATTAATTTGGAACGGAGGGAGTATAAGTTACAGTTCTCACCGTGGGACTTATTACTCTACTCATGGACAAGCACGACACAGTTCGACAAAGCTACATTGTACTACAACACGGTAGAGGGGATCAGGGGACTAGTTCAGCACAATGGGCCACTCCCAGCGGCTTCTAGATCCAGCAAAGGATTCATGCGACCTGATTTCACCTTGCCTTGATCTCTGGTGTCCGCAGTGACTCTGGTTGAATGAACCAGCTCACCCCTGGCATGTGGAGGATCTCTTTTCCCAGCGTGTCGGTAGTTGCAGGGCCAACAGACTTCACGGTCAGGAGCCGGGAGCTCCAAGCCACTATATCTGGGAAGCAGACCCTGAACATGTACACTGCCACATACCACCTCGGCTCGAACACGTACCTTGCACCCCGGCACACGTCCCTCACCACTCTCTTTGCGAAGATGGCTACAGGTTCCGCCGGCGATGGCCCGAGGACCGCCTGCAATCGCAACTAGCCACGTCAGCAAGATGAGATGCTGATGCTACAATGGATCAACGGCGTGGCATCTGCGTACATCTCTTTGGTCTTGGTCGACTTTCATCTCGCCCTCCTTGGTCAGCATTTTCCCCTTTGTGATCTCTGACTCGACCACCCCTGGGACGATCTCTGATATGTGTACGTCCCCACCGAGCTCCATCCGCAGCATGTCGTAGATGAGAAGAAACGAGAGAGAGCGGAGCGAATGATTGATTTTATTGATGGTACTGTGGGGTATATATAGTACCCGAACAGTCGTGTTACATGGTCGGTTACAGTGTTTGTGTCTCTTCGGTGGACACAGCGTTTGGACAACGCCAAGTTTTCTAACTGCCTAAGTAGCCTATATCTAAAGCTACTTGTTAACTGTTGTTAACTGCTAACTTGTTTCTAACACTCCCCCTTGGACAACACTGTCCATCGTAGAATCATTTGTAATTCTTCATATATCTTGAGTGTTGAAAAATCCTTGTTTGATCTTGATGCTCTCCGATCTTGAAATCTTGAGAATCTTTGATCTTGCAGAGTCTTATATCCTTCTAAATCCTGTTGGAAAATATAAGAAGAAAATATAGAAATTTTGATATACCGTGGGTATAGTACTTTTCTCATTAAAACCTATATGAGAAATCCGTTGGAGAACTCATAAGGAAGAGAATAGGATATTTCTTATTTATCGGATGATAATTAATAAATTTAGTTCTTGGAGTTTTCTCCCCCTGAACTTTGCATTCATTCTGCAATATTGTTCTATATATAAATCATATATGCATTTGAGCGAGATACAAATGGTATTATCTTGATAGATAATGGTAGATGATTCTGTTGAATCTTAACTACATAATATCCGTCTTGGTATGATTGCAAACAGTTTCCTGTGATGTATAGACTTTGATGATAAAATCATCAGCATATACATAGGTCATGAAGAATCCAGGGAGCGATTTTATTAATGACTACATGTAAGCAATCTTTATTCGAGTAATCCTTTTGAATAAGGAACTCTTATAGTCGATTGTACCACACAATTTTCGACTTTATTAAGTCATGGAGTGACTTTTGATGTTTTACACAATATATTTTGTGATTTGTTCTTGGACATCCATATAGATATCCGAGATGAGTGATCCATATGAGTATGAAATCACCGCGTCTATGAACTGCATGGATAGTTTATTTCTACTGCCAATAATATTGATATCGAAACGTAATTCCACTTATACCAAGAGGGTATGTTACATCATAATCGATGTCGGGTCTCTGCGTGAACCCTTTGTGCTACAAGCCTCGCTTTTTCACCACCTCATTGTTTTTGTTATGACTGAAAAGTCAATTGTCTTCCAAGAGGGAAGATGATAATGAGAAGAGTGTATTATTGTGGTAAATACCTCTCTTTTGTTTAGCGAATGCTATTCCTAATTGCCTCCTTCTAGTTGAACCAGTATATGAGTGCATGAGGCACTCTACCATGGATTTTGGTTCAGGGCCCTAAAGGTTTAGCAATGTAAGAATAAATATTTGTCGACAAATGTAGTCTTTATGTTATATGATTCTGTTGAATCAAGGAAAATTGTGGAAATAATATTTTCATCTTTTAACTCCTCGTGATTTCCCATAACAATGGAGTCAAGGTGTTTCGATTTCCCAACATTTCAAATAGTGTGCACATTTATGTTGGGTCTGGATGATGAGCATCCGTTATGTTTAATTCAACTTGAGGTTGAATTACATTTACTAGTTGAGGATATAATTTTCTCTATATCCGCGGATACATATGAGAACTTATTTCTCATGTGACCATGTTTCTCCCCCTAATGCTCTCATTTGGGGAGAATAGTGGTGGTACAAGATACTTCCACTTTTATGGCACATTGCATGCATGCATAATGTAATTTCATGACGTCTTTGTCATAGGTAAATGTATGTGGCAGACTTGCAATGTGTTGCAAATATATTGAACTTTATGTTCAGTTTTTAAGTACGTGAATATGAGGACTGAATGTCTTATGGCATTTCTAATTTATCGGCATTCTTTGTGGTACAAATCTCCCCCTAATGCCGAAAATGTCCTTATATTAAATGTAATCAGCGTACGGGTTATAAGCTATTCTCCTGATAGGAGCTTGAGATATTCATGATTGACGGATAAATAAATAGTAATATCTCACATATATCCTATACGCTGGAGTGGTGATATTGATAATAACCAAAATATTGCAGATAGGAAATACTTGTTTCATTTCCAAGTACTTACTGCAAGGGGAAGCAGTATGATATGCAGTTGGAAAGATCTAGAATAGATCTGTGTGTAAGACCGCAGGTCTCCAACAAGATGTTGGAATATATTAAAATTCTGTATAAGTGGTCATTTGGATAGTTTGATTCTTTTGATAAATATATTAGCTACACCATTCTGGGTATGTATAAGGTATTTAGTAAAATTGTAATTGCTCTCAAAAGCGAGATTTTGATAATCTTAGCAATTAACCATCTGTTATGAATACCATGATGTACTGTATGACCCTGATAATGTTTGAATAGTCCAGATGTCAATTTTGAATACAAACAAGAATTTTGAGTGGCTAATTTGTAATTTTAAGGTGAGAGAACCTTAAAATTATTTTTCTCATGGCACATGTGGTGCACATAAAGTCTGATGACTTGAGATTTGCAACTTTTAAGTTGTGACCAACAGAATTGTTATTATTATTTTTTTCTTATCATACCTGTTCCAGGATGATGAAGGCAATCTTGCCAAGTCTTGAATTATCAAGGTTTTGAGATTGATCTTGTAACATAAGGTACGGGTTTTATGTATGTATAACATAATCCGAATGAAGGTATAATCAGAACACATGAGTGCATTCTGAACTATAATAATAGTATGGTTTTCATCGGACTATTTCCCGGAAATATAAATAGAATGTATAGAATATATTTTTACTCATATATTCATTGACATAGTATTTATGTTACAAATATCAAATATAAATTTATTGCAATATTATGTCTGATTCACATAATACAATATACATAGTCTGATAGACTTTTATTCTACATAGTCTTATAGACTTTATTCTACTTATTGTTATACAATATAACATTTTGTAGTATTTTTAATGGCTAAATGACATCAAGTGTTTACGGAGTTTAATTGAGGTCTCCAAAAACATCTTGGGTGTAGTCCACAAGCATGTCTTCATCGAGGATGATATCATCCTTTGGCTTGAATTCTTCAATAGAACTTTTAGATGGACCAACTTGAGAGTTGTCTTGTATGTCGTTGAAGTGAGCTTCAGCTTTGTTTCCATGAACTTGTTTGACTTCTTTGCCATACTTCATGTATAGTTCCACGAGGTGGTCGGGCATATTGCATTCATTAGTACGATGATTCGTACATCCACACCTTTGACAAGTTCGAGAGTTCTCAATTTGGTTATTTTTATTGAAATGACCATTGTTCGATTTCCACTTTCCCTTGAATTTTCGGAAGTTCCGTTTACGGTTTCCAAATTTACTAGTAAAATGAGCATTAGCATGTGCTTCAGGGATTGTCATGGCGCCCGTTGGGCGAGCATTGTGATTTTCCATGAGAAGTTCATCATGCTTCTCAGACTGAAGTAATGTGTATATAAGCTCAGAATACTTTGTGTATTTCTGTTGTCGATACTGCTGTTGCAATATCCTCATCGAGAGGTGGAAAGTGCATAAGGTTTTCTCTATTAAGTCCTCGTCTGAAACTGGCTTATTGCAAAATCTCAGTTTGGAATTAATCTTATGCACTGCAGAATTATATGCAACCACAGACTTAAAGTCCTGGAACCTTATGAGAGACCATTCTCTCTGGGCTTCTGGCAACATTACTGCTCTTTGTTGGTCATATCTCTCCTTGAGGGAGTTCCATAAGGCTAGTGGATCCTCCTCCATTAAATATTCACTTTTTAAATCAGGATGGAGGTGGTGCCTTATGAAATGCAATGCCACATATTTTACCACTTGTGTATTTCTGGAGCATTTTCAGGGGGTGTGACAATGCAAGGGCCAAGATTACGTCCAGTCAAATTTATTTTCATATCCATGGCCCATGATAGATAGTTACTTCCATCAACTTGTAGTTCTTGGAATTCTTTATTATTGATGCCAGCCATTTTTCCTGCATGTATAATCATGCATTTTATTAATTTTACTTGATAGTAAAATTATTTTGGTAAACAACAATTTTGTTCTAGAGGAACAATTTTAAGCTGATGCTTTTAAAACCAAATATGTGTAGATCTTCGAATTTCAAGTTAACACATTGTAGATAATCTCCATTTTACGGAGTACATCTCTCAGTACTAGGAAGCATAATCTGACGTATGTCAGTAGACGCCCATCTAGTACCCTGTGTTATACTTTGACTGTAATATATTTGGAAGAGCACTTTGGAGATAATCATTCATCGTAATGACAAATGAATATACCTCACAGTAATGGATAATCTGTATTTGTACAGTAGATGCCATTACCTTGTGATTCGCAAATATGATTCGAGATAGTCACATTTTTTATCTCTTAATGAGAAATTTGCACGAAATTTAAATTTCAAATGCAAAAATAAAATTATTGTACCAAATAAACATGTTATAATATGTTACATGCAAATATATTAATAACATGTCATGTACAGATTTGAAATTCAAATAGACATAAGGTCTAGAATATGTATGTACAAATCGGTACATTGTCAAACTAAATAAAGGACACTGAGGTTCCTAAGTATTGCACACGAATACAGATACAGTAGCATATTTGCAGCCTAGAAATATATTGGCTACTGCTAAAACGCCTAATTAAATCAACATGTTATTTATTAACACTAGTAGGGCACGTAAGGCCTTTTGGCCCACAAGCCTATGTCAGCACCGCTTGGAGTCGTGGACCAGCAGGTCAAAAGGGGATCGTGGGGGAGTGGATAACGAATCAGTTCCAGCGTCTCCTCCTACTACCGCTCCCCTGCTCCATGCCGGTGCTCACGGGCAGTGCCATCAGCGGCGGCTGGCCCCCTCCAAGGAAGAGGAGGGGCGGTTGGTGGTGGCCTCGTCGAGGCGGAGCCCTTTCAGGCGGTTGGTGAGGCCGAGGAGCGCCGGGGACCACGTCTCGGCGCGGATTTCGGCGGGGCGTGTCGCCATGGCCGACGCGAAGGTGCGGAGGAGGACGCGAGCCTCCGGAGAGGGCGTCGGGATGTCGATCAGCGCGGCGTCCTGTTCTCCTCTGCCTGGGCGCGGAGTACCGGGGCGGCCGGTGCGGGAGCCACGATCTCGACCTCCTGCATCTCTGCCCCCGGCTGGATCGCGTTGGGTGGCGAGGAGAACTCCGGCACGGTGTCGTAGGCGAAGTCGTGCTCTGGGTCGTCGATGAGTTGCTCGGATTTGAGTAGTTCATCGGCGTCCACAGAGGCGTTGGAGGCAGAGGCCTCGTCCTCGTTCAGAGCATCGACCAGTTCTTCCGCGGCGACCTCCGGCACGGCTACAACGGCTGGTTCGGCAACGGCCACCTGGTGGTGGCGCTGTACCCAGCGGTTGCCACTATGGTGGCGCCAGGGCCTCGAACGGTTGCCGCTGCGGTGGCAGGGCCGGTCCTGAGATTTTGGAGGCCCGGGGCGAAACTAAAATTTGGGGCCCTCAATATAGAAATATGTTTTCCATGTAACACTTAAATGCATCCAAGTAGCACGTAATTATTTTAAAATTTTCTTCTAACATTTGTCGATGCAAAGTCACCTATCAAAATATATGTTTTCTTCTTGCCAGGCAGTTTAAAAATTCTCATTAATTGGTTGATCGCTCTTCCTCCAACGCCGACTCATCAATTTGGCTTTATCGAAACATCGGGATTACTTCTGAAATTTTGTGAATATTTTCTCCATGTGATTATACGAAGTTGTCAACGCGTTTTGCTCTTTTAGTTTTTGCATTACCAAGTGATGTATTGGACGACTTCGATGAATAATGGTGGGAAAAAACACGTCAAATATTGAAAATGAATGGTAGTATCTACGCATCATGTATGCGAAGGTAGAAATTAGCGATTAGGAAATAATAATTATATACCTCTGATTGGTCAAATCAGTTATTTGCACACTCGTGTACCACGTCGACGCGCCCGGAGACAGGAATGAAAAGAGGCAAAACGGTGTGGCATATTTTGGAGATTGGAGGCCTCTAGAATTGAAATCGACGAACCAACTTGGAAGACGAACGGAACCCAAGTCGCTGCGACGGTTGCTCGTGCGTGTGGGTTCTGCTTGCAATTGCTAGCGATGAAATCTGATACCATGGGCCACGTCCTCAACAGCCACAGCCCATTGCCTTTTTTCTGCTTTTATTATGGCCAATACTAGTCAGTACCATACGTATATACATACTTGGGTGGGCCCCTAAATTTTGGGGGCCCGGGGCGGCCGCACACCCTGATCCCCCATCAGGACCGCCCCTGTGCGGTGGAGGCGGAGGCCACCTCCAGGGCCGTATCGGCGGCGGCCGTGGACAGCATATGGTGCCCTGCGGTGGCGGAGGCCACCGTTTCTGTCCGGGCGACGCTGCTGGCGACGGCGGCCGTGGACACCATATGGTGCCCTGCGGTGGCGGAGGCCACCGTTTCTGTCCGGGCGACGCTGATGGCGACGGCCGGGGTTGATGCGGCGACGGGCGGCGACAGGACCGAAGGTCCGGCGAGCGGGGCGATACTGTCTTGCGACAAACCTTGCAAAGGCAAAGGCTAGTTCCGGCAAAGTTGCCATCCTTTCTCACCTTTCTTCTTCTGGCCTGTGCTCTCTTCTCAGAGCGAAGCGTGCTTGATAACGTGAGAAGAAACGAGAGAGAGTGGAGCGAATGATTGATTTTATTGATGGTACTGTGGGGTATATATAGTACCCGAACAGTCGTGTTACATGGTCGGTTACAGTGTTTGTGTCTCTTCGGTGGACACAGCGTTTGGACAACGCCAAGTTTTCTAACTGCCTAAGTAGCCTATATCTAAAGCTACTTGTTAACTGTTGTTAACTGCTAACTTGTTTCTAACAGTAGAAATTCAGCGCTGCGGCTTTGCTAGCCTGTCATGAATACACCAGCCATTTTGCGTTATATCAACATTTGCACATTGGACCCCGTGCATCTGATCCAGAATTTTACTCGTGGTGTTTAACTGTTACGATAGCTAGCATGGATGGATAAAGGATTCAGGTACAGACATTGTAGAATGTGTTCCTTCCAATGAATATGTAGGAGGAGTTTGAAGTGACACCGACTATCCGGCCATGGGTCTTCTGAAGAACTGATAACGGCTTGTAGTTGTGTACCATCAGTGTTCTGAAGTTGATCACGTCCTCCACCTCTTCGAACCTGCAGACCTGCCAAATCGACGCGTTGTTCACCAGGTGGTCCACTGCAGTGTCATGCACATCAAAAACCAGTTCCAGTGAATTCGTTTATACACTTGCCTCAGAGAACGTATTTCCGAAAAAAAATTAGATTAAAAAGCACGTATGGCCTCGTTAATCCATTTTTTCAGAAAATTGCTAGTTCTCAGAACGTTTTGATCATGCGTGTCATTCAGGTCAGACTTACATCTTCCAAAGTAGGCAACTGTTGTTAAAATATAAAGCCTAGCCCTTTCCATCAGTTCGGACTTTTGGGATAATTGGCTAGTGCATCAATTCACTATGGTATCAGAGCCAGGTGGTCTGAAGTTCAAACCCCGGCTAACGCGCTATTTAATATAAAAATAGTTGCGCCCTCCTATCTATCCCACGTCTAAGGTCTTCCCGTTTGTCCAGCCTAGACGTGAGGGAGAGTGTTAAAATATAAAGCCTAGCCCTTTCTATCAGTTCGGATTTTTGGGATAATTGGCTAGTGCATCAATTCAATAACTGTGTCGTCGATGAACTTCTGGCAGTCATCAGGCTTGGAGACGTCAGCCGGCAAGACTAGGACGCGCTGTCGGCGACCTCCTGGAGGCTCGCCTCCCTTCTGGCCACCAGCGCCAGGTAGGCTCCTCTCTTCGCATACTCATAAGCCACGTGCTACAATCACAAGTTTATACATAACTACGCACAACTCATAACATGCTAAAATCGAACGTGTGGAAATTCAGTTAAGTTTCTCAATGTGAATTTCGCGAACAAAAAAGTTTCTCAATGTGAAGTTGTAAACAGACCAAGCCAACTTTGAGGAGTCTCGGAGGGATCTGGGATGTATGTGTACATACCTCGCCTATGCCGGAGGAGGCGCCAGTGATGAGGACGACCTTGCCGGAGACGTCCTCGGGGAAGACGGAGCAGAGGAAGGAGGTGGTGAGCTTGTAGACGTAGTAGGCCGGGAGGAAGAGCACGAGCGGCGCGGCGAGCGCCAGCTCCAGCGCCAATCCGGCGAGCTTGCTCATCAGCATCGTCGTCGGCGCCCCTTTATTTGATTTACACTGCCGCAGTATGTTATGGACCCGCGCACAGCGGTGCGTCGTATATGCCGGCATGCGTTTTCAGCGGCGCAGGAGACGCGTGGAGAGAGGTGGAGAGCACGCGGATCGCCATCTGAGTGGCTACTTGCCGCCGTGCTGGTGCAGCGCCACCGTCCGAACAATGTTGCATGTTTTACCCCGGAAAACACATTTTTCTCCCGAGTTCCAATGTTCCCTCGGTCAAAAAAATTTAAAAATCATATTTTAAAGTGTTTAAAATTCTGAAATAATCATGCATGTTGCTAATGATGTATCCCACAAACGTGCAAATTTTTTATTTGAAATACTTCATATTCTGTGCTACACAAAAATAACAAATCTTGTATATTTTGGTGATTTAAAAGTACGTACATTTAGATCCATACATTTTTCATTTTTATGTAGAACAGAATATAAAATATTTCAAACCGAGAATTTGCACGTTTGTGGGATATATCATTTACAACATGCAACATTTTTTCTAGAATTTTTTAAAACTTATAAATATAATTTTTTATTTTTTAAAACTAGAGGGATCGGTGGAGCCCGGGAGGAAGAACTCTACCGGTTTTACCCTTCCTTCGCACGTCACGCTAAAAATCGCCAAACGCCTCCTCGCTTGCGGTGGCTTCCACGACATCTGTCCCGCGCTTTTGATTAACGAACCTTATGTCAACAAAATGGAGATCAAAATTAGTGTTGGAAAAGGATTAAAGCCTTGACTACTTTGACCATGCTCGTCTTTGAGAAATTTGGAAGAAGAAAAATGGTAGTCTTCCGTCATCATGCCACCGCATCCAGTGTTATCATTGCAAAAAATAAAGAGAAGGACAAAATATGGTGATGGGCGGAGCTAAGTTTTTGAATAATGTAACGCCGGAGGAGTTGGATTTTGTGAAAGTCTTAGAACATGTCCTAAGCAATAACATTCTTAATTCTAAAACTTATTAATTAATTAAGATGACAAATATTTTGCCTCGTTTAAAACAATCTCACCAGTTCATTCAAAATCCACGTAACCGCATTTCCATTTGTATCCTTTATTTTGTTCACGAGTTTGAGTGAGAAATATGGAGATCACTTATTTATGCCAAATCTTTCTTTTTATTTATGTGTTCGCAAATTATCCAAAATCCACCTAAGGACGTCCCTATTTGCATATTCATTTGCTTATTATCCGCTGCGACGTAGGCAACTTGTTCGTAAAGCCCACATGTTAGCTAGCTAGCCCTGTTTCACCCAATCTCTCTCCCTCTCTCGGTCAGCACCTATCTATCGTCAGCACGCGTCCTCGTCGGCTAGCGCCACACTCGCCCACCTTCACACCCATCCTGGATTGGCTGCCTCCGCATGTATCCACCGTGTTCCGTGCCCAAGCGCGAGCTCGGTCTATGGATCGAGCAGCTCCTTCCGCACCCAATTTCCCGCCACCGCCATGGGAGCCTGCAAGAGACCACCTTGAGCTCGACTGGCTAATCGATCCCTCGTGCACTGGCCGCGTTCTCAGTCGACGTCATCTACCTAGCTCGACAATTGAAACCATAGAGACGACAACCTAGAGGGGTGGTGGTGAATAGGCTTCTATAAATTCTAATCTTCTTTTCCAAGTTTTAAGGTATGCAGATACATAATTTGAGCATAACAATTAAATGAAACACCCTATATGATAATAATAAGATACTTCAAACACGAAGACTATCACAAATACATATAAACAAGTGAAAGATCTCACACAGAAATAATTAGGAACACAGAGACGAAGTTGTAACCCGTTGTTCAATTCCTTGGGATAAAACTTCATCACCGTTGGAGAGTTGCAGGATACCACGAAGGACACTCGTATGCCACGAAGCCTCACCTTTTTCTTCTTGAGGCTCCTCCATGAAGTAGGAGCTCAATCACTAGTGATATATTTCGAGTCAACCTCCAACCTGAAACTTCCAGGCGACCTAGCACGCCTAGTCGCCTAGTGTTTCCTAACAAACTCATGAGTAACAAGCACCTTGATAAACTCAAGGGAAATCACTTTTGGCACGGTAAAAACGTACACCAAGATCTCCTATTTCTTTTCCCAAAGTGATTTGTATTTGGTTGGTGGGATCGGGAGATCTTGAAGATTTTGGGGTTCGCGTTAATGGTGGAGGAGAGCATAAAATGCATCGTCCGATGTGTAATCCGAAGTTATCTGGAACTAGCGCCGGACATTGGACACAATTCTGGGTCGAGCACCATACCGTCTCTGGACTGGTCTAGACGCTACTGGACTCACGCGGATGTCTGATGTCCACCCACAGTTCATACCGGGTTCTGGTCCCAGTTACGGTTTACTCCAGTTCTAGACCGTGGAGGCAATTTCTAAAAGTGACCAGCATTCCAAGAAGTTCATATGCAACTCTTTATTTTTGTGGATGCATAAGAAGTGGGATAGGTAAATGTGTCTGATATGAGTTCAACGCCATCAAGCTCATCAAGAAACCCCTCTTAATAGTGTGGTACGGCTACATATGTGTGGAAGGTACAATATCAAGGGGGAAGCTCCGGATTGATGGCATCATCCCGAGCGAGGAAATTGCGGAAGCCTTGAAGAGGCTCATGGGTTATGATGTCGACGAGTGCATGAGGATGAGTGCTTCAGTTCCAAAAGTCTTCCAAGGCACAACAGAAGTGGGTGGTTCCTCGTACAACGATATTACATCTCATCAATTACACTTAACAGTTCAAGAACTATATTGTTGTTTGAGACTTCTGACCGAAGTAAAGTGTATGGTCTGTACTTCATTTCACAACGTAGGTGGTCGGCCTCCGCCGTTGCATTGAGGTGTTAGGGTGTCGGCTTTGTTTGCTTGGGCGACCTGGTCGTCGACTCATGTGGGCCGGCCTAAGGGCCAGGGTGGTGCGTTGTGTTTTGTATGGTTTTCGGCCAATTTTACTTATAAACTGTTCAACTTTTTTTCGACGTGGTCGCTAATTCGCCGTTGATTGTATCTAGGAAATTGTGGAAGCCTTGAAGAGGCTCATGAGTTATGATGTCGACGAGAGCATGAGGATGAGTGCTTCAGTTTCGAAAGTCTTCCAGGGCACAACAGAAGTGGGTGGTTCCTCGTACAACGATATCACATCTCATCAATTACACTTGACAGTTCAAGAACTATATTGTTGTTCGAGATTTCTAACCGAAGTAAAGCGTATGGTCTGTACTTCATTTCACAATGTAGGTGGTCGGCCTCCACCGTTGCATTGAGGTGTTAGGGTGTCGGCTTTGTTTGCTTGGGCGACCTGGTCATCGACTCGTGTGGGCGCGACCTAGGGGCCGGTGTGGTGCGTTGTGTTTTGTATGGTTTTCAGCCAATTTTACTTATAAACTGTCCAACTTTTTTTCGACGTGGTCACTAATTCGCCGTTGATGGTATCTTCATTGATACACTGGCTCGCTCCCCTCCCGTCCCCGTGAATGAGCTGCCTTCCATTTCCGTCAAATGACCCGGCTTCTCCTGTCTCTTCCATCGTCCGGTCTCGCTTTCCTCCCTATGCTCCCGCGGCCTAGGTTCGAAAAGAAAGGAATGGAAATTTCTATTGGAAAGGAAAGAACATACTGGTGGCAGATTTATCATCCTGTGATCTTTCTGGTGTAGTTTGGTTCCGTTCGTGTCACTGAAGTTTTTCGCTGTACAAATAAAAGGAATCCTCTAATATGCAGCAGGAGAGCAGTCGTAGTTCAGGGAAATAAGAATCTATGTCCAACTGTGGGAACACTTCAGTAACATTTTTACAAAAAAGAGGGCCGTGGAGGAACAACAAAATTGAATTGAATCTTTAAAATCTGTTTGCGAGTAAATTATTAGTTTGTTCAGCAAAACATTCAGAGACCACCAAGACAGGCCATGAAAAATTCTGAATCTGTGCCCAACTGTGGGAACACTTCAGTACCATTTTTACAAACAAGTACAGTGGCAGAAGACGAGCTCTGGCAAGTGATAACTAACAAAAGCACTGGAACAAACTGAATTGACCAATACCACATATGACTTCAGTATCACTGGTGCAAGTAAAATGGCAGAAAATGAGTGGTGACAAGTGAAAACTACAAGTAGAAACATGAGCAAATACTCATGAGAACAAATATAAACGTGTAATGACATGAACTGGAGAACCACTTGGAAAAAATGTGTGTCACTAATAGTAGCATTTGTTGTTACACCCGGGTGTATCCAAGAGTTGAGCAGAACAATAACAAAAAAACACACGTAAAAGAATAGCAGTTGCTACACGAGCATGGTGTATCTATCAATTGGCAGAGTAAGTAAACCAAAGCTTTGTTGATTCGAAAGAACCTAAGATGACTAGGCTACTGCGGGAGGGTGCAGTGCCACGCGCCCAAACTGGTGGCCGGAATACTTCCTGTACACGGCCTTTAGCTTGCTCTCAGGGGCGGCGGCGTGCGAGGCGACAAGGACCTTGGCAGGCTCCCTGAAACAACCAACAGGCACAAACAGATATGAGTTTCCTAATTCATGTAGACAACCAAGTTAATTCATGTAGACAGCCCACATCCAACTGAAGAAGGTACAGATGGAGGAGGAGTGGAGGACTTACATCAGCTGTAGTTCGTTGTAGCCGCTGTGGTGCTTCAGGGTCCCTGTCCAAACGGGACTCTTCTTCAGTGTGCACCGAGCAGCGTACACGGCAGAGGCTGCCAGCAGCGACGGGCAGAGTGAGACCAGCTCGTACTCCATCAGCGCCATCTCGGCGAAGAAGAACACCATGTGCTCCTGCTCCTTGTCGCTCCCGGCGGCCTTGACGAAGCGCAGCAGGAAGACGTACAGGGTGGGAACAGTGAGGTTCCACGACATCCTGTTCAGGATGCACTTCTCCATGCCGAGAATGTGCTGCCGCGAGTACGCGTTGTCTGAGATGTGAATGAAATCGCTGACCTGCAGCAAACACACTTGAGGATTCAGAGTTCATTCACAGACATGAGCAGCAGATGAAAACGAAAGGGACTTCAGGATTCAGAGTTCATTCACAGACATGAGCTGCAGATGAAAACGAAAGGGGGTGAAAAGGCTTTACCTCGGGCGCCCACATTTCCTCGTACTTGGTGGCTATGAGCATCGCTGCGACCCCGACGAGCTGCAGATCCCGTCGAGGCACCGCCTGCATGGAGAGGAACCTGTCGATGATGTAGACGGTGAGGTAGAAACTCTCGGGCATTAGCTCAAACTTGTGTGCCACATCTACGAGCCAGTCGACGAGGATGGCCCTCATCTTGGGGTTGATCTCGGGCTGGCTCCCCATGTACAGGACCGGCCGGCTCTCATGCTGCAACACGACACAACTCATACAGACCGGTGAGCAATTTCAGAACAGTTCTCTTTAACAGTCATGCTGAAGAGGGAAGGAGGATCGTAGTAACCTGAGCTGTCTTGTAGTAACTGTATATGTCTTGGATGTAGTCGACAACAGCCAGCTCGTTGTCACCGTCGAGCTTGTCGATGTCTTCCACGAGCTCATTTGCCTTGTGACTGAGGCCACAGGCTTCCTGCCATTGACAAGAACATACAAGCAGAGAGGATTCATACAGTGAAAAGGAGCAGTACATCACACAGGTATCGCGTTGGATCGATCGGGTCACGGAGCTCACCTTGGAGCGATGCGAGAGCACCGAGGTGATAGTGTTCACCAACTTCTGTCTGGGGAGCTTGTGGGCGGCGGCGCCCACCGGCGGCGCCCTGTTCTCGTCGGAGCCGGTGTTGATGGTCTTGGCAGCCTGCTCAGGACGAGGGGCGGGCTTGAGAACCTTCTTGGCCGCCGGCTTCAGGGCGGCAGGAGGAGCATTCTGCAAACCATCACACCAATTTGGAATCAACACCTTGGAAGGACAAAGATTAGGTACGCAAGAACTGCAGGAGCGGGGGAAAAGGGCGCTTGTCCGTACCTTGTTCTTCAAGAGCTGGGCGCCGAAGCTCCTGGTGATCGGGCGACTGATCCCCTCCGGCACCTGAATTTTCCTGTCACAGACGAGGATTCAGGAATCAGGACACGGAATGCAAGAAAGAAAGAAAGAAACAAGACGGGAGTTGATTTCTTCTCTTACCCCTCCTGGGCATGGGCGTGGAAAACGTTGCCGATATCTCCAAGCGGTTGCCGAGTTCGGCCGGCGGCGGCGGCGGCCATCAGCTTTCCTGTCGGGACTCCTGCCCGATCATCAAAAAAAAAAAAAGTCAAGAATTGCTGATGAACGAATCTGGCAAGAAGGGAAAGAAATAAAGATCAAAAGCTCGCACTAGACGGCCCTGGAAACACGAAAAATCCGTTCTTGGCAAAGGATTCGTCTGAAGAACAGGTCAAGAACTCGAACAGAACAGGACGGACCACCTCAAAACCCAAAATTTTCTCCAAGACAAGAATCGCACGACAGCAGAACGAGGAACAGATCAAAAAGGTCGGAATAAATTCCCCACCCGGCTCTCAAAGATCTTGCCGCCCACAAGAAACCCCACGACGCAGGCAGGAGCAGGACCAAACCAAGAACGAGCGATCTCCACAAAGAAACGGCGAGAAATCGCAAGAAAGGAGGTTTCGGGCTCGCTCACCTCGGTTCGCCGGCTGCGGAGCGGCAGCCGCGGCCTGGTGATGCCTCGTCGCCATGGGTTTATTCTGCCCGGCGAGGTGCGAGTTCTTGAGAGGAAGGCGACGGAAAGCAGCGAGCGGGCTCTCTCTTCCTCCTCCTCCGATCGATTCCTCTCTGCTACTGCTACTTCTTGCTCTCGGTGGGGGATTGGATTGGGGGACTAGGTCACAGGAGAGATGAGGGGGAGGGCCGGAGCTTTATTTCAGAGCGGGCGGCTCCAGTGATCGGGAGACGAGAGCTGGGATGGAGGCGGCGGACTGGGGCAGGAAAACTAGCCGTTGGGGCTATGTGCTATGGATGGAAAGTTTGCAATTTTCCGTGTATCTGGCTTACGCAATACTCCGTCCGTCTCTTGTTTTTCTTTCTCCTACGTGTGGACGCGGTGAAAAGTAAACAAAGGGAAAATCTATTTTACACGTCAAAAAAAATTTGAATTTCTTCAGAAAAATGAATACTCGAGTTTTTTTTGAATTTATGAATACTCGAGTTTTGAACTTTTGATACGTGCGTGGTCCGTCTGAGAAGCTGGACTACATGTCATGGCATTGGCACCTGAACGCTGGAACGGGATTGTACTGTAGGGAAACAAATCCTCCGATGTAAACTACCGTGCGGTGGGTTCACTCGCATGTGGCCCCACCACTCAGTGACTCCGGCAGCGGAATATTTCTATAAAATACTACATCTGTTTCATAAATTTGTCGTTGTTTTAATTAAGTTAAACTAAAATCACGGAAAAAATTATGAAATGAGGGAAGTATTGTTTTCAGACGCTTTGCGTAGTTGTTGGCACGATAGACGATAACATGTTAATGTCCGCACGTTGGACCATAAATCCTTATTTTCTGTTCGACGAGACGATTGAAGGCATGCCTCTGGTCCCACCGCCCATCCCTCGACCACCAACATCCACGTCGACCTACCGACAACCTGATGTTGTCGCACGGGGCGATGATAAGTCCTTATGTTCGAGCGGATAAAGATAACCCCTAGCACTAGTAGTCGTGGTCGGTCTGGCCTCTTCTTCCTCCTCTCGACCCCCTATATTATGTCAAAACAGGCTACGCCAGTGTTGTTTTTTGGTCGAAAAATCACTTCCCAACCCACGGATTTCACCAAGAGGAAGGGGAGGCACGGAGATCCCGATTTGTTGATGGGATAGCTCGTGGAGGCGTGATCGGGTGGAGCAATGGTAGATAGTGGTGGTGTGTGGTGGCGCCTACACATGAGGAGCAGCGTCTTACAGTGTTGTGCTGGCGGTGCTAGTTTGAAGCACAGACATACGGGCTTCACATACATGATACATCAAGGGCAAACGCTAATCACTAGTTAATTTAGATTTAGTGTTCTTCGGGTTGGCATCTGGATGTGATCTGTTTGGATTAGTGTATATGTATGTGTAGCATAGATGTTTAGATAATGGATATGACACTCGCTCCATTGGACTAGGTATTTTTTATGTAATTTGTAGGTGGTCCGTGTAGCAACAGTGGAACATGGGTTCCCCTTATACTGCCAAAGTGGGTCCACCACCTATGGGCCCACCAAGAAGATGGACAAGGCCAAGTGACAAGACCGGTAGACGGGTCCGCCCATCTACCTCGCGGGAACCTAGCAAGCTCGACATCGACATCCTGCGGCTAAGGATCGGGGACCCTCCGGGGTCACCTTCCACCAAGGCAACAAGTCAAGGCACCCGAGAGTCCGAGCGCCCGGCAGGAGGCCAGGCTCCCTCTCGGGTCCGTCTCCGTACAGCGCCACACGCCAGCACGTGCTAGAAGCTCGTAGATGCTCGTAGAAGGCTTGGGCGCCAAGACGAAGGACGCGACCCAGTGACGTCGCCATAGAGCGTGGTCGGTGGGGGAGTCAGTCCCTGTCCACCCCACTTTCCCTAAAGGTGGACGACCCCCACCTAACAGCGGAGAACACTTGGAGGAGAAGATGCCACGTCGCTTCCAAAGACCACCGGGGGGTTTTCCCACCTAAAACCCCCCACGCTCCTCGCGTGACCCCTGTGGCATCCCCTTAGCCTATAAAAGGAGGACCAAGGCCACCGAGGAGAGGGGGATGGATTAGATCGGAACCAAGGCAGAGCACCAGCAAGATTAGCTAGGGCTGAGAGGTGATCTCCTCCGGGTAGGATCTGCTCGTCGTCTACCTCTAGCCGATACCCTGCCGGGTACACACCCGTGACCACCCTTGTAAGCTACACCATGATGAACAGCTCAATCCAGACATGCAGGAGTAGGGCTTTTTGCCTCCGGGCGGCCTAAATCTGGGTAAACTCTCTGCGTCCCTGTGTTGTTTGCTTGAACGTCGGATCGAAGATCTCGACGTGGTTCACTTGGGTGGGACGTCTTCCAGCCTCCTTCGCGCCCCGTGCCGAACCTAAAAAGGGGGTATCCTTTACCTCCGGTGTCCGTCTGCCGAGACATGACATCTGGCGCGCCAGGTAGGGGGCGCAGGCGCTGGATTCGTCTTCATCAACCTCAAGATCATCATCGTCAAGATCTACTTCGAGCTCTTCTTCAAGCATGCCACCGAAGAAGAAGGTCGACGCTACGGCCTCCAAACCCGTCTCTCCCTCGCGCACTCAGGCTTCCGTCGACCGCTGTGCTGCGTAGACATGCCAGAACATTCCTCCGCCTCCACCTCCTTTGGAAAAGGAGGTGCCGGAGGGAGCCAACGTGGACAAGAACGGCGAGCCTGAAGGCGCGGCGGCCCCAAGAAACTCCGTCAGGCCTCCTCCTCCTCGCTCTGGAGGGGAGAAGAGCGTCGGCAATGGCGCTGGCAAGGGACCTGCCACTGGAGAGGGGAACAATGACATCCCCGCCAGCGAAGATCCACGAGGTGCAAAGAGCAAGTCTTCCACGCACCTGCCCACGGGCGGGCGAGCTCGCCATGACGCCCTTGTCACTGCCAAGGTCCTGATGCAGTTTCCCCCGAGCACCGACGACCCCAAGGTCTACCAGGAGTGGAGGACCCGTGTGGAGGCACTTCTCGACTTCGCCGACCGTGGCCCTGAACTAGAGCCTACCCGTGCTTCCATTGTCAACAGACCTGGAGCAGGAAGAGACAAGACACGCGAGCCCCGGGGTCAGCCATGAGGCGAGCGCCAAGGTGAGACACAACCTCCACGCACGGCTCCTCCGATGGCTGATCGGCTAAACCGCGAGCGCGGCAAAGCCATCTCCGTCGGATCTTCCACCACGCGCAACCAAGATCTCCGGGTCGATCTCAACAACCGCCAGAACGAGGACATGCACACTCGCATCGAGCACCGCCGTGAGCGCCACCGCCGGGAAGATCGGGACGACGACATCGCTGAGGGCTGCCTCACCCTCTCCCCTGAGTTCCGTCAGGTCTACTGGCCCAAGAAGTTCAGGATTGACGTCCTTCGCTACGACGGCACTACGAACCTCCAGGACTTCCTGCAGCTCTACTCCCTCGCTGTTGTGGTCGCCGGGGCCGACGAGATCATGATGGCCAACAGGTTCCCGTTGGCTCTGAAGGGAGATGCCCAAACATGGCTTCTCAACCTTCCCAAGTGCTCCATCCGCTCCTGGCGGGCAATGAAGGAACAGTTCCTAGGGGCTTTCCAAGGCGGATAACAGCGCCAGGGGGCGCCCAGCGACCTCCACGACTTCAAGCAGCTTCCGGGTGAAACTCTTCGCAAGTTCATACAGCGCTTCACCCAGAAGACGAACACGATACCCTCCATCAAGGAGGAGTTGGTGATCTCTTCTTTCCACGCCAACGTCCGCAACACCCGAATGCGCGAAAAGTTGAGCACCCACTACATCGAGACTACCCGTGAGCTCTGGGAGCTTGCGGACCAGTGCGCTCGAGCGGAGGAAGGAGTCAAGTTCCCCGGGGAGGAGGAACCCGAGGACAAGACTGCTCCTGCCAAGAACAAGAAGCGGGACTCAGGACCCGACAAGCGCGTCTTCATCACCGATCCCCTTTCCAAGAAGGCCAAGTCTATTTCGACCTCTGAAGGAGAAGAAGACCCTTGGTGCCACATCCACCCTGACGGCAACCATGCGCTCAAGGACTGCCGCCAGATCAAGTACCTCGCGCTGCGGGAGCAACACCGAGCTGACGGGACCAACCCGGATGGCTGCTTCAGCTGCGGCCTCAGCGGGCACATCGCTCGTGACTGTCCCACGGGTCGCCAAGGCGGAGGCGGCCGTGGGTGGGGTCGCCAAGGCGGTGGCCGCGGGGGCCGAGGAGGAGGACGTGGCGGCCAAGGCGGTCGCAGACAAAACAACCAAGAGGCCGCCCGTGACAACAACGGGAGGCTCCGGCCCCTCAGGACGGCAACAATGGGAAGTTCCAAGAGGTCAACGGAGTGGTGGCATGCATCCACGGAGGAGCTTCTCTGCCTCCCTCCAATGGCACCTGCAAGATACTTGTCCGGGAGCTCAATGCGGTTGCATCTGTCCCGCCAAAGCCCCTGGACTTATCTAACCAAGTCATCACCTTCGATCCAGAAGATCACTCTGACCGTGTCTCCGGGGTAGGGACCCTGCCTTTGATCGTGTCGCCCATCATCCACAACTACAAGGTTACCAAGATGCTGGTCGATGGGGGGTCCATCCTCAACCTGCTGACGGCGAAGGTTCTGGCTACTCTGCAAATACCCCCCTCACGCCTCCGGTGAACGCTTTTTTGAAAGGAACGCTTTTCTCCCGCCTACTGGAAAGCAAGACACCGGCGCGTTTCAAGGCGTGAACGGGAGCGTCACTCAGCCGCTGGGGAAGATCACTCTCCCGGTCACCTTTGGTGAACCCGAGAACTTCCGCACCGAGGACATCGTCTTCGACATCGCAGACACGCCACTACCTTACAACGGCATACTCGGCCGACCTGCTCTGGCCAAGTTCATGGCCGTGTCCCACTTCGCCTAAAACATGATGAAGATCCCGACAGCGTGGGGTGTGATCAAGGTCAAGGCCGACGTCGACGACGCTATCTTCTGCGTTCAGAGGCTGAACCAGATGGTGGCGGCAACATCGGACGTCCGTCAAGATGTACAGGAGTTTGATGTCGGTGCATTCCCCGGGGCAGTGAGTATCCCGGGGGCTCGAGTTCAACTCCCCCCAAGAAGGCACCTTTTCACGGCGACCCGCAGATGACCAAGAAGGTGGCGCTGACAAGCGATGGGAGCCGCACCATCACCATCGGCGCACGCCTCACCGACAAATAGGAAAGCACGCTCGTCGCCTTCCTCCGGGAAAATTCTGATGTCTTGCCTAGGAAGCATCAGGTTTACCCGGTGTACCAAGGGAGGTGATCGAGCACAAACTGGCGGTGAGCACGGATGCTCGGCCCTTGAAGCAAGTTCTGCGGAAGCAGAGCAAGGAAAAATTGGAGTTCATCGTTGCTGAGATCGACAAGTTGCTAGAAGCTGGTGTCATCAAGGTGGGTCCTCACCCAACCTGGGTGGCCAACCCGTGGTGGTACCAAGGCCATGACCATCAAGTTGCGGCTCTGTGTGGATTTCACAGACCTGAACAAGGCCTACCCCAAGGATTCATTCCCACTGCCGCGTATCGACCTGATCGTGGATTCGACGGTCGGGTGTGAGTTGCTGTGCTTCTTGGATGCCTTCTCCGGGTACCATCAGATCATGATGGCAGTGGAAGATCAAGAAAAGACGGCCTTCATCACTCCCAAGGGTTGCTTCTGCTACACCCGGATGCCTTTCGGCCTCCGGAACGCCGGCGCTACCTTCCAGCGCGCCATGCAAGCATGCCTGGGCTCTCAGATGGGTCGCAATGTCGAGGCGTACATCGACGACATCATGGTCCGGACCCGGTACAAGGACTGCCTCATCCAAGACTTGCACGAGACCTTCGACAACCTCTGCCGGGTCAAATTCAAGCTCAACCCCGACAAGTGCGTGTTCGGGGTCCCATCTGGCAAGCTGTTGGGTTTCCTGATCTCACATCGGGGGATTGAGGCCAACCCCGACAAGATCAAGGCCATCGAGCGCATGGAGGCGCCCGGCGGGTCAAGGACGTACAGCGCCTCAACGGGTGCATCACTGCACTCGGGCGCTTCATCTCAAGGCTTGGGAGCAGGCTCTACCTTTATTCAAGCTGCTCAAGAAATCGGGCCCCGTGGAGTGGACCCCCGAGGCAGAAGAAGCTCTTCAGTCTCTCAAGCGCTACCTCGCCTCTCCACCCATCCTCGTGGCCCCGACGGAGAAGGAGCCCCTGCTACTGTACATCGCTGCCACCAACCAGGTGGTCAGCGCTGTGCTTGTAGCGGAGCGTGACTCTCCTCCAAAGAAGTCAAGCAAGACCAAGGGCAAGCGTCCCGGGAACACCCTCCCGAGGCAACCAAGCAAGAAAAGGTAGCCAGGTGACCAGGGGTCTGAAGATCCTGACGTCAAACTGGCCCTGCCCACTGATGCCACGCTCACCATTGCTGAGAGTGGAGAACTTCACTCTGAAGGAACATCGCTGGGGGCTACTTCACCCCACCTCAAGACGTTGAGAACGTGGAGGAAGCTGAGCCCGACGAGGACTCGGTGACCCGCAAGGTGCAACATCCGATCTACTTCATCAGCTCGGTGTTGCGCGACGCCTGGGAGCATTATCCCATGATGCAGAAGCTATTGCTGACAATCCTCATTGCCTCCCGCAAGATGAGACCCTACTTTGAAAGTCACCCGATCACGGTGGTGTCGAAGTACAACCGAGAAGCCCGCTGGAGAACCCACTTGCCACCAGACGCATGCATCTCATTGTGGGCTATGGAGCTTCGAGGCTTTGGCCTCAAGTTCGAGCACACAAACAACATCAAGAGTCAGGCGCTAGCTGACTTCACAGCGGAGTGGACCGAGACGGCATTCGATGGCCCGGATGAGGAAACTTGCCTCCCCGGGAAGGAAGATCCTAGTGCCTGGGTAATGTACTTTGATGGCTCTTACACCAAAGGGCAAGGAGGTGCCGGAGTCATCTTGATTTCGCCAACTGGTGACCGTCTGAAGTACGTCGTCCAGATGCACTACCAAGAAAACATCTCGAACAACACGACGGAGTACGAAGGCCTGCTTGCGGACTTCATGCTGCCATCGGCCTCGGAATCAACAAGCTCATCGTCAAGGGTGACTCTCAGCTAGTCATCAAACAAGTGAACAAAGAGTACGCCTGCCCCCAGATGGCACCGTACGTCGAGGAGGTGTGGAAGCTCCAGCGGCGCTTCGACAGCTTCACGGCCGTGTACGTCCCACGGGAAGAGAACACGTCCGCTGATGAACTATCGCAGCTGGCTTCCAAGCAAGAACCAGTGTCTCCCGGGATCTACATCGAGGTGCTCAGGCAACCTTCGATTCCTCCCGAGAGGCTCAAAACAAGATCTGCATCGACACCAGGGGCTGGCGACCCTTCTACATCGACAACACGGGTAGCCAGCCCGGAAGCTCAAGACCCGGCAGTGCCTAGGTCAGGGAAGTTCTACTTCCCTCCGATCAGATGGTACTACCGGTGGAAAGAACCCACCCACCCTGGGCCCTGGACATCATCAAGTACATGACGGAGCATGCCCTTCCGGAGAATGATCACGACGCCGAGCGGGTGACTCGTCAAGCCAAGCTCTACGTCTTGATCGACGCGACCTCTACCGGCGGCGGGACAATGGAGTTAAGCTCCGTTGCATACCGCAAGAACAAGGCCAAGTACTATTGAGGGACATCCACAAGGGTACATGCTCGAGTCACGTGGCGTCAAGATCGTTGGCGGGGAAGGTCTTCCGTCAAGGCTTCTACTGGCCAACAGTCCTTCATGATGCTGAGCAACTAGTTAGGACCTGCGAAGCCTGCCAGTACTATGCGAAGAACATACATCAGCCAGCTCAAGCTCTGCAACCAATCCCAATCTCTTGGCCGTTTGCAGTCTGGGGGCTGGACATCATGGGCAAGGTGCCGAAGTCCGTGGGGGACACGAGTACCTCTTCGTGGCGATTGACAAGTTCACAAAGTGGGTGGAAGTGATGCAGTACCACGTCAGACGGCCCAGGCCGCCATCAAGTTCATCGAGGGGAACGTGTACCGCTTCGGGATGCCGAACCGAATTATCACGGACAACGGTTCTCAATTAAAAAGTAGAGTATTCCTCAACTTCTGTGAAGAGCTGGGCATCAAGGTGTGTTTCGCCTCGGTGTCCTATCCAAGATGCAACGGACAAGTAGAGCGAGCCAATGCGGAGGTCCTGAAGGGTCTGAAAACCAAGGCCTTTGACAAGTTGGAGGACAAGGGGAAGAACTGGATTGATCACCTGCCAAGTGTACTGTGATGGAGATCTCCATTCTTCCTCGTCTACGGAGATGAGGCAGTCCTGCCAACAGAGTTGAGACACGGATCTCCCCGGGTACTCGCCTGTGATGAAGATACTCAAGTGGAGCGGAGAATTGATGACATAAACTTCCTGGAGGAGGTTCGGTGTCGAGCTTCTTTACGATCCGCTCGATACCAGCAAGGACTTCGCCGCTACCACAGTCGCCATGTCCGTTCACGGGAACTGCAACCCGGGGACTTGGTACTCCACAAGAAGCAAAAGCTCGATGGCATGAACAAGATGTCATCCAAATGGGAAGGACCCTACCGGGTGACTCATACCTGAGAACCGGAGCAGTCTATCTGGAGGACGAGAAAGGCAGGCCGGAAGGCAACGCCTGGAACATCGAGAATCTTCGCAAGTTCTACCTCTAATTACGAACATGAATCGCCAAACGTCGAATCCGCTAAGCACGCCCAAGGGGCTAGTGTTCTGTAATAGGGTGTAAGAAATCATCGCCAAGGGAATAAAAGATAAGTAATTTCAATTCCGTGAGCCTCAATCCTTGACATGAAAGTGTGTTATCCGTAACAACCCGCAAGCAGGGGGCTGACATAGTGCCGGTGGCTGACGGGTTGAAGAGCGAGTGTCCTACCGGCTTAGGCACTGCCACCCGATCGTGCCGTACTGCCGCGGAAAGGAGGGATCGGGCAGTGCTGTGGTGATAGGAAATTCATCACAGAGATGCACATGCAACTTTGCTTGCAGATTGCTTCGGATGAAACACTATCATGACTAGGAGAGAGGGTCCATTCCTTTCCTACTGAAAGTTTTGTGTGTAGCGCCTCCTCGGGACAGGAGCTGACGATGGACATTGCTAAGGAGCTGAAAACCCGGGAAGGCAGGACGGATCGAGGACACGACAAAACCCAGCTAAGTCCTTGCATCTGCATCCTGCACTTAGGCATAACATCTCGCTCGGAGTCAATATACCATCAGTCTGCATGCTTGAAGGTTCTCGGGAGCCTTTGCGGGTGTAAAGCGTCCACCCCGGCAAGTGGTCAGTTTCCCTCTGATTCACGAGCTGAGGACAGTGGAGTAGGCGCCGAAGGTATAGTTCTCTTGGGGGTATGGCTTATGTATCCGCATCTTAGCAGCGAATTTGGGGTGCATACAGAGAGGATACTTGGCACCCAAGAGATCTCCTCGAAAGCTGGATTGCACGTTAGTGCAAAGATCGATTGGGAAATGACCCCGGGAGTTGAGGACATAGGTTGCATTCATCTGAATTTCAATTCTGAATTACAAATTCCAAATTACATTCAGTTTATTGTGCAACTTCTAGCCTATTACATGGTGCTAAGGCCAGCTAGGAGTCTGATCCTATGCTGCGCAGTCTTCTTGTTGTTGCCTACGGGTAAACTTCTCTCTTCGGGGACGCCTGGAGGAGAGAGGGGCACACGAGCAGGGCTTTCAGGCACTCCGCGGAGCAGGGAACCTCTCGGCAAAACCTGGAACGCAGTTGCTGTAGAGGGAGTGTATGCTGCAAGCCAGCTCGCGCCTGGTTGCGCTTTCAACCTGAACAAGAAGACACGAAGAGTAAAGGTCGAGTCCTTCACTTAGCAAGGACTGCGAGAGTCAAGGCTCTCACCTGCTCGATGACCTCGAGTTCGGCAAGGAGAAGGGACAGCTCTGGATTTTCAACAGCCTTCTCTTTCAAGCTCGTCATCACGCCATCTTTGGAGGGCACGCTCTTCGGCCTCCTCCTGTGCGGCGGGGCCCACAAGGGCGGCCAACCTGGAGAAATGCTGCAGGGGATCTGGCCGCGATGCGACCTCCTCTTCTTCCGGCACGGGCCCCAGCTCCTCTGGGTGCCTTCGCCGCCCTGGACGACGGACGCTGCCGTCGACATGCCCGAAAGAGACATCTCCGCCTCACCTGACATTTTCTGTGATCTAGGAGAGGCGGGGAGCGAAGCAAATAGGAGAGGAAGGTTGTTGAGGAGATGGAGCCTAGGGGTCTTTTATAGATCCCTCGCTCTCCACCTACCCTCGACGGAAGGACTACCGCAGTAATGGGAGCGTTTTGCAAAAAACCCGTTCTCATTCACACCAAGCGCAACCCGAAGACCAAGAGACGACAAGAGACAAGTTCTTTTTTCATTTCAAGAGCTACAAATGGAGCTATTTTTTACAAAAAAAGGATGGCTCCCGAGAACAAGGAGCACCGCCGTGCGCCGGAAGACGCTACTTCCAGAAGTACGTCGACGAGGCCGCCAAGAAGGAGGTGAAGGAGATCTTCAGGGCCTTCGTCTTCGAACCCTTCACCCCGAGGAAGACGAGCTCTCCTCGACCTTGATGTTAGATGAGTTTTCCTCATCTTCATCCTCGTCATATGAGCTGGAGCCGCTACTGCTTTCGCTCTCCACGCAGCACTCCACGCGTCCTCCTTCAGCACTAAAGATCTTCACGGAGAGCGTCGAGAGCGTGCGTCTCCGTCGAACTCGAACGCAAGGCATTGCCCCCGGGTCAGGCGACGGGAGCGGGCGAACGATTTCCATCCCTGACCCAGGAGCATGGAGTCATCGACGGTGTACTCCACTAAGGCCAGGAGGGGCCATTGGGGCAACCATCCACCTGCAACCACAAGCCCGGAGGCCTGTTGTCCTCCACCACCGCTGCAAAGGAGTCAGGCAGGAAAAGCCGACCGCAGGGCCTGTGGTTCAGATCTACGACGAACTGGAACGCCGCGAAGCCCGTGTGGTTCGTGCTCCTCGGAGGAGGAGCAGGAGAGCCAGGATCCCTCGACCGCCTCGGCCACGCCTCCCTCGACCTCGTGAGGTGGCCCTTCCATGATTGGAGGGGCCATCCTCCGCCGCAGCCGACGAAGAACGAGGACGTCCAACTCTTCTCTTTGCTCTCGCCATTGACGCCGGTGGCCTTGGTGGGGAGCGGAGTCGGGATGAAGAGGAAGGAGAAGGATGGGGATGCAGAGGGCGTACCCCTGCCTTTATATCTTCATCAAGCTTCCCTCCTCGGCTTCTCCGTTACCGAGAATCGAGGAGGCCAGCGTAGTTATTCCCCCAAGCGGAATAACTCCAAGACCTGCTCGCTGACAGATGGGACGCATCGGTCAAAAAAGACAAGACGCCTGCTGGGGACCCACTTTGACCCTTTTTTGGTCATAGCCCCGGCAGCTGAAGGAAAGGCCGCCGGGACCATGCCCGGGGGCTTCTGTCGCAACAGTGGAACATGGGGTTCCCCTTATGCTGCCAAAGTGGGTCCACCACCTGTGGGCCCACCAAGAAGATGGACAAGGCCAAGTGACAAGACCGGTAGACGGGTCGCCCATCTACCTCGCGGGAACCTAGCAAGCTCGACATCGACACCCTGCGGCTAAGGATCGGGGACCCTCCGGGGTCACCTTCCACCAAGGCAACAAGTCAAGGCACCCAAGAGTCCGAGCGCCCAGCAGGAGGTCAGGCTCCCTCTTGGGTCCGTCTCCGTACATCGCCAAGGATAAGCACGCCATCACGTGCTAGAAGCTCGTAGAAGGCTTGGGCGCCAAGACGAAGGACGCGACCCAGTGACGTTGCCATGGAGCGTCGTCGGTGGGGGAGTCAGTCCCTGTCCACCCCACTTTCCCTAAAGGTGGACGACCCCCACCTAACCGCGAAGAACACTTGGAGGAGAAGAGGCCGCATCGCCTCCAAAGACCACCGGGGGGTTTTCCCGCCTAAAACCCCCCACGATCCTCGCGTGATCCCTGTGGCATCCCCTTAGCCTATAAAAGGAGGACCAAGGCCACCGAGGAGAGGGGGACGGATTAGATCGGAACCAAGGTAGAGCACCAGCAAGATTAGCTAGGGCTGAGAGGGTAGACGAGAGGTGATCTCCTCCGGGTAGGATCTGCTCGTCGTCTACCTCTAGCCGATACCCTGCCGGGTACATACCCGTGACCACCCTTGTAAGCTACACCATGATGAACACATCAATCTAGACATGCAGGAGTAGGGCTTTTAGCCTCCGGGCGGCCTGAACCTGGGTAAACTCTCTGCGTCCCTGTGTTGTTTGCTTGAACATCGGATCGGAGAGCTTGACGTGGTTCACCGGGTGGGACGTCTTCCAGCCTCCTTCGCGCCCCGTGTCGAACCTAAGAAGGGGGTATCCTTTACCTCCGGTGTCTGTCTGCCAAGACACGACAGTCCGGTATATGAAGCATAGATGTATAGACTTGAAATGAGGTATTTCATATGGTATGGTATATGCAGTATATGTGGTAGCCATATGCTCCCTCAGTTCCTAAATATAAGATATTTTAACCTTTGTGTCCATATTCACTTGTATATAAATGTATCTAGACATGTTTTAATGTGTATGTTCACTCATTTTAGTATGATTTTAGGTATGTGTGGAGAGATGACGGGGAGAGTATCTTTATTTTGTTCATGTTTCACACATGCTTGTGGGTTTTCCTCTGAATCTCGCATTCAGTAGCCACAACAGTTTCGTAGAATCATGAAACATAATTATGAAATATGTTAATTATTATTACCTTTTGGACATACATCCAACATGCTGTTGTTGTCCGCCGGCAACCGTCAACGTTGACCCCTGCCTCTCCTCCACCGCTCTCTGCTCCCTGCCTGCAATGTGCTATAAATGAGCTCCGCCAGAGACAAGATCAAGTGATTTTTTTTGAGTTTTGGGGAGATAGTGGGGGCAAGGTGGATGAGTCCATGGTTGGTCATCAGCGAGCCCGATCCGGGGAGATTGATGCTCAAACACAAGGTTAGGTTTTCATGATTTCTTTTATGCTCCAAACATGTCTCCAAATTTCTGCAAATTTGAATACATTTTGTTACGGACATATACGCGAAATCTTGTGACGATTCTAGGCATCTGCTATGTTTTATCTTGTCACAATTTTTTTATGTTGCATACATGTGCTTAAAATGCACAAGTACATGTTAGTTTTGTTGCAAACACATACACGAGATGCTAGGACGATTCTGGTATTGTTACAAATCTTTATTTAACTATTGCAAAGGTTCTCGTGAGATGCTACAAACATACATCTCTATATTGTGAAAGTTTCTGACTTTTTCTCCCCGATTTTGTTGCAAGCGGGGATTTATTGCACACCACTTTTTTTACGATGATGTTGCAAAAAGTTGTCACTATTTTGCATTACTACCATTTTACGGACAGTGCTGGGGGATTTGTTGCGAGGGATGGAACGGTCCAGATCTACCATAGTAACCCTATTAGATGGCCGGGCAGGCGATCACAAATGCTAGACCGATCAGTAAACGTGATAAGGGGTTATGGGAGCACAGTCACGGTCTCTGCTTTGCTGCCCGTGTATCGAAGCGTATCACAATATGGACATTTCTAACAGTCTGGTAAAATAGTCATGTCACCAAGTTTTGAGAGAGATTTTTTTGGCTCCCGGGTGAATATGCACCCTTTATTTAATATGCATTCTAAACTTATTACGAAATGTCAAAAAATTATGAAAAAAAAGTTCACGCGTCAACATCCTATATTTTCACAAAGTCAAAACCCGATATTTCTCTGACTTGTGTAAATAAGATAAAATTTGATGCTAGACAATTTGTATCCATTTACACATGCTACAAAAAAAAGTTTGTTTTCGGCTCAACAACTTTGTCAATATATAAGCTCCCTTCTCTTTCTTTTAATGCAAGTATAGGATGTGTAGATGCATCCGCGACATTTTATTTCAATTATTTTGAAATTTATAACTTTTTTAAATACCGGGAAGCACCTGGGAGCCAAAGTAGATTTCACTATCATCAACCAATAAGTTATTATTGTACTTTATCCAATGATACGTGAGAGAATGTGTAAGACTTCTCTCTTTTTCTACGTTACTAGTTGGCATGTACGTGCAACGCACGTGTCCTAAGATTTTCCTTGATCATATTTTGTTTATTTTTCTTTTTGGCATCATCATATCATCATGCATCATGCCATTACATATTGGTCCGATAAAATTATTTCCTAATTTACAAAATAAAATAAAAAATAAAGATTAAGCTAAAAGGACAAACAAAGGTTAAGGTTGTGCAGGTATATCGATTAGGGGGGAATTTATGTCACACCGTTGTCTTGGACCGCCCTCGGAGTACTGGAACAAAATTATGAATATAGATTGTAGATCATTTCTGCAGTTTGAAAATGCCTGCCTGAGTCGATATTAATCTGTACTAATTTAGTTACATATATCAAAACTTCGGAAGCCTATTAATATTAAGAACAATCATTAATGAATATGGACGTTGTCCCTCAAGAAAACCATATCAGAAGATTTTGTGCTTCATTAGCCATATTGTTTTCCCTTCCGAGGAGTATCATTGCTAGATATGGACAACATTTAATTATGCTATTCAGCTAACATTGATTCAACCTAAGGACGATTTTGGGTGCACTGAATAGTACGATACGAATTACTCACGGTAGTGAAAAGATCAACCATTTGGTATAAAGGATAAGGTATTATTTTAGCACCTCAAGCAAACACCTGTGTTGGCTGCTATGGCTACGGAAATCATTTGGTCGATGTAACAATTTTTGTTAACTAAAATATGCGCAATGGAACAAGATCGAAGTAGAGTGGTCTTCCAGCATGCTTTTCTGCTAGTGCCCATTGCTTTTGTCAGCTTGAGGTCACAGGAAGCCGATTCAAGCATTTTCTGCAGTAAAGGAACACTCAAAAATTGCTGTGACAACATGTAGCGGTTGATGTAGGACTTGATTATGTTTCATCTCCAATCCATCAGAACCACCAGGACTAAAATAGGAAAGATATTAAATCAGCATGTAAATAAAATTGTATAGGCATGGCGTAAAACTAATTAGCATCTAAAAAAAACTGATATTTTTTATGAACCAATAATATTGGTAAACAGACAAGGACATCTGGGATTTAAATTTGCTTCTCAAATTATCTAAACATTAAATTAGAATGTAACAGCTTCTCAAATTGCAATGGAGAATCAATGCAGTATATGAGAACTGCTTGGTAGAAAGGAAACGAAGAAGTGCGACTCAAAATCACCGAGGACAAGTACGCACTGTACATGATCTAGGACTTAAAACGCAGGTTAAGAAAAGGCCATGACCAAGAAACGTAGGGATCATAGGCTCCACATATTTCTTTCTCAAAACCATAGGCGAACAATCAGCACATAAAGAAAATGTCATGTGTACGTGGTTCAATCTACAGTCACGACTGTGTAGCTGCAAACCAGCAGTAGCGGACACCCGACCTCCGCTTCATGCGTTGGCTGTCGGTCGCCGACATCGTCGGGAGAACGGGCCGCAGCTCCACGCTAGCCGTAGGTCACCGGCGCCGTCAGGAGAACGTGCCTCAACTCTGAGCTGGCCCTGGTCGCCGCCGTTTGGAGGACGGGACGCGGCTCCGCTCGCTAGCCGTGAGTCGCCGGGGGATCGGCCGTGTTGAGCATGATCGCTCCGTGCTGGCCGTAGTTCACCGCCATCGTTCGGAGAACGGTCCTCGGCTTTGAGCTGGTCGGCCCTGGGTCGTCGCCGTCGGAGGACGGGACGCCACTCCGCGCGCTGGCCATGGGTCGCCGCCGTCGGAGGAGGACCGCCGTGTTGAGCAAGATCCGCAGCACCGCTGCCTCGCTCACCTCCACGCCGTGGGATTGCGCACGTGCGACATGTACCGAGGCACCTCCCGTTCTCCTTGCACGCTATCCTGCTGCAGCTCGTGGGCGTTGTCGCCGCCGGCTCGCGCCTCGGCCGCCGGCGCGAACGCACAGTCCGGAACCGTGCTGCTCTATACGTCATGTACTGAGGCACCTCTCGTTCTCCTTGCACGTTATGCTGCTGCCGCTCATGGGTGTTGTCGTCGTAGACTCGCGCCTCAGCCACCGGCGCGAACGCGGACCATGCTGTTCCTGCCGCTCGTGGTCGCCCCGGCTCGCGCCTGGGCCGCCTACACGAACGCATGGTCGCGCCTGGGCCGCCTACACGAACGCATGGTTCAGGACGCCGCCGACTCTCACCTCGGCCGGGACCGGGCGATCGGCCGTGCAGGGGGTGGCGATCAGGCGATGCATCGGGGCTCGAGGGGAACGGGCTGCATGGGGAATTGGGGATGAACCGAAACGATCGTTTCTTTTTAGTGGTGGCAGATCCTTGTAATTACAGTCAAAACGAAAAGATGTGTTGAGTGGCAATTTGGTTGTATTATGTGATTTGGTGGGAGGGTAAAACGGGAAAAATCGGACAATGTTGAGTTGTCAAACATTGGGACGATCTGGACTGTTTGATCGGATATTGAACGGTACAGATTTAATGTGAGTTTGATAGAACAAGTTTGCTCTTTTAATAGTAGTATAGATAAAGCTTGTGGATGGTTGTTGGTTGAACATACAACATTTTTCACCCTTTCTCGTTTATTCTACTGTCACAAAATTAAAAATCCTATGTGAATTATTGTGCACCGCGCGCACTCTTCGGTAGGTTCCATGTACACTAGGGATAGAGAATACATAAAGTGGACTGTGGACCATAAAGAAATTAAAAAATCGGTGTAATTGTTTATTTGAAATTTTTCCAAAAAGTTAATTACATGTTCTTCTCTCTATCCGAGCCAATGGGGCCTTAGGAGTTTTCTTGCTCTGGGATCCAGTGCTCCATCATTTAAAAAACTCAAAACACATGTTTATAAGTTTTAAAAAAATCTAAAAATAAATCTTGCATGTTGTTAACAATGCCACGAACGAGAGATTAAAATACTTTATATTCTAATCTACACAAAAGTAACAAATGTGTGGATTTGAGTATACACTTTAAATCTCTAAAATATAGATTTACTTATTTTGTGTACCCTTAATTCAGAGAATTTTACATTGAGCTTTTACATGCATGCTAGTAAGATACATCTTTGACTACATCAGGGATTTTTTCATTATTTTTTATAATATAGAGAGCACTGAAACCTGGGAGCCAAAGTGACTTCCCAGCCCTATGCTCATTACTAAACTTCTTGCGGACATAAAATAGAACAAAGGTCGAGGGCTACCATTTGAGAGAACAGAGTTTTGAAGGGAATATATCTCCAAGGAACTTACGAACACACAATTTGTACACGAGAAGTACATTTCGCTATTTTATTCTGTTTACGGTTACAGCACAAACACTGGAACATTTCCTAGTATATCTACTCCCGTTTGATCTCCGAGGTGTACAGCGACGGCGGCTGCAGCACGCGCTTGGCGCCGGTGAGCTCGAGGACCCTCCTCGCCCTCAGCTGGCTGCCCCCGTCGCCGGCGCTCCGTCGGTAGAACACGCGCTGCAAGATGTCCCCAACCTCCGGCGCGAACGCCCGCCAGAGGAAGAGCGCCCGGTACCACGCGGGCACGGTGACGCTGCGCCGGCCGCGGCAGATGGCGTCGACGATGGCCTCCGCGCACCGGTCAGCGCGCACCACCGGGAACAGCCCAACCTGAGCCTGCATCCACAATGCAAATTTACAAACGAGGAGACGTTCAAGCCAACTGTGTGTTTGGTCGGTCGTGCAACTCACATCTCTAGTGTCTTGATCGACCTCCATTCTCCCTTCCTTGGAGAGGTGCTTCCCCTTGGTCATCTCCGACTCAATCCACCCGGGAGTCGCCACCGTGATGCCAACCTCGTCGCCGAGCTCCATCCGCAGCGTCTCGGCTAAGTTCAGAATAGCAGCCTTGCTAGCCTGCAGTCGGTACGAAACAACATGTCCTCATGTCTGGACACTGGAAACGGTCGAAATGGACATTCAAGGGAAATTTACATTGTAAAAGCTCATTCTTGGCATTGCCAGCATCGCCGCGGCCGAGGAGTTGACGAAGATCTTCCCGCGGCTCTTCTTCAGATGAGGAAGAGCGGCGTGAGTTGGATGTACGGTGCCCCAGAAGTTTACATCCTGCAGCAGTGCAGCACCAACACCAACATATATCGATCATTATGAGGCGAGGAGCCACCATTAGCACAACTCCACGGCAAAACCGCTAAAATTGCAGTGCTGATGATGGAATCATAAATTAGACAAAATTGCATTCAGAAACAGAGGAGGAAGAGGAACAGAGAAGCATAAGAACAGAGTGTTGGTGAATACTGGGTGAATGCACAGTACCAATACTTGCTTGAGGTCGGCGACATCGGGCACTTCCTCGAACCAGCACACGTTGGCCAAACCGGCATTGTTCACAAGATGATCCACTACAGCAAACCAGAGAATTAGCCAAGATCACAAGTTCTACAGAACAAGTTGAGCCACATGATTAGTACGGAAATCACTTACGTCGGCCAAAGCGCTCCACCGTGGCCTGGACGAACGCTCTGCAATCCTCCGGCCTCGCGACGTCGCCCGGAATGACGAGCACATCCGGCGAGCCAAGATCGGTTGCCTTGGCGGCGACTTGGTGCAGGCTTCCCTCCCTTCTCGCCACCAGGGCCAGCCTCGCCCCCTTCTTCGCGTACTGGTACGCTATTTGCTGCACGAGCGCAAGTTAAATGTATCAGATCAGCATGCCGTTGTCAGTTGTCAGTCAAACAAGAGCAGCAACAAAATCCAAAATCAATAATCTCCGTTTTTTAGTAGTACCTCGCCGATGCCAGAGGAGGCGCCGGTGATGAGCACAACCTTGCCGGCGACGTCCTCTGGCGCGACGGTGGCGGCCGCCGAGGCGATGAGCTTGTACAAGTAGTAGGGGGGCATGAAGAGCGCCAGGAGGAGGAGCGACCGGCGCGCCGCCCAGTCCATGAAGGTGTTGACGAGGTCCGTCGCCGGTGTCTCGCTGCGCAGCAGCGTATAGCCCACCTGCAGCATGCTCAGCGTCTCCATGATCGATGGCGCCCACCTCCTCCTTCCTTCCTGCCTTCCTCTTCGAAAAGGGCTTTGCTCCACTTCTGTGTTGCGACTTGCGATTGCTGCCGAGCGTGGCGTGCATGAGAGGCGACCGGGAAGCTTCACAGCATGCAGCCGGATTCTCAGGCCGCCGTGACACGTCGCGTATGGAGAGATACGTGGCACGCTGTCCTGGAGGAGGGGCGGAGGTACGTGTGTGTTTCTAGACACAGCCGGTGGCCTAAAGCATGTCAAGCCCGATCTGATCGATTCTGAACGCACTGAAGAAAAGTGTGGTAGCGAAAGCATAAGTTCGTAAAATTCCAAAATAAATTTACGAGTGTTTACAATATGTGTGTTTATAATCCTTAAAATTTTCAGAACCAAATTAGAAAAACTCTGATTTTTTTTTTTTGCTATGCGAATAGTGACATTTTTGTTTTTCTCTTTTTGTGACACTATTCATGTTAGATTTGTCTTTTTCGTTTCTAAATCCTGAATAATGTTCAGTCCCAACCATGTACAATCTACAAATACCTTTCCCTATATTTTTATATTCTGTATTTTGAGGAATTTTAAGATTTCTGTCTTCGTTTCTTTCTTTTAAGGTTGGTAAATTTTAGTCGAAAGAACGTATTTCTCTAAAACCATTGAAACATGATTAAGATGAGTTGATATAATTTTAGGTTCTTGAGATATGTTCAATCAATAATCAAATTCGGGATAGTTCTGTACTTCCATAGATTCAAAGGGAAATTTCGCAGTCTGTTCTAAGAATACTGAAAATATTTTAATTATGTTGAAAGATGTCTTGTAATACCTACTATATATAAAAGCGCGACCGATTCACGGCCCAAACTGGGTTCCACGTCGCCCTCCTCCTGTCGGCCGTCCGATCGGAGCGATCGAGGGATAGGATTGCGCCACGTCGCCTCGCGAACTCGCGAACTGTTCATCCGCGTATTTTTACCCAATCAGAAACCGCCACGTCTCCCGGTTACCGAGCCGGTCTCTCTCGGTCACCCGGTTTCTTCTGTTCTCCTCCTGCCCGTGCTCCCTGCTCAGACGGTTTCTCCGCTCCTTCTCTCCATGTCCCTCCTCCTCCACTCCACTTCTGCCCGACGCCTCCCATGGTTGGCTGGCCGCCGCTCGCCCGGTCGCGCCCCCACCCCACTCCAACCTCGCCCAGCCGGTCTTGTCTCCTCCCATGGCCCCCGCCCTTTCCCTCTCCACGGCGCCCCATCCCCATTTTCTGCCATAGCCATGGCCGCCGCCGTCGCTCACTCTCCGGATCCACCGCCCGCCGCCCTCCACTTTGCCAAGCAGCAGCCATCGACTTCTCCCTTTCTCCCTTCTCGCGCCGCATCCAACGCCCCGGCCCCTCTTCCTCCTTCTTTACTGATTCCTCCGCGTGGATCCTCATCACGAACCCTAGATTGGGGCGTCCATGGCGGCGGCGGCGGTGGGTGGCTGTGCCGCTGCAAGACGGCTTTCTACAGGACCTGAAAATCCTATGCGGCCGACGAGCGAGCTCTGCCTCGACCACCTCTTCCCCGACCTCTGGTGTTTTCAATAGATTGAAGTACGGCATGTACCACCACGACTCAGATGCAGCGCTCGCCCGGGCATGAACGCTGGCATATTCGACATCCTCTTCTTCTTCCTTTTATCTGTAGACCTATACATGGAGAAACGCCATCGCCAGAGGTATGACGTTTATTCTCGACTTTACTAAAAGTGAGATGAATCGTTTGGTTACTGTAAAGCTTTCATAGTAAAGCTTAATCGTGAAATTGATCTATATTTTTTGTTCTCACGCCCCTATGACAGATGATTTTCCAATCTGCTTCCCCGCTAACTTTCCATTTGATTCCGCTTATCTGTGCTTGATGAAGTTCCAATGCGAGACAAGTGTTTCCGAAAGATAAGCCGAAACATACCCTGTGGTGAACGGGCAACATGCATGTCTGCTTGGAGTAGTCAGTGTGGATGAAGCTCCTTCTTTGCGTGTGTTCTTAGATTTCTTATATGTATCCATAAAACAAAGAACTGCTACATGATATAAACTTATCTGTGATCTGAAATTTAATGGGTTGATAACTAAGTAGTCCTTAAATTCCCAGCTTATTGCATAGACTTCTGTTACTTGCAGGGCGGGTAGAAACATGGCGTTAGAGTTCTGCGACTGATGTCAACATTTGCACGTGTAGCTCACTATCTTTTATTGGTATGCAGCTATACTCTCTTTGCAAGGACTTAGGACATACTTCTCCTTTCATCTTAATGAATAATAAAGATAGAACGGAGCGGATCAGGTGATACACTTCTCCTATTTCGGTACTGTACTGACAGACCTGATTACTTTTTTGCAATCATCTTTTTTTAATTTCCATGCCAAGTATATAATCAACTTCAAGCGTCACTTTCTGCTAGCAAATTACCTTATGTATGCACAACTATAGGCTTAGCCTAGAACTAATAATGAATGCTGTCTGATTTGCTTCATAATATTCATTGTTGATTCTGGACTTTATATGTCAGGTACCTACTATATCTTCCATGGAATCGATTAACACAAGTTAGCTCATATCTTCCAAACAAATAATTTTCCAACGCATCATTTTCGGATTTCCAGTTTCTTATGCTTTGTTAGTCAGCTCAATGGGGGCTTTCCCTTCACTGCCCCCATGGGGTGGTCCACAGGGTTCATAACTACCCCTCTTACTACGGGGCGTTTACCTAGCTAACACTCAGATCCGGCTCTACCCAAACTTTTTTGGTTCACCCCAACATTACCCACTTGTCCGACTGTTGCTAAGCAGTTTTGTAGTGGTCGTGGAGGCCCTTGATGGTGTTCCACACCAGCGTGTCGTCGGAGACCGGGGCGTCGACGTCGGCGAGGGCGTCGGCGACGGATTTCTCCTCGAGGCAGTAGGCGGTGACGGTCTTGTCGCCCTGGGTGATGTTGCAGAACTTCTGGACGAGGTAGCCTGCGCGTGCCCTGCTGGTTGTCGCGGAAGAGGGAGGTGATGCCGGCGAAGACAGCGGCGGCCGTGGAACCAGCGGCCATGACCATGTCGGCGATGTCAGGGTTGATGGAGCCGTACAGCCACCGAAGGACGGTGGAGTCCATCCGCAGCCACTCAGCGTCGACCGGAGGAGGCACCGGATCAAGGTGATCGGCGAGGGCAAACTGGGTGACGGCGATGGTGAGGAAGTTGCGCCACTTGGAGAAGTTCGACGCCTTGAGATCGAGGGTGACGGGGATGAGACCTTTGATGTTCTGGATGGCGTTGGCCTGAGCCCAAAGGGCGGTTTGGGGGTGGGGTGGGAGGCCGGCGTCGGCCATGGTGGCGGTGGCAGAAGGTGGAGAGGAAGGGCGGCGCACAACCCTAGGGCGGCGGCGGAAGTGGATGGGGTTGGAAGAGAATCGCTTGGCTGATACCATGATAGAAACAGAAGATAGGAGAGATTGACCACACGATGGTGGGTTCCGTGTTACCTCGTTTATATAGACAGATTACAAGATAAGCATGGAAACAAATCAATCCTAATCCCTAACCATAATGGCCTGATTATAGAATATCTCAGGCTCCAAATACGGCTGGGAATAACCGCATATTTGGTATATGCGGATTGCCTAACATGTCCTACTTACTGTAGTACTCCTTTTCATCAGATCTTTTAGCCTGATATAATGTGCTGCATTTTGATTTGTGATGTTTGTATACCTCATCTACTTATGGCCCTCCTATATCCAATTTATGATTTTAATACAAATAATTTTTCATCACTTCGAATTGCAAATTAAAAGGAACAAATGATACAGATCTCCGCAGCAACGCGCATCATCTAGTGTCTTCTAACATGCTTACGGAAAAATTAGAATACCAGCAAGGTATTTGTGTGGTGAGTTTTACTTCAAAAAGCCATACTGCTGCCGTTTTACTGGATCTGCTTACAACTATACTCTTTCATAGAACAAATTGTATGCCACATAGCACAAATCTTTATTCAGCTACTTCTCATACATTCTAAGATTTTGGTTGCTGATGTATAAGTAAACTTATTACAGAAATTGCTATCGTCATTAAGGTTGACATGATTTATTCAGTAGACTCCCATGATCCCTATTAATATTTTTACCACCCATGTCAAACATTATAAAAAAACAATTTCTATAGAGAAAAATATTTTGGTCTGGTTTGTATCTTAAGCATCCACTTCCTCTTACGTATGTTTGTTTGCAATATCCAAATTCTAACTGTTGCTTCAGTCTTAAAGAAAATATTTTACCACCAGCTTCCTCAATTTTTCTTTCTTGCATCTTTGTGTTTGCAAGTTGAACCAATTACTTCGTCGCTGTCGTTCTCCACCTGGAAGTCTGCAGCTTTGCAGTTAAAAATTCAGTTAGTGGCTATGCTCCTGTTGCTCCATCAATCAGACCCAAGTTCGAATTCTATTGGATGCACAAATCTAGCCCTTTTTCCCCTCTGTCTATTTTCTTTTCTTTTTATCTTTTTGCATATATCTTACTTCAGCAATGCAGACAGTACGAGTGAAAGATCTATCTCCTCAGAAAAGAGTGCCACATGTGACGGTTAGGCTTATACAAGTTCGGGAAAATTGGAGCCAGGCCAAAGAAATGTATGAGTTGGGTTTGCTATTCCTCGACCATCAGGTATATAAAAAAATATTTGCATAATTTCCGCATGTATTAACTTGCTGTGTATGCACATGCACTTAAATTTGAATTCATATGGTAAGCTCTATGCAACAGGCTTAATAGCATGTTTAGTATTTGCTTACACTGCACAAACATTGAGCTGGCTGTATGTAAGCCAATTAAATAGTGCATTGCTCCAAGTGGATTAAGCTCAGATACACTTTCATTTGTTTTTAATACGTATTTAGTTTTGCTGCTCAACATGTGTACAGGCGAGCTTACCTGTAAAATTAAATTCAGCTTGTGTACTGATAATGCAGTCTGCCGCTTGCTGCGGTTCCGGAGTTTAAGTAAGTGTTTACCCTTGCTCTAAGATCAGTGTCAACATAACTAAACTCCCATTTCTTAAATAGTTTTTTTACAGTATACTTAAATACACCACTGTAATTGTGAAGTGAGAGCAAATTTCAGTTCCTTTATTTACTTCTGTTTGTTCGTATGCCCCATTCTGTTTCTCGACAGTTTGCTTTGGCCTGATCGTTTATAGCGCTACGTTGGCTAATATATACTTGCAAACGGACCAAAATGCTTGCTGTCACTACATTGCTAATATATACTTGCAAACAGACCTACATGTCATGTCATCTGTTCCGTTGAAAAAAAATCGCTTCATGTTGGCTAACAATATGCAAGATGATATGTAGGTAGACTTTAGTAGACAGCCTTTTAATATCTGGTTTACCATCGCCTTTTCTATATACAGATTTTGAAACAGTGGGATTATAGTGACCCCTTCTGTGGGAGGCTAGAATTGAACCTGAGCAAATCCTATCTGTGCAGAGACCAGTAAAGAATATTCTTGGCCATCATTTTCAGTTCTCTTAAATTTTGTTTCTCAAAACTTCTCATACGAGAAAAGGGTTTCTCTTAATTACTTTTTGACGATGCAGCACAACAATTTTATTTCTCCTTTGATTTTTTTATGGCATTAGGTCTACAAGGAGATCAATTATTTTTAAGTTCTTAAGTGGTATGCTTATAGTACATCGATACGTATATTTAACTGCTTATCGAATTTTACATCTGTCCTCCCTTTGGATTAAGCATAAATGGATGAAAACCAGTTTTTTTGGCTTTATTTCTTCCTCAAGTGTATAACTTGGGAAGATCAAAATCCCACCTGCCATCGGCATTTGAGCTTTGTTTATGTGATTTGTAATACTAAACCTGATATAGCACTTGATTGCTGCATAGTTCGAGTTAGTTGTCTCCATTTTTTACCTTAGCACATCCTTTTATCTGCAATACAAATGGCATCCGATTTTTCGTGTGGCAAAATCACTAGAAGAATCAGTAAAAACCGTTGTATCGAACAGAGAAAGAATGTATGCATGTTTTTCTTGACATATGTAGAAAATAGTTCTAGCTAGCTGTGAAGATAGTTCATAGTGTCCATAGTCCATAGGAAACAAATGTAGAACAAGTACATCTCTAGAATAGTGATACGTACGCACTCCAAATTTAAAAATATGCTTGACTCCTACTCCTGCTAGCAAGGAACCGAACTAATACTTTATCAATTAGTATCTTTGAATCTTTGGTTTACATTGCAGAAACCATACATGATGAAACTACAATTTCTGTAATATGCAAGAATGACAAGTTTAGCTTCCTGTGCCAAGATATATAGCTGATATGGTTCCTTGAGCCAATCGTGCTTACTTATTGTTTCCCTTGGTGTACCTTATTGATTGATTTAGAGTCACGTGAGAGAAAACATGACTGATGCTGGTTTCTTCAGCGAATACTATTTTTATGCTGATTCAACAGCCACAAGTTTGACCAAATTTGGCACTGCATCATTATTTTCATTGTAAAACCAAATTAGGTAATTCATGTGTACATGAATATATGATATCCAAGAGTAGATCATCATGGGACATGGGAGGTTGAATTCTAGAGCATTTGCCAAACTTGCCATTGTTCCTACAAAACGTCAAGGCAATAGGGCATTATATAAAAATTATCTGATAACTCATTTTTTTTGTTCAAAAAGTTGTAAGTTTTAACTGATTGCCCATAAATTTGTTTTTGGCTGCAGGTTGTCTTCACATGTTGCCAGTACAATCTTGAGAGTTGCAACACAATATAGTTATAGATAAGTTCATATATCATTGATGCGGTCAAACATCAAGAACCCGCGAAACCGAAGCTCTGCATAACCATCTTATCAATTCCTATCAAGAATCTGATCTTCACTATCTTCTTCCTATTACTTAATTTTGTACAACGATCAGTGAAGCAACAAACACTCTACTATCTGCTCTCTATCAAAAATAATCACCTTTGTTTAACATGGCCATGAACATGTTGTGACATCCAGTAGAACCACACAGGTGTGGCGTGTCGCCGCGCCCCAAATTGCCTAGTAAATTTTATGATCTTGGTTATTTATTTGAGCTGAATCCATTCACTGCACTGCATGCCAAATCAGGTTTAACAAAGTATATGTAGCACACTGGAAGAAATATGACGAGCATTGGTGGCTATTACTTATTACAAAAATATTATTCACAGGAGTATTTTTGGCATAATGAAACTAGTGAAACACAGAAGGTCTGAAAGGCAGATAGAAGAAAGCGGATGTGTAAGGCAATGTTTCATACAGTTCGTCGGAGCAATATGGCTCCAAAGTACAGTGGTTCATGTTTCTTGTTCTCCTTCTATTTTGTAAAACTGTACGCAGAAGAAATAAATGATACACAGACAGAACATATCTTGTATGTACTATGTTGTACTAATTACAAAGATTCGTTACTCAATGCCACAAATTCATGTCCTAGAGTGAGACTTGGATCCATCTTCTCACCTGGAAGCAGAAGACGGCCTGAAGGACATGCAGACCGGTGGATCAATTTTCAGGATGGACAGAACAGCCGATGGAATGCTCCATATTCCATCCCCACAGATTAACCCTGACGCCACTGCTACCGCATAATCATCAGCATCCCTCCGGTTCACAGTCTGCCACACGAACAAGATTACCGTCCCAACGAACATGTCCACACCGAAGAACGCGCCAATGTAGAACGGCACAGCCATCGCCATCGGTATGGGGATAAACCTCGATGCACAGGCGGGTGTCACGTCCCTCAGGAGATTGACGGCCACCGATACCAAGAAGAACGCACAGCAGATCTGGAGACAGTGCTTGGGCAGAGAGGCAAAGCCTTCGACCCCAATAATGGCCATCTCTCTGAAGATTATAGCAAACGGGGCCTTGTACTCACCGTCAGGGTTGCCGATATCAAAGGCCGTCCAGAAGAGCCACAGCGTGAGCGGAGCAATGACGCATCCGAGCGCGACGCCGGCTAGCTGGGAGATGAACATTGACCGTGGCGAGGAGAGGGTGAGGTAGCCACACTTGAAGTCCTGCATGAGATCTGCCGCAGAGCAGGCAATGGACATGATGATGCCACATGCTGCAAGGCCGGCGATTACACCACCTTCGCTGCTGCCGACGAGCGAGGCGAATAAAAAGAGGGCAATCTTGCCATATGTGGGCGCGAGGTTCAAGTTCGTGAGACCCATCCCGTAGGAGTTGCAGAAGGCAACGGCAGGAGCAAGGAAGTAGCAGGCAAGCACAAGATACCACTTCAGCTGGGGAAATATGGAGGGCACAGCTGCGGTTGATATTGCTGCTAGTACAATGTAACCAGAAACAGCAAAATTTGTGGGTACGCTATCTTTGAAGAACATCTCAGTCTGAAGCTTATTATCCATTAATTGTCTAGAGTTCTCATTATCTGAAAAAAAAAACAAGCTGAATGCACAAAGGTTGAACAAACGATTCAGGAAGATGATATCCTGGAAGCAAATACCTAAGACAACTGTACTACAAGAAAAAAAAAGTAAGATTTCGTCAATTAGTGAGAAAGAAATGACCTATATATTGCACAATTAATGCTCACCAGCAACAAATTAAAGTCATAAAATGGTAAACACGTTGAATGACTAGAAAGGCACAAAGGTGATACAGCATGAATCATTGATGTTACCTTGAAGAACTTGAACAAGATGATCACGTTGTTTTGGTTGCACATTGCAGATTTCTCTTGCAATGATAACAAAGATTTTTACCAAGTTGTAGAGGCCATCTCCAAGTATGATAGAAATGGCTACAAAAACCTGCAGGGAGAAATATCAATATGAAGAAAATCAAGCATGGCCATGTTACATTATTTTCCATTTTACAAAACAGCTACCCAATAAATGAAAATGAAAATCCACATGCAGCCCATGTTACTTCCATGACATTGACTACAGGCAACACAAGTACACGAGATTCAAAAGAGATGCTTCGAATGAAATTCACATATAATTGCAAACTTGGTGCGATTGCATCCAAAGAGAAAACTGTCATCAACCAAATGACTAAGGATTACAGAATTTCATATATTACCTTATAACCATAGAGGCCTCTGAAGTCATTACTGCTAAGGTTATCTGGGTACCAATCACCAGCTTGCTTAGCGATAAATGGCCAAAGAAACCCCCAGGATATGACTGACCCAAGAAAAACTGAGCAGTTAACAATATGGGGAGAAATAAGACCATACCCAACATAACTGGGATTGAAGTCGAAATAGAATCTGCCAGGAAGTGATAAACATAACTTCAGAGTTCAGACAAATGGACATCCTTAAATTGATCGCACATTATATATATCATGCGACTTGTATTCAAGCTTGAAGAGTACACATTGCTACCCAAATAATCATATAATTACTACAACACGAATTTGATATTTCAGACGCAAAAGCACGCACGTAGCAAACTAGTCATTACAGTGTAACTTCTTTTCTTCTGCATTTGAAAATGTCACTAGCACTGAAACTTGTAAAGTATGTCCCTGCAGATAGGAATCCGATTCTGGGAAAGAATGAAAATGAGGTATGTTTAGACTTTAGTTCTCTACAGATCTCAGATAATCCCAAATGATAATGAAAATCTTATTTAACGCAAGATAATCCATAGCTATAGCGCAAGAAAGAAATATAAATAGAAATAAATTAGTGAGTACAAGAGCTGGCAACAATAAATGAAGTTCACAATCATCATACATAGTTTGTTGCCACTAATCGGTCCACTTCCATTGCAATCATAATGTTAAGTGTGTGTAGAGAAGAAGAGGGTGCAAGGGGAGAAATGCATTGAGAACATACGTGTTCTTAAAAGCTTCAGGTCCAAATGTTGGAAAATTGTCAAAACCGCAAGAATCACCAACTCCACTGAAGAACCACTTAAAGAAGCTCCAGCCAAAACTAAGGCCCATGTACTTTACAAGACAATGAACTTTCTTTCTGTAAAACAACATAAAAAAACCCAAAACATGTGAAATAGGACAAATAGCTACATTAATTAACTGGCATATGAATACACCAAACATGAATGAGATTTTAAAAAAGTTAGAAAGTCTTTCGTAGTTTTGTGATGCCACTTATGCTAAGAATTATGCCTACAAAATCAGATGTTCTTATCATGCAGACCTGCACAACTGTCCAAATTTATAAACATGAATTATTTGCATCGCTCATGCATCTCTAGTGCCTAGAGGCTCCACTTTGGAGCAAGTGTTTTTCTTCAGAGTTTTAAACATATGCAATCTAGTGAAAACAGATGCAAGTTTGCAAGATTTTGTATCAATGACAGGGTGGGAAGATTTGTAATCAGGCACTATAAAGAACATGGCATGCATATTCTCAAAATTGGCTATCCAGTGTTGTCTACAGTACGGTTGAAAGAGTTGTAATCATGCATCTTAAAAAGACACTGTGTCAGTATTCTCAAAACTCTAAGTACTAATTGCCATACCCTGTAAGTTCAGCTTCCTTTTCTCCATGCAAGCTATTAATCATGCAGAATAAAAAGACACTGTACTTATTCTCAAATCATAGCTAAGTACTAATTGCCATACCCTGTGAGATCAGCTTCGTTTTCTGTTTCTCCATGCAAGCTATTAATCATCAGAGCTGTAGCTGTCCCACCAGGAAATGCAAGCTTGTAATCAATCACCAATACCTGCAGCACTTTACTTGAGAAACAATACCACAACCGTGTACCTTAACTTTTTTATACAACAAAGTACAAACATTTTCTTTTCGAAATGGAACAAAATACAAACATGTGTACAGCTCCACAAATTTGCAGAATGTATAGCACAAAATAATATAGAGGCAAGGCAGCAACCACTAAGTGCGGCGACAATCTGAATCTGAATATAATAGGTATGGAGGTAACATCCATTTTGCAACATCTCGGGGAGAAGAAACATACCTTTCGCAGGATGACAATAGCAAATGGCCCGAGGAGAGCAATGAGAAACAGGAAACCGATCATCCAACCAAGCGAAGGATCTTTAACGTCCTCCACCCGGTTACCCGGATAGTCAGGTCCTACAAGCTCATACGTCTTCCTGTCCATCGCGAAGATATACGATGCCGAGCACCCTACGAAGAAGGAATGCCCACTAAACAAAATATTCGAGAAATTCACTTGCGAAATGTTACAAATTAACACTTAAAAAAGAAGCTGACTAGGAGCATGGGCAAGTGAGCCGCGTACCGCTAAACGCGAGGCCGGCGCAGGCGATGGCGCAGGTCTGGATGACGGTGTTCTCCTGCCTGGTGAACGGGCTCCCGCGGCCGAATCCTAGCCTCCCCGCGGCGGCCCGCCACGCTGTGGTGAGGAAGTAGGAGAGGAGGCCGGAGGCGACGTTGAGGGCAGGGATGACCCCGACGGTGAGGTTGAGGCGGTGGATCACCACGCACAGCAGCGACCCCAGCGCCGCGGCCACGGCGACGCCCCGGAGGGTGAGCTGATCCCTCCATGGGGGAACGTGTACAGGACCGGGTAGAAGCAGCTGGGAATTGGCCCCGCCGGCGGCGAGGTCTCCGCCGCGGAGCTGGGGCGATGGTGCCGTGGTCAGAGGGGTTTCGATTTCAGTGTCAGCTAGCGTTCGCATTTTTCTTCTTTTTTTTTGAAAGAAAATTCGGGAACAGCAAAGTGGACTCGTGATGTTTTATGCTGAATGAAATCAACTGCAGTAGCAAATCATTAAGAAAATGTGGCTACCATCGCAAGTTTGCAACAGAAGAGATCTACAGTACTATTTAAAAACCATCAAATATTTTGAAAGGATCGTATCTCGTAAAGAGACTATCTAAAGATTACATTCTTGCTAGGGCTAGAGCCTCCTCAGTATTTGGCATTCTGGGCCATAGATAAGGATTTACCAGCGATCTGGCCGTCCGTTTCTTATCGCGCGAATCTTGATGCGATCCTGGCCGTCGATTTCTTACCGCGCCTGTGGTATATAAGCTGCGCTCACATGCGGTGGAAACCCTAGCCGCCAGACACCCAATCCCCTCACGCGTTCTCCTCCCCCAACCCGCTCGCTTGCGCTCCTCCCCAACCCCCTTCGCCCTCCCGCCGCCACCACCGCGCCGCGCCCTTTCTCCTCCTTCTCACGCCACCGCACCACTGCTCCGCCCTCCTCTCGGCCCCTTCTCATCATGTTCAACAAGATGTGCCCGAGGAAGCAGCACGCGAGGGGAAGCAGCACGCCGCTGCCGCCGTCGTCCTCGCCCCTGGGTTCCCTCAATGGCACCGCGTTGTTGTCCTCGCCCCTCAGTTCGATGGGCTGGAAAGACAGACGAGGATGCATAGAGATGGAGGAGGAGGTCGTCGTCCTCGCCCTTGGCGCCGAGGCCGCAGGGACGAACAAGCAGGCCAAGTCGTTCGCGCCGCCACCACCTCGCCCTCAGCAAGCACGAGTCGCCGTCAAACCCTAGCTGACACCGACGGCTAGGTGAGCCTCCTCTCCCACATCATATGCTTGTGCTTTTCATGGGGCTCACCCCAACGTGGTGCTCAGCAGCAGGATAATGCAGACACGGACACGGAGATGGAGATAGATGGGAAAGAAGAGATGGCGAGCCGAGCTATTTGCCGTTGATTCGCCTTGCCTTTCTCCTCCCCCATGCTCGCCCAAGCGAGAGAAGCACGGCCGCCGCTGAACTAAGGGAGATGCCGATGATGTGAGTTTTTGCTTTCTTGCTTGAAACTTTTTTGGCACAACTTTTATTAAATTTGAGGCTATTTTCTATTTATTAATTTCCTGTTGCGTTCAATTGTTGTTTGGGTGCTTGGCAACTGCCAGTGAGAACAGGGGATGAAGAAAGGGAGGCATGGATGGAGATGAAGGCCTAGGGAGGTGGAAGAGGAGACCCACGATGGCACGTCACTTCTCTGAGCGCTCCTTGCGATGGGAAACCAAATCCTCCAAGCAACGCCAACCAACACAAGGTGAGCCCCTCGGCGTTGCTTTCCTAAAATCTTGCAGCAGGAAGGCGTGAGTCCACGGTCTCTGCCCTTAGTCTATACATCTTCTGGAATAAAATTTGAAGCTACAGGCACTTCTAACACTAATCTATATGCTTATTGTTTGCAGGTCTATCTGGAAAGATTGATTTCTCACAGCCACGATGTAGCGGGAGTTATCATTGGTTCTATCATGTGGACGCAGATGCATTCTTCGCTGTGTGTTCAGATGTAAGTTTTGATATCATCTGATGTTTGAATCAATGAAAGTAGTGTTCAGTTTTGTATCTGAGTCATAGTTGCTTGGACTAAAGTGATATTTAAGGAATTATAAGCAATATATTACTGTACTTGGAAACATAGGCAATATTCTCTCCATTATTTTGTATTGTATTGGCAATAATTACTCTACAGTAGGACTGTAGGGTGCACAAAAGAAATATCACTGCTAACTGTTGTTAACATCCAAAAACAAGGTGTGAGAATGGTATTAGTACTTCTACCATCATGGGGTTTATATTTGTGTTCGTTTGTTGTGCTCCTTACAGCAACTATAGTGTATATTCAGGTTTGGTACAGTTGGTGGCTCTGAAGCTGGTGTTGCTGCTCCTCTGTACAGTGTAATTTTGTAGATTTTTTACTGTTGTATTCAGAAAGAGTGCATGGCATCAACTGTAGTTCCAAGTGAAGCTATTAACTTGATGTTAACATTACCGTGTAGGAATTCATGCCAAGCCATTTAGCATTTTGCATTTCTATCTTTTTGGTTGTGCACATGATTTTACTCTTATGTTCATGCGTATCTTGTTGTTTGACCAGGTAATGGTTGAACATTCTAATAAGTTATTATCATGATGCAAAGGAGTCATTCAATTTTGGCTCATAAAATATGTTCATAGGACTACTTATTCTTACTTAAGATTAATAAGCTACTAGGCGTATCTTTCTTTTTGAGCTGTATGATCTTGCAGCCTGTGTTGTTCCATTTTCTTTGTTTTTAGCTGACGCGCATGTGGTGTTCTTTTCTTTTTTTGCAGGTCGTCGCATAGTTGGTGATTGCTACTTGAAGATTGTTGCTGCTGCTTGATTTGGGATCCGTTTTCTTGTTGGTAAGGTTCAAGACCTGAAGGACCAATACGCTATGGGTTGTGTTTATGATCCAGACATATTTGGGGCTGAGCTATATGTGCTTTGCATATTAATAGATGGGGGCCTGAGCTATATGTGCTTAACATATTAGAAGAGATTAGTTTTGGTGGCGGTAGGTCCTTCATAATAGACATTATGGCTGATTAGTGCGTATGTCTTTATATTATTTGTTTCTCTTGCTTAGTTAATTGATAGTGGAAAAAACAAGAGAAACTATTACTATCTATAATTGGAAGAGCTGATCCTTTACTCACCCCGAGGACCTCAAGCTTAGGACATTATGGCTGACAGATGGAGAAGTCGGGACAGGAATATGGACCGTTTGTCACTCGATGTTATTGTGTTCTCGCCTCTTTGCTTCTCTCCTGGATTTGGATATTTTCTACTATCTATAGTTATACCCGTTTCTTCTCGGATTCATTCATTTGATCTGGATTTTAAAATGTGTGATGTGGTTATTGTGGATGCAGGATTAAAGAATAAAAAGGGAAGGTTCTTCTCCATGTTTGAGAGGTAAAGGATGGATCTTCATTAATTTACCGGCATTGTTATCCTAATTTGCTTGATGTCAACTTCAGTTATTTAATTCGGGGGATCTCCTTGAACATACTATTTGCCTAAGTAGTTGATGCACATTTGCTACTTATGATTAATCCATGTCAGAGCTTTATTCTACATTAGGGGTATTCCTATATGATTACATTGAAGCCTCTTTTATTGGAACTATAAATGTATTGATTAGTGCATTAGATGTTTGGGGTCTGATTGCATTCCTATATCATTGTTTGTGTTCTACTGATCTTTTACAGGTTTTCTTGCTGTTGTGATGTGATGCTGCGCACAATGATATTGACTAATAAGTTTTCACGGTGGATTCGTGTGACTTACAGCAAATGCCATTAATTATTGGTCTATATTATTGTTTCCCTTCCACTACAGGTACAGCTTGGTCATGCTACTTTTCTATGTTTATGTAGATTCAATTTTTTTCTAAAGTCATCTTCTGTTCAATACTTGCATATTATACTATTTTTTTTCAGTTGATTGGTTGTGATATGTTTGTATTCTGTACTCGGGAGTCCGGGTTTAGTTATAGAAATCTAATCCCACCATTCGTATTTTAAATAAACTATCCCTCTTATCTAATATCTAGACATATGATGATACCAGATAAACTCAAATATCTAGACCTACTACTATAATGATACCTCAGGTGTCTTTACTTTTGGTCTGACACCACAGATTTTAATCTAGCTGACAAATAGACAATATTTTTAGAGCCACGGTTTGGGTTCACTCGAACTATTTTGTTGCTTGAGTTATGTTTAGGAATAATTCAGTGAAGCATAATTTATGTTTACGAAAAAATCACATGAAGCTTGAGTTATGTTTAGGATAATCTCGGAATTCTTATGCTTGAGCTATATGTAATTTATATTCCAAAGAATTAGAAGGCATTAGTTGTTTCCTTTTGCCTTTGGCATTATGCATGTTTATGTTTTTCAATTCATAGACCACTTTCATGGTTTTTTTAGGTGCTTCAGATGATTTAGGATTGTTCTAAACACACGACGTTCATGGGAACTATTCGTAAACATAAGCTCTGCCACAGATGCACATTTATGTTTGACATTAGACACTGGGCTTAGAATTTAGGTAAATATGAACCATGTAACAATCATCTTTAAATAAACACAAATCCTTAAATTGAAGCTTGAGAATTAGGACTAGCCTAAAGTTTGATCCCTTTTAATTTGAGACAAGTGATGTGGTAAACCTTTCAACCACAATTTAATTAACGTGGGATTCCTATTTTTTCTGGAAATGCTTATGCATCTTTTACTTTAGTACTCCCTCCGTTCCAAATTACAAGATGTCTTAGCTTTTTCTGATTCACATACACACGTTGTAGAATTATTTTGCCTGGACATAGACTCTATCCATGACTGCCCCCGGCAAGCCGTGGTCGGTGATATTTTGCTTCCTCTGTCGTCCAGGTCTTGGTTGCCCAATGTCTTGATGCTATTGAGACCAGTCGCCTCTGCCTTTTGGAATCGTTATTGGTTACATGATAGTCATCATGTGTTTGAGATCATGTTTCCATATCCACTTTAGATCACTGAACTGTTCAGAACTTATGTGTTTAGTACTACTTCTATTTGTGTGTATATATTATGTGCACCTAAATGTAATTTTCCTAGAGACATCTTATGTTTTGTTAGTGTGGTATGAATCTCTAGATTACTATCCCTGTGTGTTTCACCATTGCTCTTTTTTTCCTGTTTCTTAATTAAGGTTCTGATTGTGTGATGTGGGTTGTTGATTTCATTCGACCTTAGAGTATGCTTTTGTACCTACAAACTAATGTTCATCTTTCTGTAAATAACAGTGTGATCCAGATAAGTACTCTGAGTAACACGTACCAGCATGACTATGATATTAACATTATGTTTAGCTTATACTTTTGGATATTAACCATATCCTTAGTAATATGTATATCAAGCAAAATATTAAAAGAACCAACAGGAGCCGCGCGGCAAGCCACGCTCACTAACTACAGGTCACTCAGACGACACAATGTTAGTTCCGGTTAATCTTTGCCGTACCATACAATACAGTATGCATTTGCAAATCTCTTTCTTTCATGTTTAATATCAGACAACAATTTATTGCATTAGTCTGCTTATGTTTTACCAACTAAGACGACTAATGCGTCTGTCAGCAAGGTTTCAAATCTTAGGTACTAACAAATATTTCTGTAGATAGTCCATATGTTTTGGCACGCTCTTCTCTAATGACAGGACCTACCCATGTGTACAGATACAAGGATCTATCATCCACTTCAACTGCACGCAGGGCGGAGACCTAACAATCAAGTTCCCATTTGGCAAGTACTACTACTTCTCTGAAATGCAGCTATTTGGCATGTACTACTACTTCTCTGAAATGCAGCTATGTTCTTATCATTTGATAATCAACGACTTACCTTCTGAAATGGACTTTTCTATGTCATATTTATTCATTCTAAACTTACCATATGTTTGTTGCTATCGTTATGAATTTAATCAGCTAGCGCTCTATGAAACTAGACCATTTTATAGAATTTACTAATTGGCTCAGATGCAAAATCGGATTTCCCAATTGATTAAACGGCTGTGAAAGATCCTCTGCCATCAAAAGATTTAGCTCTTCTCGATACAGCAGCTCATGCTAACAGTGATCTGGACACGACTTCAGGAAAGCTGCCGACACTGCCCGTTGATAAAAGAACAATGAAAGAACTTCCAGTAAACAAAGTATCTTGAAGAATTACCGTCACCCATGCTATAGATAACGTACCTGTAGACACCTAAAGTACTTATAAGTAATCTCGATATGCTTTATCCCATCTACTTATATTCATGTATCTCATCTTATCTCTTCACTCTAGGTGTGAGGCATCGTCCCTGAAAGATGAAAACAGTGGTCTGGCGAATAAAGACGAGACTTAGGATACTTTCAGAGATACTACTGCTGAAGATCTGGCCAAACAACCAATTGTTGTTTCTCTCCACACAACTACGCTCTCGATTAATTTTGAACTTTATTTCTGCACAACAGACTTTTATTTTTCCTCTACATAGTCTTTGTCTGTTATTGCCCCCAGCAAGCTGTGGTCGTTAATATTTTGGATCTACCATCAACTAGGTCTCGGCCAGCCGTGCTACATTTTCAGATCATTATCGGTTACATGAAACTCACTAGGTGCATGTGATCGTGTTTCCGAACAGATAAAAACTAATGTATTATGTACTGCTTCAAATTTGTGCATGCCTATTATGTATGCCCGGATGCGACTCTTATAAAGCCATCTCATGTTATGTCAATGTAGTATGGATTTCTAAATTACTTTGTCTTTGAGCTTTAGCATTGCTTCACTCTTCCTGTTCTTAAGGTCTTGATTATATAATATGACCCTCGGATCAACTTCCTGGTCTCTATACAAAAGACAAAATATGGTACAACCCCGAATACTATTGTCATCCTGTTTCGTTTATACATATGGATATTGCTCATTTATTTATTTATCTGTACAAAATCTGAGAAACACGGGCAAAAAACTCAAAGAACCTACAAGTGGTGCGCGGCGAGCCGCGCCGTTCGAATCTAGTTATTTAGAGCAACTCCAACAGCCTTCCTATATGTGCACACAATTGCTATTTTAGCAATCTTGCCCCAAAAAACAGCTCCAACAGCCTTCCTATAAGTGGTCCCCCACCCAAAAAATTTAGCAAGGAGAGCAAAACTTGGCTCAAACTTTGCATATTTGACAATCCAAAGCCAACTTGCTATAATTTTTAGGAAGCCTGCTAAAGTTGTCCACGTCATCCTTTTGTCTCAATGACGGGTGGGTCCAAAGATGAGCAAGCCCAACCACCACGCCCGGGACTTCTCCGCCCGCTCGCGTGACCTCACCGCCAACGTCTCCGGCCGCCGGAGCAACCTCGTCGTCGCCGTCTCCACTGGCTCACTTCGCCGCCGCCGTCTCCACTGTCTCCCTCCGCTGCCGCCGGAGCAACCTCCGCTCGCATCGGGACCGGTGAGCTCCGCCCGCGCCGTCCTGCCGCCACGCCCTTATCCGCTCCCTCCGCCCACATCGACAGGTTCGACGCCGCCCACGCCCGCCGGCCGCCATGCCCGTCGCCCACACGCCTGCGCCTCCCGCCGGCCTACGCCGCCCGCACGCCTGGGCCTCCCGCCGGCCCGCGTCTCCTGCACGCCTACGCCTCCATCCGGCCGGCCGGCCGCTCACGAATTTCTCGCCGTGCTGCCGGCGCCGGCGCTAGCTTCTCGTGAGGAATGTGAGGCTGACAGGTTAACCCCACATGTCATTGTGATACACACAGGATTTAGCAATCCAGTTTTAGGGATGCTAGGAAAGCAAAAAACCTTTTGGATTGCTATACCCTCTCTCTCCTATTGCTAAACTCAGATTTGGCAATCCAAATATAGGAAGGCTCTTGGAGATGCTCTTAAAAGGGCAATGCTGAGTGTCCCTCCAACGAGACGTACTCCCCTAAAAAGGAGGAACTCGGAAATACATTCTCGTCTCCGCGTGCCTCGGTTATTTCTATATCCGAGATCTTTACTTATGCACTTTACATTGTGATAGCCTTCGTGCTTGAGGTATTTTATATTGCTATCACTTTGTTGCTTGTCTTGCTTAGCATAAATTGTTGGTGCACATAGGTGAGCCTAGTATATTTAGGTTGTTGGCTTGTTAATTTAAACACCTAGTTTTATTCCGCAATTATCAAGCCTAAACCGGAAAAGTTTTGACTCGCCTATTCACCCCCCTCTAGGCGACATCCTTGTCCTTTCAGTGGCGCCCTACATCGCGGCTTCGAGGTGGCTGCGGCCACGGAGCTGTGCGGCCAGCGGGCACTCCCCAGGCCCAATCTGGGCCCGGATGGGCCGGGCGGGCCGCCCTCCCGTGCGTCTTGCCGTACGCCCTGGCTCCAGTGTGCGCTTCTGTGTCGGCCTGTTGGTGCCTCTGCTTCCCGTCCGCCACCGAGTGTGGGCTCTCTGTTCACTCCGTTGTGATGCAGGGTGGTGATGCCGACTCGTCCCGATGCATCATGGGAGGCACTGCTGAGGCGAAAGCCTTTGGACAGCGGCGCCTTCGGGTGTCGTGCTCCTATCTGGAGGTGTCCTCTTCGCGTAGAGTGCTCTCCCGTCGGTGCTCCGGGAAAAATCCCTGATCCTGGCCTTCCCAGATCATGCGATGGCGACGCCTCGACGTCGTTCTTCCTCCTTGGAGGCATCGCCTTGGAGCCTGACATGCATTGGGCGCCATTTGCCTCTTGCCTTCCCGCTAGACCATTGCCTCGTATCCTGACAGGATTGGGCTGTGGTCACGGTGGCCCCGGCGGAGCTTCCTGGATATTCTGGGGTAGCCTCGGCATGCGTTGCTCTTCGACCATGGGGTCGGGACACATGTGTCGTCGCCCCAGTCTCGGCTATCCGACGCCCTTCGACTGTGCTTGGTCTCGGTGACGCAGTGTCCTTCGGCTACGCAGCGGCACACCGGTGTCGTCGCACAGACTCGGCTATCCGACGCCTTTCGTCTGTGCAGTGACGTCCCTCGGTGTGCTCTTGTTGTGGTGCCCCGTTTCTGCTACCTGCTCCTCAGACTCCCTGGGGTGGCCTCGGCTTGCGTTGCCCTTCGACCACGGGGTCGGCACACCGGTGTCGTCGCCCCAGTCTCGGCTATCCGACGCCCTTCGACCGTGCTTGGTCTCGGCAGCGCACCGCCCTTCGGCAATGCCGGCGGCACATCGGTGTCGTCGCACAGACTCGGCTATCCGACGCCTTTCGTCAGTGCCGGTGATGTCCTTTTGGCTGCTTGCTTTCGGTGCTGAGGTTCTCACCGGAGATCCTCCTCTAGCGGCTGGCTCGAGTTCTCAAAGTGTCGGCCTCACGGGGGTTTCGGCGGGCTTCATTGCTAACCTCCCCTCCCTTAGTGTTTTCTCTCTTGATATTTAGTTGTCTTTTTCTGTATTTTTTTTGTCTTCTCTTCCCTTGTATCCCCCCGTAAATTTTCTATCTGTTGTAAGAACATGGCCCGCCAGGCTACTTTCGATGAAATATAACAACCAGTGGGGAGTAATCCCCCCGTCTTCCTCGGAAATGCACCAAGTTTTTGCATGCGCAACCAAGTGAAAGCCGCCGCGAATGTTGATATGTAACAAAACTAAGACTTCTTTGTGGGATAAAAGTTAAATAATTATATAATTGCAATGTCATGCTTGTTGATTTTCATATGATTGCTTTTGAACCATATGAGCAACAAATAAATCTTTCTAAGAAGCTGGAGTGGACAATTTTTTTTCTAACACGGTGCAAAGGATCCCATCGTACAAATCAAAAACCTAGCTATATGAAAAAATCCAAATCCAATGCTTGAACTTTTTTATGAAAATCATTCAAATAAAACAATTTGCTACATATACCATTTCAAGAAAAAATGGAAGGCGCCACACCTCAAAACCACTAGATCTTGAACAACGACTAGAATATCATCTCTGGCCTCATATCTCGAATGAATGATCATAAGAATTTGAATATTTTGTCTCTATCAGTCTACAATACACAAACTACATACTTTCCTTTTTTGAAAAAAAAGAAATATATGTATGTTCACACGATACAATTATATTTAGGTATCACTTTTGAGTTTTTATGCATGCTTCGAACGCCTAATTACCAGACATTATATTCACTGTTTTTATCCCATAAAACAAAAATGCCCCGCCGAAGAACACGATTATCAATCGTTTCATTCACTTACCAACAACAAAACCGGACCTTGACCCGCCCGCCACATGAGAGAGGTTTAAGGTTTATTTGGAAATTCTCGCCTTATTTCCTTAATGGTATTTTGTATAGATAAGGTTGTCAAATTGTTATGATATGCATTACAATGCCCAATGCTCGATCACCAAATTAAGAACTATTAGATTCATTGTTTTTATCGCATAAAACAAAAATGCCCCCCTCCCCTCCCGCAGAACACAATTATCAATCGTTTCATTCACTTACCAACAACAAAACCGAACCTTGTCAAATTATTATGAAATGCATTACAATGCCCCAAGTTTAATAAAAAATCTCCCTTGGAAATGTGTAGAAATATATATATTTCTCTGATAAATGTGACACAATATCTCTTCACTCATCCAAACTTTATATGTTTATTTTCCGACGATCCAATACCGCTAATTAATGCTTTTTTAAATCCCGCAATAATCCATAATACACAATGGCTTGTTTTCTCTTATCCACTAGATACAAGAGGCTAACAAAAGTGACAGATAAAAAATAAGTGAATTTGGTGCAAATAGTTGCACCCGCATCCCCATGTTGTATGCGTGTCTTTCCGATTTCACGATTTTTTCCTGAAAAATAATAATGGACATATTTATGTTATATCTTGTGTACCTACAAATTTCATCCAAAAAATATGTGACCAGGGATAAATAGAAAATAGATAAGTGAATAGTATCCCCTATCCCAGTCTATCCACATGCCTCTTCTTTTTGTGTGCATGCTACGAATGGTCATATCTTAAAATAAGATTTTGTATTCACCTCGGTACATTTCGGAATTTTTGGATAATACCTCGTTTAATTCCAGTCTTTTTGGATCATACCCGCATTTTCGCCGTAGTTACCGGGAGATCTACTGTTCTTGTCACGAACTACCACGACTGAGTGATCGCAGCGAGGGCACATGTGGAAAGCAGGGCGGGCGCTCCCGAACCGCCCCGGAGTGGCATCGCCGCCGCCGCCGGCGGCGACGTGGTCGGTCACCGCGTGCCTGACTTACCGCGGCGGGGTAGAGATCCGAGCCGCCGCCGAGAACGTCCTTCCCGGGTGGGGCCACGGCGGCGAGCGCCTCTCCTTCCTCCTCCGCCTCCGCCGCCGCCTCCGCCTCGCCGTCTCCTCCCAATGCGGCCGCGCTCACGCGCCCGCCGAGCAAGGCAAGAAGCCGCGTGGCCTGAAGATCCTCCGCTTCCTGCGGAGCAGGCTGGCGCGAGCGCCGCACGTCCCCTCGGTTCTTCGCCGCAAGAAGCCGCCGCCACCGCCGCGCCTCACCGTTGACAAGCCAACTCCTCCCACTCCGGCGATCCCTTCTCCCTTGGTTCGTCCAAGATAACGCCTCTCTGATTACCCATCTAGTTCATCCAGTTTCATTTCTTGGTCTGAGATTCTTGTTCCTTCTTGCCGTGTGCGTTCGCCTCAGGATCGAGCGCTGACGCGGCCGGCGTGGACGACGGCGCTCTGCTGCTTCGTCGCAGCGCTCGCCTTCGCCGCGGCTTCGGTGGCGGCGCTTCGCTTCATGGTACATTGATACACACTGCCTGCATTTGTGCTGCGTTTCGGCCTGCAGACTTATTGCAAAGATCGTGTTCTGCATGATGATTGCAAGAAGAACAAGCACAGCATTTGGATGTGGTTGTGAGCTCTGATCCTGATATTTCGTGTTGCATCTTGCAGGCCGGGTTCATGATACCGAACACGAGCTGCCCGTCATGGAGATGCTTCTTGGCCGGGTTCATGATGCCTCCTCTCTTTGAGTGGCTCTCCAAGATTAGCTACAAGTTCTTGGATCCTCCTCTCTGTGAGTGGCTCGGGCTCCCAAAGCTTAGCCTCAAGTGGCTCTTCAACAAGTAGAAATCTTTTTACCGAGATAGATTAAGACAGATCAAATGATAGCGAATGTTATTTGCTCTATTTACTGAACCGTTTGATATGAAGAACATGGAAAATATCCAGGGAACATGATCGCATTAGCCTTTTGCCTTTTATGTACTGTGTATTGCTCTATGTAGACCTGGACATGGCACTTGTGAACGTAATGTTGGTCTGTGGACCTGGACATGGCACTTGCGTTTAATCATAAGACATTATCATTTTTATTCGATATGCATGCTGCAGTGTAAATTAACCCAATTTTGGTAGTAATCTATGAATTCATGCAAAAATGGCAGCCAAACATGTTTTCGGAATTCATTTCAGTTCAGGATTCCAAGTGGTTGCCAAACAGGAATTATGGAATTCATTTCAGTGGTTTTTGCAAATGAAATGATCTGGGGATGTCATTTCAATTCATTTGCACCAAATGAATTGAAATGAGGGATGCCAAACGAGCCCTAAGTGAAATAAGATTTTGTGTATTCACCTCGGTACATTTCGGAATTTTGGATAACACCTCGTTTAATTCCAGTCTTTTTTCTTTTTTTATCATACCCGCAACAAAAAAATCCAATCTTTTTTGGAAGCTTCGGGGCATTTTCGCCGTAGTTACCGGGAGATCTACTGTTCTTGTCACGAACTACCCCCGACCCCGCGTCCCGATTACCGAACTGAGTGATCGCAGCGAGGGCTAGGAACATGTGGAAAGCAGAGCGAGCGCTCCCGAACCGCCCCGGAGTGACGTCGCCGCCGCCGACGCCGGCGACGTGGTCGGTCACCGCGTGCCTGACTTACCGCGGCGGGGTGGAGATCCGAGCCGCCGCCGAGAACGTCCTTCCCGGGTGGGGCCACGGCGGCGAGCGCCTCTCCTTCCTCCTCCGCCTCCGCCGCCGCCTCCGCCTCGCCGTCACCTCCCAATGCGGCCGCGCTCCCGCGCCCGACGAGCAAGGCAAGAAGCCGCGTGGCCTGAAGATCCTCCGCTTTCTGCGGAGCAGACTGGCGCGAGCGCCGCATGTCCCCTCTATTCTTCGCCGCAAGAAGCCGCCGCCACCGCCGCGCGTCACCGTTGCCAAGCCTAGTCCCCTCACTCCGGCGATCCCTTCCCCCTTGGTTCGTCCAAGATAACGCCTCTCTGATTACCCAACTAGTTCATCCAATTTCTTGGTCTGAGATTCTTGTTCCTTCTTGCGGTGTGCGTTCGCCTCAGGATCGAGCGCTGACGCGGCCGGCGTGGACGACGGCGCTCTGCTGCTTCGTCGCAGCGCTCGCCTTCGCCGCGGCTTCGGCGGCGGCGCTTCGCTTCATGGTACATTGATACACCCTGCCTGCAGTCGTGCTGCGTTTCCCCCTGCAGACTGCCAAGATCGTGGCTTCTGCATGATGGTTGCAAGAAACAAGCACAGCATTTGGATGTGGTTGCGAGCTCTGATCTAATATTTCGTGTTGCATCTTGCAGGCCGGGTTCATGATCCCGAACACGAGCTGGTCGTCATGGAGATGCTTCTTGGCCGGGTTCTTGATGCCTCCTCTCTTTGAGTGGCTCTCCAAGATTAGCTACAAGTTCTTGGATTCTCCTCTCTGTGAGTGGCTCGGGCTCCCAAAGCTTAGCCTGAAGTGGCTCTTCAACAAGTAGAATATTTGTCTACCGAGATAGATTAAGACAGATCAAATGATAGTGAATGTTATTTGCTCTATTTACTGAACCATTTGATATGAAGAACATGGAAAATATCCAGGGAACATGATCGCATTAGCATCTTCAGTGCGATCTGCATCTGTGCATAGCAAATACTTACTTGTTCCATGTCTTGCACAATTTGAACCATTGTGAATGTTGAGCTTCAGACATGGCAGGTCTGGTACAATCTGCAACCCTGAAAACAGATCACAACCAGATATCTACGAGTATTGCAGTATGATCCACCGAGAATCCACCACCAAAGTCCTAAAGCCTGCTCACTCAATACACATCAGTCATCAGAGACCATGGTCTCGAGGTTGACAGTGATGCCACAAGTTAAGAGCATGTTTGAATAGCCCCGCAAAAAAAAAGTTTGAATAGAGGTTTGTTTTTCCGGAAAGTTTTGCGTTTAGTTCAACTTCAGGTGTGGGATTATCTGTGAAGATTTTTGGCATTTTAGGTCAAATAATTTGGACCAAATACTAAAGCTCTCGATCTCTTCACTAGAAGCTTAGTTAACAATAATCGTTCCATGCTAATTACGAATACAATAAATCGACAGCAAATATTGTTGGACCATGACTCCGGCTGGTCTCCAGGATCGTGCATGTGTGAGCATTTTCTTAGATTGGAAATAAATCTTGACACGGAACTGTGCGTGGTTGCTGCTTAGAGCTAAAAATAAGATCAATAACGAGCCTCGCGTTGGTACTCTTTACTAGAAAAGTATACATACATTTTCTATGTATAATCGTTCCTTGAAATTCAATAACACACGGCATAGTGGGAACTGAGATATGCATGCATGGGAGTAACGTGTGAGGTGTGACACTGTTTATACTGGGAATAAATCCTGACGTGGAACCGTGTGAGGTTGGTGCATGCTTAGGGCTAACAATGGAGGAACATCTCTGCCTCCGGTTCCATACTCCACCACTTCGCAGCAGGCAAAGAAGAACAGTGAGGTGGCCACACATCAATGCATTCAGCAACATACTATCACCAAAATTAAATGATCTAATTGAGCTTCTTGCAGTATAATTTGTTCTAAATGACCTTTTAAAAACTTTCATCCACTAATGATCCTTAAAAAACCAGATCTGGCCCTACTAGATACACCATATCACCGGAGTGAGTCGAAGGCACGTCGCTGTACTTGCCCCTCCATCACTGGAGTCATCTTGTAGCTCGCTGAAGGATTGGAGCAAGCTGTCTTTTGGTTCAGTTCGACGCAATTCAGAAGTTGAAGAGAAAACTGCGTTCACTTCGTATCTCTGAACTTAGTGTTGAGGATGCTCATGCCCATCTCATAGTTATTCAACCAGGTAGTGGGATCCATGTTGGCGTTGTAATTTGCGACTTTACGAGGCCCTTTAAAATCTGCTGGGAACGGCTCAGATCTGATCCGCTCACTAAAACATACTGGCCCCTTAAGTCGCGTGGACAAGTTAGACGGAATTGGCCTTCCGGGTGAGTTGGCCCCCACCTGGTGTTGTGGTGCTTCTATTCTGGCAGCGACTGGTTGCGTTTTTGGAGGCTGCTCTGGTACTGCTGGTTGGTCTCTTTCTCTTTGGCGCCGGGCTGAACTTGAAGCCGTAGCTTGCAGCGGCTCGGAGTGAATGCTTCTCTGCGCCGTAGCTTGGCTGTTGTAGGGCGTGGAATGTAGTCGCCCCGCATGTTCAGATATGTTGGCTTGCTGGACCACTGCTGTACTTAACATCTCTATCGCACGCCTCGCTTCCCTATCCATGGGTGTGTTTCCCACTGGTATGAGCCTGGACAAGATATGGGTGGCCGCATAAACGTTGTCCTCTTCGGAGGATCGCGCGCGTCGATCCTCCGGGTCCAGAACCGTCTGATTGAATTTAATCAGGTGGCGATCACGTTGCTTTCCATCCCCTTTCCTAGGTGGACCCCAGCAGCCCATGTGCACATCTGCACCGCAAGTAAAAATCCCCCACCTGCTCGCCTGCCCACACGGCCAAACCAGCCAGTCGCTTTTAACTCGGCGAGGCCTCCGCCGCACAACAGCGACCACCGCCACCAGGATTGCTTGGTAGAATCCCAACTCCGGCTAGCGGCATCCTCACCATGCCCGGGAAGCATCGCCGTTCCGGCGTGGCAGCACTACGCCACCACGCTGACAGCAAAGCCGCCGGCGGCTAGTAGCACAGACGTGTAACCATGGCAGCAAGACCTTCATGCCCTGAATTCTTAGAAGCACCGTCGTACTCCGGCCTGAGTTGCCAGGCATCACAGAAATAAGAAATTTACTACAATGGTTCTACGGATTTGCATCAAAAGCGGAATTTTTTTGCTACAAAGATTCTAAACATTTGCACCACATCAAGAAAATTTGCATCAGAAGAAGAAAATTGCTACAAATGTTTTGTGGATTTGCATCATAAGGGGAAAGATTATGCTACAAAGCTTCCAAAAAAATTGCACCATATAAGAAAAGAAGGACCAAAAATCATGGATGAAAATTGCTCCTTGACGCCTTCCGCCGCGCCGCCGCATGCGCTGCCGCAACCGCTTCTCGGCATCTCCACCACGCGTGCTTTCTGCGGGAGATCAGTCGCCGGAGACCGCCCGCAGCTCCGCCCCTATTCAATGGCAGCACCGCCGCTCTCCCTTTGGAAGCAGAGGAGAGGGGAGAGGGGAGGAGGCAGTGGCAGAGGAGGGGAAGGCGGCAGCGACGGAGTACCTGGGACGGTGGCCGAGCAACAGCGCCAACTCTCGACGGCCATGACATGGTGCGTGCGAGAACGGAGAACGGAGGAAGAAGAAAGAGACTCGTGGAGAAGATGAATCCTGAGAAGATAGGGACGTGGTGCGCGGGACCCACCCACGTGGTGTGCGTGAGCATGGACACGTGGACGTAAGCGTGCTGAGCGAGATCGATCCTCCGGCTGTATGTTAGTGTTTTCCACTTAGTAAGAGCATCTCCAGTCGGAGGCCCCAAATTCGGCCCCCATAGTGTCCGCGGACGCGTCCGCGGACACCGACCAGACAACCCCCAAAACTAGTGTCCTACAACCACAATGTTCAAATATTGACACCCAAATACATGCAAGCCATGCACGTCCATCATAGAGGTAGTTTTGATGTAAATAAATAGTTCACATCACGTTATAACAACATAATTGTATCTAAACAAATAAAAGTAGCCGGACATAAAAGTTCACATTATTCGGACACAAATCATTGCAAATTAAAATTCACTCCTTCCCCATGAAGACATACATATGCTCCACCAGATCATTGAGTAGTTGGGTGTGCGCTACTTCATCTCGAAGTTGTCGATGCATCTCAAGGAATTGCATGACATACTCCGCTTCTTGTTCAGGTAGGTGGACATGTTCTCCAGGCTTCTCAAAATCAGTGCGAGCTGCCCCTTCTCCCTCATCCTCCACAATCATGTTGTGCAAAATTACACAACAAGTCATGACCTGCCATAGAACCTCCGGATCCCACATCATTGCGGCTCCACGGACTATGCCCCAACGAGCTTGCAACACACCAAATGTCCTCTCGACATTTTTCCTAACAGATTCCTGTGCAGCTGCAAAGCCACATTTTTTGGGACCAGTAGGATTACTGATAGTCTTCACAAATGCCGCCCACTGAGGATAGATACCATCGCAAGATAGTATCCCATGGTGTCCGTTGACGGTGTAGTTGCATGGTGGAGCATCCCCATCACAGAGCCTCTTGAACAGGGGAGAGCGCTGAAGCACATTGATGTCGTTGTGAGAACCGGGCATGCCAAAAAAAGCATGCCAAATCCACAAGTCTTGAGATGCCACAGCTTCAAGTACAATAGTGGCCTCCTTGCTGTGACCTTGGTACTGCCCACGCCACCCCGTTGGACAGTTTTTCCATTGCCAATGCATGCAATCTACTGAACCTAGCATACCAGGAAATCCTCTTGCTTCTCCTAGGGCCAATAGCCTTGCAGTGTCCTCGGCATTAGGTTCTCTCAGATATTTTGGCCAAACACCTTCACGACGGCGTATGCAAAGTGCTCCATAGCCTCGATGCATGTACTCTCTCCCATCCGGACATACTCGTCTATGGCATCCGCGGCTTTTCCATTTTACGCAAGCATTCTCAAAGCAGCGGTGCATTTCTGGATAGGAGAGAAGGATAGTTTTCTGCAGCAATCATACTTCAACTTGAAGTAGTCATCATACTTTGTTACTTTCTCTTGTATGTGCTCGAATAGTCTTGAGCTCATCCGGAACCGAGTCGGAAAAACCCCTCATGAAAGACCGGCTTCGGACGCTTGAAGTAATCGTTATACAGATCTCGAGCGCCTTTGAGCCTGCCACGGTCCACGGTGATCCGCCCGTTAATTGATCCCTTGAAGTTGAGAACATGCTCCTCCTTCTTCTCCATTTCCTCTTGAATGCTCATCATGGACATGGCGGCCTCCTCGTCTCCGTCGTCAAACATGTCTTCATCACTGGACCCGTCGATGAACTCCTTGTAAACCAACTCATCCATGGCCGAGTAATCGTACTCCTCGTCGGACGAAGAATCCATGGCTACATGCATGAACACTTAATCAAAATCCGGTGCCGGCATTTACACAAACACTTTGAGAGCGAGTTGGAGGTCGGGCGATGCTAAACGTACCGGAGCGGAGTGTCCAGATGAGGTTCCTCCGGCGACGGGCTCCGGCGACCGCTGAGGTCTTGGCCGCGGACGCTGTGACTTGGGGGCGGCGGCGGTCAGTCGAAGGGGCCGGCGGCGGAGCAGAGTGGTGCGGCCAAACTGGACAGAGCGGAGGAGGAAGAAGCAAGGGTTTCCGTCCGATTTAGGGGGAAAATTGGGTAGGCCCGCATTGCCAGGTCCGACGTGGCGGACGCGTCCGGGCGTGTCCGGGCGGCCCCAAACCCGCCCTACATATGGGCTGGCTTTGGGGTGTGCCGAACCGCCCAGACGTTTGGGCTGACCATAGGGGGTGCGGTTGGGTGGCGGTTTTTGGCCCAAAAGCTGTCCGGGCTGTCCGCCCGGGCGTTTGGGGGGGCTTTGGGGGCTCCGGTTGGAGATGCTCTAAAATGCCCGTGCGATTGCTACGGGAGCGTGAATATTTGACTGTGCATACATTATTTGTACACGCATGTTAAAATTTGCGTGAAACAAGTAATAACAAATCTGAGCCGCTCGTTCTGACATCGACGACGCCCATTGCGTCTCGAATTTTGACAACTACAGGGGCGCTGATGCATGTAAAATGCATACATGAACTTTGCACTTTAATTTCTTATATTCCAATCATATTTGCATCATATAAGGGTTATATCAATGTTTTATCATGATTTTGGGAATACTTCATATTTTTCCCATTTATTTGGAATTAACCCTGCACAGGCAGAAAACCCTAGTTTTGTATTTTAATGTTTCAGGGACCCAAACGTCAACGAAATCACCTGGAAATTTACGGGCGTCAATATTTGGAAGGAAGAAGGACTACGGAAAAAGGAAGCAAGCAAACGGAGACCCGAGGGCCAAACGGGCATGGCCCACGCGGCCACAGTACCAGGCCGCGTGGGACCCACCCGTTCGGGCCTCGTGGCTCCGTTGCCGTCGATCTTCGCTCCACCGCCTTCGTCTTGACCTAAAAACGCCTATAAAAAGGTCCCCCGACGTTCTCTGGAAGGAGCGCCGCACAAACACAGAAACACCGAAACGGAGATCAGGAGCTGCAGATTGGAGGGGGGAAACTCCGGCGGGGCGCTGCCGGTGTGGTCTCCATCTTCTCCATCGACTTCTCCACCGTCTCCATGATGAAGAGGGAGTAGTCCACCTCTGGACTATGGGTTTGTGGAAGTAACTTATGTATCTCTCCTCTCTTGAGCTTCACTAATTAGCACCGTATGAGCTGCTGAACATGATTACGGTCATATTTGTAATACCTTTTGTGGTGGATCTTTATGAGTTAATATATGTTTGAGATTGCAATGTTTGTTTCAGTTATGAGTATAGATGCATATTATGTACCCCGTTCTTGTCTACTTGTTTTGATCAAGCATGTTTATGAGAGCGTGTGTGGGGGAACGTGTGCATTAGTTGGAGTAACGGGGGGTGGCTAGTGCAGTGAACGTGAGAGAAAGTTCTGCGATCCACTTTGGTATCTTTACCTTACTTTGTTACCTCACTAGGGATAAACTAAAATACCATGCTACCGGGGATGTGGGCATGACCATTGCCACTACTCCATGACTAGATCTAGCATGTTCTTATTTTCACTTCATGTCATGATACTTAATGCTATACTCTGAGTTATCTTAATTACTGAGGTGTTATGATTTAGTTCGCATCTTGGTGGAGTATAAGAGAGGTTAAGAACCAAAAGATCTCTATGTTAGGACGTGATGCCCATATATCTAAGTAACTTGTTATCAAACCCTGTGTTGCAATCTCATATGTTAACTTTGTGTGTTCCATTGTCTACCACTTTATAAAGAGAGAGTGCATTTGTGAAACCATGAACCCCAGTCCATTTTTAATCATAAGAAACACCTTTCCAACACCATATACCACTTTTCTATTTTCAGCCATCATTAAATCCGAAAATACAAAAATACTTTTCATCTTGCATACATCATTCAAAAACCCAAAAATATCATTTATCATTGCATCCACCACCATTGCATATTTATTTCTTGTTTGCATTGCATAATTATCCTGATATCATTCTTACACCTTGTGCTTGACAACCACAGGTGAGGTTGAGGACCAAAACATCTAACCTTGTTTTGTAGGTAACCAAAAGAAGGATAAGAAGATAAATCTACCACTGCAGATTCCCCGAGAGTTCGATGTTAAACCCTCGAGTCACCCCTCGTGGGGAAAACTGTCTTCCACTATACTATACACTCTGCACTTGGAGTCTCAACCTAATCCCGTTTATTTGTGCAAGCATCAAGACTTGCTCATCGGGTATCAGGCGCACGATGATTTGATTTACTGAAAGAATTGGACACGCTCATACTATTTGACCAGTTTGCCTTTAACTGAAACTGATGTCTCAATGAACTGTAATGGACGATTTGCCCAACATCGCTAACTAATTATTGCCTGTGCGTTGCAACGGGGGACATGCGTCAATTGTATATTCGTGTCTGGTGAGCTTCCATTCAACGTTATTTAATATGAAGGTTGAAAGCACAAGATCATCCACGGGTTCGCGCAACACCTCAAGCTCTTTGGCCACCTGCTTGAGCAGTTACTGTTGTCGTAGTTCAAGTATTACACGGAGATCAAGAGATGCGCAAAGGTGTTAGAGCTTGGATCAGATAATACTTATCAATATCTGTATAAGCATGTCCTGAAGTACCCAATCTGAATTGTAAATGTAGAGACTGTGCACCAGTCTAGAGGCCACAAAAAAGGATTATTATCAAATAAAGTGAGCACATATATATTAGCTAAAAACCTGTCTATCAATGATTCTAATTTAATTATCTTTAGCATTACATGTATATAATTATGTGATACAGCCAACATCCAACAGGGATATTTTTCTTACGACTTATAGCCTTGATAACGAAATGATCCATTTTGAGAGACCCAAATTAATTATTTGTAAACTGAAATAGCTGTATCATATAGAGTAAAAGGTAAGTAATATAAAAGCTTCGTGCTGTACAACTCTCATTCGACTGGAAAAGCACAAAAAATTGGAGTGGACAAATTCAATCTCTTTAAGCACTCCAAAAGCTATTCCATACTGTAGCCTCATTAAGAAACTTCCACACATTCTCTGGTCATGTCTATACCGGTGGATAAAGCTTAGCTTTCCATGTAAAAAAAGACGCCTCACCTACTTCCTCACCTGGGCGCTGGCGATCTCGCCGGCGGACGCCTCTTAGGTGAGCAGAACGATCTACTAAGTTTGTGTGAGAGAATTAGACTGGTAGCTAGATTATTAGGACAAACCATATAGATGAATAATGACTCTGCTTTTTATTTGCAATCGGTTATTGTCATCACCTGAATCCCTGAATCACCATGTAGATGAAATAATGCTTGGGTAAATAATTACATATGGTCTGCAGTTAGTGATGTAAGATGGATTTGCGCAAACAGCTGATGCAGAATGTTGAAATCCTACATACGAGACTTATGACTTAAAAATTTACATAATGCATTTCGTAAGAAGTCTACTATTTTTAGTCACAAGATATCTCATACCATTGTGACCCAAGAAAAAGAGTGTAGATCATGTTTCAAGAGGGTTTGGATTTTGCATCACATGATTATGAGCAGAGGGGAGATATTTTGAACTTTTGTAGACAAATAATTGTGTGCCTTGTTCGCCAACCTTGGATTCAGCATGAAGCAATAAAACATTTGAGGCCTTCTAAGAGGGTGCAGCTTCTGGAGCTTCTTTACATAAGAGGGTGCAGCTTCTGGAGCTTCTTTACAAATCTTAAGCCCCGTTGCACATGCACCAGCCATGTTGATGTACTAATGTCTCTGTTTTTTATTTGCAAAATAGGTAATTGTCATCACCTGAATGCCCCAACAAGAAAATATTATTTTGACACTACCCCCACATTAACCCTTACAATTCCATTTCTAGGCTAAAAGATATGAATATTGTGAATTTCTCCTTACGCAGCCATAGGGATATCAATACGCAGCAACAGTGTCTGATACATGTGCCTTCTGTATTTTCTAACTCGTGGCTTGTATGTTGCATATGACATTCTATGTTACAGGATATGTTCCAATTGTCTATGCTAATTTGAGTGCTAACGTCTTGGTCAAAAGGAGCACCATGAACTTCGGCTTGTGGGATATACTGCAGGTCTGCTTGTTTTTTTTCTTTTCAGTTGAAACACACTTGAACATCCATATTTCTTGTGAGATACTGGTAAATATCCATATGTTTACCTTATGAAATTGGCAGGACACGAGGACAATAATGGGCTACTCCCACATAACTATTGTGGTGTTGATGTCTTCCTGGCCTTTTCGCTTATCAAAGCAAGCTATGAGAATATTTCTAAATAGGCAAGTGATCCAGTTTTGCTTACTTTTCATTGCTCCCACTATTCAATTAGTTGTTCTACTTTATCAGCTTGTTATCCTGTGTTTGTAATATTTGAGTGGATTCCTAAGTTAAGGCACTGTGCCCATAAATCTGGGTAGAAAAAATCTTGGTAATGCTCTTCATCTCCTAACACTACATTGTATTATTTTAAACATCTTATCTTATTGCATCTTGGTTGTGTAAAATGTCACATTTCTCTTCAATTGACCGACATATATTGTCAGAATTACTTACCATAAAATTGAAGAACCAGTCTACTTGCTGCACTAATGCTTTTCTTTTATTAACAGATACCATCAAATTGAAGAACCAGTCTACTTGCTGCACTAATGCTTCTCTTTTGTTAACAGATTTGGTAAAAGTAAGAGGCACATAGAAGCACAAGTAGAATATGCTTAGGAGTAATCTACATTCTCAAAGTGGATAGCTCAGTTGTCATCCCAACAGTCATATATTAATGAAGACATCTATTATCTAAGGTATGTGTGACATGAGTGAACTGGAGTTGCGTTAATTTGTTTTGAAAGTGGTTTGATATTGAAGCGGCGTGCTATCATTATTTGAGAACATGAACTCTGTATTCATAAGTTCCATTTTTCATAAACATGCACCAGCGTACGATAAGCAACAAATGGATGGGTGAAGCAATTTGCATTTTGCAGTACCAGAAAGTAATATTGGCAACTAATGGAATATACTCCAGTAAAAGTGGATCTGTATGTTGCATGGGACATTCTATGTTACAGGATAATGTTCCAATTGTCTATTTACAAAACTTAGCAATGATCACCGGGACTTACTTTCATTTTTGATATCTCCTGTCTATAAATGTCATGCAATTCTTACTTTCAGATATACAATTCGTGGAAAAGCTTGTCTCTTTTAGTTCTGAGCACATGAGAGATGAAAAAGCGGGTTCTGAATTCATTTTACACTTTCAACCATGTTATATATTCCTACTTAATGTAAAATCCACCTTTGGACTGAATTCGTTTTACACTGTCAGGTTCTGCAATCAGTGAACTCTGTAAAAGCCTGAAGAGGTAGTCATTGGGCAATATGATGGTTACATGGATGATCCTACAGGTTTGTGTTCGGTATACTAAGGGTACACAAAGAGAGATGAGAAGGTATATTTTACTTACTCCAATCTCCACATTCCTTTTCTTTACCTGAGCCGCCTCTATTTTTGCAATAAAAGAGTTCACTTTCAGAATTAGTTACCATCAGATTACCAAATCATTCTACTTGGTACACTAATGCTTCTCTTTTGTTAACAGATTTGCTGAAAGTAAGAGGCACATAAAAGCACAAGTAGAATATGCTTAGGAGTAATCTACATTCTCAAAGTGGATAGCTCAGTTGTCATCCCAACAGTCATATAGTTATGAAGACATCTATCCTCTAAGGTATGTGTGACATGAGTGAACTGGAGTTATGGCTAATTTCTTTTGAAAGTGGTCTGATATTGAAGTGGCATGATATCATTATTTGAGAACATGCACTATGTATGCATTAGATCCATCTTTCATGAAGACAAGATTATTAGAATTATGAAACAGTGATATGTGGAGTTCATGTAAGAGGAACTATGACATAAAAAATCACACAAAATTGGAGATTCATAAAATGGCAGGGATTGAATGATTGAATTACGTCTGTAGCGTTTGCCCGTACGGCCATGTCCATAAAATTGCAAGTTGTAACTTTTTGGCCTCTCTGAAACCAGTAGTAGTTGTTCCAGGTCAAGAAATTATGTACGTGGTCTTACCATGTCATGTTTTAGGTAATTCTGAGCCTGTCTCACAATTTTGTGAAATTCTTCTGGACTTATGGCAACTTCACCATCCCTCTTAATTATTATAGATGTGTGTGTGTTGTATCTAGCCATACCTGAACACCTGCTCTGGTTTGTAGATGGTCTTGGCCCCTCAGGTAATAAATATAGCCGTTCATGACCTGTAGGTAATAAACAAACACATTATACATTTGTCAAAACTATAAGTTTTAGTGGGATTGTACATGTTAGCTTACGTCGCCGTCCAACCAACCATCATCTTCGAACAGACATACCAAATCTTCACGCTTCAAGCATGTGTCATGGATCCGAACCAATATTGTCTTTTCTAATTAGTCTCTATAGTTAGCATCTCTTCTGTGGTAACCTCGGTTGATTCCATCTGCAACAAAAAAGTCAAAGTTATAGTGTCAGTATCTTGATGTTTTAAAAATTACAAGTTGTAGCTACATGGTAGCAGTAGAGGTAAAGTTTTAACTTGTATTATCAAGTATTATGTTTACTGATTAAGCAATGTTAGTAGGTTGAAAAGCATCTACATTTTACTTTGCTATTGACATACTATGTTGGTCTGTTACTTTGATAAACATGGCGAAGCTGAACGTTGAAAGTATGGAATTAATCGGATCTGAATCATGTAGTACAATCAACAATTTTCTCACATGTTCCTAATTTCGAAAGTAAAAAGACCCAGTTATGATTTACAATCTGATTAATTTATTCTGAACTCTCAACTATGCATCATCACTATACAATAAATATAAAGGTAAAACAAGATGTCTTACACCAGCTCAAACCCCACACACCTGAAATAGTAGACCTCGCCGGTCTTCAGCTCATTGAAACAAGTTGCATGATGTCTTACAGCTATTGCTTCCATTCTGTCACCCTATAAAAGATCCTTAGATCAATTACATTTGGTACTCAATGTCTGTTACATTGTTACTATTAAACTTAGAAACGTGTGGTTGCTTACAGATAAGTCGGTGAGGACAACACGGCAGATTGTATTTCCATTTCGCGTCTCTCTGATTTGGCTAGAGACAACCTTGGCCGTCATATTCCACGAGCTGTGAACATGCATTTCTTCAACATCCCTGACTCTGACGTCCCTGTTTACATGACATATAATTATTACAGATATACAAATATAAGTCACAAAAGTATTGGTTCTGGTGCAAGAAAAATAATGTATTGCCTATTGATAGGGGCAAGACGACGGGAGCTGGGAACGACGGAGGAGCCACAACCCTCGTGGATCCTGGGAGGCGACGGAGGTTGCGGAAGAATGGAGGAGGCACAACCCTGGTGGAGATGGGGCGACGAAGGATGCTTCGACTCTCCATGGGATGGAATGGAGCCGGGGCATGGTCTGTTTGCAAGAGGATGGGGCAGACGTGACGGTATGATTCCGGGCACACGGGATTGCATGAGAAGTGTTGTGCGGGTTTTAAGGGGTCTGTTCGACCAATTAGCGCGTGTGATTAATACAATTAATGCTGATTGCGACCTTTTATTGTTGATTGATTGATTGTGTAGAATAGAATAAGGACATGACTACATATCAGGTGCCTGCTGGTTAGCATAAGCGTACGCACGGGATGGAAGATAGAATAGCCCTCATTTGCATGCATGCACAAAAATCCAAAAAATCTGATGTCATCCCGCATTTAATGCGAAACTCAAAAATTTAAAAAGTTTTATAGCCCAAACTGTTTATCCAATTTGAAATCCATTTTCACCGTTAGACTAGTCGCGACGAGATCTTCGAAACTAGATCCCATGTCGATATGTTCCGACGATTTTTTTTTGACCCAAAAGTTACCCACCCTGTAACATATAAGTTACCTAGGCTTGAATACGTAAGTTACCCACCATATTGAGATTTAGTTTTCGGCTTGAAATAGAACCATTTTTTTGTTGTTCTTTTATATTTTTACGAGTTTTCAAGTTACTCACCAGTCTTCGGGTTGAAAAAGAACCATTTTTTGTTGTTCTTTTATATTTTTACGAGATTTCAAGTTATCACACCTAGTTTTTATATGTGAATATCACTTTGAGATGGTAAATTTATCGTGCAGAAGTATTAGGATGATAACCGTCGATTTCATAGTGAAAATTACACCATAAAAAGATGGTCATTGTGTTCGTAACTATTATTTAGAGGACATGACACTACATGAATTTCGTGGTGGATAACTACATCATGAACACATGGGTAACTTTATCAGTACTGGATGGGTAACACCATCAGTATTGTGTGGATAACTATTACCGAAATAGTATGATAACTATATTGATTTCGTGATGGATAACTACACATGAAAACATAAGAGTAACTTTATCAGTACTGGTTGGGTAACTCTATCAGTATTGGGTGGATAATTATTACCGAGAGAGCATGGTAACTATATTGATTTCGTGATGGATAACTACATCATGAACACACATGGGTAACTTTATCAGTACTGGGTGGGTAACTATAACCGAGAGGGTATGGTAACTATATTGATTTCGGTGGGATATCATGAACACATGTATAACTTCATAAGTATTAGTAGGTGTGTAACTCTATCAGTACTAGGTGGGTAACTATCACCTACAGAGTATGGTAACTACATTAATTTCGTGATAGATAACTACATCATGGAAACATATGGATAACTTTATCAGTACTGGGTGGATAACTTCATCAGTATTGGGTGAATAACTATTATCTTACCGAGAGGGTATAAGAACCAACCATTATGGTCGACTGGACAAGTACCTAGTTATCTTCTGATCGCAAATACATACACTTGCTGCCATTGCATGAGGACGAATCACATCGAAACGTTTCCTGCTCGACTGCGCGAGCCATCGCTTGGTTCGCGCATGCGCGCGACGTGCCTGTGTCCCACCCATGTGGCTTCTCCCTCCCCACATTCTTCTTCCTCTCATGTCCCCACGTTCTCTCCTCTTTCCCTAATTTCTCCACCGATTCGGACGGCGCCAGGCCGAGCCGGAGCCGCCGGAGCCATGGCGGAGGTGGTGGTGGAGGCGAGAAGAAACTTAATTGGGGGGTGCGGGGTTGCGGAATCACGGGCGTCGGAGAATAAGGGTGGGGTTATAGGGATGGTCGGGGCGGTGATGGCGGGGATGCGTTGCCCGTGTAGCCATCCTAGTGAGAAACACCCTTCTTGTTGCCCATTTTTTTATTGAACAATCGGTCATCAACAATTGAACTGATCATGACATTTTCTATCACATGAACTTTGCAAATCTGCTGAGACAGGATTGATCAACCATTGAACTGGACTAGCTTAACTTGTCTAGCTGCTGGCAACGAAGTGATCAACAAGCGAACTGGACTAGCTGAACTATGCTAGTGGTTGGCACTGTGTGGTGCTTGTCATCTAACAAAAATGGCTGTGGGTTTTTACACTGCAGCGGTACTTCAAATACATGGGAATACTACCGGTGGAGGGCACCTTCGACAAAATGGAGGTGCTGCTGAACAAGAACATCCACCCGGTGGACATACTGCTGTTGGCCGCCTCCGAGGGCGACTTGTTAAAGATCCAGGAGGTGCTCAGGGCCGGCACCAAGTATGACGTCGCACGCCCTGGCTCGAGGACCTGGAACCGTCGGCCATCATCATGCCTGGGTCGAGCGACGCGACCACCAAACATCTCTTGAACGAGCGGGATGCCGGTGAGGCAGCACCCCAGTGCAGCCGCTGCTCCTGCGTCACCACCATAGCTTGACCGAGCCTGCATCGCTTGCGGCAGCCGGGTCGCAGAGCGTCGCTGCTACTGATCCGCGGTGGCATGGACGAGGCAAAGAAGGATGAGGTGAGGGAGAGGTCGACGCTGCCCCCAAGGACAACGTACAGAAGAGGGACGACAAGGTCCCGGGAGATGGCGACGTTGAGGTCCACGGTGACCAGCGCCTTGTGGCAAGCCACACCACTGCCTCCACCGCGCTGGAGAGGTCAAATCCGGCGGCGTGCGCGGAGCCGCGACGCGGGTCAGAAGCGCGACGGTCGCAGCCACCGGCGGCGGCGCGGGTCGTGGACGAGGGCGACGGGACGGCGGTGGCGGCGGCTGTGGCCTGTGGGGAGCAAAATAGGGCAGCATCACGGAGAGGATGGCGAACGGGGAGAGATTGACTTTTGCGTCAGCTAACCATAGGGCGCGACGTGCTTAAATCTGTCTGTTCCCTTACGATCCAACGAACCATATACGTGCGTCGACTTTTGTTAGTTGTAAGGCACCTGCTGATTAGATTAACCGATAGAATAAACCAAGCCGGATTGATTTCCGCGAATACGTTTTACCAGGCGGGGAAGAAACCAGGCAGAAGACGTACGGAGAAGTAATGGTGATTGTGAGCATTAATTGGTGATTGATTGATTTCCCAAAGTAACGACTGCCAGGCATGGAACAAATCAGGCAGAAGACGTACGGGAAAAAATGATGTGGGGCATGATGTAGGAAAAACAATAGGTGGATGAAGGGATTGGTGGACGAAGGGACGTCAAAGGTTTTGACGTACAGAGGAACCAAATTCTTCTTTTAGATAGGAGAGAGGAGAGAAGAGAAGATTGCAGCATTGTTCATTTTTTTGGCGCGTTGGAATTCTATAAGCGAGATTAGTACATACTCTCGCTTAGCCAGCATAGGTGTATTGCAGGCAAATAAAAACATAGGTGTTTGGTAGAAGATCATAGTAGAAAATGTTGAAAAACTGGAAACAAACCCCCGAACAACCTGGCCCCTCACGTCGCTCCGCCGGCTGCGCTACGGGAGAAAAACTGCGCCACCGAGACCCTCCCCCATCCGGCGTCCTCTTGCCGCTGCCGCCGGCGGCCTCGTCCGTGGCGATGGCGGCGCCCCCCGCTGCCAAAAAGGTGGTTGGCGGTCTCGTTGGTGGCGGATCGACCCATGGGGGGCGGCGGCGGTCGGGGCAAAGGGCAGCCGAGCCGGAGGGCTCAGACAGAGATGGTGGCCGGCGGAACCTACCGGCAGCGGTGCGGCACGGAGGGCGTCATCGGTGTCGTGGGGTTTCGTCGCTGAGGCGCCCGAGCTCAGGATTTGGGCCCCGTCGGGCTCGATCTGGGCCTGGTGGACCCGTGGGGCCGGCGAGCTCACCGTGCGCGCTGGAGGGCGTGTGGGCATGCGGGAGGTTGCTCGCGGTGTGGAGGAGGCTGGGGAGTAGGGTGGAAGCCGGGACGGCGGCCCCGGATCTTTGGCCATGCGGTGGTGTCGCGGCAAGCTTGTCGACTTCCATGGCGTGAGGTGATGCGGGACTTCGGCAAGTGGTGGAGCTCGGTGGCCGGCCATGGATGCGGTCTCCTATCTCGCAGCTCCCTAAGCTTCGTGGGTGGCTCGAATTCCGAGCGAAAGTCTTGCATCGACTCCGGTCGGTGCCGACATTGGCGGCACCCTTGGGCGCCGTTCCCCTTCTTATTGGCATCGTCGTAGAGTTTCGACAACCGGCCCGACAGGAGTGGTCCGATTGTCTCCGGGTGAAAGCCTAAGCTCCGTCGGGGGCGGGCGACGGTGACGGACGCGTCAATACCTTGTTGGAGGCGTCGTCTTGGAGTCATCGGCTCTCTCGGTGCGGCGGGTTCACGGCGGATGGGTAGGCTGGCTATGTGGTCAGGGAGGTGGATGCCGGGGTGGCGGCCCCGGACGGTGGAGGTACGCCGAGGCGGCGGCCTCGATCTCCCACGCTATGACGGTTCTATGAGGCAGAGCCGTTGTTTAGCGTGGGTCTGGGTGGCGACCTGGATGAAGACTGCGCGGGCAGAGGGTTCGTCGACCCGACTGGATCGCGTTTGGGCAATGCGAAGGTCGATCTGGTTGCTACGCCGGGGCAGCGGCCCCGGAACAGGTTGGTTTTGGTGGTGACCTGAATGAAGACTGCGTGGGCAGAGGGTTCGTCGACCATGACTGAATCACTTTCGGGCAATGCGAAGGTCGATCTGGTTGCTGCGCCGGGGCGGTTGCCTCAGAGCGGGTGGTGTGTGTTGTGGCGTTTGGTCGACTTGTGTCGTGTGGGCGGTGGGTCGCTCCGTCTGTGCGGTTTTTTGGCCCTGTTTTCCTCATAAACAGGGCATTGTACAGTTTGTATGGTTTTTAGTCCCGGTTTCCCTTCTAAACTGGATCAATTCTATTCTATCTATTCCAGCAGTGGATATCGATCACCTTGAGCTCAAAAAAAAAAGATCATAGTACTTGTTTCTATGTTTTTCCAAGGAGACTAGGTTCAATGAACCTGAGAGTAAGAACTGAGGAAAGTGCTACTTAACTGCTTTCGTGGCGGCGAGCAATTAATGCTTGTAATTGGCCACCCATTCGTTTTGAATTATAAAATATTTTGGATATTTAAAAATGGACGACTTAAATGAGTGAACCTACACATTGAAAAACATCTATATACATGTAATTTTTAAAAATTTAGAATCTTATAATTCGAAACGAAGGAAGTAGCATGATACAATGAAGCAAAGATAGATGAACCAAACACTTAGCATGCACAATTAGACATAATCAACGGAAGATTGTAGTGGAATAGGAAAAAAGTGAGTGTTATACTTTTGAAAACATATGAGCTAGCATAATTGTTTTTGGCACAGCACAAGAAAAACAAATATAGAAAAATGATAAAGTGGAAGAATTTTTTCTTCACAATGGGACCCAACGAAATTATTTTCGAGTGATATTGTCTCAACACAAACGAATCATTCCATACTTGCCTATCATTTCCGTAGAGTGTGTCGTTAAAATGTAAAATCGAAAATACTATCCGAGAACTCAAACTTCACCATAAAATGGCCTCTTATGGAAAGTTTCTCCAGATTTTTTTTTTGAGGTTTAAGGCAGTCGTTTTGCCGTTCGATTAGATAAAATAGAGCTTCTTGGTTTTAAATTACAGAGTACAAAACTGAAATCGAAAAGCTATGTCTCCTGGGTCTTGGGTGTGGACGAGAGCCCGCTGCGAAATCTCCTCCCAAACAAGACTTCCCACCGCGTCCGACAAGAGGGCGGTGTTCCTGAACATCTGCATGTTCCGCTCTTTCCAAGTGCCCCACATCGAGTAGATGATAACCCCGCTTGCCTCTTGTCGCTTCTCCTTTGGGATGCCAGCAATGACACCGAAGGTCCTTGCTCTAACTGCAGCCGTGAAACTGCATTCAAGTAGGAGGTACTGAACTGTTTCACAGTGGATTCAGCATAGTTTATATATTGGGTCATGAGGCCATCCTCTGAGCGGCAAATTGTCTGCGGTGAGAATTTTTCCTTGAAGCGCGAGCCAAGCGGAAAATATGCACTTGGCCTCCGAGTGTGCCTTCCAAACTTTGGCCGTTCGGAAATATAAGAGGTCATTTTTTTTGTAACTATGGCAGGCCAAATCCAGCTTAGAGTTCCGTGAAGATTTGCAAATAGATCAGATTAGTCAAAATTGCCTCGTTAAAACAGAAACTACAAGCAAGCAAAACAGATATCAGGGTGACAATTGCAGCATCAGCAACACTCTTAAACAGAGAAAAATAAGATATAACATAAGGGAAAGTTGCTACAGTTTTGCCTCTTGCTCGTTTACCGCAGTGTATTTTACAATTGTGTAAACATGTACACACCGCAATTTTTTTTTTATTCATCTCCTTGTTGAAGACGTTGTCTGGAGTATATTCGGACTTTTTTCAGAGTAAAAGCCCATGATCGCATGGTCAGGGAGGATATTGTTTGTGCATTGTTCTCTTCCCGAAGGCGTCTTTTCTTAGAGAACATTGTTTGCAGTCCAGAGTGGCCATTTGTGTGCTAGTTTCTCCTGTTTCGCTGATCCGTTTGGCGAGATTTTTTCTTTATTTTTCTTTTGACTGTGTGCACCCTTAATATCTCAACTAGCTATTGACATTATATCGTTGTAAGAGCTGGATGTTATTAGTACCTGCTTGATATTAAAATATTCCCCTTATCGAAAATACATAAAATCAATTGTCAATTGTTAGCAAGTTAGGTACCACCCACAATGGGCGCCCAGGACCCGTGCCCTGGTCCATTTGGCGATGCCCTCACAGAACTCCACCGGGATGCTTGTGCCACTATCAAAACTCGCCAGCAGATTTTTTTTTTTTTTTTTTTTTTTTGCGGGAAACAACTCGCCAGCAGATTGTATGGTGCTATGCAGATCGCACCATTAGTCCTGTATTTGCTCTTGTAGACGCTCTCGGTAATAATGGGGCAGAAGAGAACGTCCGTCCCCAGCGCCGGAAGGCGGCTCGCTGGCCACCGCAATGGAGTTCCCGTGGCCAAGGAACACCGCGTGGCCGCTAAGGTTCAGTCTCTCATTCGCCGTCAGCACAGAGCCGTCTCCTGAATCTTGGGAGAAATCGACCTCCAAAATCTGCTTGTTTCCTCTGCCAGGGAACCGGATCCCGTCCGGTGTGTGGGCCTGTGGCGACGAGAAGGCTACCTTTCAGGTCGACCAAGAAAACCGACCATGAGGAGAAGACCGTCGGCTTCAAAGGGTCATGCCTGCCGGGCTCCAAGCGGCGGGTTGTCATCGCTAGGCGTTCTCCGCCACCTTCCGCCCAGTTGAGCAAGGCGAGGTGCTCGATGTCGATGGCGACGAAGCGGCCGGAGAAGAAGATCGCGTCCTCGACGTGGAACTCGCGGTGGGCGTTGCGCCACCCACGCTTCAGCGCCGGCGCGGAACGTGAAGCAGTGAGTGCTGACCCCCGCAAGAAAGAGCAGAACGACGTAGTCTATGGAGGGATCTGGGAGCCAACGGTGAGAAGGGGCAGGAGTGACGGGAGGCGGATGGCGCGGCCGGTGGTAGGGATGCGGACGGAGAGGTGCGTGGCGTCCGGTTTCAGCACGACGAGACAGCCGTGGGACAAGCCGACCGCCCCGGTTGACCGTGGGGGATCCCGTACGGCACGTCGCCCCAGTCGTCGGGAAAGCTGGTGATGTTGTAGAGCCCTGAGGTCGGAGGGATCGGCGGCAGGGCTAGCACTAGCAGCCGGCACGGGAAAGCGCCGGGTGGCCGGAGTGAGGCGATGGCGGCACGCCACCCACGGCACACGTGGCTGAGGATCGCGTAGCGTCGGTACGACGCGGCATAGGCCACGGATAGGATCAAGTCGGCCGGCAAATCCTCTCACCGGAGCTGAGGCGCCATGGTCGGAGGCGGACCATCGGGCATGGTGGTTCTCCGGCGTTTCGCTCCCCCTTGCCGCTGCGTTTCTCTTGTCTGAGAAAGGCAGAGGACAGGCATGACGATCATATATCATCGTATTAATTCCATGATAGTACGTCCTCCGAGAAGACTAGTTCCACTCGAAATCGGAAACATCGACCTACATCCACCGAAGGAAACCGCTTCCTAGTTTCTCCGTAGCGCGGGCACACGACCGGCTGCCGTCTCCTTGGCTCCTCCACCGTCAGGCAAACCAGGTACGTTTGCAGGCAGCCCCATCTCAGACGCCACGGCGACTGCAGCGCTCCCATCACCAGCGAGACGCAACAAATCTCGGCCGCACATGTACGACGCTGCCGTCGGCGTGCAGCTCGATTTCTCTACTGGCGTCCGCACGTACACGCTAGTATCTCCCGCAGTGGGCTACCGCTCTGATTTTTGTGCACATGTTCAGCCGACAGAGGTAGAGGCTAGTTGTAGGTGGACGTCGACAAAATAGGACAGTTTATAGTAAGATCTCTTTATTCTGATTTGAAAACTTCTCAAATTAAGGTGCCGTATAGGAAGATATGATATTCAAAAAACCCGTTGAAAACTAAGGCCTATGCCGATGCACTATCTCTTAGCACGATTTCATAGGAGTACTCCCTCCTATCCGTTATAATTGTCGCTAGCAAACAACGTACGATGTACAACTTCCTAGCTTAACTCCCGAATCTTTTTTCGGACCGGAGGAATAATAAATATTCAAGATACGATTAGTCTAAATACATATGGTTGGGGTAAAACCATTTTTTGCCTATGACCACGTGCATGTGTTATCTCTTAGCTAAGCTACAACAACATCATCTCTCTTCGTTAACTAGTGTGTCACGTCAGTAAAATGCATATGAAACCGCGCTAAGAGACTTGCATTGGCACAGACCTAAAGTTTTCTTGTGCCTTGCTCTTAAGAAAACCATTCTGACAAAAGTGTAGTGCTTCATAGAGGTTGGAAGAAGAAAGTGCATGTTTTGTAGTAATGTCGAGACAATTGATTTCTTTGTTTATTGTCATGTGGCGAGATATGCAGCAGTCTACAAATACGAGGGAAGTTGCTACAGACAACTCGGCTTGGATTAGGACGGCTTCAGACTCCTCGCTTCTGTCTCCTGTACTCCTCCCTCTCTTGTTCGTTTTCCTCTGCTCCTTTGAAAGGGTTGAATCTCTGAATCCATGGCTTGTAAAATCCTAGCTACTGAGAATTAGATCCCATGAACTAGTGTGGTGTTAACACCAACTTGGCATCAACATGAAATACCAAATATACTCGGTCTACAACTTGCCAAGGTTAATAAATTTGAAAATTCGCTGAAGGCGAAATATTCAGTAAAAAAAAATGGGCGGACATTTTCCACTTCATGGGTCACACTTAGCTAGCCACTCCTGCAGCATTTCTTCAGTAATAGGTGTAGAGCCCTCAGGGGGCCTCATGTATTTCTCGTAGGCATGTGCATCGGGGCCCTAAGGACAAGCATGTAATTAAGTAAATACAGCAAGAGGTATGTATTTCTTTTAGGGAAACAAGAGGTACGTATTGCCATTACCGTGAACAAGTTATGTAGCCTTGTCTCCTCGGCTGCTTGAAACTGTAAATGACATTACCAGTTAACGAAGGAACATAAATGTTGAATGCATTGGAAATAATTCATCATACGTACATCAAAGTCATGGCGGGTGGGGGGTTAGCGTATGCCACAAGTGGTGATACAGGTCCGCCAATCCATAAAAATGCATCCTTCATGTGACCAGCAGTGTATGCAGAAACGTCTCTGGGATGCCTCATATGATCTCCGCTTCCATTGTTTATACAACCATGGCAGGTACCTTCAATCAATAAAGAAAGTTAATAACCAGCAGGACACAAACACCTAATAACAACTGAACAATTAGAGGCAATGACACGTGTTCATTAACCAGTTTGAGATATTACAAATGTAAAGCTTCAAGGATAATGGATGAGATGGCACAAGGGGAAAGCACACAGGTCAACATTTTGCAGAAATCATATACTAATCCAGAAACACACGTGCAAAGCTATATAGGTTCATTTAGATTGTTAGTACGAACCATAAACTGAAAATTCTTCATTTGGGACAAGAGTATATACCATTGTCAATATGTGTAAGCATGAGCAGACAGCTGGGCACCAATTCTTCATGTTCTCCATCCCACTTAGATATGACTTCAGCAAAGAACAGATCTTCATCGTAACCAACTCCTTCAGCCTGTGCAGTGAAATTGATATGATAGCACCAGTTAAAGAAATCCTCAGCAATCGGTTGGTAGCACACAACTTTTTTGAGTTGATAAGCAAGATCCTACAATAGCAAGCATCGATGAGGTCAGCAATTAATTATCAGATGAATGAGTAAGACAATAAGACAGTGTAAGCGGAACATAGAGTGATGGCAGAACACAGGAACAGAGAGCAGACCTCCACAAGATTGTGATCCTCATTATACTTGTCCACCAAAGATTGAGCCAACTGATGCGTGCAGTTACGGGCTATATCCACCGGATAAAACTGTGGAGACATCTTCCTTGTGCCATCAGGCCAGTAACGACGACGTATTGCACGCATCTCAATAGGAGAAACCACACCCAGGAACCTATTTTAGATAAGAGCATTTTATAAGATATCTTGTAATTGCTCAAAAGTGGAGAGTACAAGTTAAGTGCTCAGTCGATGTTATCAGGCAGACATAGGGTTAAGATGAACTGTGTCGCAGGCTGTCGGATGGAAACAAACAGCTCCCAAGTTACCTCCAATATAACTAATGGTCATAGTCAACAAAAACAGAACAAAACTGAAATTATTATATGGCTGTAAGCCTGTAAGTTATGCTGTAGTTTTATAGTACATAAAAAGGAAGCTCCTAATCCCAATGTTAAGCACTGTTTAATACGAGGAAGACGACAAAAAGTTGTGAAGGTTCCTGGCAAAAAGCTACCCAGCTAGTACAAATTACAGTTCAGATACCTACACACAGTGGCACTGGCAACGAATATGCATGGACTTTGTTAATTTTAACTACATGCTTATCACTATGCATTATTCGAACAGCTCGAACTGTTCTCTTAAACTTAAATGGCCTCAAAACAGGGATATTTTATAACTAATGTAAGATGGTCTTTGCCTATCAAAGTGTTTCTGGTCTGACGTTAAACTCATACAAGCTCTTTTCCTGATTAATGATGTCCTGCGTCATATACACATACAACAGGAGAAACGGACATATGTAAATCTAGATCAGAAATTGAGAAACTTACAAATTTGGGTCCTCGCGCTCAAGAAGATAGCCGTTGATACCATTTTCAGCCTCCTGGAGGCTCTGAAATGGCCCGCCAACACTAGGATACGTGTGGAAGGATCCTCCACGGTCCATCCTAATGTAAAACAGGATACCCCAATCGTCCGATCGCAAGGTGAAAATGGGCTGCCCACAACCTGATTCTGGTGGGACCTGAATGGTGCAGTGAGCTCCCTCCATTGTTGTAGCTTCGAGCGACTCCCTAAAGGGTAGGAAATCCTTAAGTACTAGTAGTGCAACCAATGAGAAGACCATATCCTTGAGTAAATCTCACCAAAAGATGGAGAGATGCTACTTACCTATATTGCCATCGATTCTCCATACTTAGGTATGGTTGCGTGGAGATTGAGATCGAAACCTATGTGGTACTTTCTGATGTACGCAGGCTTTCAAAAAAAAAAAAAAACCGATGGCCTCTTCTCTTCTCTTGATCTCCTCTCGTTCGGACGTTCACCACGAGATCTAAGAACCGATTACTGTCCTGTTCCGTTCCTTGCACAGCATATGCGCGTATATACAGAGAGAGGATCCGACAGCATCGATCAGTAACAGCAGATCTACTCGGATACAGTAAGAGTAAACCTAGTCGGTTACTTGTTCTCGGGTGTGCGCTCATCAGTCAGGTGTGAGGTTTCTTTAGTTGATCCGAATATGTTTGCAGCCGAAATTGCGCTGTTTCCCTAAAAAAATATCCTCGAAAGTCTGCGGCCTTGTTCATCTTGTTGTGTTTGGATTCCAAACGAGATTAGTTGTAGACTCTTGCTTATCAAGGATAGGTAAAGAAAAAGAGAGTACTAGTAGCTTAACTTATAATCAACGGAGGAGCTGTCAGCTACGAAAGTTGTCGAGTGATTTTCTGTGAACTAAGCCTGAACTACATAACATACTGGCACATCATTCCCATCGAGCGTATCTTTAAAACACAAAGTCCAAGCAAGCAAAACAGATATCAGAGTGACAAACTGCAGCACCAGCAACATTGAATCGCAAGCAATCAGAGGAGAATAAGATAAGTAGAATGAACAAAGCTGCTGCCCTTTTGCCAGTGTTATTTACAATTGTGTAAAATATGTACACAGCATACTGCTATTCCATTTGTGCGCCCAGTACAACGAACAATCTCGCACTATTTTCAGCCGAATGCAACAGATGACTTGAAGTACATGCAAATCGGTGGGTCAATCCTCATGATAGACAGTATCGCAGAAGGGACACTCCAGATCCCGTCACCACAGATCAAACCAGAAGCAACCGCGCCCGAAAAGTCCTCAGACTCCTTGCGGTTCACCCTCTCCCAGACAAACAAGATGACCGTCCCGACAAACATGTCGATCGCAAAATATGCTCCAATATAGAAGGGAACAGCCATGGCCATCGGGAGTGGGATGAATTTGGACACGCTCTTTGGAGTGACGTCCCTCAGGAGGTTGATTGCAATGGCTGCAAAAAAGAAGAAAGTGCAGATTGCCATGCAGTGCTGGGGCAGCGCTCCGAATCCTTCCACACCAAGGATTGACATCTCACGGAAGATCACTGCGTATGGAGCTTTGAACATGCCATCAGGATTGCCAATATCGAAGGCGGTCCAGTAAAGCCAAAAGGTGAGAGGAGCAATTACACAACCAAGAGCAGTCCCAATCAACTGTGACACAAACATGGACCTTGGTGAAGAGAGGGTCAGGTAACCGGTCTTGAAGTCCTGCATGAGATCAGCAGCTGTGGATACGATGGACATCATAACACCGCAAGCTGCTAACCCGGCGATCACACCGCCATGCTGGCCAACCCATGAGGCAAAAATGAAAAGGCCAATCTTTCCATATGTGGATGCAAGGTTCCAGTCTGTTAGGCCTGTGCCATACGAGTTGCAGAAGGCGAGTAGGGGAGCAACAACATAGGCAGAGAGGACAAGGTACCACTTGAGTTGTGGGAACAGCATTGGTACAGTTGCAGTTGATATTGCTGCAAGGCCCACATAACCAGATCCTGCCAACCAGGGAGGGATACTGTCTTTTACAAATACCTCATTCAGAAGCTTTTCCTCGGATGATAATTTAGAACTTCCATCCTGAATCCGGACAAGAGGAAGTCTTCCCTGCTTTGATCGTGCATTCATTATTTCCTTGATAGTTGCGTAAATGATCTTAATGAGATTATAGATACCATCACCGAGTATCACAGATACAGATATGAAAACCTGGAAGGAAGGTTGAGAACAACTTAGCTTTTGTTAAACATAAAACTGTAAGGGACTAGTCAGTCTGTAAACAGAGAATAATAAGAATTAAACAAACTAAATGTACCATCTATATGTTCACAAATGAAGTAAGATATTAGTTCTCATGACCACAATGACCATTTATGAAATAGTAAGAGTTATTAGTATTGCTCCATGTTGACTTCGCATACAGTTCGCTAATTTATTATGGAGAGGAAACAAGCAAACATTGTTTTATGAAACTGAAATTTATTTAATGTCAGGAACAAATAAAATCTTCAATCACCATACCTTGTATCCATAGAGCCCTTTGAAATCGTTGCTTCCAAGGTCAGCTGGATACCAGTCCCCAGCCTTCGTGGTTATATATGGCCAAAGAAAACCCCAAGATATAATGGCTCCAAGAAGTGTAGAGCAGTTAACAATGTGTGGGCATATAAGACCACATCCAATATAGGTTGGACTGAAGTCAAAATAAAACCTACAAAATGGAACAGGTAAAACTTTGGTGAGCATGTGTTCCATATGACAATACAAGTTATAGCATTCACACGAGAGACATGGTCAAATCAGGTTCCTTGGGGGGACAAGGAAGGCAAGTTTATTTCAACCCTCAAAACTAAAATACATTAGTTCTGACTCTTGAACATTGAAAACAAACTAATTAAAAACTTACGTGTTCTTAAATGCTGCAAGCCCTAGAGAAGGGAAATTATCGAAGCCACAAGAATCCCCAACACCACTGAAGAACCACTTAAACAAGTTCCAGATAAAACTAATGCTTAAATACTTCCCAAGACAGCTAACTTGTTTCCTGCAACCATAAAACAAAAATTAGTAGCGTAAAAAACAAGTTAGAAAATTGCTACAAAGGACAATGCAATTTAACAAGTACTCCGTATATGCTAGTACATGACAACTGTACAAACAGAGGAAACTGGGATTTTCTATCTTCAGATCCTGCCTGTTGCACTAACTAAAATTTTATTGTGCACTCCCTTTCCAAGGATGATAAGCTTATGAGAGATCATACAGCAGCATTCCTAGTCTCAGTTCAATTTTACCAAAATGTCATAAGGCCTTCCACAGCGTATGGTTTTTGCGGTGCCCAAATGGATTCTCAGGCATCGGGCATCGATTCCCTCCACTGCCCAGGCGGTGCCGTAATTTTTTTCAGGGAATCGGAGCAACTAGGTGCTCCGATGCCTCAAGAAGCTGGCCAATAAAATATTGCTTCCATTGAACTCGTCAGCCAATCACAAGGAAGAGAAGGAATGAAGCATGCGTGGTCAGCCAAGTCTTCTGTACTAATACGGGTCCCACTTTATTTATGGGCTTCGACTGGTTCTGAAGAACGCTGTGAGACCGGAGCCTGAATATTTTCTCAGGGCATCGCCGATGTGGTGGCAAACTTTTTTGGCTTTAGGCACCGATCACGCTATGGAAGGCCTAAGTAGATCAATAAAACCTTATGATCGGCAGTTTCTATTTAACTGTCGTCACACAAAAGACCAAGAAGCAACGATGCAGATTGAGCTATAGTATAAATTTAAGGAAAAACTCTAATCTGCTTCTTACTCTGCAAGCTCAGCTCCAGTAGTAGTGTGGAAGCTATTTATCAACATAGCAGTTGCAGTTCCACTGGGATAGGTCAGCTTGTAATCAATAACCATCACCTAGCAAGCACCAAAACATGTGTCAGTTTACTAAATTTATCTTAAGACACATCCAAGATACTCCACTTCATCCAAAAACAAAAGTGTAATCAGATAAACATAACAGATGCACGGTTCCAAGATATGAATGAGTACCTTGCGCAGCGCAACAAGACTAAATAGACCGAGGAAGCTAACAACAAACATGAAGCCTATCATCCAACTCAGTGAAGGATTCTTAACATCCACCGCCCTGTTACCAGGATAATCAGTGCCGATAAGCTCATAAGTTTTCTGATCCATCGCAAGCATATACGATCCGAAGCCACCTGCATCAACAGACATATTAGTTGATAATGTGTGCTCGTCTGGTCGATGAGAAGGGGGGGAAACTATCATCAATAACCCTGCCACTCCCAATGCACACCAAAGTAAGATATTCATGATGCAGAAGTGAGAATTCACTGCATCAAGATCTGTATCCCCACACTGTAATGCTATATTCAGTTAGGGGGGCAAATTCTGAAACTAATCCGACGTTTCTGGAATCCGTAGCATTGTTAAATCTAACACATGGAAGGTACTTGGAGTAAACGAGCATCACAGATAGTTCACCGCATCATGATGGATTACAGTTACGGTTCAACCCAAAGGGTAACCCTGAATCGCACGCCAGAATCACATCTCCACCTAAACAAGCAACCCCCAAATCAAGTCTCTGAAATCGACAGACACGTACCGCTGAAGGCGAGGCCGTAGCAGGCGACGACGCAGGTCTGGATGACGGTGTTCTCCTGCTTGGTGAAGGGCTTGGAGACGATGCCGAACCTGGCGAGCGCGGCCGTCCAGGTGCGCACGAGGAAGTAGCCGAGCAGCCCCGCGGCGACGTTGAGGGAGGGGATGATCCCCACCGTGAGGTTGAGCTTGTGCGTGATGAGGCAGAAGAGCACCCCCAGGATGGCGCTCACCACTATCCCGCGCACCGTCAGCTGCTCCCGCCACGGCGGCACCACCTCCTGCTCCCCCGCCGCGCCGCCGCCGCTGCCGCCGGCGAGGAGCGGGCCGGTCAGCTCCGCCGCGTCCGCCTCGGAACCCATCTTATCTTCCCTCGGACCTAGCGGACCTCCTCGCTCGGATCTTGTGGATTCGTCGGGAGGTAGTTGGTTTCGTGTGGGAGACGACGGCGACGAGGAGGTTTTTTTATTTGGCGACGAGGAGGTGGTGGTGAGAGGAGGAGGCGGGGGGCGAGGTATTTAAGCCAACTGTTTGCTTCTGAACTACCAACTGGTTTCGGTTACTAAGGGTGTGTTCGTTTTTGGAACGGGATGGAATGGAATGGAACCATTCCATTCCACGGTCACGGAACCGTTCCATCCCTGCGTTCGGTTCGGGCAAAAAAATGTCACGGAACCGTTCCATCCCTGCGTTCGGTTTTGGAACGGGGAAGAATGTAATGGAATGGGATAAGAATGGAATTACTCCTAAACTCGATTAATTATTCCTAAACACGATTAATTATTCCTAAACTTGATTAATTATTCCTAATCATAATTAATTATTCCTAATCATGATTAATTATTTTTAATCTTGATTAAGTATTCCTAATCTTTGATTAATTAGTGCTAAACTTGATTAATTAGTGCTAAACTTGATTAATTAGATAGACGCACTGTGCAATTCCACCCCGTCCGGCCGAATCGGCCGGACCGGTCGGTTCCGCATATTGGAGGAATATTCCCTCCAGTGGAACCAGTGCGTTCCGTTCCATCCCGGAACCGAACACAAGAATCGTCCCGAGGAACGGAACCGTTCCATTCCATTCCCTGGAATTCCAGAAACGAACACACCCTAACACAATGACGTGCGGGGTCTAGACTCAGTGATAGTATAAACGGATTGGATCGGATTTTGTCTCTACCGTTTTTCTTTACACATATTTTACTGGATTCGGAGCGGAACGGATAACGACTGGACGCGGATTCGGAGACGTGAATATGTGGCCGCGAATTTGGGAACGAAAAATGAAGTGGATTCAGAGAGGAAACAAAATTAGTCGGATAGATACACGTATAAATAAATTGTCAAACCATACGACCAAAAATAAGTGTTCAATAACCTATTAACTAACAAAGTTGTACTCCATAATCATTACAACGACTATTTAAGCGAGTTATTGTTTAATAGACGTAATCGACAACTCACTACTTATAAATTATGCTCTGTTAGGTTAGACATTGCACTATAAAATTCGATTATTCGGAGCAAAACTATTTGATGATTCTATTTAATTTTCAGATAATCCATACTCAACTCTATTTAACATAGCATATCATATACCATATCCGGGTGTCAAGTTTAGAATCGGATATCCTTATTCGCCAGATTACTTAAAACCGGATATGGATTGTTAAAAACGCGTTCGGAATCGAATACGGTACAAAAATTATTCTACCAGCTTACACATCTAATTTAAGACCCTAATCTAAGAGTACTACTGTTCTGGTTACTTTTAGTTTTCGGCTCAAAGCTATCCCGGGCACACCGGGCAGTACAAGATGGGTTCTTCTTTCCATCAAGTGATAAAATATATAAAAGCAAGAGACCTTTTTTTTCCTGAAATCCCTAAAAAGGAAGAAATTTTACCTCTTTCTATAAGATTTACTTAAATTGATAAATCATTGGATATCTGTTTTACTACAGTCATTTGATATAATTGGTATGTTTAGTGTTACCGACTCTTTGTAGGAACTACCCGTAATAACGAACTTGCAAATAGATCTGTTTACCACAAAGAAATTCATTGTTCCCTATCCATCTTCACCTTAATCGTTATTTGAGCCAGACTTTCCGGACGAATGGATTGGATCGATTCCTGTGAAATGAACGCACATGTAGGAAAAAATTCCGGTGGAAACTGAGCCCGCAAAATTCCCGCACACCGTACGGAGCCTGAAATTCCTGGAGAGTTCGTAAGACTGTTCACAATATTTTGAAGCTCGATCTCTCCCACAAATTAACCATACAGTGAAGAGCATTAACCTGAATAGAAGAAGAGCTTGCTCCAATATACTCCAGTAGCCTTTCGGGACGTTCAGAGTTGGACTTGGTCCGTGCCTCGGTGGCAAGGGAGACGGATTTAGTTTAGCTTTAAAAAAGTGTTGAAGCTGAGCGAGACGTGCAAGGCGAGCCACGTGGACCGAATATACTTGGCGAGCCCACCACGGTAAAGGGATTCGGTCCCACCTGTCATTATCTTCTCAACCAGCGAGCGCCGTGAATCGTGCTCGGGCGCGGTGGAGTCGTGATCTTCTGCGGACCGTGAGAAGGGAGAGACGTGCGGTTTAACACCGCATTGGCTACTGAGTCCACGGGGCCCACGTTTCAGTGGAAGACAGAGCGGCGATAATTCCTCGTTCGGTGTTCGGGACACGCACAGACGATACGGTTTCAGTTCCGTGCCCCTAACATGCGGGTGGTGCAGGCCGGCCACTCGCTGTCCGGTGGGGCCGCGTAAGCTAACGGTGGCCAGCCACACAGTTCAGTTCTTCTACCGCTTTCGATGGATGCTGTGCTAATGCAGGTGCCTAGATTATGATTATTTGGGCCCGGATGTGAGTGTAAGTAACCACATACGCATAATCGCTACAACCATCAGGAGGCCTGAATTTCATCGTGTGGGCCCGTGTGTAATGGTAGCCACAAATGTACTGTACTGATTTGGCATGCGAGTCCGAGGCAGGCCAAATACTAGCACCGCCTGCTACGTGTTTGACCGTATTTTTTAAGCTTCACAATCACACGTTGATTCACACATTGCTTGCTACAGCGTTTGCTTGGCCCAATTATTCATTGCTTAACGTGTACGATGAGCACACGTCTAGACCGGTGTATATAAGCTTGTAATAACTTGATCATCGTAGATCCCTTCACATAACAAGTTAGAACGCTCATGGTCATGGTTGAACTGTCAAAGAAAATGATTGTTCTTATCGAGCTGAATTTCTTTTTACAGATACACCAAGTACAGCATATAACAGCATCTCCACCAGGGGCCTCCAAATTCGTGTCCGGCACCCCCAATCGAAGCCCAATTGGGGGTGCCGAACATGTGTCCGCCCATGTTTTCGACCGCGCCCACAGCGGCGCACCCCAAACGTCCGCCCCCCAAACGCGAGCAAATCATCGAACACCTTGCGGGCGGATTTCAATACGAATTGATGTAATAAATATTACAACACAAGTTCAAATTCAAAATACAAAGTTTAAATACGAATTCAAGTTTAAACCATGACCTATCAAACAGCCGCCGGCTGAGTCGCTTTGATGGTCCACAGGTGGTGCACGAGATCATCGTGCAGCTGCTTATGCATTGTTCCATCACGAATTTCCCGATGTATGGCAAGGAATTCTGCATACTGCGTCGACACGCCCGGATGTGGATGGGCCATAGGCCCCTGAAAATCAAACACTTCGCCGACCAGTTGCTTCCTCGTATCACGCTCGTCTTCAATGAGCATGGTGTGCATGATAACACAAGTATTCATGATCTCACACATTTCATCTAGCGACCATGAAAGACAAGGGTAGCGAACAATGGCAAACCTGCCCTGGAGCACACCAAAAGCCCGCTCCACATCTTTGCGAACTGACTCTTGCCTCTTTGCAAAATGATAATCTGTCTCGCCGTGAGGGTTGCGTATGGTATTCACAAATGTAGACCAAGTGGGATAGATGTCGTATGGCCGCCGTGCATTTCTGAAGTGATAGTCATTCAACGCATCGGCGGGAAGCCCGTAAGCAAGGCACCGTATGGCCGCCGTGCATTTCTAAAGTGATGAAAACCGATGAAAACCCAAGGAGGCCGGTGCAGTCTCTCTTCAGCGCGCAGTAGTCGCCGTATTCCCGAACGCCATGCACAATCGTCCTGAACAATGACCTGCTCATCCTAAAGCGCCGGCGAAATTCATGAGGCAAGTTCGTCGGATTGTCGGCAAAGTAATCTTGGTACAAGAGCATGTGCCCAGTTGCTCTGTTGCGTTCCTTGTTGGGCCTCCGCCCCTTCTCTGATCCTACAAACTTCGGCGCCGCCTCTTCCTCGATCGCGGCCTGTAGAAGTGCGGCCATGACCATCTCATTCTTCTCGATGTCGGCCGCAAGGACGGCATCCTCCTTCATCATTTCAAAAAATATGACCTCGTCATCGCTGTCCATGGCCTATTGGACGAAAGAAAGCAATGCAACAAAGCCACAAATGAACAATCAACCCAATGAGCCTACGAACGAATGGTCGAACAGGTTGCGGGCGGGGTGGGAGGAAAGAAGAGGCGTACCCGGCTTAGAAACTAGCTACGCCGGCGCTGGACTGGTCGCAGACAGACGGGGAATGGCGGCACGTGGGTCTGCGTTGCCGCTCCGGCTAGGTGCCCGAGGTGCGAATCAAGCAGGCGGCGACGAGAGTGGCGGCGATGGTGCGAATCGCCGGCGAGAGGAAAAGAGAAGGAGGGTGTGGGGAGCGAATGATTCAGGTCACGTCGCGCTGTCTCTATGACGGGCGGGTCTCCCCTGTCAGATGCATGTCCGCCCCCATGTCCGGCACCCTCGAAGAGAGGTGACCCTTTGGGGGTGCCGCTGGTGACGTTTTTGACCGTCCGGACCCCCAATGGGCCTTTGGGGGTCACTTGGAGGCCCCCGGTGGAGATGCTCTAAGCACGCACACAGAAGGCTGACTAAAAATTGAGTCACAAAGCTTTGAACTCGATGAAATCAGCACAAATGTCATTGGCCAGAACAAATAATTACTCCACGAAAGCGTTAAGATTTGGGATTTGATGTCTAGCGGGCTATGGCCGTCTAGAAGCCAGTGGTGTGTTGGCACTAGGATGCACGAGTTCCTCGGCGTCCCAATGTTGTCGAAGTAGTGTGGCTTACCGTCCTTGGCATTAGAGCTATCCCGGTCTGCCTCGACCGGCTTCTCTATATAGCGTCAACGAGGCTGATGAACATGGTTGTGATGATGGTGCAGAACAACGGACGGGTGTGTTGGACTCGTGGGGGCGCGGGCTGTGATGGACGCTGACGTGACTTGCGTTACTAGCTTAATGTGTACTCCATCCGTTTCTAAATATATGTCTTTTTAAGTTTTACTTCATTTGTGCGTATATAGACGTATTTTATTATGCCGATTCACTCATTTCAGACCGTATTGTGTGCAAAACATTTCATACTTTGAAACTGAGGGAGTACATTTTTGGTGCTTTATATCTAGTTTGGCTCTGTAGCATGCATATTGTATTTTTTTTCTCAAATTAACCAAGGACTTTTATGGTTTTTGTCATGGTTTCCCTTGTAAATGGGCATTATTCCTTAGGGCAGCCACACCGTTGGCTTGGCCAAATCTGACATAGAGAAGAATTTGGCATCCGTGTGAAATATGGCGAGGGTTCTACATCCTGGTGGTTCCAAATATTTCTGCTGTAGGTCCTACCACCGAATCAAACCACCCATAGAATAGGCATCCTCTCTCCTCTCCCCACGCATGTGAGTGCAAATTGCTGTTGTTAGTTGAATAAATCGCATTAATCTATTGCTTTGTAGAATTTGGCATCGGAGCAAGAAGTTGCTCCGGTTCCCAGTTTTTTTTGCTATGGAACTATCCCCACAGTGTATGGAACTAGTTCCAAAAGCCAAAAGGTAAATTTGGAACTAGTTTTGGCACAACGGCGTGGGTGCCCTTATAGGGTCAGTTTTGTGATCATTTCAAAAAAAAAAAATAGAAAATATGACTTAGCAAAACACGGCAGGAAATAGTAAAATATGTGATTGGTACGTTTTGCATCTTGTGCAAACTTATGATCTTCAACATTATCTATTTGTGTATGCTTGACGACGAACAAATCTCTTGCACTTCATGCAAGGCAAGGCAATGATTTGATCCAATCATGTACAAACCTACATGGGGGAGATGAAACCACCATTCGTACTGTCTTTATAGCTCGTGCTCTAATCGCTCTGATAACTCCCCTGGCTCAAGCCTTAAAAGGTACCTTCCACATAAGCCACCACAGAAAAATCTTCACAGCAATTTATGGTTATTTTGTTAAAAATAATTGCAAGGGATTTATCCCAAAAGGTTTTTTCTCGGAAAATACAAAGATAAGCGATGTAGCATTCACAAATAAACAACGTGGATATGAATCGGTTCTGAGAGTAATATATGTACTAAATACTCATATGCATACTGGAAAGTAGTATAGCATTTTATTTCTAATTCAAGGATGATTTGATGTAAACTATAAGGAAAAATAGCATGCTTAGAAATAAAATAAATGAATAAATGAACCAATCCTAATCCACACATTAGGCATAATATTAACCAAGTTTCCTATATTAATATTACATATGGGTAATATATATCTACACCGAATATGAAAGAGAGGAATGTTTCTCCCGAATGAAAGTAATGGTTCAACCTCGAGAAAAAAACAACGTGAACCCGTCTGAAAGGACAAGGATGTCGCCTAGAGGGGGGGGGGGGGGTGAATAGGCGATTTAAAACTTTTCCGATTTAGGCTTGATAATTGCGGAATAAAACTAGGTGTTTAAATTAAAAAGCGAACAACCTAAATAAACTAGGCTCACCTATGTGCACCAACAACTTATGCTAAGCAAGACAAGCAACAAGGTGATAGCAATATAGAATACTTCAAGCACGAAGGCTATCACAATGTAAAGTGCATAAGTAAAGAGATCGGGTATAGAAATAACCGAGGCACGCGGAGACGAGGATGTATTCCCGAGTTCCTCCTTTTTAGGGGAGTACGTCTCGGTTGAGAGGTGTGAACCAACACAATGGTTCAACAACCACAAAGGTTTCACCTTCTTCTCTGATGAACCGCACCACAAAGGTTTGGTTCACCTTCCACTATCGGAATCCTTCGAGGCGGAAATCCGGAGCCTTTCAACAACGATCCGGGGCACAACCCACAACGGGATTGGGGGCTCCCGAACAGCTACAAGTGACCACACAAGGGTCTCAACCACCACACGGGCGTCTAGGGTCCAAAGACCCAAGAGTAACAAGTTCACAAGCTTTCAACTTCCACGAATCCTCGTGGAGAGCACAAACCGATGCAACGAAGCAATGGCAAGAGCACAAGGCTCAAATCCTTCACTCTCGAATCCCACCAAAAGCAACTAATGCTTATGGGGAGGAAGAGAGGAAGAACAAAGTAGGAGAAACACCAAGAACTCCAAGATCAAGATCTACTAGGTTCCCCTCACTTAGAGGAGAGGTGGATTGGAGGAAATGTAGATCTAGATCTCCTCTCTCAAATCCCTCAAAGATATGCAAGAATCATGGGAGGAATTGGGAGAGGGGCAAGCTTTCCAAGGTCAACAATGGAGGAAAGAGAAGAGGTAAAAACGTGCTTGGAAGAGCTAAGTGGCTGAAGGTAGGTGGAGGGGTATTTATACCCCTCCCAGAAAAAGAGCCGTTGCAGTCCACTTAGTCCGGAGTTTCCGGTCTGGGAGGCCGGAAACTCCGGACATACTCTGGTATCGATGCAGCGACTGCCGCCAAGAGGAGCTCTTTGCTCCAGAAATCGATGGGCCGGAAACTCCGGCCCCTGAGCACCCCTGAGGCCGGAGACTCCGGCCTAGGCAAAACAGCAAAACTGCAAAACCTGAAATGCAATAACTTTTGCAAGGAAGCTCCAAACGAGATGAAACCAACGAGGTTGGAAATATTAAGGGTCACAAATATGGAGGAGATATCACACATGGGAGGTGTGGATCTTATCTCGAGGAGGACCGGTAATATTTACAACACCGAGAACGCAACAAGTTTTCCATCCGGACTTCGTTTTCAATGATCTTGGGCTTGCTCCGAAGATAATCACAAGCACTACAAGATCATGCATATACACATCATAGTCCATCATGTGAGGAGGATAACACAAGAGGAGAGATTGACCTCTCTACAAGAGACGAACCGGTAAAACCTCCAACATCAAAAACACCACAAGATATCCAAATGAAATCCGTTTTTGATGAACTAGAGCTTGGTATGAAGATGAACACAAGCTCTAAATTCTCACATGGATAAAAGCCAAATAAGAACCAAGAAAGATGATATGCCAAGTATGCAAAGGTTTGAGCTCTCCATAAAGATGCGATCAAGTTACTCACTTGAGATCCCCTCTTGATAGTACGCCGTCTATCCTATAACCCGGTCTCCAAACTAACAACATGAGACCGGTAAAATAGAAACCCTATCAAGATCATACCTTTGCCTTGAGCATTCCACTTGAGCTAGATGATGACGATCTTGACACCCTCAAGTTGGGACACCTTTCTTGATTGTGCTTGCTAGCACATGCTTGATGAAGACTTCTCCAAATGCTCCCACATACTCTATTATGGGAGAGCCTCGCTAAGCTTCGTCTTCATGTATCCACTTGCGCTTCATATTCTTCTCTTGATATAGATGATGGCTTGGAGATAAACATGAAGTTCACTCAATCTTCTTTTCCAAGCCATGCTTGCAATAAGCTCAACTCTTCACATGACCATTCTTCATATAAACCCTTGGATGGAACCTTGGTCATCATGTAATCTTCTAGAGTCCAACACATGAATTCCAATCTTTTCCTATGGACAAGATCTACAAGTATATCTGATAATCCCCAAGAGGAAGGAATCACTGTAGCACAATTCGATAAGTATTTGAGTGTCGAACCCACGAGGAGCTGAAGGTAAACTATCTATTCTCTAAAGCCCTATAACCCTCTTATATGGCCGTTTGTGCAAAGCAATAAGTTTAAATATGAAAGGAACTAACTAATGAAAGCAAGTGATGTGGAATGGGTTTATCTAGTAACAAGTTTCTCAATCAAGTTTCAAACGCAAGTTTCTTAGAGCAAGTTTCTCTCAGCAGTAAGCAAGTTCTCAAAGTAGCAAGTAGCAAATATCTCAAGGGAGCAAATGTTCTAGCAATTGTTATTTCATTCGTGTGGTTGTCACAATTAGTGAAGCACATGTTTCAGTCTTAATTGTTTCTTCTAGGAAGGAGCCATAAATAGGTGTAGCCAAGTAAATGAACTAAAACCCCTTATGATGGATCTCATGGCCAAGTAAATGAGCACACAAGAATTATTAAGACATAAAAGTCCCACCATAGCCTTAAGTTCTAAGGTCCCCATATATATCCCCCAATAAAGTAACTTCATGACTCGGTCTCAGGTTTACATGTCCTCCCAAGTCTCCCTCACTCCATTACATTACCGGTGATCACCTTACATGCATTCCCCAACATATGTGTGCACTCATATATTGTACATAAAGACAATCATAAAAGATAACAAAACTTGTATGCAACCAATCAACGAACTATTTCACTATTGCCATGAACAAATCACTTCTCAAACATAGATGGGGAGACACAATAGATCAAGGGAATAGTATATTGCATCATATATCATGTTTGCCAAGAGTTTACAGTGGAGAGATGGAGATGATCTTGCTGTAGATGTTGATGATGAACACGCCGGAGGGGGGTGGAGCCCTCCGGAGGTGATTCCGGCGGCGTTTCCCCCCTCCGATCTTCTCCGGCGGCAGCCTTCTGACTCTCTGTTTCGTGGTTTTGTGTTTCTCCGCCGCCTCCTCCCGAAACTCCCCGGGGGACTATTTTTATAGCCGGTTTTAGGTCAAGACGAAGCCACGGAGACGAAAACGGACGGCATCGGAGCCACGAGGGGGAAAAGAGGGGTCCTCACGCGGCCAGGGAATCTGACCGCGTGGGGCCCTCTAGTTTCCAGCTGGTTGGGCTTCTGGTCTTCATTTTCAGCCCATTGCGTTCGTCTCGAAAATTCTGAACCGTGCTCTTTGGCCTTGCCCTTTTTGGAGTCCCGAAGCTCCCGGAAAGTCCGAAACACTAAAAAAGACGTTTTCTGGAAAACAGAGTTAGAACCAAAAGAGGGGGATTGTTTAGAAAATCCCCGAAATCATTATAAAACATGAATATAACATCATATAAGTTGCAAATATGTAGGAATATCTAGTAATAACATGCAAAGTTCATGTATGCATTTTACATGCATCAACATCCCCAAGCTTAACCTATACTCGTCCTCGAGTATGAAGGTGATAAAACTAACATGGACTTTGCATTTTAATACTATCAATGGATATCAAAGATGATTACTATTGCTACATAAAGTCAAATGATTCATTCTCAAAGGAGTAGCAATATACAAGATAGATTATGAAGTGATATCAAATATTCAATGAAAGGATGTTCAATGATAATTCACAAAGTGTAACATAGAAGAAAGTACTATGGACCAAATGTATGCATAATGAAAAGTAAAAACATCCTATAATGGTCATAGAGTACTCTTGTAAATCTGAATATAAAAGGTGGACACTTTGGAAAGATAGATAAATAAGTAGAGGTAAAACATGAATAAGTTTCATCTAGCTTCCAAATGCTTCTACTTAAGTTAATGTTTGCAATGTGGTATCCATTGGTGTGGAGCTCTCATTACCCCTATCATAGCATCTTGAATGGTTAAAGTTTAAAGTGAAAGCAAATATGAGTAATGTGCTTGACAAAGTATGGGTTGAATGCCTCATGCCCCTTGAATACAAGTACCTCTCCAACTGGCTACTCAACTCGGGTCACAAAGCAAGTTCAAGTTAAAGTCATTGCAAGTAATAATAGCATCATTAAGAGTTGCTCCCGGGGTACCTCTTGTCCCAGGACATGGAACAAGCCCATGTCAAAATGACAAGACAAACAAACAAAATGGACAATCTCAGCACTCTTTTATTTACTATTGTTATAGCTTTTTATTGTGAAGTGCCTCACTGAAGGTCCACCGTGATATGTAAGTAAATTTCCACCATGAATGATGCATGGCTTGGGTTAGCCGCCCGGTGAGTCTCTCTAGCCATTTATACTTACTCCTCAAACTTACCAAGTTTCCACTTTTATTTCACACAATGTTAGGCATCCATAAACAAAAGTACATGATATCAACTAAATATAATTAAGAGCACTGTTGAAAGCTTGCCATGTGACAGCACATATGAGCTAACTCCCAACCAAGACTCTTGTCAAGCACACAACTTCATAATTTTAATCACAATGGTTCATGTTTATTAAGTGCAATGAAAGTAAAGTGTGCATCAAGTTCGTGAGAGCTTTTTAACCAACTTTTCCCATAACAATCAATAACATAAGCATTTTAATTTGGAAGCAAAGATAATACAATATAACATGATAAACATACTTGGAATAGCATAAAGCTAACAGGTAGATATGGTGGACTCACTGGAAAAACTTTGGTTGAAGGTGTTGGAAAACAAGTTTTTACTTGTTGGAATTTTTTGGGCTAGCAAAAGGGAGAAAGTTGACCGTCTAAATGCATGCATAAGTGTCCATAGAACTAACCAATCCATGTTAAACAAAGTAAAGTGACATTCAGCATCAAAACATGAATAAAAGATAGCTCTTGATAAAACACTTGCAAATTAATACTCATTAAAAAGCACATGAATCATGCAACTATATGTATCTTTTTGAATCAACTCAAACATCCCTTTCCCAATCTTTTTAATAGCATCCAACTTAATTCAACCCAAATTTCCAGTAGCTTTCTCATATATAAATGATAGTGGTGGTCTCAAGACAAACAAAAATCAAAATAAAAAGCAAATAAAAGACGCTCCAAGTTTATGTGATAGGGTGCATTGATCGAAAAACAGAAGTTAGACGTGTGCAAACCGAGAGTGTGTTGGTCCAGTGGGGTTGTCTTCACATCCCCAAGCTTATGGTCTTCACCATCCTTGGATAGCTCTTGGTGCATCTCCTCTAATCCCTGTGAAAAAACTTCAAAACACCGTTTCTCCCATTTCTTTTCTGTGGGGTGACATTAGTAGTGATAGACAAATGAATTGCTTGCTGCATAAAATCCTTAAACAAAAATTCATATGAATGTCCAGAAAGTGTATAATGTTGTATGCCTACTTATAAACTCAATTGGATCAAAAAGATTCAAGTTAAAAGTTCAAAGAATGCATCAAACAAAATGGGACAGAATCCGTCCAGAAAAACAGCAGCAGCAAAACGTATTTTTCTACCCTACTTAAATATGTCGAAAAAATCTGAAAAAATTCACGCTCACAGAGGATGAAAAGTTGCAACCACAGTTCAAATTTCAGCTCATTCGGAGTTACAGAATAGGAATTAAAAATCATACCGTGCACAGATTCGTGCTGGAATAAAATCTCCGAATGCAAAAAGCAACTTTTTCAAGCCAAAATAGGTAAAACTTGGCACTTTATTAAGAATTCCAGAAACTAAACTAAAAACTAAGTCTCTTGTTACAGCAAGAGGACACAAAGAAAATCAAAAGTAAAAACAACCGGGTTGCCTCCCGTAAAGCGCTTTCTTTATAGCCATATAGCTAGGCTTACTTACTTGGTATCAAGATGGTTGGAGTGAGGTGGCTTGGCATCCCCAAGCTTAAATTCTTGTACTTATTTGATATATGTAGGGTGAGCCTAGGGGTAACATCCCCAAGCTTGAGTGTTTGTCCCTCGTGATCTTTATTCATCACCCTCAACTCTTCCACTTGAAAGTTCTCTTCACACAAAACTCATCTTAAAACTTGATTAGAGGGGTTAGTGTCTCCATAAATGAAATCCTCATAGGTACAGCAAAGACATATCATGAGTTGATTCTACACATTAGCTAATATTACTATGGTTGTGTATTGATCACCACACAAGTAATGAGAGTAATGCAAAATAAAGACAGAATCTGTCAAAAATGGACAGCCCGTAAAGAGTGAATTTTCAGAGGCACTTACGTTGCTCAAATCAGAAAACTTTGAACTAATGAAATGTGTATTAATAACTGAATATTGCTGTCGTAAAATATCAGGTCAAAATTCCTCTTCTGTGATTTTATACATTTTTCGCAGTGAAGCTCAGGCATCTGTTTTCTGGACAGCAAATCACTATTGTTTAATCCTACCTCTCAAAAGAGGTTATTCTTGCCATTAAGATGAAAAATAAGATACAAAGGTGATGTTACGGTAGTAAACAAGCACCTTGACTCAAAAACCCAAAACTTAAGCTGAAGATAAAAATCAAAAAGAAACAAAAAGAACCAAGCAAGAATCAAGAGAAACAATCAAAGAAGAAGGAAAATATTTTTGTTGTTTTTGATTTAGCAAAAAGGCAAAAGGAGAAGCAAATATATACAACATAAACACTCTTTTTATTTGGTTTTAGCTTTGGGAAAAGTTTTAATGATAGAGACTTTGCAACGGTTCCATTGGCATGAACAACACATGTTCAAGGTCGACCCCAACTTCTCCATTACTCATCCTTCTCATTTACTTTCCCAAATTTTATATAAAATGAAAATCTTAAACTAATTGTCACAAAACAGTAGGTAAAGATATTTTACATGTTGTAAAGATATAAAGGTGTGCTCAAACCGAATAGGAAATTAAAGCATAAGGAACACACCACAGAATATTAAACAATTTACTTTTAAGTCTAACTCTCTTCCTATGCATTGGAATTTTATATATGAATAAATAACAACAAATTTGAGGTAACCAATGCATATAATAATCAATAGCTTGCATTTTAAATAACATAGAAACATAAAGGGGATTCTTATCTCTTCCTCTCTCATAATAGTTGCAAGCATTAAAGTTAAACATAACCACATAGTTTTGAATAGAATCACCACATAAAGACTTATCATCTAATGAGCATAATGGATCATCAAACTCAATTAAATCACTTTCATCCTCAATAGTAGGTGGACTGAAAATATCATATACATCATTGTAATCATCATAAATGGGAGACATAGTATCATCAAAATAAATTTTCTCTTCCAAACTTGGGGGACTAAAAATATCATATTCATCAAAACAAACTTCCCCAAGCTTAAGGTTTTCCTTAGCATTAGCAATAAAGGTGTTCAACGAATTAGTACTACCACAAACATGATTGTTATGCAAATAAAATTTAATTTTCTCCTCAAACACTTCATGTCCTAACTCAAGATAGATATTATACAGTTCTATAATTGTTTGGTTGTTTTCCATTTTATAATAATGTTTTAGATTTATATGTTAGTATGCAATGCAAACAAGAATAAAAGCTTAGCACAACGCTCCCCGGCAACGGCGCCAGAAAAGTGCTTGATAATCCCCAAGAGCAAGGAATCACTGTAGCACAATTCGATAAGTATTTGAGTGTCGAACCCACGAGGAGCTGAAGGTAAACTATCTATTCTCTAAAGCCCTATAACCCTCTTATATGGCCGTTTGTGCAAAGCAATAAGTTTAAATATGAAAGGAACTAACTAATGAAAGCAAGTGATGTGGAATGGGTTTATCTAGTAACAAGTTTCTCAATCAAGTTTCAAACGCAAGTTTCTTAGAGCAAGTTTCTCAAGCAGTAAGCAAGTTCTCAAGTAGCAAGTAGCAAATATCTCAAGGGAGCAAATGTTCTAGCAATTGTTATTTCATTCGTGTGGTTGTCACAATTAGTGAAGCACATGTTTCAGTCTTAATTGTTTCTTCTAGGAAGGAGCCATAAATAGGTGTAGCCAAGTAAATGAACTAAAACCCCTTATGATGGATCTCATGGCCAAGTAAATGAGCACACAAGAATTATTAAGACATAAAAGTCCCACCATAGCCTTAAGTTCTAAGGTCCCCATATATATCCCCCAATAAAGTAACTTCATGACTCGGTCTCAGGTTTACATGTCCTCCCAAGTCTCCCTCACTCCATTACATTACCGGTGATCACCTTACATGCATTCCCCAACATATGTGTGCACTCATATATTGTACATAAAGACAATCATAAAAGATAACAAAACTTGTATGCAACCAATCAACGAACTATTTCACTATTGCCATGAACAAATCACTTCTCAAACATAGATGGGGAGACACAATAGATCAAGGGAATAGTATATTGCATCATATATCATGTTTGCCAAGAGTTTACAGTGGAGAGATGGAGATGATCTTGCTGTAGATGTTGATGATGAACACGCCGGAGGGGGTGGAGCCCTCCGGAGGTGATTCCGGCGGCGTTTCCCCCCTCCGATCTTCTCCGGCGGCAGCCTTCTGACTCTCTGTTTCGTGGTTTTGTGTTTCTCCGCCGCCTCCTCCCGAAACTCCCGGGGACTATTTTTATAGCCGGTTTTAGGTCAAGACGAAGCCACGGAGACGAAAACGGACGGCATCGGAGCCACGAGGGGGAAAAGAGGGGTCCTCACGCGGCCAGGGAATCTGACCGCGTGGGGCCCTCTAGTTTCCAGCTGGTTGGGCTTCTGGTCTTCATTTTCAGCCCATTGCGTTCGTCTCGAAAATTCTGAACCGTGCTCTTTGGCCTTGCCCTTTTTGGAGTCCCGAAGCTCCCGGAAAGTCCGAAACACTAAAAAAGACGTTTTCTGGAAAACAGAGTTAGAACCAAAAGAGGGGGATTGTTTAGAAAATCCCGAAATCATTATAAAACATGAATATAACATCATATAAGTTGCAAATATGTAGGAATATCTAGTAATAACATGCAAAGTTCATGTATGCATTTTACATGCATCAATATCTCAATGCAAACATTAGTCTATAAGGATTGTCATTAATTACCAAAACCACGCATGGGGCAACACATGCACTTTCACCGTCTCCGTCCGCCTTTCCTCCTGCTCTATCTCCTTCATCAAACCCCAGGCAAAGAAACCGTCGCCGCTACTACACTCATTCCCAAACCTGAATTCTGAACCTGATCGTTCTCCCTTCCAACCCCACCTGCGTTGCTGATTGCCGGTTACCGTTGTCACCATACCTTCTCCTGCCTCCCGCGGATCCAGCACTACATCTCCCCAATGACCGAATTCCATGTCCTCTGTTGGTCTGCCCCCCACCGCAAGCCCGCTCACTAGTAGAAAACCGAGTGTTCAAGTTGTTGACGAGCGTCGGTTCTGGATCTATAACCAGTAAAATCGGGAAGATCAAAGTTGACTCGTGGTTTTGTGTGCTTAACTAAGTCAACTGGATCTGTAAAATACTAAGTCAACTGGAGAAGCAAATCATTGAACAAAAGTAAACAAAACTAGGAAAACATGGGTACTACTACAACAGTTCGGTCGGATCCACGTGCTGATTGACATCGGCAATTTATAAACCATCCAATTTATTTGAAAAGATTGCTTCTCCAAAGGTAAGTACTGTTCTGTAAAATTGCAGCCTTATTGATTTGCTTGGATTCTTAGCGAGATTAAGTTATATAAAGTCCTCCAGAAAACCCCATTCCAAGAAGGGGGTATAATTTTGGGCCGATTAGCTCCAATGCTCCCTTCATTTGAAAAATTAAAAATTAAAGTTATAAATTTCAAAACAATCTGGGGAAAAAATCTGTATGATGTATCCTACGAAGGTGTTGAATCTGGCTTTACAATATTTTGAATTCTGAACTAAACAGATATGAAAAAGTATTAATCTGATTATATTGAACTGTGCATATTTTAGAAGCTACAAAATTCATAAGATTTTCCATTTTTGTGTAGCCTAAATATAATAGGATTTATCGTTGCGATTTTACATGTTTGTAGAATGCATCATTGACTACATCTAGCATTTTGTTCAGATTTTTCTGAAACTTGTACATATGGTTTCCGGTATTTTTAAAACAAAGGTTGCACCGGAGCTCGGGAGCAAAAAGGAATTTTCCAAGAGTTGAAATCCTACAAAAAGAGTTAAATGGAGAAATACTTTCCTCCAAAACAGGGTGCAGAGGAAACTTTAGAAACGTTCCAGTAAGATGCAAAGATTACAAAAAATTCAAATTCTACTATAAAGTTTCTGTCAATCAAAGAAGTTGAAGAGTTGTCAGCTACGACTATAAGTTGGAACTTTCTGTCAGCACAACAGAGCCATCTCATTCTGGCCTATCATTCCATCGAGCAGGTAGTTGAAGTCCAAGCAAGCAAAACAAATATCACGGTGGATTAGTGAAATACAAGAAATCAGAGAATAAGATAAGCCGAAAGAACAGAGTTGCTGCTCTTTTGCCGGTGTTATTTACAATTGTGTAAAAATGTACACAACATAATTCTATTCCATTTTCCCCAGTAAAACGAACAATCTCACTCTATTTTCAGCCGTATAAAATGGATGGTTTGAAGTACATGCACATCGGTGGCTCTATCCTCATGATAGACAGTATCGCAGAAGGGACACTCCAGATCCCGTCACCATAGATCAAACCAGAAGCAACCGCGGCGGCAAAGTCCTCAGACTCCTTGCGGTTCACCTTCTCCCAGACAAACAAGATGACCGTCCCGACGAACATGTCGATCGCAAAATATGCTGCAATATAGAAGGGAACAGCCATGGCCATCGGGAGTGGATGAATTTGGACACGCTCTTTGGAGTGACATCCCTCAGGAGGTTGATTGCAATGGCTGCAAAAAAGAAGAAACTGCAGATTCCTAGGCAGTGCTGGGGCAGCGCTCCGAATCCTTCCACACCCAGGATTGACATCTCACGGAAGATGACTGCATATGGAGTTTTGAACATGCCATCAGGATTGCCAATGTCGAAGGCCGTCCAGTAAAGCCAAAACGTGAGAGGGGCAATCACACAACCAAGAGCAGTCCCAATCAACTGTGACACAAACATGGACTTTGGTGAAGAGAGAGTCAGGTAACCAGTCTTGAAGTCCTGCATGAGATCAGCAGCTGTGGATACGATGGAAATCATAACACCGCAGGCTGCCAAGCCAGCAATCACACCACCATTCTGGCCAACCATGAGGCAAAAATGAAAAGGCCGATCTTTCCATATGTTGATGCAAGGTTCCAATCTGTCAGTCCCGTGCCATGAGAGTTGCAGAAGGCGAGTCGGGGAGCAACAACATAGGTAGAGAGTACAAGGCACCACTTGAGTTGTGGGAACATCATTGGTACAGTCACGGTTGATATTGCTGCAAGGCCAACATAAGCAGATCCTACCAACCCGGGAGGGATACTGTCTTTTACAAATACCACATTCAGAAGTTTTTCCTCAGGTGATAATTTAGAACTTACATCTTCTACAATAACAGAGGAGAAATGAGATGAGATGCATGATTTATGATATTGACAGGTAAATACCATACAACAAGAACATTACCATCCTGAATCCGGACAAGAGGAAGTCTTCCTTACTTTGATCGTGCATTCATTATTTCCTTAATGGTGGCATAGATGATCTTAATGAGGTTATAGATACCATCACCGAGTATCAGAGATACAGATATGAAAACCTGGAAGGCAGGGTAGAGACAACTTAGTTTTTGTTAAACATAAGACCGGTCAGTCTGTGAACAATAAGTATTAAACAAACTAGATGTGCCATTTGTATACTAATTAAGGAAGTAACAAAATGTCTAACAATTTTGTTGAATACTAGCTCATGTCTTCTGGCCTAGCAGGCCCAGGCCCATATATGTGAGAGCTGACCTAGTTCAGGGGGAGCAGGACGTTGGAGAGAAGAGAGCCGCCACACTCCAGGTTTCTCTTCCATCTCAAAATACTTCATGGTATCAGAGCTGGCGATGCTGGGTCCTAGAGGCTGCCGGTGGTGAATCTGCAGGAGGCAGAGCTCCGGGTGACCAAGGGCCTCGGTGCAAGCAGGAAAAAGCTTGGTTGAAGGTGCATCTACGTGTTGCTGCGGACGCGTGGTGCTGGCAGCCGGCAGCGCATGAGGGCGACGACCTGCAGGTCAGTAGTGGTGGGCTGTGGTGGTGAAGGAGGCAGCAGGGTGGTGCTGCTATTGGCTGGTGATTGAGGGGTACTGCTGCTGGGAGTTAAGTACTGCCGCGAAGGTGGAGGCTTACAGGAGGTGGCGCAGAGAGGAGAAGAAGAGGAGTTAGCTTGCGAAGGCGGACTACATCAGGAGGCCATCATGGGTGCTGAACTTACTTCAGCTCTAGAGAAACTGGCGCAGCTCATGACTGCGAAAAATGCCGAGACGGCAGGGGGCGCACTTGTTGTGTCCCAAGCGGATCAGATTCTGAAGCTTGAGCTCATGCCAAATGATGTCAAGTTGAATGGTGTGAGCAGCTACTTGAGCTGGTCGAGGCGGGCCCTGTTGATCTTGAAGACAAAAGGCCTGATGGGATATGTTCTTGGGTCTGTTGAAGAACCGACTGACAAGGAGAGCTCAGAATGGAAGAATGGAGTGTTACTGACTCCGTGATATTGGCCTGGATGTTAAACTCCCTGATTCCAGCAATTGTGGCGTCTGTTGAGGCATTGCCGTGCGCTTCCGATGTGTGGACCATGTTGTCCAAAAGGTACTCTGGTAAGGGAAATCTGATGCTCATGTCTCAAATTGAGGACAAAATCCATGTTGTTCGTCAGGGTGACAGAAGTGTGATGGTGTATGTGAATGAGCTGCAGCCTTTGGGCGGAGTTGGATCAGTGTGATCCTCTTGAACTTCCAAATGCAGAATCCATGGAGATTGCCAGGAATTGGGTTGAGCGCAGACGTGTGATGAAGTTCCTAAAAGGTCTCAACCAAGGTTTGGAGAGCAGGTATGCTGCACTACTACATCAGACAACACTTGTGTCTCTTGATGAGGCCATTGCTGCAATGTCCCAGGAAGAGGTACGGCTGCAGTCTAAAGGAGGAATTGGAAATTAATCTGCTTATAGAGTGGCTGATCAACATGGGTCTAGGGATTGTTTTAATTGTGGTAACCCGGGACATATCATCCGGTTTTGCACTGAACCACCCCAAAGAGGCAGAGGCCGAGGGTATAATGGTGGAGGTAACAACAGAGGTTGTCGGAATGGACATGGTGGTTATTGGCATGCTCCTCCTTGGAACGCGCCCAGGGCAAATCTTGCTGCTCCTGTTGAGGGGAAACAACCTGCAGGAGGACCTACAGGAGGAGGACAGGAGGCTGCTACCAGTTATGCAAATTTTGTAGATGCAAATGAAGGTAATGTTGAACACGCATCAATAGCAGTCCATAAACAAAAGTCTGAGTGGGTGCTTGATTCTGGAGCCTCCCAACATGTTGCCGGAGACTTCAATGAGTTTATATCCTATACTCCGCATTCTCTCACACATCCGAAAACCATTCACACAGCAGATGGCACAGCCCAGCCCATCACAGGTGTTGGGATAGTCAGCTGCACACCTAGTATAAAATTATCTTCAGTGTTGCATGTGCCAACTTTTCCTGTCAACTTACTGTCCTTGAGTGCTTTAGTTGATCAAATTGATTGCCAACTCATAGTTGACCGATTTGTGTTCTTGATCCAGGAGAGATCGACGGGCAGGAGTCTTGGGACTGGAGTGAGGCGTAAGGGGCTGTGGTACATGGACCGCAGCATGACGGACCATGATGGAATGCGCATGCTAGCTGCAGTTGCTGAGGATAAGGAGACTAGAGCCATAATCCATCACTGTAGAATGGGACATGTGTCTTTTGACAAAATGTATCAAGTATTTCCTGATGTAATGAGTGGCGTGGACAAGAGCAAGCTGAGATGTGATGCGTATGAGTTTGCTAAACATACCAGAAGCTCATATGTGAGTAAGGGGATCAAGAGCATATCCCCTTTTGTGTTAATCCATTCCGATGTATGGACATGTCCAGTGTTATCTGTAAGTGGTATGAAGTACTTTGTTACATTCATTGACTGTCATTCTCGAATGACTTGGGTCTATCTTCTGAGACATAAAGATGAAGTGTTTCAGTGCTTCAAAACTTTTTATGCACTTGTTCAGAATCAATTTAATGTGAAAATTCAAGCACTAAGATCAGACAATGGCACTGAGTATGTTAACAAGACCATGGGTGCCTTTATGTCTGACCAAGGCATCTTGCATCAAACGTCTTGTCCAGACACACCTCCTCAGAATGGGGTGGCTGAGAGGAAAAATCGTCATCTTATGGAGGTCGCCCGGCCATTGATGTTCACCATGAATGTGCCCAAGTTTCTCTGGAGTGAGGCTGTCATGATGGCCACCTTCTTGATCAACCGCACTCCATCCCGGGTGACAGGTATGAAATCACCGTGTGAGTTGCTTTTCATAGAAAATAAACTTCTAGTTCCTCCTGAGGTGTTCAGTTGCACTTGTTTTGTTCGTGATCACAGGCCATCAGTCAACAAATTGGACCCTAGGGCAGTCAAGTGCATCTTTATTGGGTATTTTTCAGGGCAAAAAGGGTACAAATGTTGGAGTCCTTCCGAGAGGAGGACATTTGTGAGCATGGATGTTACATTCCGTGAATTAGAACATTTCTATGGTAAGAAAACTGATCTTAGTGTCCTGTTTGAAAGCCTTGACCACTCTCAGGATGGTGAAATTGGTCAAGAGGGGAGAGCAGCAGCACATGTTCTGAAAGTAGCAGCATATCACCTGTGATACAAGCACCGGTCTACACTAGTGATGTGCAGGTTGGCGCACCGGCTAATGGTGGTGTGCAGGTTGGTGCACCGGCTGAAATTGCTAGCATGCGTGGCAGTGTGCCAAGGTGGACTGCAGAGCAAGAGGAGAAGCTCAAGGTCTATTCACGGAAGCGTGGTAATGGAGTTGCACATCAGGGGGAGCAACTAGATCAGCCACTGACAGAACAACATGGCAGTGCCGATGTGATTTCTATCTCCTCGGATGAAGATCAAGCTGAAGGGCAAGTTGATGGGAAAATTGCTTTGAGGAGAACTACTCGAGTAACAGCAGGGATACCAGCAGAACGGTTGGGGTTCAATGTCAATGATATTGGAAACTATGTTTCGTATGAAGCACTATCCCCAGAATACAAAGCATTTGTTGCTTCTCTTCAGTCGTTGTCAATTCCGACTGACTGGAAGAAGGCAAAGGAGGACTCAAAATGGCGTATGGCCATGGTGGAGGAGTTGGAGGCTCTGTGTAAGAACAAGACGTGGGTCCTAACACCTCTTCCAGCAGGAAAGAAGGCAGTCAGTTGCAAGTGGGTATACACTGTGAAGCAAAATGCAGAAGGAAAGATTGAAAGGTACAAAGCAAGACTTGTGGCAAGGGGTACACCCAGACCTATGGCATTGACTATGATGAGACATTTGCTCCAGTAGCAAAGATGAATACTGTGAGGATTCTGATCTCCTGCGCAGCAAACTTTGGGTGGTCTTTACATCAACTTGATGTGAAGAATGCTTTCTTGCATGGGGATTTGCAGGAGGAGGTCTACATGGAGACCCCACCTAGTTTCTCGACCTCTGAGACTAGTGGTAAGGTATGCAGGTTAAAGAAATTTCTTTACGGACTGAAGCAGTCCCCAAGAGCTTGGATTGACAAATTCAGACGGGTTGTATGTGATATGGGGTATGGTCAGTGTAATGGTGATCATACATTGTTCTATAGACATGAAAAGGGAAAATCACAATACTTGCTGTATATGTGGATGATATTATTATCGCGGGGGATGACAAAGAAGAAATTGCAAGACTGAAGGAGTTTTTAGGTAAAGCGTTCGAAATCAAAGATCTGGGCCGACTCAAATATTTCCTGGGCATAGAAGTGGCCAGGTCTGCAAAAGGGATTGCATTATCTCAGAGGAAGTATACTTCAGATCTCCTGAGTGATGTAGGAATGCTAGGATGTCGGGCAGCCTCAACCCCAATTGATCAAAACCACAAAGTGACAGCTCAGTCAGGAGAGACACTAGATAAAGAGAGATATCAAAGACTTGTTGGGAGGTTGTTGTACTTATGTCATACGCGTCCTGACATTGCCTTTGCAGTAAGTGTGGTAAGCAGATACATGCATGAACCTAGAAGTGATCATCTTGAAGCCGTACATAGAATTCTGAGGTACTTGAAGGGAACTCCAGGAAGGGGACTGTTATTTGAGAGTAACAAACATCTCGTGATAGATGGGTATTGTGATGCGGATTGGGCAAGTTGCCTAGACAATCGTATATCAACATCTGGTTTTTGTGTCTTTGTTGGTGGGAACTTGGTGTCATGGAGAAGTAAGAAGCAAGCTGTTGTGTCTAGGTCAACTACCGAGGCAGAATATTGAGCTATGGCTCAAGGGCTGAGTGAGATGTTGTGGACAAGAAATTTACTTGAAGAACTGAAGATATTAAAGACCAGTTGTGTGAATGTGTGGTGTGATAACAAATCCGCAATCAGCATAGCAAACAATCCAGTGCAGCATGATAGAACCAAGAATGTGGAAATAGACAGATTCTTCATCAAAGAAAAACTAGATGCTGGGATAATCAAGATAGAGCATGTGAGTTCAGGGCAGCAGATTGCAGACTGTTTGACTAAAGGATTGGGACCTAAAGAATGCAGTCTTGCCTGTGACAAGATGGGAATGATAGATATCTATCACCCCTCTTGAGGGGGAGTGTTGAATACTAGCCCATGTCTTCTGGCCTAGCAGGCCCAGGCCCATATATGTGAGAGCTGACCTAGTTCAGGGGGAGCAGGACGTTGGAGAGAAGAGAGCCGCCACACTCCAGGTTTCTCTTCCTTCTCAAAATACTTCAAATTTTCTCACGATCACAATGTCCACTTATGAAATAGTAAGAGAGTTAGTAGTATTACTCCATGGTGATATACTTGGCTAATTTATAATGGAGAGAAAACAAGAAACATTTTTTATCAAGCATTATGATTCATCATCTAGTTGTAGATATATTAAAACAAGAACATCATAGGTGCATTGTCAGTCGACAGGATGAAACTGAAAGTTATATCATATCAAGAACAAATAAAATCTTCAATCACCATACCTTGTATCCATATAGTCCTTTGAAATTGTTGCTTCCAAGGCCAGCTGGATACCGGTCCCCAGATTTTGTGGTTATATACGGCCAAAGAAAACCCCAAGATATGATGGCTCCAAGAAGTGCAGAGCAGTTAACAATGTGTGGGCATATAAGACCACATCCAATATAGGTTGGACTAAAGTCAAAACCTACAAAATGGAATAGGTAAAACTTTGGTGAGCATGTATAGGACGGTCCATTTTAAAGTATGAGTAACTTCATATGACAGTACAAGTTAAAGCAGTGACACGATAGACATAGTTAAAGAAGGTTAGAGTCCTAGAGGGACAAGGAAGGCAAGTTTCTTTCAACCCTCGAAACTAAAATGAATTAGTTCCGAGTCATGTGTAATGAAGGAATAACAAAAGCAATTAAATGAAACTTACGTGTTCTTAAATGCTGCAAGGCCCAGAGAAGGGAAATTATCAAAGCCACAAGAATCCCCAACACCACTGAAGAACCACTTAAACAAGTTAATGCTTAAATACTTCCCAAGACAGCTAACTTGTTTCTTGCAACCGTAAAATAGAAATTAGTAGCTTTTTTAAATACTCTAGAAACTAATAAAATCGCTACGAAGGACATTGCAGTTCAATATATAGAAAAACTCTGATCTGTTTCTTACTCTGCAAGCTCAGATCCAGTAGTAGTGTGGAAGCTATTTATCAACATGGCGGTAGCAGTTCCACTGGGATAGGTCAGCTTGTAATCAATAACCATCACCTAGCAAACAGCAAAACATAAGTTAGTTTACTAAATTCATTTTAAGACACATGCAAGATAATCTACATGATCCAAAAACAAAAATGTAATCAGATAAACATAACAGATGCACGGTTCCAAGATATGAATGAGTACCTTGCGCAGCGCAACAAGACTAAATAGACCGAGGAAGCTAACAACAAACAAGAAGCCGATCATCCAACTCAGTGAAGGATTCTTAACATCCACTGCCTTGTTACCAGGATAATCAGTGCCGATAAGCTTATAAGTTTTCTGATCCATCGCAAGCATATACGATCCGAAGCCACCTGCATCAACAGAAATATCTATCTATTATATACTAAAAGCAAAATGAGTGAGTGAGTTTTTCGAGACACCACGTTAATCCACATCATCTAAATTAATTTTAATAGTTAGATTAAAATGTATGGCTGAGATTGTTTTTAAATGAGAGTTACGTAACATGTTTGACACAACTTATATTGAGAGATCATGTCTCAGCAATATGTGTACCTCACAAAAAAGTAACCTGCGCACCTTTTTTTAAATGTGTGATAGCTAAAAAAAACCTCAAACGCGGTAGCAAAGGACTCCCTTAGCTTGCCTTAAACACGTACCTCCACTAGATATACAACTACACGTTTGTCCATTTAAAACACGTACATGCTGCGTCAAGAGTAGCAACCTGCCTTAGCTGAAACGTGATAGTTCAAAGGAAAAAATTCTAAAACATGGTGCCAAAGGATAAGAGCTTCTACGAAATGAACAGCTTACAAATACTCAAGCAGATCAGTACGTACTCTCTATATTAGTTAGCCTGAATTACTGAGTTTAGTAAAAATTAAATTTTTCCTAAAACATGGTGCCAAAGGATAAGAGCTTCTACGATATGAACGGCTTACAAATAATCAAGCAGATCAATACGTACTCTCTATATTAGTTAGCCTGCATTACTGAGTTTAGTAAAAATCAAATTTTATATAAATTAACCAAACATGTGAAATAGATATCAGCATTCTTAATACCAAGATTTTTTTAATATGCAAAACTTTTTTGATGATTCTAATAATAATGATTTTATACTTTAGATGCTCATTTTTTACATATATTTGGTCAAATTTGATAAAGTTTGATTTTGGTGAAACACCAGAACGCAGGTTAACTATGAAATGAGGGAGTAAATTGTTTCTATGATTGAGTACACATAATTGACCGAAGTTTGGAGTCATAGAATTTTTAAATTAATAAAGTCATGACATTAGTAATACCACATACATTTGAAGTTATGAAAATTTTATTTGACTGCCATCAGAATAATACTCACAAAACGTATGCGGGAGTTCAGAGTCCGAGTCATGAAATTGTAATATTAATGAAGTAACAACAGTAGTCGCATTATCGACGGGAACGTCCCTCACGCAAAAATATGACCGGCTTAATGATACTCACATGGCTTAGTCAACACATATTTTCTGTCCGCTGAGACATAAACGTCAAACCTTCAAAATTATTGAAGACACAACATTATTTGACCCACTATGGACGGGAGCATCCCTCACACTCTAAAATATTTTAGTTTAATGATACACATAGGACCAAGTCACCACAGAATCTTGATTCGTATGTTTCATATTTAGTATCAACACGGTGGGTCGGTAAGTCTTTAATCTGAGAACATGAAAAGCGTACACTTTTTTTTTTTTTTGAATTATTTTGGCGGATATGCTTGCTTTGTATGGTAAACATAATTGGAATATTAAATGTGTATTTCTCTCATGTAACGAAATCAACTTAAGAGTAATGTCATTTCAATTGGATTAAGAGTTTTGAATTATTCTTTCCGAGCCCCTGTATATTCATTAAAAAATGGCCAACTTTTCACCACGTTCATGTTTCTTAAACGTTGCACATTGTGATATGGAGTGAGTAAACCGAGAGGAAGAAACATCAGAACAAGATAATGATAGCTATTTAATGTGACCTACCTATTAAGGAGAATAGACCGTTTTTAATTCAACATTTTTTTATCAAAGATAACTAATATCTCATATTGATCTAACATCATGTAAGTCAGTCTACATATCAAACATCACTTACATGGGTATTTCAACATCTGGCATGATAATCTTTGGCCAAATATTTCAGATTGTCAAAGATATTATTCGCATACATGATATTTGGCTTACCAAAAAAATTGCGATAGTCTTAGAACAATTTTGTTTATTGTCACATAATGGAAAAAAAAATTGATATCAATGAAAGATTATTTTTGTTTCAACACTTTCAACCAAGTACAAATGATGCCCTCGCATTTGCGAGGGCCACCATGCTAGTTATTAGTTGATAATAAGAAGGGGGAACCTATCATCAGCAACTCTGCCACTGCCAATGCACACTAAATCAGACATTTAAGATGCAAACTTTTCTACATTTCGCTGCATCAAGATCTGTATCCCCACACAGTGATCAGGTAAAATCATATGCAGTATTCGCCTAGTACCCACAATTCTGAAATAAAATCCAATGTTTCTGAAATGCTTGGCATTGGTCCACCTAATAAATCTAATACATGGAACGAACTTAGGATAAACGAGCATCACAGATAGTGCAACGCATCAGGAGGGATTCTAGTTGCGTAACCCTGAATCGTATCTGCAACTAAACATGCAACCTAAGCGAAATTGGGGGAGAGAGGACATACCGTTGAAGGCGATGCCGTAGCAGACGACGACGCATGTCTGGATGACGGTGTTCTCCTGCTTTGTGAAGGACTTGGAGACGATGCCGAACCTGGCGAGCACCGCCGTCCAGGTCCGCACGAGGAAGTAGCCGAGCAGGCCGGTGGCGACGTTGAGGGAAGGGATGATCCCCACCGTGAGGTTGAGCTTGTGCGTGATGAGGCAGAATAGCACTCCCAGGATGGCGCTCACCACTATCCCCCGCACCGTCAGCTGCTCCCGCCACGGCGGCACCTCCTCCGGCGCGCCGGCGAGGAGGGGGGGGTGGCCATATCCGCTTCGGATCCCATCTTCCCGCAAACTTAGTGTCGAGACGAATCCTCCCTCGTATGTTGTGGATTCGTCGGGAGTTAGATTGTTTCGTGTGGAGTGGAAAGGTTGAGAGACGACTCCGACGAGGGATTAGGACTGAAGACTGATGAGAGGAAAAGGCGGGGAAGGGGTGTATTTAAGCCAATTATGTTTGCCGCTGAACTGCCCAGTGGTTTCCGTTAGTGAGACTACGAAGTGTGGGTGCGGGGCCCGGCCTCTGTGATCGGGTCCTAAGTCACGAGCTAAGCCGAGTTGTGCTTACAAGTTACTCATTTATCTCTTTAATATCTCGTTAAAATACAAAGCTTAAATTTTTCACATATTATTACCATCAATATTTTTTGCCCCAATATTGTTGTAGAGCCACTATCTTTTAGCAGTAAGCTAAAATATGTGAAAATGTAAAAGGTTTATCATTGTTCTAGTTTTGAACTAGTTGGAGATTTACTACTCCCATCCGTAAAATCTGTCGTAAGATTTCAGCAGATTACGTACGTATTACTTGCGACACTTAAATATGATCGGAGGGAGTAGTTATTTATACGTGCTCTTTTCAAACACTTCGCATGAGTTAAACGAGCTACTCACGAGTTTACGAGTCGAACCGGGCTTGGGTTGTATTATCAAGCCCAGCCGAGCTAATTTAGGCTTAGTTTGGGAGCTCCGTTTTCCTAAAACTACAATATTCAGAAAATGAAGTATTTGAGTGCCAGTCAAATCAATACTTCAGTTTCTTGGTTTAGGAAAAAAGAGGTCAAGACCAAAGTATCCAAAACGACAAAAAAAAAAGTATTGGGGGGAATACTACAGTTTGTAAACCACAGTTTTTATTAGACCCAAACGTCTTGAGTATTCCATACTTCCGTATTTTAGGAAACTGAAGTATTCTCACAATACTTCAAAAATATGGTGCTTCCAAACGGACCCTTATTACCCCTATATATTAAGGGGCGAGTTTTTCACGCCCTGTCCTCGCTCGGGCACTGTTCACGTGAACAGTTATGAACAGTGCCCGAACCGATCCGGACCGTCGAAACTCAATCCAACGACACCAACAGCATCTCCGCGACAAATTTGCAAAAACACTCCTCACACTTCGAGAAATTAACCCGCAGTCCACAATTTCCCGAAGAGTTGGACGTTTCGGTAATTTTTACAAACCCTGAGGACCTCGCTGCAACATCGCCACGAAATCCTCCTCCCTCTCCCTCTCCTTTGCGCGCGCCGCCGAGTTCGCCGCCGCCGCCGACGCGTCGCGCCGCCGCACCGCACCTCCTCCCTCAGATCGACGCCCACCGTGATGTGCGCCGTCGCGCCCTCTCTCTCCTCGCCGACGAAGGCGTGCCGGGACGCCCCAGAGGCGCTGGAATCCACGCCGCCGTGCTCCACCGTCCGCCGCCGCGCGGATGGTCACCGGAGTCGCGCCGGTGACCATTTGGTCATTCCGCCGCCGCCCACAGGTCGCCCGCGAACAGGCGCGTCCAACGCGCTCTCGCGCGCGTTTCCTCCCGGCCGCAGTCGCCGGATCCGTGCTCGGTAGGAGCAAAGCTCCATTGCTGACGTCATGTGACGTCAGCGAGCCTTTTATTATTTTCTGAAATTCTTTTAAAATTTATTTAATCTTTGGAAATTCATAACTTATTCATTTCAATTCATAAAAATATAAATAATTTGTCAAAATGTTCAGGAAAATAGTATCTATCCTTTTGAATCAAATTCATGCATGTTTAAAATAATATGAACCATGTTTAAAATAGAAGAACAATTTACCTTATTTCTTTAATATGGAGTTTGTGGGAATTGCAAGTTCTTAAGCATTCCAACTCCATTTAAATTGCTACACATGTGTAGGGTTTACATTTCAGCCCTATTAACAATGGCATGTCATTCATGTGTTTGCGCATAATATGTATTTCATATTTTTCTTCTAAACTCAAATAAAATCCAGGAAAATACTTTGCGACCTTTTCCAAATTATTTCAAAGCTACGAAATTTCAAATAATACACAAAGGCTCAATCCACACCTTTACGACATTTCAAAAAAAAAATGTATTTCATATTTTCCTTTCGAACTCAAATAAAATCTAGAAAATAATACCAGTAATATCATTCAATATGATAAACCCAATAAAACAATTAGGTACAAAGCATCCTACTTAAATAGAGTTTGCTAAATCATTTAAATACAATTGCCCATTTATATCATAGGCTTACAAATATCAAAATAAAAATACCACAAATGTAAATATTGAGCTTTAGATAATTTTAAAAGCTTCATAGATACTATTGTACGATATTTAAACAATTTTGCAAAACTAATAAATGCTGTCAAATCAGGAACTTCAATTATGTACACAAGAAGAAATTGAAAAAATCATCAAAATGATCAAAAAGAAATTCAAGATACAATTACCCATTTATATGATGAGCTTAAATATATCAAAACAAACATACCACAAATGTAAATATTGAGAAATAGCTGTTTTAAAATTATTTTCCCAAACAGCATATTTGAATTACAAACCAAATTCTAAAATAGAACGTGCTTCAGATAATTTAAAACACTTTATGCATACTGTCTTACGGTATTTAAACAATTTGGCAAAATTACTATATGCTGCGAAATCAATAACTTCAAATATATCCACCAGCAACAGTTGAAAAAATTCATCAAAGGGATTAAAAAAACCCTGACTATTTATGAAATATAACCGAATTTCAAAATTGAATATTTTAAACATTCAAATACCTCCCAAATCCACCAAGGGCGCAAATTTGAATACTTTTTTTCCTAGGGTAAAAAATTGAAGTGAAGAGACTTATTTTTTCAAAAAGATTAGATTTATAGTTTAAGAAAGGATACGGAAATATGAAAATAAGAGCTTCCGTTCGTAAAATTTGTACAAAATGTCGACTGATTCGTAGGCGTGGACGAATTAGATTTATTTGCTCTAATCCGAAGCATAAACAAAGACAGGGGTAATCTTTCTAAAAAGAACTTTACTTTCTAAAAATGAAATAAAGTACCCGCGGAAATGTTCAAATTCCAAATAAAATAATTTTCAATAATTAAAGTAAAGGGTATATTTTAGGGTTTCCAAATTTTAATACTCCAAAAATTCCACTGACTTTCAAATCTGAGCATTCAAAAAAACGTAGAAAAAAAAGCATACGGATAGCTTCCCACTTTCACCAATTTTCCAAATTTAAACAACTTACAAATTTAATTTCCTTTTAAAATTTCAATACATTTAGATGTGAACAGCTTTTCAACGTGGACATTTTTAAATCTTAATTTTTACACCACGGTATTTGTAAATGCCACAGATATATCGACACGAACACAAAAATAAACGCTGAGTATTTGTGGTGTACGATCAAAGTTCAAATTTTAATATTTCAAAATTTACAATGGCTTCCAAATCTGGTCATTTAATAAATGTAAACCAAATTCAAATACGAATAACTTCCCAAGTTTAACAGCTTTGAAATTTGAACAAACTATGAATGTAAACTTTCCCCGAATTTCAGTTGACTCAAATCTGAACAAATTTGAATGTGGACTTTCCCAAATTTGAATTCTTTACCCCGCGGTTCTTACAAATATGGCAAACATATCAACATGAACACACCATTTTATGAACGTGAAAATAATTCAGACCTTAAAACGTTCCACTTTAACTATTTTTTAAAATCTAAACGTTTGTAAAACGTAATTTTTTTCCCCGAGTTAAAATTATTTCCAAATTTGAGCAATCTCCAAAACCCGACCATTTTTAACTTTTTCCAATCCAAATGATTTCCAAACTTAGACACCAATTCCAATGATTTCCAAACTTAGACAACTTTAGAACGCCGTCATTTCCAAATTCAAACTCAAAAACACGCGCGCGTCATTTGCATATAATTCAAACCATACATACAACATGCAGACAAAAAAAAACCCCAATAATTTTCTTACAAGTTAGAAAATAGGTTTCAATAATTCACATATTTAATAAAATCTTCATTTTTTATGAACCACAATAATGCAAATCATGTATGCGAAAAAAAGCACAGAAAAAGTATTCCACCAACTAATTCTTTCTCTCCAAAATATTCAATTTCTTCCTAAATTTCCACATAGATTTCAAAAATTCAGGAGAATTTTTTTTCTTATTAGCTACAATAATGCAAACCATAAATACAAAATGAAAAAAACCCAAAAAAATTCTTTGGAATTCTTCATCTCACATTCTAATGGCTGGCACCTATTTTGTTCATAAGTATCCATCTATATTTTTACTTATGGTAACACCGCCATAACTTGAACCGTATTATGTCAATTTTGTTATCAGTTGCCAAAAGTACAATACACTACACCACAACCTCCAAAACATATTTACAATATACATTGTGCCACTAAAATAAGAAAACAAATCATACATAATATTTTTCATGAAGGGTGCGGCGTGCCGACGCGCCAATTTCAACTAGTTGTTTTAACGAGGTAGAGGCCGCAAGGCCAATGCCATGCCGGCCCCATCTGTTGGTTCCGAGTTGTAATTTCCTTTTTCCTGTTGAGACGTTCAGAGTTGGACTTCGTCTCTGCCACGGTGGTAAGAGAGCCCGGGCCAGTAATTCTAAAGAGTGTTAAAGCTGACAGCGAGACGTGCAAGGCCTGCCACGTGTGGCCGGAATACACTGGGCGAGCCCACCATGGCAAAGATTTCCGGCCCTACCTGTCATTATCTTCTCAAGGAGCGGGATAGCAGGGAGCGCCGTGAATCTTGCAGGCCGGCCGCTCGGTGGGGGCCTCGTCAAGCCACAGTTGTTCTACCGCTCGCGTGGTGCTAAACATTTTTTTGTTATGCTGATCAACCATGCAGATGGCTTGATTATGATCTTGTGGGTCCACGTGTAAGGGCAACCACAGATGCACAGTCGCTACAACCAACCATCAGGAGGCCTGAATTACATCATGTGGGTCCGGGCGTAATGGTAGCCACAAATGTACCGCTCTCGTCTGAGGCCATGCTAATCGTTGTTTGTTATGCTAATCAAACCATGCAGACGCAGGCGGCTAGATTATGATTTCGTGGGGCCGGGTGTAAGTGTAACCACAAATGCATAATCGCTAGCTAGAACCATCAGGAGACCTGAATTACATCGTGTGGGTCCGGGCGTAATGGTAGCCACGAACGTAAGAGCACCACTGATTTGGTGCGCTGCTAAGGTGGCGCACAAATGCAGGGCCGTGCATGCGCTTCCGAGGTTTTTTTTTTTTTGAGATTTCCAAGACTTAGTACATCTGTAGTATCTGAACTCACGCACAACGCACTCCACACACACACAACACCACACACACGCCACCCGTGCGCAAGCTAGACCTAACCAGACTATACTAAGACTATGAGCCTTTCCGCGAGCCTAGATCTTCCGGGAAACCCCTGCGGTGGTGGGCACACCACAATACCAGTGTCGAACCGCGGTGGAATTGGCTCAGTGCAACACTGTTCACAATGAACACTGTTCACGTGAACAGTGCCGCACGGGTGAGACGCCGGAAATCCGCTCCCGTGGGGAGTCGAACTCTGGCGGGCGGTGAGGCCACTGCCTCAGCCAGCCAACGCGCCACGGGCGCGTCCTCATGCGCTTCCGAGGTTGGACAAAATAAAAATGAGCCCGACGTGTTTTCTTGTTTTGTCTGGGAAACTGTTGTCAAACTGAGGATGAGAGCCCGACGTGCTTTTTTAAGCTGCACACCTTGATTCACTACGGGAAAGCCACACTACGCCGACGGCCTTATTGTACGCCGACGGCCAAATGTCGGGGCCGTCGGCGTACAACACGGGCTAGGGCAGACGACGAGCAAGCCGTCGGCGTACGAAGCGCCGTCGGCGTAGACATACGTGCCCGACGGCTGCCGTCGGCGTTCTTTCTCCCGTCGGCGTATAAACGGGCGGCATAACGGGACCGTCCAGCATCGTTGATACGCCGACGGTACGGCCGTCGGCGTACACGCGTTATTATACACCGACGGCTGCCGTCGGCGTTTAGTTGTTTTTTTATTTATTTTCGTATATAATATTCATTTCTTTATTTCTCTATATAATATTTAATGTAGTTGTAATTTATATATATATTGGACCTATAATTGCCCTCCCAATTTCAGTATCCCACCCACGTAAAATAACGGTTTGAGTTTTCCGGAACCCAACCCAACAACATATACATGTAAAACAAATAAAAACTTTTCCTGGCTCACTAGAGAGAAAGTGAAGCCGGTGATGTCGGTCACACGTAGGAGTAGATTCTTGCACATTTACAACACACAACACACTTGTATACATATGGTATGTCACAACCTAGGTTTGGGTGGGGTTCCGACGCTCCGGGGCCCCGCTTCGGTGAAACCCTGAATCCGCTGGAAAAACCCTAACGTTTCCGTCTACCCCCATAGACGTGCGTCGAAAGGGGGTAGCCCAGTGGACTTTTTTGCTTGGTTGTGTTATGTTAGGCCATAGGAACATGAGAAACCAAAGTCTACCCCAAATCGACACACGATTCCATCCGGTTCGTCCGAAAAGGGAGTTTTCACCTTTAAGTGCAGAAACTCACTAGAGAGAAAGTGAAGCCGGTGATGTCGGTCACACGTAGGAGTAGATTCTTGCACATTTACAACACACAACTCAGTTGTATACATATGGTATGTCACAACCTAGGTTTGGGTGGGGTTCCGACGCTCCGGGGCCCCGCTTCGGTGAAACCGTGAATCCGCTGGAAAAACCCTAACGTTTCCGTCTACCCCCATAGACGTGCGTCGAAAGGGGTAGCCCAGTGGACTTTTTTGCTTGGTTGTGTTATGTTAGGCCATAGGAACATGAGAAACCAAAGTCTACCCCAAATCGACACACGATTCCATCCGGTTCGCCCGAAAGGGGAGTTTTCACCTCTAAGTGCAGAAACTCACTAGAGAGAAAGTGAAGCCGGTGATGTCGGTCACACGTAGGAGTAGATTCTTGCACATTTACAACACACAACTCACTTGTATACATATGGTATGTCACAACCTAGGTTTGGGTGGGGTTCCGACGCTCCGGGGCCCCGCTTCGGTGAAACCCTGAATCCGCTGGAAAAACCCTAACGTTTCCGTCTACCCCCATAGACGTGCGTCGAAAGGGGTAGCCCAGTGGACTTTTTTGCTTGGTTGTGTTATGTTAGGCCATAGGAACATGAGAAACCAAAGTCTACCCCAAATCGACACACGATTCCATCCGGTTCGCCCGAAAGGGGAGTTTTCACCTCTAAGTGCAGAAACTCACTAGAGAGAAAGTGAAGCCGGTGATGTCGGTCACACGTAGGAGTAGATTCTTGCACATTTACAACACACAACTCATTTGTATACATATGGTATGTCACAGCCTAGGTTTGGGTGGGGTTCCGACGCTCCGGGGCCCCGCTTCGGTGAAACCCTGAATCCGCTGGAAAAACCCTAACGTTTCCGTCTACCCCCATAGACGTGCGTCGAAAGGGCGTAGCCCAGTGGACTTTTTTGCTTGGTTGTGTTATGTTAGGCCATAGGAACATGAGAAACCAAAGTCTACCCCAAATCGACACACGATTCCATCCGGTTCGCCCGAAAGGGGAGTTTTCACCTCTAAGTGCAGAAACTCACTAGAGAGAAAGTGAAGCCGGTGATGTCGGTCACACGTAGGAGTAGATTCTTGCACATTTACAACACACAACTCACTTGTATACATATGGTATGTCACAACCTAGGTTTGGGTGGGGTTCCGACGCTCCGGGGCCCCGCTTCGGTGAAACCCTGAATCCGCTGGAAAAACCCTAACGTTTCCGTCTACCCCCATAGACGTGCGTCGAAAGGGGGTAGCCCAGTGGACTTTTTTGCTTGGTTGTGTTATGTTAGGCCATAGGAACATGAGAAACCAAAGTCTACCCCAAATCGACACACGATTCCATCCGGTTCGCCCGAAAGGGGAGTTTTCACCTCTAAGTGCAGAAACTCACTAGAGAGAAAGTGAAGCCGGTGATGTCGGTCACACGTAGGAGTAGATTCTTGCACATTTACAACACACAACTCACTTGTATACATATGGTATGTCACAACCTAGGTTTGGGTGGGGTTCCGACGCTCCGGGGCCCCGCTTCGGTGAAACCCTGAATCCGCTGGAAAAACCCTAACGTTTCCGTCTACCCCCATAGACGTGCGTCGAAAGGGGGTAGCCCAGTGGACTTTTTTGCTTGGTTGTGTTATGTTAGGCCATAGGAACATGAGAAACCAAAGTCTACCCCAAATCGACACACGATTCCATCCGGTTTGCCCGAAAGGGGAGTTTTCACCTCTAAGTGCAGAAACTTACTAGAGAGAAAGTGAAGCCGGTGATATCGGTCACACGTAGGAGTAGATTCTTGCACATTTACAACACACAACTCATTTGTATACATATGGTATGTCACAACCTAGGTTTGGGTGGGGTTCCGACGCTCCGGGGCCCCGCTTCGGTGAAACCCTGAATCCGCTGGAAAAACCCTAACGTTTCCGTCTACCCCCATAGACGTGCGTCGAAAGGGGGTAGCCCAGTGGACTTTTTTGCTTGGTTGTGTTATGTTAGGCCATAGGAACATGAGAAACCAAAGTCTACCCCAAATCGACACACGATTCCATCCGGTTCGCCCGAAAGGGGAGTTTTCACCTCTAAGTGCAGAAACTCACTAGAGAGAAAGTGAAGCCGGTGATGTCGGTCACACCTAGGAGTAGATTCTTGCACATTTACAACACACAACACACTTGGTCAAGGATCTCCTCCTTGATCCCCAGGTGATGGCGGTCCAGTACCAGGTCTTCAGCGAGAGCCGGCAGCAGCGCGGGCAGGGCGAGGCCGGCCCCTCCGGCACGCAGCAGCAGGGCGAGGACTCTAGCAGCAGCCTGTCCTCTTGTTGGGCCCGCTTGGACGACGTCACTGACACCGGCGCGAGTCGAGTTTAGGATGTCTATCATCCTACCTGTCGTACTACTAGACTTATCTTGCTACCTGTTGTACTGCTAGACTTATCATACATGCTACCTATGTATTATTGTGCTACTTGTCTATATGTGTTATGTTTAGCTGATATGGTTACATCGTTCTATGGTTTATTCTGTTTTATGTTTAATTATTAGGTAAAATGGAGGGATATTTGCTTATATATTTCGATTGTTTGTACTTTTTAGATGACGTAGCTTCCCGCCAGCCAGCACCGTCGGTCCCGCGCGTCGTCGCGGCTTCTCCTGCTGAGGAGGGGCTGCCTCGGTGCCCTTTGTTTTGTCGCCCTCTTCCGGAGCACGTCCTCGACCTTCTCCGGCCACCGATCACGCTTCGAGGGTATAAATCTTTCGCCTCTCTTGCTGCATAGGTTTATTTTGGTCTAGATCACCAAGTCAGTCGCGTAACCCGAGTCAGATCCCATCCGGAAGGGTTACAAATTTATAAATATGCAGGATTGTCCATCTTTGCATATTTATAACCGTAACACTTCCGGGTTGTCCTGTTGGACAGTCCGAGTACGTGTAGATCGGGTCGTGTTCCACGTTCTACCCCTTCCTGAGACGGAATTTCGGCAGCACCTCCCTGTTGTTCTTCGGATGCACACCCTCTCGGCTTGACAAGCTCGAGACGTGTATTCTGAAGAACAGCGGGGAGGTGCTGCCGAAATTCCGTCTCGGGTCGGGGTAGAACATGGGACACGACTCGATCTACACGTACTCGGGCGGGATAGGCCCCTACCTATTAGAAGTGTATGTGAACCCTTGCATGTTGTAAAAGATAAAATTTGGCCGTAATAAAATGGTGACATTGCATGCAAGAAAATAAAAATATGATGCATTTAATTTCATGTTATTATTATTTGGCTCACAGTAAAGCAGCAGAGGATGGCAGATAATGGGTGGATGTACAGTGGCCGAACTAGTTTGGTTGACAAAACAGATGAGTGGGTATGGAAGACGCATTTGTTAGTGAAGGAGTTAGCGCGTAAGGGTTCAGAGTCAGGCGCTCGTGGACAGTGCCCTTGCCCTCGTTGCAAGTTTCGTACACGTCAGGGAAAGGATGATATGATTAAACACCTCTTCTCTCGTGGGTATATGCCGAACTTCGTGACGACAGTCAACTTTGATGAGTACGAGCGCGAGAGTGGCAGGGTGATGCGGCAGCGGATCAATGGCAATGAAGATGATGGGATTAGAAACTGGCTAGATGATCTCCGTGCTGGCGACATGCCAGATTCGCCACCATCACAGGAGGAACCGGAGGAACCTCCAGAACCGGAGGAACCGCGTGAACCGGACGAACCGCGTCAACCAGAGGACCCAGAGCCAACCGCGAAGGCCTTCTTTGCTATGATGGCCTCGTCTCAGAGGCCTCTGTACGAGGGTGCAAAAGTTTCTCAGCTCGATGCCATCTCGCAAGCACTAGCCAACAAGCTCCAGTATGGCAGCACCCGTTCATGCTTTGAAGCGCATCTGCAAACAACTGGTAACCTGTTGCCTGAAGGGCATTGTCTGCCTCAAAGCATGTACGAAACGAAGAAAATCCTGCGAGATCTCAGCATGGATTATCAGAAGATAGATTGTTGTCCAAAAGGATGCCTTTTGTTTTGGAAACAGTTTGCCAATGACAAGTACTGTATCTTGTGTAAGGCCTCTAGGTATCATGTGGTAAAAGGACCCGATGGTACGAAGACGCAGTCAAATGTCGCCATTAAGATTCTTCGTTACCTCCCATTCATACAAAGAATCAAGCGGCTTTACATGAACAAAGAGTCTGCCACACAGATGCAATGGCACAAAACGGGGAAGAGATACAAGGATGAGCACGACCGGGAATTGATGGGACATCCATCTGATGGTACGGCATGGAAGAACTTTGATGCGAACCACCCCGATGAGGCAGCAGATGCTCGAAACGTGAGAATCGCGATAGCAACCGATGGATTCAATCCATATGGTTTGTCGACTACCGCGTACAGCTGCTGGCCCGTGTTTGTTATTCCGCTCAATCTCCCTCCTGGAGCCCTAATGCAAAAGAAGACCATGTTCCTCTCGCTGATCATTCCAGGTCCTGAATATCCGGGGAAGAATTTAAGTATGTACATGCAGCCAATTGTGGATGATCTGAACCACTCTTGGCACCACGGGACGTTGACATATGATCGTGCATCGAAGACAAACTTCTTGATGAAAGTTTGGTATCACAATTCCATGCATGACATGCCCGGGTACGCCCTATTCTGCGGATGGTGTACAGCTGGTAAGTGGCCATGCCCAGTGTGCAGGAACCGACTTGAGTTCATGTGGCTAACGGCGGGACGGAAGTATTCCGCGTTTGACACACATCGAAAGTTCCTCAAAAGAGGGCATCCGTTTAGAGAAGACAAAAAGAACTTCAAGAAGGGCAGAGTTGAGCGTGAAGAAAAAGCGATACCAACTTTCGATGGTGCAGCTGTTGACGCCGAGCTAAGTGCTCTCGTGCCTGCTGGGAGAAAAGGCCCACGATATGTGGGATATGGTGTGTCGCACAACTGGACTCACGTGGCAGGCTTGACGCAACTCGAATATTACAAGGACCTCGAACTTCCCCATAGCATCGATGTGATGCACACCGAAAAGAATGTTGGAGAGTCCCTCTTTCACACAATCCTGAACATTACCCCGAAGTCGAAGGATAATGTTAAGGCTAGAGTTGATGTTAAGAAGCTCTGTGATAGGGAGAGAATGCACATGAAGCCTCCTGAAGGCCGTCAAAAGAACTGGTTCAAGCCGCATGCTGACTTCTGCCTTAATAGTATGCAAAGGTCTGAGGCATTCCATTGGCTCAAATTCGTCGTGATGTTCCCTGATGGCTATTGTTCGAATATAAGTAAGGGAGTCAATATACAATCGGCAAAAGTCACCGGGCTCAAGAGTCACGACTATCATATATGGATTGAGCGGCTGCTACCGGTGATGGTTCGAGGGTATCTCCCCGACCGTGTCTGGCGAGTGCTCGCGGAGTTGAGCCATTTCTTCCGCACGCTCTGTGCTAAGCAAGTATGTCCCCTGATTATTCAGAAGCTGCATGAACTAGTGCCGGAGTTGCTGTGCAACTTAGAGACGATATTTCCGCCAGGCTTCTTTACTCCGATGGCACATCTTGTTGTGCATCTTGCGAATGAGGTACTCTTGGGTGGACCGGTGCAGTTTCGTTGGCAGTTTTGTATTGAGAGAGAGTTTAAGTATATTCGAACCAAATGTGGAAACAAAAATAAGATTGAGTCATCCATAGCCGAGGCAACTATCCTTCAGGAGATGGCAGACGCCAGGCTAACGTACTACCCCGATGATGTTCCCACTATGCATAACCAGGCCTCTCGGTACAATGTCGACGAGCCCAAGCGAGACCCCAAGCTCGTCCTCTTCCAGTGTCCCGGTGGCAAGAGCGGTGGCCCAACAAGGTATAACTTGACCAATGATGAGCTGGAGTGCATAATGCTCTATGTGCTTATGAACATGAAGGAAGTGACCCACGACGAGCAGGGAGAAGAGGGCAGTTTCCTTAGGTAAAATGGGGAACAAATTACTTTGCAACTACTATCATGATTTCGTTCTAATACGTATTTTCTCCTTTTAGTCAATTCACGGATGAAATGTGGTCGGGAACATCAGATGGACCCAATGAAGCCGCGTTGGACACTCTTTTGAAAGAGCCTGCCCCCGGAAAGAAAAAATTCACGGTTTGGTTCAGGGAAAAGGTAATTTCAAACCTGTCCCTTCTACCTTGCAATTCGTGTCTTATCCCTCTTACTAATGCACAAAACAATTTGTACTTGTAGGGAGCTGATGCCAACGTTGTGATGTCAGATGAGTTGAGATGTGTCTCCCAAGGTTGTAACCGTAGAGTCGAGAAGTATGAGAAGTATGATGTGAATGGGTACCGCTTCCATACAGAGCATCACCAGAACAGTCGGCCTAATGCAAAGACTATAAATACCGGGGTCTTCACCAAAGGAGCCGGTAATTATGATTACTACGGAAGGTTACAGAACGTATATGAGCTGACGTTCAATAACACGAACATATCACTCAAGCTTGTTGTGTTCAAATGCCACTGGTTCGACCCTGAGCATGGAACCAAAAGTACCCCTTCCATTGGGTTAGTTGAAGTTAAGCCTTCAACCACCTACAATGGATCCGATGTCTTTGTTGTGGCTCACCAAGCCTTTCAAGTTTATTATTTGCCCTACCCATGCAAGAAAGAGGGACTCATTGGTTGGGAAGTCGTGTTCCATGTATCGCCACGTGGTAAGCTACCCATGCCCTCCGAAGACGATTACAACAACATTGACCCTAAAACATACGAGGGGATTTTCTATCAAGAGGAACAAACCTTTGGGGACTTTGGCATACAAGGTCTTGAGGACCGCGAGGACAATGCACAAACAGGTGGTGACGTAGTGGTGAATCTAAAGGATATAGATATGCTCAACAAGTTACAGAGTGATAGTGATGACGATGATGAGCCTCCACCGTGCGAGGAGGTTCCAATATACAACACTCGTGATAGTGATGTTGATAGTGATGATGACAACCCAGGACTTAACTATGAGAGTGATGATTAGGGGTGAGGGTCTTTTATGTCCTTTTGCGTACTATTTACTTTTCAACATGCTTCTTCTTAATTGCATTACGTCTTTATTCTTATTTACTACATTTTTCAACATGCTTAAAAGTTTATCCTTTCTCAATGCAGGTGATTGACCAAGATGAGCCAAGGCAAGGAATCATCGGCCTCGGGCTCTCGGGAGGTGTAGGATGTGTTCGGGTGTAGCGTGTGTGAATTCGAACTTGTTTGGAGTTTGTATGAATGCTTGGATGAATTTGAATCATGTTTGTGTCATTTGGATATGTATGTGGTGTTTTATTTGATGTTTCTGTGATGTTTTATAATTTGTGCAATTTTAATTGTATTTAAAATGCGCCAGAAACCAGCAGCAAAAAGTTTCAGAAACTGAAAATATGGTCAAGTCTACGCCGACGGCATTATGCTGCGGGGACGCACAGGATGGCGCCACGTCGACGCTGGAGGACCATATGGTCATCCTTACGCCGACGGCATTGCCGTCGGCGTACGACTCCTCCCAGACGCACCGATCAGCACACGTGGCAGCCTAGGCCGACGGCACTGCCGTCGGCGTATAGGTGGAGCAGACGGAGACGTTCGACGTCCGTTTTGTGGGTCCCACTTCAGATACGCCGACGGCGACGGATACGCCGACGGCATTGTCATACGCCGACAGCGTCCTACGCCGACGACGCTACGCCGACGGCGATCGTTGCTACGCCGACGGCGGCCCGCCGTCGGCGTTTTGACGGTTTCCCGTAGTGATTCTTGCGTTGCTTGCTACGGCCGTTTGCTTCGCCCAACTATTCGTTGCTTCACGTGTTTGATGTGGGCGCGTCTAGACCGGCTGGACGTTTTAATATATAGACTTGTAACTTTAACTTGCTCATCGATTATCCGTTTAAATTGCCCATTGTTTTCTTGGACAAGAACTTGCTCATTGTTGAACCGTGAAAGAAAATGATCGTCATAGAGAAACACCGATCATATTTTATACGCACGCGCGCATACAAGGCCTACCAAAAAAATTGAGTCATGGAGCTTTCAGATTGATGAAATCAACACCAACATCATGTTATCGATGGTAACAAAGAATACTCCACATTAAATGAGACACACAAATTTTAAAATTGTGATGTGATCTCTGTTGTGTTCAAGGTACAACCGACCATCTTACCATCCAACCATATGCCTTGGTTCTTGTATCAAACCTAGCATGCAAATTATGTACTAGTGGGCTTCTTTGACAAGCCAGTGGCTTTCGCGGGAAGCTTCTCTAGCTACTAGCTAAACCAATATAATATCTCCGCATTGTTCGTCCAGTGATCCCGATGAGCTCCATGTGGTTGACCATCGCACGAGTCGGCTTCCTTCCGTCTCCTAGTCTGAATAAGCCATATCTTTTAATACCTTCATGATTCTGCAGAGATGATCAATATATGGTCGAGTCTTCACGCATCACCTGCGTGATCCTGTCCCCGAGTACTCCTTGACTGGGTTGTCTGTCGTGAAAAAATAGGATTCACGAGTTTATCAGTGGCATATCCGTCTAAATTCTAGTGGTGTTGGCATTAGGATTCACGAGTTTATCAGTGTGCCAATGTTGCCGAAGTAGTATGGCTCATTGTCCTCCCCATTAGAGGATCTTGGTCAGCCTCCTATTGGAAACACTTCTCTATGTAGCGCCGACGAGGCAAGTGCACATAGTTGCAGTGGTGTACTAAAACAGACGGGAAATGTCCCTGATGACATTGTAGCTATGAGTTGTACGACTTGTGTTGCTTACATTTGTACTTTTGTGGTGCTAATTTTTTACCTACTTTAGCTATGTAGCTTTTATATTGTAAGAATTTTCCTGCATTGGTGATGAAATTAACCAAAGTGTTGTAAGGTTTTTGGCCTGGTTTCCCATATAAATGGGTCATTCCTTATGCAGTTTTTTTATCATTTATATTCTTTTAGAAATAGATTTTATCGATTAATCGGTATTTGAACTACAAATTGCATGAAATCATGGCTCAAATGTTGTGTGCTTAGTTTGTTTTGCATCTTGTGCAAGCTCATGTGCCACATCATTATCTATTTGTGTATTACGTGCACACTTTCTGACTTGATGATGAACCTCGATAGAATGAAACCAATCTCATGCTCTTCCTGTAAGGCAAAGCCATGATTTGATCCAAACATGTGGTGTCTATTTCGCTATTGGACAACTAAAATAATAATCTTATTCCCGTATGATCTCTCGCATAACCCACTCTAATTTTTATCACCTCCTTGCACGCTTCCTCTTCTTCACTGAACGCACAACAGATATACTCCCAAATGATAGAAGCACCAAGCCACCCTCGCCTCTTATAATCGGTCGGAGTCCTCTCTCGCCTCACGCCTTAAAAAGACCTCCACGTTGACCTTGCACCGACCCTACACGAGAGATATCCATTGACCGCCTTGCTTTGCGACATAAGCCATGTCGTAACAATGGAACATGGGGTTACCAACTCTAGCCAAAGTGAACCCACTACCAGTAGGCCCACCTCAAAGATGGACAAGGCCAAGATAAGTCAACCTGGCAAGTGGGCCAGCTCACTTGCCCTACGGTGACCCGCCAAGACCATCATCGACACCGAAGCGGCTAAGACCCCAACCAGGGAGGCCCTCCAGGGATGCGGCTCGGGTACCAAGTCCAAGACCCGTGAGGAACCGAGCCCGGAGACTAGTTGGACGCATTCTTTGGCCAGACATGGAATGAGTGCTCCCTCCGTACCTCCAGAAGATCAGCACGCCAGCATCAGCAAGGGAAAAGATCAAGGGTTAGGCGCCAAGAAAGGAGAGAAGAAGGATCACACCGGAAGTGATGCCACCAGGGGACAGCCGTGGTGGAGGTGTCAGGTCCTTCCTGTCATCTGCCAGCCATGTCCCTCCCAAAATTAGACGCACTTTTGGGATCCAATGCCATGTTGCCGCCGTCCGGTTCCACCTTTTGGCTTTCCCGCCGAAACCTAGCATGTCTCTCGTGTGACCGCTTTTTTGACAACCCCTGGCCTATAAAGGGAGGACCAAGACCACTGAGAGGAGGGAGGGATCAATCAGACTCCAAACCAGAGTAGAGCTAGCCATTGCTAAGGTACAGGAAGAGAGAGGTGATCACCTTCGGGGCAGGATCTGCTCTTCTTCCTCCTCCATCCAACCACTCTCCGAGTTAAGATCCGGGAACCACTTTGTAGCCACACGATGATGAACTCTTCAATCCAGATATGCAGGAGTAGGGTTTTAGGCTTTTAGCCTCCACGCGGCCTGGACCTAGGTACTCCCTATGTCTCTATGTTGTTCGTCGGAGTAGGGTAGTTTTCTCGTAATATGGATGAATGAAGTGGACAAAGGTTGAGACCGCTTTAGCAGCTCGCTCAGAACGTTGTTTTTTTCGTGGAAAGTCTCCAAAATCCCAAACAAACACACCTAAACATTAGGCTCCCTTTGATGCATAGCTTGTTAATCTTCTGAGTCACGTGCACACCACCAGATTTATTTAGTAGTACATGCTAGAGAAAAATCCGGTTTCACGTGTGTGCCTAGGAGGCTGGGATGGACCGTAACAAATGTTGCTGCCATTTTTTTCTTTTGCGGGGATGTCGCTTCATCTTGCAGTTCTCTGATTCGTTAAGGTTAAGCTAACATACACACACAAAATAGTTGTATATGAAAACAAAATAGTTCCGTAATAATTTTATTTTGAATGAAAACATCCGTACATATGGAATGGCGTACAAGTGGATATGTAACGGTTCTTGATTACGAATCAAAATATATAGGAAAAATCCATATGGAAAAATAAATAGACTGAGCGGGACAAAATTTCTGCACACGAGGGACAAAAAGACAACTATTGTGGTACACAATTTTACGCTGACTCCAACAAACATTAGTACCCGTGGAACAAAATTTAGTACCAGTGGAACAAATCATCTAAAATAGGAACAAACATTAGTACCCGTGGAACAAAATTTAGTACCCGTGGAACAAATCATATAAAATAGGAACAAACATTAGTACTTGTGGAACAAAATTTAGTACCCACGGAACAAATCATATAAAATAGGAACAAACATTAGTACTTGTGGAACAAAATTTAGTACCCACGGAACAAATCATCTAAAATAGGAACAAAATTCTAGACTAAGATAAACAAACTTTTAACGCACGAGGAAACAGAACATTGCAACGGTTGTGGGTGGAACAAAAATGTAGTGTCCGTGGAACAATATCTTGCCTCCACAAGAAACAAAAATTAGACTACAAAGAACAAATAACACTACGATTTGGTAAAAAATATAGCGCGAGGGAACAAATTAAATCTACACGCGGAACAAAGCATTAGAAAGGGGAACAAAAAATAGGAACAATGGAACATATCAGAGTGCAAAGGGAATAAAGCTAAATGCAATAAAATTTTGGCATCCATGGAACAAATCATGACAATGGGGGAACAATATTGTGAACAAAGTGGAACCAAATTTAGAACTCGTGGAACAAAAAAATGGATTATGTGGAACAAATTTAAAACACATAAGAAACAAATCTCAACTAGAGTTGGAACAAAAATGTAGTCTGTTTGGAACAAAAAATTAGTGGCCATGGAACAAGTCACAAGTACAAAGGGAACTAGACCATGTCGAACAAAATTTTGGCATGAAAAGTATCATGACTAGAAGGCGAACAAGAAAGCAAATAAGGTGGAACAAAATTATAGAGAATGTGGAAGAAAACACAAATGCAAGAAGATCATGAATTGGAACACACTGAACAAACTTTAAACACGAGGACCAAATCACGACTACTATAGAAACAAACATTTAGACTATGTGGAACAAAACACGAGTCCAAAGAAGGACAAAATTTTGTACTAAGTGGAACAAAATATTAATCACCCGTAGAATTAATTTACAACTACAAAGGGGAACAATTGTTTTACTAAGTGGAAAAAAAATCTTAGAGTCCAAAGAACAAATCATGTCAACAACAGGAATAAAACTGTAGACTAAGTGGAACAAATTTAGCGCATCTAGAGTAACCGAAAGAGGAACAAAATTTTGGACTAAGTGGTACAAAATTTTGGACTAAATGGAACAAAAGTTTAATCATCTCTAGAATAATTACCAACTACAAAGCGAAACAAATTTTTAGACTACATGGAACAAAATTTTAGCGTCCAGAGAACAAATCATATCTACATGGGGAACAAAAATTAAGACTAAGTGGAAGAAAACTTTATATCACAACTATATATGCAACAAGTCACAACAATCGACAAAAATTAAATCTAGATAGAACAAAATAAATTTGATCTAGATGGAACAAAAGAAATAACCCTCACGGACCACATCCCAAATCTTAAAAACTAAGTTACGAGAAAAAATATGAAAAAAAGAAAAATTAAATGAAAAATAGAGGAAAACACGAAAGAAATAAACAAAAGAAAAACAGAAGCGAAAGGGGACACGGAACGAATGCATAAAGAGACTCTACAGGCTAGCAAAATAAACGTTAAAAAAAGGAACGAATCAGACTAAAAAAAGGAATGCAAGAAAGAAGTAAAAAGGAAAAACGGGAGGAAGTATAGGTGTTGGCGTGTTGCTCCGCGATACTACGCACCAGAGGCCCGAGCGGCCGAGCGGATAATACAAGCAGGGAGCTGTTGCAAGCCTCAGCTTCTGCTCTGGATCGGCTCAACGGCCCATGACTTAACGAAGCGTTGTGGGCCGTGGACCACCTAACCAGTTTAGCATTCTCGAGATACCTCCACTTTGCAATTGCAAACGTGAGAGGAACTTGGCTCCGTGCCTTCAAACTGAAGTGATGGGATTTTTATGTTCACCATTCAAGTTGAAATGACGAGATTAGATAGGTAGATTATATATGTAAATTGCAAAGAGAAAGTGTTGTCATAAAAAAAAATTGCGAAGAGAAAGTGCAAGACCCCAAGTACGGAAGGACATTCGATTTTCGGGGAACCTCATATGAGCAAATGGCGGTGGCTGTCGGACTACGATCACAGAATTCTGATTCTTCTGGCTGAAGGCCTGTGCTCCAGACTTCTGTTTCTATCGCACTATACCCAGTTTCCAGAAATTTACTACGGGGTAGAACTTTAGCCCATCTTATGTAGTCATCATTATCTTTTCATTCGATGAACACCCCTGCCATCTTGTCTCAGAGGCACTGGCGCGATATGATTACAAATAGCAACTCAAAATCAAGTCAGATCAAATCAAATCAGTCAAGGTGCACAACCGCTAATTTCGAGCAAGTTGGGTGTCTGCACCAGCACCAGCACCAGCACCATGCATACAAATCAGTGAGATAGTCTATCGCACTAGCAGCTAATTTGGCTTAATTTCAGTCATTAATTTACTTGACTACACGAGGACAAGCCTTTCAAATATTTCATGACAGAGACGCTTGAGGAAATCAGCGATTCAGCGCCGAGTCAGCGACTAATATCCTGACCTCAACAGTTCGATCTTTCGATCGAAATCGACGACTCACACGAAATGACGAAAGCCAACGACAGATTGCAGCTTATTTATCGTCCAATCAGTAGACAGTGTAACACTCTATCCAAACAGCAGGCAGAAAAAAGCAAGCCTACTGTTCCTGCTTTCTTGTGGAAGGTAGAGGAGGATATGGTTTCCTCTGTTATTAGTAACATCTTTTATAGGATTATCTGTAATACTCCCTCCGTTCCTTTAGGGTAAATGGCACTGGCGGTCACACAACTCGTCCGCTATGTGCACTTAGTCACACAACTGGAGAACGTGATTTTTTGGTCACACAACTGGACTTTTGGTGCACGCAGGTCACAAACCCCACATGTCAGTCCGTTTTCGTAAGTGTCAGCACTCCTGCAACGGAAAACGGACTGACATGTGGGGTTTGTGACCTGCGTGCACCAAAAATCCAGTTGTGTGACCAAAAAATCACGTTCTCCAGTTGTGTGACTAAATGCACATATCGGACGAGTTGTGTGACCGCCAGTGCCATTTACTCGTTCCTTTATATAAGGTGCATAAGCTTTTTGCACGAATATTAACATAGTAGTATAATGTACGTATTGGACTTAACTGGCCCTAGGAAAAAAGGGAAGGAAGCAGTCCGTATCAGCCAAGAATTGGAAAGAATCCCTCCGATCGTATCCCTGGAAGAGATTTCCACAGCGCGAGATCAGGTTGATCGATCGGTAGGTGCAACCTAATGGTACGGTAGTTAACTAAGCTACGTGAGGTAAAGGATTCCTATTTAAGCTACGTGAGAGAGAGATAAAAAGAGCTAATTCTACGGTAGGTGCATATGCCATTCTATGGCAGGTGCATGCGATCCGGCCTTCACGCGAGGCAGATGGCCAAACAGCCTAAACAATCGCACCTCCCCCGATTTCAGGGATTGCATGCGCTTCAGCGAGACGTATTTTTTGTTCAGAATCACAGTAGAATACCAGTACGCACTATATTTAGGATTTTTTTCTAAAAGTTTAGGCACCTTATATAAAGGAACGAAGGGAGTATATGTTTGCTGTGTCCACCTTTGACCCCCCTGAACACCTCAATGTAATACCGGCTTTGCCGGCCTTTCACTCCCTCACTCCCCTCTCTTTGTAAAGAACTGTTCCCATGTAATAGGTGATATGAAATGAAAATGAGATCAGGCTGGCTGTGGCCCGCCGTTGTTATAGTCAAAAAAAATTTGCTGTGTGGGACCGTCTAGACGTATTTATGCAGTAGAGCTATGTGTATCTATTCGATAAGGATTGATTTCCTGGTCATATCATGATCTTACTTTTGTTCTACTTATTACTTGATTACTACTCCCTCCATTTCTTGATATAAGGTGTATAGTTTTTCTAGAAAAATTCCAAAATATAATGTATAATGCGATTTATGGACAATTTTATCTATCCAAAAATGAATCCTAATTTATAGGGTGTATTGTTTTGAATTTGTGTCTATTTGGAACTCATATCTCCCGATTTTTTCTAGAAAAAGATAAGTTCACCGTATGCCAAATACCCATATCTTAATATTCATGCAGAAAACTATACACCTTATATTCAGAAATGGAGGGAGTAGTATAAAATAGGTTATTTATCGTCCAATCAGTGTTAACAGTGTAACACTATATCCAAACAGCAGCCAGAAAAAGCAAGCCTACTGGTCCTGCTTTCTTGTGGAAGGTAGAGGAGGATATGTTTTCCTCTGCTATTAGTAACACCCTTTATGAGATTATCTATTTATTTGTAATATATATGTGCTGCGTGGGACCGTCTAGACCTATTTATGCAGTCGAGCTATGCGTATCTATTCGACAAGTATTGCATTTGCATTCCTGGTCATATTATGATCTATCTTTTGTTCTACTTATTACTTGATTGCTAGTATAAAATTGGTTATCAGAGATATAACGGACTGAAGCTAATTCATACGATAGACGCATCCTATATATATTTACGAAAGATTTGATAGGTGGTAATTAGGGGTGAAAACGGAATGGATACGGTAGAATAGAAGATAAACCATGCCTGCAACCATATTTTTTTCCGATTTGAAGTCAGGGTGGATAATGTGCAGATACAAATATAAAATCGGAGTCTACTTGTTACGAATAAACTAATACAGGTCGAATCCGGTTCGGTTGCAAATATAAATTTTGTCGAATGACGATTCAAAAATAGGACAGGCATATAGCACATATTATGAACCAACTTGACTAAAATTAACTTTATGTATTGTGATATTTCGGGATAGAGAATTTTATACTAACTTATACATTCTAGAGCTATATACGATATGAATACGAGATTGGACCTGCTATCAGCTCGAAGGTTAAAAAAAATCTAGCTATGTAGTTGCACTAATACATGAGAGGATTATATGTGAGCATGATAGAACTCATATCTGTGACTTTCAAAATATACATGCCATAAATTATGACCAGTTGCCGAATATTGTGTCAGATACTTGCCGAATATAACAATTAAAAATGGTCTACCTTCAGATACAGACGAATATTAGTAAAATCACTTCATTTTTTGTATCCGTGAAATATTATACGTATCCATGACCATATCCAACAACTATCTGACCATATATGTTTTTGCCTTCTGTGATAGTCTCCGACCGAACGAAATAAATCCGTACCATTTCACCCGTAGTGGTAATGGTACGTCATCGAAATTGTCACCAGAGTTGTTAAAATTTATTCCCATGCCACCGGTAAGTGGGAGAAATGGGTTAAGGCTCCCCTCTTGATCACAAATATGTTCGGATTAAGCCCGGTGCACCACAATCCGGCCGGAAGTCCAAGCGGAGAGCTAGGTGGACTTGGATCATGGATGTCATGCAACCTTTCAGTTCGATATTATTAACGGTTGTGGTTAGGTTTTAGGTGTTTCCTAACAAGGCAACGATTTCCTTTTCAGGTAGGCCGGATGAACAAAGTGGCCATTACAAGTAGGAAAATTTTCCTTCCACATGTTCAGGCCTATATTATGCGGGGATGTACCTTGAAAGCAATTTCTACATGTATTATGTCCTTTGGAAAAAACAGCGTAGAGCGTTGTTCCTATGGTTGTTGGATCGATAAGTTATCCCGCCTTCTCAAAGAGCATATTGTTGGCATCCACAGGCCCATTATTGATGACAATGCACTCCTGCAGAGCAGCGCAGTTGCACTTCAGGGTTATCGGTGTCTTTGTGGGTGTTCTGGTACATGGTGGTTGGAGTCGAGGAAGACGCGCCCTCCTTACTGTTGTGTCGTGTTGGTTTTCTGGTAAGTGTTATAATGGACGGTGGCCGGCCTTGAGGAAGGCGTGGTGTGGGCAGTTGCCGACAAACCCTGTCTCATGGCAATTGGTGTATACTATGTAGCAAAGAACGGGAGCTAAATGAGAAATGGGGGGGATTTTCGTGTAAAATGGGACCGCGCTTCAAGTTTTTCATTCTGTTATTTTTCTTTTGTTTTGGTAGCGTGTGCTTGTAGACACCATAACACCAGCATGCTGTTGATTGGTTATTTGGTTGCTTGGGCCGCATAAGATAGTTTAGGACAACAAACTCCGATCGAGGGTTCAAGGGAGAATTTGTGTATATATTTTTCTTATGTTCTAGAGTACAATTCATACCACATTGGTAAAATTGATACTCATGTGCGGATACTCATTGGTAGTTTAAAAATAGGCGCTGGACATGTACTAGTAAACCGGAATCGAAGGTGGGTGGATCGAAGAGGAAGCGATTCGGATCCATACACGCATGTGCGGGACGCGGTACGGAGAAGACAACTTGGTGGGCAAGCAGTGCAGTGGCCATGACAAGGATGCATCGCCCCTCTCTTGGGTCCAGGGCCGACCCGAATTCAACTGTACACGTATGCACGCACCCACCGATGCTGCACGTACGCATATCCTGTACCGGATACTGATCACCCATGGCCCATATGCATGGGCTCGATTCCGCCCACGCGCGCCCGGCCGTTCCCAAAGGCACGCATGCACCGCCAGCAGCTTTACTTACTTTTGTCTCCAGGAAAAGCTGCTCAGAGTGGCCAAATTTAATTAGGTCTAACCGATCCAAGTCGTATTTGTCGTCGTCATTGGTGGTTTTCTTTTTGTTCATTTGCGGCGAGCCACGAGGTAATATGCTTTGCATTTATTTATCAATTTCAGGATCACACAAGATTACAATCAGCCCAGTGTCCGAATGCCCAACCAACTAATGTCCGAGTGTGGGGGGTCCCGAAAGTGCGGACTCGTTCCTCTCCTCTCCTCTCCTCTCGCTCCTGCCTTGAGAGTCCACCGTCTCCTCCAGATCCGGCCTCTCCCGTCGTCGGCGTCTTCGCTGGCTGGGGTGGAGATGATTTAGGGTGCCAACCCGCTGTGTTTAGTAGTAGTTTTAGGGTTTGTGTCTTCATGACGACTGGCGTTCTGCCGTCTCCCTTTTCTCCAAGGTTAGCGGCTTTGGCGTCCCGGCGCGGCGCCAAGCAGTTCGTGGTGCTGTCCGCCGTCAAGCCCCCAAGGAGGGGGAGGGGCGGATGCGGCAGATCTGCGGCGGCCTTGTTCAATAAGCGTCCTAAGGTAGGGGATTTCCTCCTCCTCTGCTTCTTCTCTGCGGCTCTGTTCCTTCTGGCCGGCCATGGCGGCGAGGGGAGGGATTTCGGAGGCGCGAAGGAGCGCGGAGTTGGAGGTGTCTGCGGTTGCGGTGTCGATCCAGGGAGGAAGCTTCCTCCCTATCTGCTGGCCGAAGGGCGGCCATTTTCGAGAACAATCTCGTCGGCCTTGGATGCAGAGCGCCGCCGCTCGCCACAAGTTGGTGAAGGAAGGGCGGGCACTGCCGTGCCGGCGACTTTTCTGGCCGAAGGGCGGCCTGCTGTGGCTTTGCTTTGTGCTAGCCACCTTCTTCAACCTCCAGGCATCATGCCGTTGCGGAGGCCATCCAGCTCGTTTGTCGTGGCTGCTTGCCATGGCGCCCTCGCCGTCCCAAGTGGTGCCGTCCCCAGCGACGGTGAGGTTGACTTCGAGCGCTCTGAAGGACTTGATCGCGTTTCCAAAATTGGGTTTGAGGTCCTTCCTGTAACTGTTCAAGGACCGGTTTGTAATTTGTATCTTTGTATGGGTCCTGTTGTAAACTGCTCTGTAGCCCTTGCCAAGTATTAATATAGTTTACTTTCCTGTTAAAAAAAACTAATGTACGAGTACTTTACTCCGCGTCTACATGTACAACGATGATCCAAAATTCCAGTAGTTTGTGACCGTGGATGAGTACGTACTCCAAAGTTGGGATAAAGCGTAGGCCCCGCCTGAGTGATCAGCCAGCGATGGACGTATCAGGTATCGGGTACACACTCCCACGTGAGCACACCCCACTGCCCCTGTCGGCCCTATCATTTCCGATCCTCACCTGGGAATTCTCCATCATCACCGAAGAAACAAGGAACTACGTAGAAGTGTCTCGAATTCTATGTTTCATACCACTACTACAGAAAGTTAGTAGACCTGTGTGTCCTACAACTTTCCTAGCTCGTTGCTTTGAGTTCTCGGATACTACATTTTACAACAATTTTAATACTACCTCCGATCCATATTAGTGGGCACAACTTTGTCTAGATACACATGTATCTAGTCTAAATACTTAACTAGATACATATGAATTTAGACAAAGCTATACCCACTAATATGGATCGGAGGGAGTACAAAAGTTATAAAGCTAACAAAAGCTACAGTATGTCTGAAGCTGGTATGATTGCAATGACTCAGTTGGCAACTCGATCAGTTCTTATCTTTCAGCACCTCCAAGGCTCCACGTATACGATGACGCAGCACACCTGATCGACAGTACCAGGAGCAGTGAAATTTGACAAAATTAACCCTTTGCCGAAACTTCAGCCAAAAATAACCCTTTTTTCGAAAAAATTCTAAATCTAACCCTTTTGTGTGGCTCCCGTACCGGGGGCGCCACACATGTACGCTCCACTCCCCCGGCGGGGGCGCCACACATGTATGCACCACTCCCCGGCTGGGGCGCCACACATGTATGCACCACTCCCCCGGCGGGGGCGCCACACATGTACGCTCCACTCCCCCGGCGGGGGCGCCACACATCTGCCAGCGTGGCAAAGCGGGCCCCAGCCTGGGTTAAGTAGCGCCGGCGCGGGGGGCGCCACACATGGAAGTGTGGCGCCGGAGGCTGGGGCGCCACACCTGCCTTGTGAAAATATAATTTTCAACCTGCTGATCACTAGAACGCCTTCTCCGGCGCCATCCCGGACCTCTCTCCGCTCTCCGGCCTCCGCGTCCTCAACCTCTCCCAGAACGCCTTCTCGGGACCCTTCCCGTGGACCGCGCTGCGCGCCATGCCGGGCCTCACCGTGCTCGCCGCGGGCGACAACCCTTACCTCGCCCCGACGGACACCTTCCCAGCCGAGATCACGGAGCTCGTCAACCTCACCACTCTATACCTCTCAGCCGCCAACATCGGCGGCGTCATCCCGGTGGACATCGGGCAGCTCACCAGGCTCGTTGACCTCGAGCTCTCCGACAACAACCTCATGGGCGAGATCCCTCAGACGATCTCCCAGCTCGTCAACCTACAGTCTCTCGAGCTCTACAACAACTCGCTCACCGGCGCGTTCCCGCCGGGGTTCGGCAAGCTCACGAACCTCCAGTTGTTCGACGCGTCCATGAACGCGCTCACCGGCAACCTCTCGGTGTTGGTTTTCTAGCCTTCAGATCGTTGCCGCTTGCAAAGCAAAACTCAAGCACGTATGAAACTTGCAGTGCAAAGCTAGCTTCTTTGATCGATTTGCTAGTACTCCCGTACGTGAGCAGCTAGCCGGGACATGATGCCTTGATCGTTTCCCGGACGTGAGCTAGCTAGCTCTTGATCGATCGGAACGATCGGAACTTTGATTCTTTCCGGCGACTCTCTTTGTGGTCAACCAGGTTAATTCCTACACTCGGAGCTCCGTACCCTCACGCGACTCGTCTCGCTGCGACTTCAAAGAGCTCGTGAACATGTCGCTCTACACCAACAAGTCAACAACCTCACCGGCGAGCTGCCAAAGAACCTGGGCAGCTGGTCAGACTTCAACTTCATCGACGTGTCGACCAACGCGCTCACGGGCGCCATCCCGCCGGACATGTGCAAGCGCGGCACCATGCAGAAGCTTCTCATGCTGGAGAATAAATTCTCCGGCGCGATCCCGGCGAGCTACGCGAGCTGCACGTAGCTGCTGAGGTTCCGGGTCAGCAAGAACGAGCTCACCTGAACCTGTCGGACAACCGGCTGGACGGGCCCCTGCCCGTGGCGCTCGCCATCTCAGCCTTCGGCGAGAGCTTCCAAGGGAACCCCGGTCTGGGCGCCCCAACGGCGCCGGCTTCCTCCGCCCTGCTCTTCTAGAGGCGGTCGCTCGGCGAGCACCGCGCACACACTCGTCACCTGTCTCCTCGCCGGCATGGCGATCGCAGGCAGCAGAGGCGGAGGCCATGGCCGGCGGCAAGCTGTTCGCGAAGAAAGGTTCTTGGAACGTCAAGTCGTTCCGGATGCTGGCGTTCGACGAGCGAGAGATGCTGGCTGGGGAAGTTATTTTCACAAGGCAGGTGTGGCGCCCCAGCCTCCGGCGCCACACTTCCATGTGTGGCGCCCCCCGCCGGCGCTACTTAACCCAGGCTGGGGCCCGCTTTGCCACGCTGGCAGATGTGTGGCGCCCCCGCCGGGGGAGTGGAGCGTACATGTGTGGCGCCCCGCCGGGGGAGTGGTGCGTACATGTGTGGCGCCCCAGCCGGGGGAGTGGTGCATACATGTGTGGCGCCCCCGCCGGGGGAGTGGAGCGTACATGTGTGGTGCCCCCGGTACGGGAGCCACACAAAAGGGTTAGATTTAGAATTTTTTCGAAAAAAAGGGTTATTTTTGGCTGAAGTTTCGGCAAAGGGTTAATTTTGTCAAATTTCACCCAGGAGCACACAGGATATCCATCCATCGAGAGCTCAAAACGGAAGCTGCTTTTTTGGCCATCCTCCGGTGTTGCACCCGAATTCGACTCTGCATGCAACGGAAATGGGCCAAACAAGATTTCCTGCCCGCTTTCCCGCCCATGCTGCATGCATGCATGCATCACGTCACTGCGTATATGTATCTCGCGACTTCCGCCGACACACAACGGAATAAAGGCGGCTTGATTGGCTCACAGGCTGCTCGCAAGTCGCGTCCATCGGTTTATCCATCCCAAAGAAATTATTTGGGGAATTTTGAATATTTGGTGCACTCGGTTCTTTCCACGTGTGCAGAGTGCTAGGACACGTCGCCACGACGCACCGGTTAAAGGAGTGATCCTTCGATCTTTCCAAATATGGATGACATATATAATTTTATTTTTTGGGAAGGAACATATGTTGATGAAAAACGCAATTGAGGTCCTCCAACTAACTTGATTTTGACTAAAAGACTTTGGTGCACCGCGTGCAGAAGCCCAAACATACATATGGATATGAAAGGCTACACAAAAAGGAGGAAGAAGAGGACCTATAAACACTTCATCTAGTACTAGGTAGTGTATATTTAAACATAATACTATATCCCCACCCGGTTCAATGTTGACATAAGGTGGAAAGGGAAGGGATGGGTTGTAGAGTCCGTATAGGAGGAGACCCAGAGAGAAATAAGAGGAATGGATCTTTCATGGGAGAACAAGTATTTGGTAAATTATCTATTTAATTCCCACAATTATTAGGTGAGATTTTTCCTAAATTCTATCGTATACAAGTTTGATTCTAAGGTTTCATGCCAAACATATGTTCTCTAAATACTTGGTCAAAAGGGTATGATCATTGTTGTGCTACTCGATAGCAACAACTGTAGGGCCTCCCAGCGTGAAGTTTTGTAACAAAAATGAATTCTTTCTTAAATGGGTGACTCAAGATTTATCGAACCAGTTGGGGGATAATGTTAGGCTTTTCTCTCGGTCTAGCAACCTTTTGACAAATCATTAAACTCTCTTGTTGTCTGCAACGATACCAATGTAGTAGTGAATTACAATATGAGTTGACATGATATTTAATTTTATAATTTTGGGAATGAAATAACATAAGAAAAGATGTACATGGAGAAAAGTAAACGAGTATCCTTATGGAGGAAACTGGATCGAAGTTCATGGGTTCACCAGATTTATCTCTCATATACATGGTTGCATACAAAACTAAAATATATATATATATGAGCAATTATGTATGCAAACATACAAACAATATAATTGATAAAACTTTGACAATATAGGCATCACATCCATAAATCCACACACTCGACGTCCATGAAAGTGCGGGCTAATACTCCTCCTATGCATGCACATCAAATGCCTTTTCAAAATCAATCTTCAGAATCATTAGTTATTTTTAGATTTTTGACAGATATCATAATACTCAAAGGCCAATGCAAAATAGTCCTGAATATTTCTATTCTTGTAAATCATATTGATTTTTGTGAACCAATGGTATAATCACTTTCTGCAATATGTTGGCAATTTGCGATAATTTTGTTGCCATGTTCACAAGTGAAATAGGTCTAAAGTCTGCATTAAATTCAGAGTAATTAACCCTTGGAATAAGGATATATGCATTGTTATTTATTTATGTAGGTCAAGATTCCCGTCATGGAAAACAGAACATAATTGGTAAATTTGGTTCTTCATCTTGTCCCAACACATCCAATTCTAGGAGGTCATTATTTGCCATATTATTCTTTATGTGAAATAGCTTATCTAAGTGGCCTGAACTTTTGACCCGTCCTTGAAATATTGCCATAAGACTGCGCCTTTCTGTTCATGTTCAGTTATTGTGCTCCCTCATTAGTGGTCAGTCTAGCAATGTAATTATGCCTATAATTTCTAGTTTTAGTAACATGAAAAAATACCTTTCCCCTTGCAGGTCTAAAATATGTAGAGGTCTTGAAAAAATGAAATCTAGAACTGTAAGGGCTCCTTTGATTCAAAGAACTTCATAAGATTTTTGAAGGATTTTATCGTACATGAATTTTCCCTGCGTTGGTCGTTTGATTTATAGGATTGGTTCCTATAAGAATTATTTTCATAGAAATCATTGTACTACATCCCATAGGAATTCTACCATTCATTCCAACTTTTTTCTACAATTCCTTTACTTTTCCTTTGCCCTCAAACACAATTGCTCATTTCAAAGGATTCAACTAGACGTTTCCTCCTACACTTTTCCTATCCTATAAATCAAAGGAGCCCTAAAAAGCTTAAAAATATTTTTTTATGTGTTGCAAGCCATCACCGAATATCTGTGTACCTGGTTGTGAGTGAAAATTATAGACCACGAGGCTAGGAAAAAAGTACAATTTTTTCTTAGCTCAAAGTGGTCATATCCACCGCCCGAGTAATAAAAGAGATGACCCAATTTATAAATGAAACCGGGTCCAAAAAAAGGTACAAGTTGGGAAATACCAGTTTTATCATGCGATGTACCTTTCTCAATCAAAGAGAACTTGATCTATTTTCTTTTTAAAATCTGAAGAAAAAGCCTCACAGCATGTATATTCACAGTTAGATGCAGACTTGTACAAACAGGAAACGTTGTTCTAATTTTGCTTCATCTTGTTGCAACAATTCAATAACATTTCTGAAATCGGGGATATTTTCTTAGTTTTACATTTGGGATTCATCCGTTCCACGCGCGTAGGACACCGCACTGTCGTCCCTCGCGTCAGACGCTGGTCGATCGACCAACCGGCCAATGGGTGGCCAGCAGCCGCTGCGTCCTGTACGTCCGGACCCACCAGTCAGGGGCTGTCCGTGCAATCACTGGTGGCCGTACGATGGGTGACTGGTGTTGTGCCAGCCACGTACGCTGCGCGCTGACTGCGGGCCGTAGCGCCCAGTCTGCGGCCGACACGCCGCCGCGCGGCCTCGAGATCGGCGGCACCAGATCGCGAGAGTTCCGAGGCGGCGCCTCTCCTTTCTGTCCGTTCCGGCGCAAACGGGCAGTGGCGGTGGCAAAGCGAAAGGTGCCGCACGGGAGAAGCAGCGCTTTGTTGATGTTTGGAGGAGTGTGCCACTGCTAATCAATCTGCTACGCGCACGGGAAGGGAAAGTTCACTTGCGTCTGCCTATGTTTAGTCACAAGACGATCGAGTGGTCGCTAGTTTAGAATCGAGTGGTCGCTAGTAAATATTTAACAGAACGGACGCGCTAATCGCTCAGCCGTTTCTGATTCCTTTGTATCGTGTGGCTGTTACCGACTCGATCGTGGGTTACGTACTTACGTCCACGTCCTACCTGACCCGCATTACATATACAGGTTGGGCGAACGCTAGCCGACACACGCAACACGTGGTGTGTCTCGTCGTTCCAGTTCCAAACCATTGCACCGCCGTCTTCCAAATCTTTTACATCCGTCTTCCAATGTGCATCGGTTGACGTGACACTAGCCCTCCGAAATCCCATCTATTGTGATCATGTACGCCAGAGGGGCGTTTTTGGAAACGCACTCGCGCGACTACTGGTAGTAACTACTTCCCCAATGATGATTTCTTCCCCTGACCTCGGTAACCACTTTATTTTTCAGTGGCGGAGCCAACTGACTTCCACAGCCCGGGCAAAGTACACGTCGCACCCGGCCGACGGCCATTTACCCATATAAAATGCTAATCATCAGCTTAATCGCTGATCTTGCTAGAACTTCAACTTAGTTTGGTCAGCAGAGCCCGATCAACTTCCCAGGTAGGGATGAAAACGGAGCGGAATCTTTCCGACTTTTCCGTGGAAAAACGGAAACGGACACTACAAGAAATATGTCAACTAGTGACCTTCTGTCAGTGACCCTGAAAAAATTGGTCATAGATCTACGACCATTTTCAACCAATTGGTCGCAAACTGTTTGGGAGGGTCCAAACCCGAAAATATAGCGACCATTTTGGTCAGAAAGGTCACAGCCTACTTACACGAAATGGTCATAAGCAGATATCATTGGTTTTCTTCTCTCTTTTTACCCTATTACGACCAATTTAAATTGGTCATAGCCTTGTAAATTGTGGTGCATTGCTATGACTGGGCGCCACCTCATCAATATTTGCCTTGTGTGTTGCTTACTTGTCTGAGTTTCGCATACTTGTCGTGCTTAGTTGTCATATTTTCGCTTATGTGTCAACGTGTGCACTCAGATGACCAGTGGGACCCGCCACGTGGGACCCACCCTACCTTGCTGATATATGGGACCCGCCAGCCATGCAGGATCCACGTGTGATATATGGGACATGCCATGCTGACACATGGGACGCACGTACCAGCTAGCTCTAGCAGATTAGAGGTGCTGCTTGGATGTGGGAGAGATAGCAGGTGCTGCATGCTACTTATAGCGTGTGCAAAAGGCACTACGTGGATAGTCCGAAGCTTAGCAACAAGTTAGATCATCTACTTATCTGAACTTTCGAGCCTATTCCTGCTCAAGGTTTAGGTGAAGAAAGAGTTATCGGGCTTTTCATGCTGCATCTGAGAACACGGACATGTCAAGAATACAACACAAATGGAAATAATGGAAAAAAACGAGTGGACAGACTCAAACCCACGACCTCTTCCCTGCTACAAGGACACATCTGCTAACCACAAGGCAACCACACCATTTATGTATTCTGTGCGCACTAGCCTAATTTAAACAAGAATTGCGTCGCTGGGCTTGGGCCCCGCTGGGCGAGCCCAGTTGTTTTTTTTTTTTTTTTTTGCTTTTTTCCCTCGCCTGGGCTGGCCCGGTGCGGCTAGGCTGGTTTATTTTCTTTTCTTTTTTCTTTTCTTTTATAACTATTGATTTTGAACTCCAATTTCAACCAAATAAATTTTAAAAAATTTGTAAATATGTCCACTGTCATTATATAATATTAGGGACTGTTCTTATTCAAAAATAAAATACAAAATACTTCTAAGCTTATATATTGCTTTATATAGGGTTTTGGAGAATTTGAAATAAAATTTTGGGATTATTCTTTTAAATTCAAATACAAAATAAAAGAAACAATGTTAATGCTAGTTTTTGATAGTGTGCCCATATTTGACACATAGCTGTATCTTGGTATGACAAACAATGTTGCAGAACTGAGTTTCTTTAAATTAGTTTTATCAATATCATTTTTCATTTTTTAAGTGTCAAAAATGACATTTTTTGTGAAGCAACTACAAAAAATATGGTGGAAAATGGCACCCATCCAAATTTCTCACAAAGTAGACCATATTTTATGGATAATACAGAAACATTAGGATTTTTCTCGGTTTCTACATAATTTCGCCTATTTAAACGACTTTATGCCTATTTTCCGAAAGTAATTCAAATTTGAACTACAAGTGTGTGATATATTGCTCTGAAATTTTTTTAAAAATAATTTTAAGTTACACAAGTATTGGTTATATCATAGAACCATCGATAGTTTTGAATAATTTGACCCCTTTCAATGAATAGACCCGGCGACCATTTTGACCGTGTTTTCAAAAAACTAAAAGAAAGTGAAAAAATACTCAAAAAAAGAAATCCTTTGGCATGGAGTCCTTTTATGTGTATTAGTTGATAGGAAAAATTATAAACTTGGGTTTTGACAAAGTTTCCAAAAAACTTCTTCACAAAAAGATCAATCATCTATAAACATGTATAAGTTTCGAGTCAAATGGGCTAGGTATGATCATTCTTGTGTCATAGTTTGTGATAATGTGTCCATATTTGACACATAGCTGTATCTTGGTGTGACAAACAATGTTGCAGAACTGAGTTTCTTCAAATTAGTTTTATAAATATCATTTTTCATTTTCTAAGTGTCAAAAAAGACATTTTTTGTGAAGCAACTACAAAAAATATGGTGGAAAATGGCACCCATCCAAATTTCTCACAAAGTAGACCATATTTTATGGATAATACAGAAACATTAGGATTTTTCTCGGTTTCTACCTAATTTCGCCTATTTAAACGACTTTATGCCTATTTTCCGAAAGTAATTCAAATTTGAACTACAAGTGTGTGATATATTGCTCTGAATTTTTTTAAAAATAATTTTAAGTTACACAAGCATTGGTTATATCATAGAACCATCGATAGTTTTGAATAATTTGACCCCTTTCAATGAATAGACACGGCGACCATTTTGACCGTTTTTTCAAAAAAACTAAAAGAAAGTGAAAAAATACTCAAAAAAAGAAATTCTTTGGCATGGAGTCCTTTTTTTTTCGAAACCGAGGCAAAAGCTTTGCCTCACCTTTTATTAAGCAGAAGGTGCCCGGTTTATTATGGAAGAAACCGGGCGAAAACCATACAACAACACAACACCCACAACCTCAAGACACCACGACGCCGCACGACACGGCCACCCACAGCCCAAGCTGCACCAGGAAAGCCGCTCGCAGACCACGGACGTCACACCACCATCCGGGGCCGCCGCCCCGGCCTAAAAGACAGCCACAGCTGCCGCCGCCACACCACAACACCGACACCACGGGGACAAGCCCGGCACAACTCAAAGAACCACCCTCCGGGGAGCTGCGACAGCTCCCCCAACAGTGCAAAGGCAGCGCAGCTCCGACTCCGAAGAAGAGCTAAGAAGGAGAACCAGGAAGGCTGGCGCCGTGGAAACTCGCCGAAAGGAACATCTGCCGCCAGTCATCGTACACCACCGGGAACCCACCGCAGCAGCTTCGACTTCACAGCAACAAGACACGCCGAGGCAACCCCAAGGACACGCCGGAGAAGAGCCGACTACCGCAGCCACAGCCACGTCTCCGACATCGCTCAAACATCATCATCGTCGCCACAGAAGCCTCCACGCGAACACCTCGGCCTTCCACTGGACCCTACCACAAGTCCCTCAAGCCGGTCACCACTCCAAGAAACCTCAACCTCGCCTCCAAAAGAAGCCGCGAAGCTCTCGGGGCCGCCGCCCCGACATCCACCACTCCAGTATGCCCTGCACACTCATCCGACACCACCTTCCGGGGCCGCCGCCCCGACATAACACCGCTCGTCCTCGAGCTGCGACGCCGCACGGCCCAGATGCCTATAGCCCGAGCTACACAGGACCACTGCCCGCAGACCACGGCCGCCACACCATGCCCGGGGCCGCCGCCCCGACATACCGTCCAACCATCCCCGCTGAGATGCGCCGACCGAGCCGACAACCCTGCCGCCCCTGCTGCTCAAGGTCACCACCCAAAGCTGTGCCAAGCCGCAACCCCGCCTCATGGAGCTACCACTGCACCGCCGCCCGAGGCCGCCGCCTCGGCGCACAACCGCCATCCCGGGGCCGCTGCCCCGACATCCTCAATCCCAGAAGAGATGGGAACCCCAAACAGCGACAAATGACTCGCCCTCCAAAGCAACGCCTCCAAGAAGGATACGACATAACTGTCGCCGTCGCTCGCTCCGGATGGAGCTTGGGTTTTCACCCGGAGGGCCCAAGTCCGCCGAATGGAGACGGGAAGAGCTCCACGACAACGCCTTCAACAAGGTCAACGACGCCCGAAGGCGCCGCCGCTGCCGGCACCAACCAAGGTTGGGCAAAGCTTTCACCAGAGCTCTTCCCTTCCATCGAGCGCGCTGCAAGGATGTCACCGCCACTGTCCGCCATGCACCTCCACTGGACACCAATCACCGCACCATGACACCAGGGGCTGCGCGAGCCACCTTGCCCCGCTCCAGTCGCTGCCGCGCCCTCCACCATGGACGCCCCGCATCAGCGAGCCCAGATGGGGCCCGCCACACCACCGGCAGCCCGCAGATCACCATCGCCACCGGCCGCCCTCCTCAACAGCGCCGGCCTCCACCACCTCGACGACCATCACACACGCTGCCGAGGACCCGGCCGCTGCCCCAGGCATCGCCTTCTCGAGCACACCCGCCGCGCCACGTCCTGGAGCAGCGGAGCAGCGCCGCCTCCGCGCCCAAGAACGGCGACTGCGGTTCCCGCCGCCGCCGCGCCGTCCGGGCTTTGCCCGGCGACGCCTCCGACGGCGGCGAGAGGAGGAGAGGCGCAGGGGAACGCGCTGGAGCCCGCGGGGACGCCCCGGTGCGGCCCGGCGCGGCCGCACGGGAGCGGGAGCAGGAGGGGCTTTAAGCTTGACTCGAGCTTCTCCGCCGAGGGAGACGACGAGGACGGAGCTGCTTTTCGGGCTGGATGGAGAGAGGACGACGAGGGGGTGCCGGATCTGCGCTTGGCTGAGCCGGAGGTGGACGGAGGTGGGAGATCCGGTGGTGGCGGCGGCGGTTGCTGCGCGGGCGGAGGTGCCCTGCGCGAGGCTTTTTCCCAACAGTGAGGTAGACTAAACCTTATCCAATTTGGTCCCTCCTTCCTCTCACAGATCCAGCTGCTATGGAGTCCTTTTATGTGTATTAGTTGATAGAAAAAATTATAAACTTGGGTTTTGACAAAGTTTCCAAAAAACTTCTTCACAAAAAGATCAATCATCTATAAACATGTATAAGTTTCGAGTCAAATGGGCTAGTATGATCATTCTTGTGGCATAGTTTGTGATAATGTGTCCATATTTGACACATAGCTGTATCTTGATGTGACAAACAATGTTGCAGAACTGAGTTTCTTCAAATTAGTTTTATAAATATCATTTTTCATTTTTTAAGTGTAAAAAAAGACATTTTTTGTGAAGCAACTACAAAAAATATGGTGGAAAATGGCACCCATCCAAATTTCTCACAAAGTAGACCATATTTTATGGATAATACAGAAACATTAGGATTTTTCTCGGTTTCTACCTAATTTCGCCTATTTAAACGACTTTATGCCTATTTTCCGAAAGTAATTCAAATTTAAACTACAAGTGTGTGATATATTGCTCTGAAATTTTTTCAAAAATAATTTTAAGTTACACAAGTATTGGTTATATCATAGAACCACCGATAGTTTTGAATAATTTGACCCCTTTCAATGAATAGACACGGCGACCATTTTGACCGTTTTTTCAAAAAACTAAAAGAAAGTGAAAAATACTCAAAAAAAGAAATCCTTTGGCATGGAGTCCTTTTATGTGTATTAGTTGATAGGAAAAATTATAAACATGAGTTTTGACAAAGTTTCCAAAAAACTTCTTCACAAAAAGATCAATCATCTATAAACATTTATAAGTTTCGAGTCAAATGGGCTAGGTATGATCATTCTCGTGGCATAGTTTGTGATAAGGTGCCCATATTTGACACATAGCTGTATCTTGGTATGACAAACAATGTTGCAGAACTGAGTTTCTTCAAATTAGTTTTATAAATATCATTTTTCATTTTTTAAGTGTCAAAAATGACATTTTTTGTGAAGCAACTATAAAAAATATGGTGGAAAATGGCACCCATCCAAATTTCTCACAAAGTAGACCATATTTTATGGATAATACAGAAACATTAGGATTTTTCTCGGTTTCTACCTAATTTCGCCTATTTAAACGACTTTATGCCTATTTTCCGAAAGTAATTCAAATTTGAACTACAAGTGTGTGATATATTGCTCTGAAATTTTTTCAAAAATAATTTTAAGTTACACAAGTATTGGTTATATCATAGAACCATCGATAGTTTTGAATAATTTGACCCCTTTCAATGAATAGACACGGCGACCATTTTGACCGTTTTTTCAAAAAACTAAAAGAAAGTGAAAAAATACTCAAAAAAGAAATCCTCTGGCTTGGAGTCCTTTTATGTGTATTAGTTGATAGGAAAAATTATAAACTTGAGTTTTGACAAAGTTTCCAAAAAACTTCTTCACAAAAAGATAAATCATTTATAAACATGTATAAGTTTCGAGTCAAATGGGCTAGGTATGATTATTCTCATGGCATAGTTTGTGATAATGTGCCCATATTTGACACATAGCTGTATCTTGGTATGACAAACAATGTTGCAGAACTGAGTTTCTTCAAATTAGTTTTATAAATATCATTTTTCATTATTTAAGTGTCAAAAATGTCATTTTTTGTGAAGCAACTACAAAAAATATGGTGGAAAATGGCACCCATCCAAATTTCTCACAAAGTAGAACATATTTTATGGATAATCCAGAAACATTAGGATTTTTCTCGGTTTCTACCTAATTTCGCATATTTAAACGAATTTATGCCTATTTTTCGAAAGTAATTCAAATTTGAACTACAAGTGTGTGATATATTGCTCTGAATTTTTTTCAAAAATAATTTTAAGTTACACAAGTATTGGTTATATCACAGAACCATCGATAGTTTTCAATAATTCGACCCCTTTGAAACAAAGATTTTTAGTTTCTTTGCAACCATTTTTTGCACTCGAAAATGAAAATGAATTTTTCGTGCGAAACAAATGAAAACTTTCTTCGGCAAGATTGTTCGTGCGAAACAAAATATTCCATGAATAAGGGTATAATATGTTTTAAAAATTATGTCACACATTTATCAAAACATCAAGCAGCAAAACCTATTAATTTTGGCCCAAACATTTTTTTCTTTTATGACTATTGTGCCAAAATGGGCCGAAACTGGCGCAGCCTCTGCTGCCCTCCTGGGCCCTAGGCCCGCTTGACAGGTGCTGGAGCCCGGTGGACCGTTCGATGCAGATCGAACGGACGACAGCGCGCGCCGTCGGTATATAAGCAGCCCGTCGCCTACGCCCGTTGCCTCCGCGCAAACCCTAGCTCCTCTCTCTGACGGCGAGGGCGACCAGAACTTCTCCCCTCAAACACTAGCTTCTCTCTCTGTCGGCGACGGCTTCACGGCTGGCTTGCTCGCCGGCGCGCGCGTGCGTTCTTCAATGCGCGGCGCTCCGTCGAGCTGGTCGGAACCGGGCGCGAGCGCGGCCTGCCTAGGGTTTGCACTTTGCGATTGCGGCGCTACACGCCGTCCACGGGTCTCTGTCCACCAGGACGGCGCACGAGCACGGCGTTACCAGCTATGGCCGCCGCGGCGTCAGATCTGGAGAGCAAGGCGATGGAGGCCTTCGTGGACGATGATTTCGAGCTATCGCCGAACTATACGACGACCGCGGCCAGGCACACATCAAGCTGGATGGTTACTCTGGTACGTGCTTCCCGTCTCTCCCCTCTTCGCTTCCCTGCGGGTCGATTGGTTTGCTTATCCGGCACTCTATGGTGAATTACCGCGTGGTTGTGGATAATATCTCGAGGAATGTGAAACGGTTTGTTGTGTTTTCTTCAAGAAATTGCTTTTACTTGCTTTGTTATGGTCTAGAACTTAGGATAACTGATGTTTAGTGCACATGAAAAATTGTTGGCCTTGCCCTTAGCTGGTCTACTTGTTTAACAGAATAAAACGGAAGTTCTAACGGTTTGTGAGCTGTGTTTGCTATTGTTTTCTTGCTTATTTTAGAATGGTCGATTTCACAAGTGATAGATGATGATTGATGCAGCTTGCTAATGTTTGTCCATGTGAGATTTGAGTTTGAGTGTTAGCATTGATCTTCCATTGTCAAATACTCAAATAATATGTAATTTTCATATGATTTGTTTTTTGGGTTGTAGGATCTGTGGAAGAATTTTGCCTTGTCGGACAAAGCAAGAAAGGTAAAATGATTTGAGCTTCTGTCTGGAGTTTTGTTGCTAATTTATTATACTATACAGTCATTTAATAATTAGTCAATCCTTGAACTTAGTGGATGAAGGCAAACACCTGGATGCAGTAGTACCTGATTTGTATGCGCTGCTACCTCACGAGTCATTTCTTTGTAATATATAACCTTGGCATGCATATATTTAGTGGGTTTGAACTCTGATATGTGTGCGATCCTCTACAGAAGCAAATATTTCTTTTTTACATTGTGTTTTATAATAATGTCCTGAATGGTTGAATCTGTTGTGACACTCCTACATGCTATCTGCTGCTTGAGTTATGCTTTTAATGTACTGATAAACCCTTTCCTTGAATAGGTAAGAATAGTGGACATACTTGATAGTGTGACCATCCTACCTTCTCGGAAGGTCAAGGATGCAAGATATCGAACATTGGCAGTGGTCTCGTAGTGCCCCTCCGCGCAGTCTTAAGCTGCTTCTGCTCCCGGCAAGGGCTCTGGTGGTGGTGCTGCTTCTGGGCTGGCCGTGGCCTCCAGCTGCTGCTGGCAAGGGCTCCAGAGCTGGTGAGATGCTCTCCTCCTTATGTGATGAACACTATTTGTTTCCCCGCTGTACCTATTCAGTTTGAGAATCAAGATCCTTTATCTAGCTATGTACATGTTCACTAGTAGTATCCTTCCGCGATGCATCTGGTTGCTCATGGTTTTTTGGGTTCATTTCTGTGTTCGAAATGATTGGTACATTCTTTTGCCTCTCAAAGTGGTCTTCACAAAGGTGCATTAGTCAGGATTATAATGTCGTCATATATACTCTGTTTTTTAACTATGTTTTGTCCAGTTTCCCTGTTAGTATATTTAGCAAGTAATTATATCTCTGTTCTTCGTGGTGGTAGACTGGTAGCCTTGTCAAGGCAATGAACAGAAAGAAAATGATTTCCTGATTGAACAGTCCTAGCTATATTTTGTCCAGTTTGTTCTGTAATGTGTTGCACTTCCAGCAGGACATTATGAACTGAAGCACTTCCAGCAGGACAAGACACGGGGTCGGCGGAGGGAAGATGAGCCGACAGTGGTGTTCACCACAACTACGATCTGGCTCCTAAGTCTCCTCAAAGCATCAAGGTCCTGTGACCTCACCCATAATTTACTTCACTTTTTTGTTTGGTTGCTATATAGTATGTGTGAGCTGATATACAATCGTATGCACCTTTGCTCGGAAATACATCAGATTTGGGATGGAAGGCAACATATTTAACTAGATTGATCCTGTTCAAATTGTACCAGGAACTTATTCTGCATGTATTCAACTAGATAAAATTAGTCCATCATATCTGCTAGTAATACACTATCCAAGTCATGAATTTCCTGAACTGTTGGATGTATATATCTGGGTACTAGTCAATTACAAACGTCTTTATCTAGTCGTGTGTCATCAGAAAATTTGTGATACATATTCGCTGAACATTGTTCCTCATATGTTGTTCAAGAAAATGTATAAGATTTCTATTCTTGACATAAAAAGATGAGCTAAATTACTTCTCAGATGCCATCTCTGTCTGTCAACATATGCCTCTTGTGTAATGTATCTGTGCTATCTTACTGCATTTTATGTTCAGTGATACATTCTTTCTTTGTTTCTGGTTATAGCTAAAATTGTAATACCAATGCTACCACTGAAATTCTGCTTTGGTGTTCATGTTAGACTGCGACAAGAAACTCCAGCAGACTATGGTGGAGATGTTCTCGCTGAAGTTGGCCAGTGCCACCTTCAGCGGGGTGGTCTTCATCCTAGGTGACTGCTTCACGAAGATCATCAGCCCCAAGGTACATATACTGTGTATCCGCAAAGGTCAGTCATCCATGTGGGTGCAGGGTTCAGTAGGCTTGTTCGCTGCTATATTTATGATGGAGCTTCACAAATTGATAGGCATGCTGAAAGTTTAGTTACTGGTTATGTCATGTGTATTACTTTTATAGGTTTATTTGCTGGTTCTTTTTTCCATTACTTTGCTTTTATAGCTGTCCACAATACCCTCTATTGTTTATGTAGATTGCTGTAGGGTAAATATAAATCAGAAGTACTACCTCTTGGAATTGAAGGCTGCTGCTGGGACAGAAGATCAGAAGAATCATGCAGATGTGCACGGCAGTTTTAGGAGATCATGTTTAGTGCTTGTGTATCTGTTCTTGAATGTTTGTACACTTGTTGGAACTAAACTGTAATTAGACCTGTATCTGCTGTTGTGAATATATGATTGACTCATTTATGCGAGAGAATTATTAATTGTTTGCAGTTGAAATGTGTGAAAATGAAACCTGTGAATTTAAAAGGCCAAACGTTCTAATGGCCCATGTAATATTTGGGCTTTATAAAGGCTACGGCCCAAATAATAGTGAAACTGGAACATTGTGTATTTCAAAAATCAAAATAAAAAGCCAGTTCGAAATGGAGATAAAAAGGCTACGGCCCAAAAACTAAAAGGCTGAAATGTTGGGCTTGGCCCATGTACCTGTCCAAAATCATGAGGAAAAGAATATTCAATGGGCTGCATTATTGGGCTAGGCCCATTTAAATGGCTGAACTGGATTGGGCTGATTCTGATTTGCGACCAATTCAATTGGTCACAATTTTGCCACGTCAGCTCTGCCACGTTGGATCTGACGTGGACTGGCCAGATTGACAGTGACCAAAACAATTGGTCATAGAATCTGTGACCTTTGTTTTTGGTCACAACCGTCTATGACCAATCCCCAAAAAAGGTCACATTCTGCCATTAGTGTCGCTCATCTTTTGACCAATCATTTTTTGTCACAAAAAGGTCATAAATGACCGAACATGACCAATTCTATGACCAATATCGAGGGTCACAAGATAGCATATTTCTTGTAGTGGGAATGGAAATACGGAAACGGAAACGGAATTTTGCAAAACGGAAACGGAAACGGAAACTTTTATGCGGAAACGGAAACGGAAACGGAACAGCAGATTCCGGCGGAATGACCACGGAAACGGAACTTTCCGTTTCCGGTAATACGGAACTTTCCGTTTTTGCTATGCGGTGCTTTCCACATCCAGTAGGGCCAGTAATTCCAGTAGAAACATTTAGGCACATTACATGATATGAATAAAAAAAATAAAAGGATCTGAAGCTACCGTGTTTAGGCCATATATACTCGCATATCATGTCCCTCTCGAGTCGTTACCAGTTCGACATTTCAGTGTAGCACTAGTGTTAAGGACGATAGTAGATGTTTCTTAATGTTGCCAAAGTTGATAGCATATGCACACTATATTATATAATCATGATAACTGGTTATATTTTATGTCATCTTAGAAAATTGACAATTTTGTTGGTTTGATTGAGTTTTCGTGCATTATTTAAGGGGTTGCTTTGTTCCGGCAAACATCCGCTTTCTGTTCCGTGTCCGCACCGTATTCGGTACATATCTGTTTCCGATAATTTTCGTTTCCGTATTTGTTTCCGGGGTTTCTGTATTCGTTTCCGCTTCCGCAAACAAATATGAAAACAAATGTGGCACCACTCAGTTCCGTCCGTATCCGCTCCGTTTTCATCCCTATTCCCAGGGTTGCCGGGCCCTAGCTCCGCCACTGCTTTATCGACGATATGGGTGACAACATCAACGCCAACGGTTCTGCTGCCGTTGCCCCGTGCGTAATTATGTCGTCTCTGTTCGAGATCAGGCTACCGTTTCTATTCCTAGTGTTTGCTATAGGTTTGATCAGTTCATCTAATGTTTTAGTAGATTGCTTGTTTAGTTCGGTACTAGTTGTTTCTGTCCTGAATTATTTCATGTTTTCGTGGATTAAATCAATTGTTAAATTGCAAATATATTCAACAATTTTACTCGATCCGAAATGCGACTCTTATTTTGGATCGGAGGTACTCTTATATATGTGTTCTTCTTTCATCGAGTACGTTATTGGAACAAGTTTTGGAGGCAAACTAATAGACTATGTATTTTGGAACAATAATAATATCTTTTGAGAATCAAAAGAAGTTTATAGGATTATTAATCAACTAAATAGTACTAATACTTTCCCGTAAAAAAGAACTAAATTGTGGTACTCCTCGCTAAAAATAACTAAAATTTAATACCATGTACAATCATTTAGAGTGACTATGCTTGAGGGTTAACTAATTTTCAGTTTATTTTACAAGTATGTTCATGGAGATCTAAAGAGTGTTCACCCTCATGTAACAATTTGTCCGCCGAGTATAAAAATTGTGGTTTTTGTTTTGAGAGATCACATGTATGAAAATCGAGCATGAGTCTCATAGTGAGTCGATGGCGGGTCACTGTTATTTAACCATCACTGAGATGACTGAGCATTACAAATTCGTAAATTTAAGGTTTTACATTTTTTCCAGTGACTCTATTCCGCTAAATCGTGTATTCGGGTAGTCCGCCTCTCTTTCGACCACCTACACCCTAGAATGTGACTCCATAATCGACATGGATGTAGCTTTTCTAGAAGAGGCGCGACATGGTTATTTTTATGGCGTGTAATCCAGCGTCGTTAGTCTACTCGACACAATCAAGTTAAAATCCGAGACATAGACCACAACACTAGCGTCGAGCTTTACAACACTTCACCCAAAAGGGCCTAGCTTTTCAGGTGTGACATTGTATTCTCGGGTGTTGACATCCTAGATTTATACAAAATTCTTATTTCTATCAACGGATCAAAACGTAAAGCTTATTATGTTACTTTGCAAAGTTTTAGAAGCTTATATTAGCTCCATCACGTTAGCAAAAGAAATAAATCCTTAAAAAGAAACAGATGACTTTTTGGCCTAATGAAACACACTAGTATTTAACCCGTGAGGTCCCGGTTAAGCTTTTCGCAATCCACCAATAAGGATAGTAAACTTCTCAAAAAAAAAAAAAGGAGAGGAAAGAGATGACTGACGACACCGTCATGGACTCATGTTTTTTTTTTTTTGACAGAGTCATGGACTCATGGTTGAGGCTGTGGATGTGCAGAGGGAAATCAATGGCAAGTTAACGTGCAATGATATGTACACGGACGAAGGGAATTGAGGAATGAAGAAGATGTCGAGATAGCTAGGACTAGGAGAGTGGCGCCATCTCAGTCGCCAAGATCTCGCAATCTCCTCCGCTGTTTGTAATGCCGTCCCCTGCAGCTACTGCTACTGCTACAGAAGTACTCGTACGGACTGCCTCCCTTCCCATCTCATCAATCTCACCCTCAATCATCTTCTCATCGATTTCATCTCCCCAATCACTACCACTCCCTGCTCAATCGTTTCGTTCGCTACTTTCCATGCGTGCATCTCTCTCTCTCTCCAGTCTCTACGAGATCATATTTAAGCTAGTGATTAGTACTGCAATGCTGCAGGTAGTACACGGATGAAGCCCGGGGTATGACGCGGCGCCTGCTGCAGGGTGAAAAATTTCAGGGACATATGACTCCGACACACTGCAGTTATGTTCATGGGGCCACCGGTCCGTGACTGCATGTTTGTAAATGTTTCCCAAGTGCACATCTTGTTCGGTTTTTCGTTAACCCTGCAACGATGAGTGCCAATTTGACCATCGTTGAAAGAAACTGTGTTCTTCAATCCACAGAACATGCCATGCATTTGGCTGTTGCAATGCTATAATATACTCCCGTTGATGGCACTTGAGAAACATGTTATGTGGATTCCCGTTTCGCCGATCGCGAGTAAATTCCCGCTGAACGGTTCTGATCTTCCTTTCAGAAAATTATAAAGCATTATAAAAAAAAATGAACCTTGTTGGTGACTCTTTGGGCCACACCTTAATTTTTGCGACACTTCCAACCACTTTTTACACTCACTCTTTTGTACTACTTTGATCCATATTAATTGTCGCTGAATCGGATGTATCTATAGTGTTAGATATGTTCGATTCAGCAATAATTAATATAAACCGGAGGGAGCATTATGAACCACATTTTAGTAGTTGAGGTGGTCATGACAAATCGGCTAAAGACGCTAGGAGGTAGACGACAACGTCATGGTTTGGCATAGCCACACCTGACCATTGGCGAAGGCAGCAATATTCTGGCAAGGCTTGGCAACGTCAACTTTATGCCCTCAATATGGTAGACCTTAGTCCTTTTCTTCCGAGGAAATTCAAATCTCACTGACATTGGTCATAACTTCTACGGTTCTTAAAATGGTCTACCATACATGATTGGACAAATTAGATCTTGGGACATGTCACCAATGACAAGATCAAGGAGGTGAAGGATACCCTTTTAAAGAAAAATAGTATATTTTAAAAATCTCACAGCTTGCTTATAAGCAGACTCAGCTAAATGCAGTTGTAATTCGCTAGCAGCGTATGATCCATTTAGCCTATCATGTGTATTTTTTTACGAATTGTGGAAACAATAAAACTTAAATCACATCATGAAGTGATTTCATCCATACCAAAAGTAACTTTGATAGTGGCTTCAAAATTTTCTTCAATATGTCTTTTACAAAGGAAAACAGGAACGTAGTAAGAAAACAAAGGCAAATACAACACTCAACAAAACACAACAGGGATTACATGGCACATTCATGCCACGCAAATCCTACTGTTAGCTAGGCCACCGGCCACATAGGTTGAATATTGTCGTGTGCTACCATTCGCCAATGGTTGCACCTAAAATCCAGAGAGGTTTGTGCCTTCCCACCGTGCAAATAGGTATCGTGGGCCATATACTGCACGGCTGGATGGAGGCACGAGAGGCGTATGCAAGATGCCTAGTTGCTTCTCATTGATGTTTATCTTTCGTTGGCTCATTTTCGTTGCCACTTTGAGTGACCCATGAAGTGCTCCTTAGTTTGTAATAAGTTACCTTGAACTTATTTAAATTTCAATAAATGGATGTGTGCATCGTCCACATGCAGAGGTCGGGAGAACCCCATTTCGAAAAGAAAAAAAAGTACGGGTACAATTTACGAACTAATTAAAAAATGTGAGTTAATCAATCAAAAATAGGCGCGGAGCTCAAAAAAAATATTTGCACAAACTAAAAGCTGATTCTACAATGTCAAACTAAACCACCATGTGGGCCGTGGGCACTACAAACTGACCCGGACCACTTTCGGTTTTGGGACCATATATATACATCTGCTCAAATGCAAACAAAGCAACGAGCTTGCAATTTTTGAATCCACACATGTCGTCATCGTTGGCCGGTCCTGGAATATTCCCATTCTCATGAAAATTTTGTACCTAGTAATAATCAATTCCCTGCCATGATTTGCCCCCTTGTGGCTTATTGTTTTGCTTCACATGCACGTGATGCCACATTGAATTTCCAGTACAAGAGAAGGACATGGTCACATATCTGCACATGGCCATCAGAAGATGCATATGTGCTGACGTAGACTCACAGTGTTTAATTAAGCGATCAGTCTGGACTCACTTAACTTAGGATCCCCAAACCTCAACAGCAAAACGTGGAGTGGTTTGCATGTGTTTGTTCTTTGCGCTGCAAAGTCCGTTGTAGTAGTTCTTTTACTCTTGGTGCAAATCTATAGATTACGATGGGATTAATTGGCTAGAGCCTGTCAGGGAAGAAAGCAAGTTGGTGATTAAATTATGAAGAGTTTGGTTATGATCAGGTGACGTGAATGTGCTAACCAACGGTCGCCCACACCATTCCGTCGTAATCACCACCCACCACCACGTCACTACGTGATGTTTTCTTTGGCCAGGGATCTTCTACCACACAGCTCGTCTGATTAGATTTCGTTGGTTGAGATTACGTTAGAGCTGGGTTCCAAAATGAGCAGATGTCACACAAACGCCTAAGGATTTGTTCTGACGTCGTTCCTGACTGGACATACGACATGTTTGAAAGGTACATCGACTGTACCCCTCACCTCTTGTGACTCTCACGGTGGCTCTTGTTGTTCCCTTTTCTAGTTGTCTTTTTTTACTTATATTTTCTTTGTCTTCTCTTCCCTTGTATCCCCCTATAATTCTCCATCTGTTGTAAGAACAAGACCCGCCAGGCTACTTTCGAGTGAATGAAACAAGCGGTGGGATTCCCCTCCCCCTCCCTCAATCTTGAAAAAAAAGGTACACACTGTAACTTTCAAACTAAAGGTGAATGATCTTGTGCTGTTTCTAGGTATGCATCTTCACCGGGTCCATGCACCAACATAAAATTCTATTTCTTATGATGCAATTTCAACACATATATCCATTGCCTGGAAGATGGATCAAAACTCCAATGAGTACAAAATAGGAGGTGCATGTAAAGGAGCACATATCTCAATGTGGATATGTCGGCTTTGAACCGTTCGAATTTCATAGGATATCACAGCGACTTTAGAAATAATCCAGCCTTTGAAGGATACTGACAGGAATCATGCCGAAGCTTATTGTTTTTACTTCTGCTTCGACTCGAGTTATACACCAGAGCTATTGACAGGTTTGTGATTTCACGGGCTCAAAGGATTTAGTATGTTCTGGTCTCGTGGTTTCTGGTCAATGTGTTGTGCTATTGTGCGACTCCGTCCAGGCTCCAATATGTAGTAGAGAGGATACCCAGCTGGATAACTTATTGCCCTACAGGCTTAATATTAGCCTTTTGGGAGTTGGGAATAAATTAGGCAAGCTATAGGTTTCATTGATTTTTGAGTTTACACATAAACAATGAGAAATTATGCATTTTAGCACTTGTAATACACAAAGGGCGAGCATGGTAATACAACTTTTGCATTTTTGGAGGACCATGGCACCCCCTAGATCCGCCCTAACCAGAGGGAATGTTACAATAAAGCGTTCACCCTTAACCGGTGGTAGTAACAACTGAACTGGTTGGATGTTTAGGGCATCTCCAGTCGTTCGGCCCCCCAGGCCGAAAAACGGCGCTATTTTGGCCCGCCTGGGGGGCAACGGCGCTATTTCACGCGCTGGGGGGCGCCGATTCCCAGTCGCCGAACCCAGGCCGCCCCCCCAGCCGGCGAGTTTGGGCCATATTTCGCGCATAAAACAAAGGCCAACAAAATTAAAATAGTTCGACATACAAATTCACACATAAGAATAGTTCAACATACAAATCCACACACAAATAGTTCAACAAAGCAAGCAAATAGAACAAATCAAACTAGGCATTGGCATTGTCGGCATTGCCATTGCCTTTGCGCTCCCACAAGTGCTGCACAAGATCATCCTGCAATTGTGTATGTGCTGCAGGGTCTCGAATCTCCTGGCGCATAGCGAGGAAGGCTGCCCATGTTGCCGGAACCTGGTGATCTACATCTGCAAGAGGACCCTGTCGGTAGTATGGCTCAGTAGTCTCAGGCACCGGATGATCCCGCTCACTCTCAATGATCATGTTGTGCAAGATCACACAACAGTTCATCACCTCCCACATGTTGGTCTTCGAACACCTAGCAGGCGAGGTGGGCGCGAGTCTTCCCGAGAGCCTTCCTCCCGGCCAGATCACGACGGAGGGGAGGGCGGCGCCGGTGCCGTGGTTTGGGGCGAGATGGTGGGGTTCCTAGCTGCTTGCGTCCGGCGGAGGGGTGGAGGGGTGGTGCCGGCGGCGAGATGGCGGCGACGGGGCGGGATAGAGGAAAGGGCGAGGCGGGGGGGGTGGGAAATGCGCTGTCTCCCCGACAGTGATGGCCCACGCGCGTTTTCCCTTCCGCCGACCCCCCCAGGCGCAACCCGGCGCGTTGGGTTTGGGCTGGGTGCACCGGCGCCAAAACGGCGCTAAACGGCGCTATCTGGGCTCCTGGTAGAAAAACGGCGCTATTTGGCCCAAAACGGCGCTTTTTTGGGCCCTGGGGGGGGGGGGGGGGGGGCGCTGGGGGAGACGGCTGGAGATGCCCTTATATCCAACTTGCAACCTATAGGTCCCTCTTATTACTTATGTCGAAGCTCATTACAAAACCCCAAACATGGGAATTAAAGTACATGGTTCTGCCCTTGCTTTCAGTACAAACTTTTTGATGGTAGCTCACACAATATATACAATTTGCACAATACAAGTGAGTAGCCTATTTGTAAGATGTCAGGAATGTCTTACATTTTGCAACAACTGTTTACGTCGTATGCTGCAAGTTTAGGCATATGCAATTGAATAAACAAATGCCCAGAGGAGCTTCCAAATAGAGACCACGGGTAATTCAGACAGTACAAAGATGTGCACTTGCAGGCATCACGGAGCGGAGCGAATAATCACTGGTTGCGTATTTGGAGACTGATATATATATATGATCACATATTGGAACGGAAACGGAGCGGACTCGGGACGGAAACAAAATTAATGGATAGATACATGCATATTTACATCATCAAACATTAGAAAAAAAAAATTTGTTCAATAACCTAGTAACTTAACAAAAAGTTGTACTCCATAGTCTATACATACTATGTAAGTGAGTTTTGTTCAATGAATGAACTCGACAACTCAATAATTACAAACTGTGCACTATTAGGTTAGCCATTTGGTAGAAAATCAGAATATTCGGATTAAAACATAGGGTAATCCTATTTAATTTTTGTATAATCCATATTCAGGGCTATCTGACATTTCATATCATATACCGTATCAGGGTGTTAAGTTCAGAATCGGATATTCTTATCCACCAGATGACTTGAAACCGTATATGGTTTCTCTAAATTGGTTTCGTAACTGCGATTGAACTAGTTAGATGTATACAACATGCAACGAGGTTTTTCTTGTAACTTACTACCTCCGTTCCATGAAAGAAGACATATTTAATTTATCATTGTTTGACTTATAAAAAAATTATACGCCTTATTTTACTGAACGGAGCGAGTATCTCAAAGCTCGTTACAAAACCACAAACATGGGAATTAAAGTATAAGTTTCTGCCCTTGTTTTCAGTACAAACTTTTTGATGGTAGCTCACACAGATAAACAATTTACACAATACAAGTCAGACGACGATGGGGTAGCCTATTTGCAAGATGTCGGGAATGTCTTACATTTTGCAACAGTTGTTCACTTCGAATGCCGCAGGTTTAGGCATATGCAATTGAATAAACAAATGCCCAGAGGAGCTTCCAAATAGAGACCCCGGGTAACTCTCAGACAGTACAAAGGAATCGCAAGGACGTAGGCAAAACCCATCATGTTGGCAAGGGAAGCAAGCAAGCTGAAGTCACAGGATGTGATGATGGGAAAGTATTCCCTCACATTCACAGCAAAGTCCAAAGGCTGTAGCCCCTGAATATCATCACTCAGCCAAGAGTAGTGGGCTACCGGGTGGTAAAAAACAAGTGGAGATTGAAGCTGCAATCCACCTAGGATTTTGTGTCACGCAAAAGTGGGACCGGTCTCACATGCCCCATGCACATGACGGGCACTTGTCTCGTACCACCACCTTTTGCATCTCACCCTCATTTTCATCTTCATTTCTTTTACCACTTGTAGTTTCAAGATCTTTACTAAAGTGGGAACTAATCGAGTTACATCGGTTGCCCATAAAGTGGTTAGGCCGTCCCAATCAGCTTTTATGCCAGGAAGAAACATTTTGGAGGGGGTTGTCATGCTGCATGAAACCATTCACGAACTTAAACGTAAGAAGATGGATGGAGTGATTTTTAAAATTGATTTTGAAAAGGCATATGATAAGGTTAATTGGTCTTTTCTTCAACAAACTTTACGCATGAAAGGGTTCTCGCACAAGTGGTGTGAATGGATCGCTAGGTTTGTTCAAGGGGGTAGTGTGGGAATTAAAGTTAATGATGACATCGGTCACTATTTTCAAACACTCAAAGGTTTACGTCAAGGGGATCCGCTATCTCCTATTCTGGTTAATCTTGTTGCTGATATGTTGGCAATTTTGATTTCTCGAGCAAAAGAGGATGGTCAAGTAGGGGGTTTGATTCCACATTTAGTTGATGGCGGTGTCTCAATTCTACAATACGCGGATGATACTATATTATTTCTTGAACATGACTTAGCGAAGGTTGTGAACATGAAACTAATCCTATCCTTTTTTGAACAACTTTCTGGTCTGAAAATTAATTTCCACAAAAGTGAAGTTTATTGCTTTGGAAATGCGAAAGATATGCAAGAGGAATACTGTCAGATTTTTGGGTGTGAAAGCGGATCACTACCCTTTAAATATCTAGATATTCCCATAAATACGCGGATAATCCTATCCTTTTTTGAACAACTTTCTGGGCTGAAAATTAATTTCCACAAAAGTGAAGTTTATTGCTTTGGAAATGCGAAAGATATGCAAGAGGAATACTGTCAGATTTTTGGGTGTGAAAGCGGATCACTACCCTTTAAATATCTAGATATTCCCATCCATTATAGGAAACTCTTAAATAGGGAATGGAAAATTGTGGAGGATAGATTTGAAAAGAAATTAGGAGCATGGGTTGGAAAAATGCTCTCATATGGTGATCGTTTAGTAATTATAAACTCGGTTTTAACGAGTTTACCCATGTTTCTTTTATCCTTCTTCGAGATTCTGATAGGGGTTCGAAAATGTTTAGACTTCTATAGATCTCGATTTTTTTGGCAAAGCGACCAAACTAAGAGAAAATATAGGCTTACAAGATGGAACATTATCTGTCGACCCAAAGACCAAGGCGGTCTTGGTATTGAGGTGTTGGAACTTAAAAACAAGAGTCTTCTATCAAAGTGGTTATTCAAAATCTTAACAGAGGAAGGGGTTTGGCAGGAACTCCTTTGTAACAAATATTTGAATGGCAAGACACTCTCACAAGTCTAGGCTAAACCAACTGATTCTCCTTTCTGGAAAGGGATCATGGGGTTAAGCGAGATTTTTTTAATCGTGGGTCTTTTGCTGTGGGAAATGGTTTGCGGACCAGATTTTGGGAAGACACATGGCTAGGGGACACTCCTTTGTCTTCCCAGTACCCTAGCCTATACAACATTGCGCGGCATAAAAATGTTGTAGTTGCTCAAGTAATGACCACGGCCCCAATTAACCTACAATTTAGACGGGCACTTTTAGGTGATAAAAGGGATGCGTGGACGAACCTTATTACTGGACAAATGCAGGTTACACTTTCTAATGAACATGATTGTTTTAAATGGGGATTATCAACAAGCGGTTCTTTCTCCGTTAAGTCCATGTATGCAGAATACATGAATGGACACACGAGGTTCTTACATAAGTATTTGTGGAAACTTAAGATCCCTTTGAAGATAAAGATCTTCTTATGGTTTCTTAATAAGCGCGTCTTGTTAACAAAGGATAATTTAGCAAAGAGGAGATGGGCAGGATGTAAAAAATGTGTTTTTTGCGATACAGATGAGTCTGTAGAACACTTATTTATATCTTGTCATTTTGTTAGAAATGTTTGGAGACTTGTTCATTTTACCTTTAATATAACCTGACGGGGATATACCTCTCGGGTACCCTACCATGAGGGTACCTGGTGCACGTATCGACTAAGGCCCAACTATCAAGATCCTACATGAAGCCTCGAGTCAGCAGACATGATGAAAAATCCCGACGGACGCGTTGGGTAATCTCAAAGTTATACTGCAGAACGATTCAGTAAGACCTCCGCGGCCTGAGTCGAGTCTGACCAGTCTGTTCCAGATTCGAGTCCGGGGACTCGAGTCTGATTGAAAGCTAGTAAGGTTTTGCCCGAATGTGTAGTTAACCGGTCCCGATCCGTCGAGTGTACCGGGCCTACTAAGGTATTATCACTTGATTATCATAAGCAAAAACCGAAGTTGATGAAATACTCGACATAGCCAACATGTGCTATTCATACAGGAATTCCAATTATAAATACAAGTACAAAAGAATATGACGTGCACTAATGAATGAGTCCATGCCTGATTCTTTGAGTCAGACAAGTACTCGGTGGCTACTGACGGGGATATACCTCTCGGGTACCCTACCATGAGGGTACCTGGTGCACGTATCGACTAAGTCCCAACTATCAAGAGCCTACATGAAGCCCATAACAGAAGGCCCAAGAAGATGGAGTATCCTCCAAGATTAGGCATAGGCATAGTCGGTTTAGATTTTCCTTACATGTAATCTGAATCGGTTGCGAACTCCCGAGACCCAGTCTATTATATAAAGGCTGGGAGGGCCGCCGATCCAGGACACGCAACACTTGAACCACCAAAACCCTAGCGAGATCAACATCTCGCTGGGACTCCATTGTAGCTCGCATATACTCTCATATCAATACCAGACAAGCAGGAAGTAGGGTGTTACTCTCCGGAGGCCTGAACCTGGGTAAATCCTTGATTTTGCATGTCAGCCGATGAAACTACTAGCTCTACCACGTTCTCTCCCTCGTAATCTCAACCCTAGGTACTTAACCATGGGATTTGATGAGTTAACCCCTCGTCAATTGGCGCCGTCTGTGGGAAAGAATAGTGCTGGACTCGCGGTTTCACCGGTTCCATCAGAAAACGGCGACTCGCCGATTGCATCTACAAACGGCAATTCGCCGACTGCATCGACGAACCACAACTCAACGACCCAGTCGACATACGGCGATTCCCCGACTCACTCGAAAATTGGCAGCCCGCCAACTTCACCAACAAAAGGCGCATTTGCTCCACACTCGCCAGCACTAGTACAGAACGACACATCGGATACCCCTCTATGGCAACGCCAGGAGTTAGGCGACGGTAAATCGCGACATCCCCCGCGTGCCCGCACTAGGCCGTAAAGCAGGCCCACAACATCGGCAACGGGTGAATAGTGGAATATATGTTGGCAACGGAGTTTGGTTTAACTCCGTTACCGATGTGTGCTCATCGCACACGGACAGTTTCGTAATCTCCGTTGCCATTAGAAACAGCCCGACAGCCGGCCTATAAGAACCTACTATGCCCTTCACTCTCACTCTCACTCACTTCCAACCCTAGCCGTCGCACAGTCTCCTCTCTCTCCACTTTCTCGCATGGCTTCCACCGTCGGCGCTGGTAGATCCGGCCATCGCGGCCGTGACCGCGGCCGCGGCCGTGGCCGTCCCACCCTCCGGGCCTTCAGGCAGCAGCAGCGTCAGCTGGTGTTGCGGGACGAGCTTGCGGAACTGGCCGCCGCCGATCCGTCCCCCGCGGGCCGGTCCCGCAGCCTTGGCGCTCGTCCGCACGGCGAAGGCTCCGGCCGCACCCGCTCATTTGGCCACCATTACCGCGAGATCCGCCAGGCGATGTACCCCGGCCGCCATCCGTCTTCCTCCTCCTCCTCGTCCTCGTCCTCCGACGAAGAGGAAGAGGAAGAGGAAGAGGAAGAGGAGGAGGATCGTGATCTGGAGATCGCTTGCCAACTCTCCCGCGCCGATTTCGATCGCGAGGACGCCAAGCGTCGTCAGGGCGAGGCCGATCTGGAGGCGGCGGTCCTCCTCTCCGAGGCGTCGACCCAGGTCGAACGCGCCGAGGAGGCGGTCTACCAGTCTGACCTCCGGGCCGCCATAGCCCTCTCTTTGGTCTACGGCGAGGGCAAGGCGCCGCCAGGGGAGGCCGGCGCTAGCTCCGTCGCCGGCGGCGACGCTAAGCGAGCCCGCCTCGCCTAATGTAAGACCCCAGTTCAGTAGGATAGCTGTTTTCTAGTTGTAAGTAGCTAATTGTTTATCCATAGATTTGCTCTGTTTTTAGTAGACATTGTTTACACATAGATTTTAGCTGTTTTCTAGTTGTAAGTAGCTAATTGTTTATTCATAGATTTGCTCTGTTTTTAGTAGGCATTGTTTGCACATAGATTTTAGTTGTTTTCTAGTTGTAAGTAGCTAATTGTTTATCTATAGATTTGCTCTGTTTTTAGTAGGCATTGTTTACACATAGATTTTAGCTGTTTTCTAGTTGTAAGTAGCTAATTGTTTATCCATGGATATGCTCTGTTTTTAGTAGGCATTGTTTACACATAGATTTTAGCTGTTTTCTAGTTGTAAGTAGCTAATTGTTTATCCATAGATTTGCTCTGTTTTTAGTAGGCATTGTTTACACATAGATTTTAGTTGTTTTTTCTAGTTGTAAGTAGCTAATTGTTTATCCATAGATTTGCTCTGTTTTTAGTAGGCATTGTTTACACATAGATTTTAGCTGTTTTCTAGTTGTAAGTAGCTAATTGTTTATCCATGGATATGCTCTGTTTTTAGTAGGCATTGTTTACACATAGATTTTAGCTGTTTTCTAGTTGTAAGTACCTAATTGTTTATCCATGGATATGCTCTGTTTTTAGTAGGCATTGTTTACACATAGATTTTAGCTGTTTTCTAGTTGCAAGTAGCTAATTGTTTATCCATAGATATGCTCTGTTTTTAGTAGGCATTTGCTCTGATTTTAGCTTTGTGCATCCTGTGCATCCTACTTGGCTCGCTTGCTCCATCCCTGAAATTTGTGTGTCCAATCTACCTATATATGAGGCATTGTTTAGGCTAGATTCTAGTTGTAATTAGTTCTATATTTTCTGTAATGCCGATGAAGAAGTATATGTCTTGTGTATAGAGATGAAGGAGCTTACATTTTGATTTTTTTTTCATCTCCTTTAGGGCGAGGAGGAAACCTGAAGACTATGCGGCGGCCGTGAAGACGTAGGAGCGGGGCTCCGTCCACACGGTCCACTGAAGCCGGCACCTCCAGGAGCAAGACTTTTGTGCAGTATTAAATAGGTAGAAGAAGACCACGCAATGAAGCTGGGCGAAGAGGAAGGTGAAGAACCGGCGGCCGTCAAGCAGGAACCACAGGGCTCCGTCGACGGTGCAGCAGGCGTCACCGGCTTTTTTTTTGTTTCCTTTAGCCCTCATTACAAACGGTCAAAAACTAATCTCCGTATCTGATGTAAAGACTAAAGGCAACGGTTATATATTATGCCCGTTGCTAAACTTATTGCAAACGATAAAAATCTCCGTTGCCATTGTGAGACTTCACATCAGTGACAGAGGCGGGGACACGGACCCTTTCTCCGTTGCCGAAGGGGTTTTTGGCCCGTTTCCGATGTGTCGTTCTGTACTAGTGCAGAAGACCGAGAGACGTTTGCTGGTCTCGAGTCAGATTTGGATTTAACTGTTGGAGCATTCAATTTTTTCGTAAACAAGTTTGGTACGCAGGACTTGACAGATCTGCAACAACTCGCGACTGCCGCACCCGAGACTCCATCGACTGCGTCCGTCCCATCATCGATTCTCGAAGCCTGCTCATCTGCAACAACCATGTCGACTCGAGAGATCAACGAGTTCTTGGCAAAAGAACTCCAAGGTGAGGAAGCTGAATCAGCGTATCACAAAAACGATTTCGAGTTTGATTTTCCACTCGACGACACCTTCGACTGCGGAATCTCCCTCGACGACTTCGAACTTCATAACGACAACAACGTCGACTCTGAGATCTACACCAACAACAAACTCGACTCCGAGGTCCACAACGGTTTCGCTGACGCCGAGATGAGCATAGACGATGAACGCATCGACAACGAGATCCGTCCAGACGGACCACTCGACGGGCATATCGACTCCGACATGAGCCTTGATGAAGACGTCGAGTCCATAACTGGATTTGGCAGCACATACACGTACCCGCGGGTCATCCCCCACCAGGTTTACGTTGCCATCAACGGAGAAACATCTGAAGCCGCAGCCTCCCGCAGGCCTACAGAATTCCCATGCACGGTAACTATGCCGGATGGGGTCACAACTCTGACAATTACTGCTGAGATGGCAGCAAAAGCAGACAAAGCAATTAAGGAGTGCACAATGATGCCAGCAGACGCAACTCCGGAAGAGATGTTGACCTTCCAGTACTTCAACTGGCAGGAATCACTTCGCCTGCAAAACATCAAAGCAGTACTCGATGAGCGCAAAAGGCAAGCCAGCATCTCGAGCGCACGAAGAAGACAACTATCACTTAGCTCCACAGGGCGGGCGAACCCAAGAGGCGGATCGAGGCTGGCGCGCCTCCCGGAAGATGAGAGAGCGGCAATTACTCGCAACCTAGGCTTGTCATTCATGACACACGACGACAAAGGGATCCCGGTACCCAAAACAGCTGTGGGTGCTCTCTTCTCTGTGGGCGCTTACCTCAAAGCAACACAACCTCCGTCAGACGATCCCAACGCAACCCTGCATCGCCAATAGCTCAAATCACTAGCCCTAGCGGTGAAGGCCATACATCCGGATGCAAAAACTCCAGGAGGGAGTCGAGATCGCAACATAGTCAGCTCACGACAGGCAGCGCATGATCGTAGTGGTCGCAGTCGCCACTCGGAGGAAACAAGGAAAGGCACACGCTGACACAGGTCCAGCAGAAGCAGATCTCGAAGGTTTCAAGTAGCGACTCATATTCCGACCGGGAGCCCGAGCCATGCGGAGCCTGTGTTTCACTCGCCGCGTCCATGAGACAAGGATGCCCAAAGGGTTCAAGCTAACATCTGAACAACCCAAGTACACAGGTCGACAGGAACCTTCAGGATGGCTAGAAGATTACAGACTCGCCGTCTCGTGCCAACGAGGCACGAATACTACGGCAATGCAATACATACGACTCATGCTCGAAGGTACAGCTCGCGACTGGCTCAAGCGCTACCTCCATCAACATACAACTCGTGGGATCACTTCCGCAGAGACTTCATCAAAAACTTCGAACCTCTGTGCGAGCGACCGAAAACATTCGAAGAACTGAGAGCCTGCACTCAGCGATCAGACGAAACGTTGAGATCATACATACGGCGATGGACCACCATACGCAACTCAGTCGGCGCAATATCGGAAGATAGGGCCATGGACGCCTTCATCATGGGTCTCGCCAGGCGAGATTTCAAAGAAGCTCTTGGTCGAGAAAAGCCAACCTCCCTGGCTAACCTCATAAAAATCGCGACTGAGTGGGCAGATGGAGAAGACTCGGTGCGAGCAACCCGCGCCTCTTCACCACGCGACAACCATGACAGCGGCAGTCGAAGCCGCAGGGACACATACAGATGATCGGAGATGCAAGCGTTCCAAACGTCATCACGACGACGACAGATCCGAGTTCATGGCGGCTGGGTTCACTCAACCCCGTGACGACCAAGACAGAAGCGACCGGAGGCCAGACGATCGCCGGGACAGTCGAGACCGCGAGCAACGAAGTAACAGCTACAAGAAGCAAGAGTGGCGAAAGCCACGTTCTGATGCACAAAACAAGCGCTCATTCGATGACAAGATGGATGACTATTGCAGATTCCACCTGTACAAAGGGGAGGATGGAAAGTTGCGTTCCAATCACTCGTTGAAGAACTGTAGAGAATTCGAAGAATTGGCATCTGAATACATGCATCTCAGAAAGGCACCCGCCGCAACTGCACCTCAGCCAAACACTGTACCTGCCCTGATGGCACCACCACCACAGCCTGCCGCAGGCGGACAGGTTGCGGGCGCCATACACCCCGTACCTCGGGTAGAGGAGGATCGGTACCCTCAACCTTAGGGGCAGATGTACATGATACAGAAGGGTCGCCCCTCCAATAGCAGCAAAAACTACGCACTCGACAGGTGAACATGGCTGCCATGGCACCTCCTGTTGTTCCTGAATTTTTGAAGGGATCCGAAACTGCCATAAACTTCAGCCGGGAGGACCACCCCCCAGCTGTAGTTCGACCAGGGCATGCAGCTCTGGTACTCGACGCACAAATTGGAGGTTACGCCATGACCAAATCTTCATGGATGGAGGCAGCGGCATCAACATCATCTTTGCAGACACACTCCGCAAAATGAATAGGTCAGTCGAAAATCTACCGAGTCCACAAATACCTTCCACGGTATCGTCCCAGGCAAAGCAGTCAGCCCGAAGGCACAATACAACTCGACGTCACGTTCGGGGACCCAAGTCACTTCAGGACGAATCGATTGAGTTCGAGGTCGTCGACTGGAAGTCACAATACCATGACATACTTGGACGCCCAACGTTCGCTCGATTCATGGCAGTCCCACATTATGCCTACCTCAAGCTAAAGATGCAGGACCAAAAGGAGTCATCACTGTCACTGGAAACTTTCAAAGGTCCGATTCTTCGACCGCGAGTTCAGCAAAATCTCTGAGACGTTCGGTATGGAAGAAGCACTCGCCGATCTGTCGATTTCCAACGACCGCACACTCATGCAGAACACAAAAAATTGGCAGTCGACAGAGCGTTCAACGCAACAAATGACACAAGGTCACATCAGGTGCACCCGACCGATCCATCCAAGACAGTCGATGTATCATCGAGTCTGCCTATCACATAGGAAAGCGCGCTCGTCGAATTCCTCCGTGAAAACTGGGAGATATTTGCGTGGTGTCCAGCCGACATGCCAGGTATCCCCAGGGAATTCGCCGAGCACTCTCTCCAACTGTTTCCAGATGCCAAGCCAGTAAAATGAACAATGCGCCGCGTCTCCGGCCCAAAAAGAGCCGCCGTCGCGTCTGAAGTTGATAGACTACTCGCGGCAGGGTTCATCCGAGAAATCAAGAAATCACAATGGGTGACTAACCCCGTACTTGTAGAAAAGAAGCATACAAATATCCTTCGGATGTGCGTGGACTTCACAACCCTCAACAAATGCTGTCCAAAGGATCACTTCCCGCTACCTTGAATCGACCAGATCGTCGACTCCACCGCTGGATGCGCACGCCTGTCCATCCTGGACGCTTACTCAGGGTACCACCAGATAAGAATGAAGGAGGAAGATGAAGAGAAAAACAACGTTCATAACCGCACTCGGGGTCTACTGCTACACAACCATGACCTTTGGGCTCAAAAACGCGGGTGCGACATACCAGCGCATGACGCAAGATTGCCTCAAAAAGCAGATCGGACGAAACGTCCAAGTATATGTGGATGACATTGTCATCACAACAAGGGAAGAAAACACACTACTCGACGACCTACGGGAGACGTTCGCCAACCTCAAACACTTCCACATCAAGCTCAATCCTAAGAAGTGCACGTTCGGCGTACCAGCCGGGCAGCTCTTGGGTTATCTAGTCTCAGCTCGTGGAATCGAGGCTGACCCGAAGAAAATATAGGCCATCTTGACAATGCAAAGGCCTTCAAAGCTTCATGACGTACAAAAATTAGCAGGTCGAGTGGCGGCGCTCAGCCGCTTCATCAGCAAACTAGGCGAAAAAGCATTCCCGTTCTATCAACTGATGAAGAAAGCAGACAAGTTCGAGTGGACGCCAGAAGCCGAAGCAGCTTTCACGGAACTCATGCGAGTCCTCACAAGCTCTCCAGTCCTCGTCGCACCCAAGGAACGGTGATGCATGTAAAATGCATACATGAACTTTGCACTTTATTCACTCATATTCCAATCATATTTGCATCATATAAGGGTTATATCAATGTTTTATCATGATTTTGGAAATATCTTAATGATTTTCTATTTTTATGGAATTAACCCTGCACAGGCAGAAAACCCTAGTTTTGTATTTTAATGTTTCAGGGACCCAAACGTCGTCCAAATCACCTGCAAATTTAGGGGCGTCATTTTTTGGAAGGAAGAAGACCTGTGGGCGAAGGAAGCAAGCAAACGGAGGCCTGAGGCCCAAAAGGGGGTGGCCCACGCGGCCACAGTACCTGGCCGCGTGGGGCCCACTCTTTTGGCCCTCCAGGCTCCGTTGCCGTTGATCTTTGCTCCACCGACTCCGTCTTGACCTAAAAACGCCTATAAAAAAGGTATCCCGACGTTCTCTGGAAGGAGGCGGCGGAGAAACACAAAACCACGAAACAGAGAGACAGAAGGCTGCCGCCGGAGAAGATCGGAGGGGGGAAACACCGCCGGAATCGCCTCCGGAGGGCTCCACCCCCCTCCGGCGTGTTCATCATCAACATCTACAGCAAGAACTTCTCCACCATCATCACCATGATGAAGGGGGAGTAGTCCACCCCCTGGATTTGGGTTTGTGGTGGTAACTTATGTATCTCTCCTCTCTTTGAGCTTCACTAATTAGTACCGTATGAGTTGCTGAACATGATTACGGTCATCTATGTAATTCCCATGGTGGATATTGTGGTGTGAGATAATATTTGTTATGCATTTACTGTTGTGTTGGATCTTTTATGACTTGTCATACTTTGGAGATATTCTATGATGCATGTGATGGTTTGATTTATGCATAATGCCTTGTTTATCTTTATCATGAGGTGATTGACACCACCAAGTGTAGATAGATGAGAGAGATGTGGTCACACACGAAATATAAATCATTGCACTAGTGTTTAGAATATTATCCATTATGAAGTATGATGTATGTGGGTACTGGGTGGCCAATGTGACAGAAGGCATAGGTATTGAGTGACACAGTACCGTCCAACATCCTTTATCTGGGGGTAAAAAGGGAGAAGTATGATGTGGGTGTGACAGCAACCACACTAGCCTTACGAGGGTGACACTAGCAACACAAATGAGTATTTCTTTCAACTATGTGTTTTAGGATATGTAGCCGTTATAAAAGATACCATTAAAACATGACAATTATGTGTACTTTATCTATAACATGATAATCACCATAGATGAGAGAGAGAGGGGATTAAGTGAACCCTTGAACCCATGTCCATTGTTCCTATAAGAGAAAACCTTTGTCTTGTCCTCTTGCATTGAAGAGGATTGGGACACTTTTACATTCTTGCTTGGTTACATTAAACTTCCATCCATCAAATCAACCACCTTGCTCCTTAAACTTGTTTAGTGCATAATCAACTAAAACTTGTGACACTTTAGTTGTAGGGAATAGATAACTTTTCCTTCTTGCTCCTGCGGATCGATACCTTACTTCCACATTGAGAGGTGCTATAGTGATCCCTGCTCTTGGGGGTAATCAAGTACTTTTCTGGCGCCGTTGCCGGGGAGCGTAGCGCTTAAGTTTCTATTCTTGTGTGCACTAGACTAAGCTTGGGGAGGTTCCTTTTATATCTTGCAATCATCTAAGCTTGGGGAGGTTCTTTGACTTGTTTGATGATACTATGTCTCCTATTTATGATGATGAATATGATATTTTCAGTCCACCCACTATTGAGTATAAAGTTTATTGTGATTATGATATGCCTCCTATATATGATGATTACAATGATTATTATGAATGTTTTACTCCCACTATTCCTAATGAAACTGTTTATGCTTATGTGGAGAGTAATGATACTTTTATGCATATGGATCATGATAAGAATGTTTCATGTGATAGCTATATTGTTGAGTTTATCAATGATGCTACTGAAAGTTTTTATGAGAGAGGGAGACATGATTTCATATATCTCAAAAATATTAAGTCTTCTCTCTTTTTGTTGAAAATTTTGAAGTTGCACTTGCTTTGCCTTCCTATGCTAGTCACTTTGTGCTTTATTGATTTATTTTCTTACAAGATCCCAATGCATAGGAAGTGGGTTAGACTTAAATGTGTTTATATTTGCTTCTTGATGCTCTTTTATATTCAACTCTTATTCCTATGGAGCATCATTAAAACTATCAAGCCTAGCTATATGGCTATAAAGAAAGCGCTTTGCGGGAGGCAACCCGGTTATTTTTTGTGTGATTTTCTTTGTGTCCTCTTGCTGTACCAAGAGACTTTGTTTATAGTTTAGGTTCTGGAATTTTCAATAAAGTGCCAAGTTTTACCCTTTTTGGTTTGAAAAAGTTGCTTATAGCGTTCGGAGATTTTATTCCTGCACGAGTCAGTGCACGGTATGATTTTTAATTCTTATTCTGTAACTCCGAATGAGCTCATATTTGAACTGTAGTTGCAACTTTTCATCCTATGTATGCATGAATTTTTTCGGAATTTTTCGAGAAAGTTTGGTAGGGTAGAAAAATACGTTTTGCTGCTGCTGTTTTTCTGGACAGATTCTGTCCCATTTTGTTTGATGCATGCTTTGAGCTTTTAAGTTGAATTTTTTTATCCAATTGAGTTTATGAGTAGGCATACAACATTATACACTTTCTGGACATCACATATGAATTTTTGTTCAAGGATTATATGCAGCAAGAAACCTATTTGTTTATCACTATTAATGCACCCCACAGAAAAGAAATGGGAGAAACGGTGTTTTGAAGTTTTTTCACAGGGATTGGAGGAGATGCACCAAGAGTTATCCAAGGATGGTGAAGACCATAAGCTTGGGGATGTGAAGACAACCCCACTGGACCTACACACTCTCGGTTTGCACACGTCCAACTTCTGTTTTTCGATCGAAACACTTTATCGCATAAACTTGGAGCGTCTTTTTGTTTGTTTTGGTTTGATTTTTAGAGACCACCACACTATCATTTATATATGGAGAGCTACTGGAAATATGGGTTGAAATATGTTGGATGCTTTTATAAGATTGGGAAAAGGGATGTTTGAGTTGATTTTTAATGATACATATAGTTGCATGATTCATGAGCTTGTTTATGAGTAATAGTTTGCAAATCCTTTTTGAAGAGCTATCACTTATTCATGTTTTGGTGCTGATTGTTATTTTACTTGGTTTAACATGGATTAGTTAGTTCTATGGACACTCATGCATGCATCTAGATGGTCAACTTTCTCCCTTTTGCTAGCCCAAACATTCCAACAAGTCAAAACTTGTTTCCAACACCTTCAACCAAAGTTATTCCAGTGAGTCCACCATATCTACCTACTAGCTATATGCTATTCCGAGTATGTTCATCATGATATTTGTGTTATCTATACCTCTGAATGAAAATGATTATGTTATTGATTGCCATGGAAAAGTTGGTTATATAGCTCTCACGAACTTGATGCACATTTTACTATCATTGCAATAAATAAAACATGACCCATTGTGATTAAGATTATGATGCTAGTGGCTTGATAAATGTTCGAGGTTGGGAGTTAGCCCATATGTGCTGTCACATGCAAAGCTTTCAACATGCTCCTTCATCTCATTTAGTTGATATCATGTACTTTTGTTTATGGATGCCTATCATGGTGAAATGAGGTGGAAATGAAGTAGTTTAAATGAGTTTGTATAAATGGTTAGAGAGACGCCTGGGCCGCTAATCTAAGCCATGCATCATTCATGGTGGAAATTTACTTACATGCTATGGTGAACCGTCTGTGATACACCTTATAATAAAAGCTATTCCAATGGTAAATAAAAAGGGTGTTGAGGTTGTTCATTTGTTTGTTTGTCTTGTCATTTTGATATGGGCTTGTTCCATATCTGGGACAAGAGGTACCCCAGTTGACGCTCTTGATGATACTATTATTACTTACAATGATATATAACTTGAACTTGCTTTGTTTCCAAGTTGAGTAATCATGGTGTAGGTACTTGTATTCAAGGGGCATGAGACACCAACCTTTACTTTGTCAAGCACACTACTCATATTTGCTTTCACATTAAACTTAATCATTCAAGATGCTATGATAGGGGAATGAGAGCTTGACACCAAGAATTCCACATTGCAATCATTAACTTAAGTAGAAGAGTTTGGAAGTTAGATGAAACTTATGCATGCTTTACCTCTACTCACATATACATCTTTCCAAAGTGTCCACCTTATATTCAGATTTTCATCTACACTCTATGACCATTGTAGGATGTTCTTGCTTATCATTATGCATACATGTGGTCCATATTACTTGCTTCTATGTTACACTTTGTGAGCTATCAATGAACATCCTTGTCTTGAATACTTGATATCACTTCATAAACTATCTTGCATATTGCTACTCCTTTGAAGAATGAATCATTTGACTTTATGTAGCAATTGTAATCATCTTTGATATCCATTGTTAGTAGTAAATTGCAAAGTCCATGTTAGTTTTATCACATCCATACTCGAGGACGAGCATGGGTTAAGCTTGGGGATGTTGATGCATGTAAAATGCATACATGAACTTTGCACTTTATTCACTCATATTCCAATCATATTTGCATCATATAAGGGTTATATCAATGTTTTATCATGATTTTGGAAATATCTTAATGATTTCCTATTTTTATGGAATTAACCCTGCACAGGCAGAAAACCCTAGTTTTGTATTTTAATGTTTCAGGGACCCAAACATCGTCCAAATCACCTGCAAATTTAGGGGCGTCATTTTTTGGAAGGAAGAAGACCTGTGGGCGAAGGAAGCAAGCAAACGGAGGCCTGAGGCCCAAAAGGGGGTGGCCCACACGGCCACAGTACCTGGCCGCGTGGGGCCCACTCTTTTGGCCCTCGAGGCTCCGTTGCCGTTGATCTTTGCTCCACACTACAACAGGACATAGTTTAAGTAACACAAGCATGTAACATATGAAAAGATCTGTTACAAGTAAAATTGCAGTAACACGTGATGTGTGTTGCAACGGTGGCAGGTAACACATACTAATAGATAAGCTGTAAAAAGGTGTTACCGGGATATTACTATAGTAACACGCAATTTTGTGTTACTCCGAACGTGTTACACACTATGATTATAGTAACACAGAATGGTATGTGATACTAGTGTTACTAGTCAGTCTTATATGGACAAAAGACAAGAAATTGAAAATTAATTGCCACAAGAGCATAACGGATAATAATAATTCAATGGAAGAAAATAATATGTTCCATCAGGGATCGAACCAACGACCCGAACGTTGATACTTCATATACGTAACCATATAAGGGCATCCTCCCGTTCCTTCATTAAATTGCACATTCGCTGCTTTTAATATTATTTTGGCAGATGGGCCACGCGTTGGGCCTTGAGTACCGACATAGTTTTTTTTTTCAATTTCGGTCCACCAAGTGGGTCAATGGCCCAAAAGCTAACCGGACCGAGCAGTCTGGACTGTAGGAGAGAGGAAAGAGAAAAAAGTGTGGGCTTCATAAGAGATTCAGCCCAGAAAGTGGAGGGAGTCCTGAATTTATTTTATTTTTTAGAAAAATAAATGGAGAATAAGAGATTAAATTAAATCGAAAATTATCTTAAAATTCCAACAAATTCTTGAACGAATACTTTAATATTCAAATAACAATAAAAATGGCATAAAACAAAAAATCTCACCTACGTATTATGATTTGATTAATTTCACCTTCATTATTTCGTACGACCACTAATTGATGGGATCTAAAATTCGCGAGGCACATGTTGAACGGGATAAAATATCACCGAGTTTGAATTCTTTCACCACTGTGAATTTTGCATATGATGTCAAGTTGAGGATGATTAAAACTACAAATTTGTTCCCTTCGCTGAATTAAAAAACTTTTCATGTTGATGAATTATTCATTTTGCTCCCATCGCAGTGGAGCAATTCGATTTGCTTCAAATCACTTGCGTATATCTGGTCTGCCGCCCATACCCTTTCGTATATAGTAGGTGGGTTCTGTCATGCGCCGGCTACCCCGCAACTGTTGCGGCCCTGCTAGAAAACCCAAACTCTAATTCGACGGTCACACAACATGTATTGTGCCGCCTCGACTCATCATACTGCTTTCAGTCGGAACTCGTCCCGGCAGGTTACAATCCTCTTAAGTGTGTGCCACTTCAAGTTGATTCAGTCGGACACGATATGAGCTACTCCTCCGACCCAACATGGCTTGGAGTCTTCAAACTCTTTTGGTCGACTAACTCCCATGTAATGTCAGTTTCAAACTGATACAATTCGCCCATGCGCATGCCGCAGCTGCTCTCTGCTGCCCGCCAAGCATCAGGGCCCTACACTCCTGGACCCTTGTATGGGTTGAGGGCGGGTGAAGGCCGTTACGGGGCTAGGACCCAGAGGTGGCCCTCTCCAGACTTCATGGAGGTCACGTTGGGGAGTGGAGCAACTACATTCAAGGATAAACTACCGATGTGAAAAAATTAGCGAGGAGGAAGCGCGGGGAGGAAAAAATTTCAGTCCCGTGCGCGGGGTAATTTCTACCCATTTATTCCGCATCGTCGGCCGCAAGGCCTAACCCTCGTCCCTTCCCCTCCGTGCGCCGCCGCTCATTCTCTCTCGGCTGCAGTACCATTTTCCCTAAACGCCGCCCGGCAACCCCACTCTCCTCACCGAGCATCCCCGCCGCATACTAGCACGCTGTTGTCCTGATCCATCGAAGACGCGACGATCGGGGCCCTTCTCTCCTAGCAGCGCAGAGCCGCCGAGCTTTTCGTCCTCATCCTCAAGAGGTTCGCACTGGATCTCTATAGACGGCGCACCGTCGACGTGGGTCTCGGCGAGGAAGGCAGCTGTCGTCTCGATGTGGCGGTGGCCGCCAAGAATTCATGGGGCTTCAGATCTGTATCAAACAGATCTGTAATGGAATACAGTGAGACCAATATCATTGTGGAGCCTTGTCGTCCATCTACATATCTGCAGGATTTCAATCTCTGTTGGTGCTGATGCGCTTGTACTTGGTGGGGCGGCGGTCTTCGGAGCAGCAACGCGCAAACGCCAGATCGTTGGAATATAGGAGACCAGGTTGTTGCTCCACTCCCCAACGCATGGAAGGAGGAGGTCAGTCATTCATCTAGGTGTGTCGTAATCTCCATGTACACGTTCACGACATGGATGCCAAGATGAGTTTGCTCCGTGCGCACCTAAGCAGCTAGGTGAGTATCTCTGTTCACCGTGTGCTGTTTTTAAATTATTTGGTAGAACGTAGAAGACACGAATTTTATTGATCAATACGTTCAGAAAGTACAGCCGCTATACAAATTCGTATGCCATTTGTTGTCATTTATCCCTATCTTTTGAATTGTTCAAAATTCCAGTTGCAGGTCAAACTGCTTGATAACTTCACGGATGCTCACTGCATCTACTATCACCGCACTATCTGATTTCTTAACAAACGGCTCATGGACTAGTGTAGTCCGCTCAGGCAAGCTAGAGCGTAGGCTTCCTCCACATCTGCAATTCTGCACATCTTGTAATCACATGACTAGCAGCTATGATTACACTCTAGAATGGTCTCTTAATGTACAATGAACTATCAATATTATTTTTTTCCAAAAACAAGACAATACTTGAATTTGTCCATACTTCACTGAAGGAAAGGTAACTTTGTGTAAGCATTTACCAATATTTGTATGATTAGTGTTGTCTTGGGTGTTTAAGTTGGCTGTTTCATTTCTATGTTGTTGCATCATCGGTATGAAAACTTCCAGTTTGACTAACAAATACTTCATGACTGTAGGAAAAGGGTTCAAGGTTTTTACACGCCTGGTTCCATCAAAAAGGCCAACTTCCGAAAAGGTATATAAATCTGATCCTTCTTTAGCCACTGGTTTTCTCCATAGCTCTTGTTATATGTTCTCCTAAATTAACATGCACTTGAAAACTTGTACGGGTTAGCAATTTCTTGAAAAGGCCAACTTCCGAAAAGTTATATAAATCTGATTCTTCTTTAGTCACCGGTTTTCCCCATAGCTCTTGTTGGACGTTTCCTAAATTTCCCTATAGCTCTTGTTGTACGTTCTCCACTGGTTCTACACATATTAACTCTTGAAAACTTGTTTGGATTAGCAATTTCTTAGTTAACTTATCTAACATCGTTCTGCACACAAGTGTGTGTTACCAAAGCTATGTTCCTTCTGTAGTGATTTTTAGAATCATATTTCTGTATATTTGATCATAACTATATGTCCAATATTTATTTATTTTGCAGAATCGAAAGAAGGATGTTTGAGTTCCAGCTTTATTCTCTGGCTAGATGAAGAAGCAAATAATAAAAGAAAGATGTTAATTTATAGTGAACGATATAAATGTTATGATGTTGCACCGGTGTAATCTTATATGTTGTAATATTCTTCGCGGCGGTGTTTTTCTATAGTGAACGATACGAATATTATGATGTTGCACCAGTGTAATCTTATATTTATTTATTTATTGTAGTGCAATATGTATCCTACAATCTTGTATCTTTGATATATCTTAATTTTAAATTTGTGAATGTGTTACGACTTCATTTTATTTGTCATTTTCGTAGCACTAAGAATCAAATAAATTAATTTATTGAACATGTGTATTTTTATTAACGGAAGTATATCCATAAATGGAATATACCTAATTTTGTGTTTATTAAATTAAAAAGTTATTTTTTTGAGGGAATAAAAAAGTAAATGGATTATTTATCTTGCAATGCCTAATGTTACTATTGGTGTTACTATAAGTACATAAATGTGTTATTGTAGTTGACAATAATGAATGTATTGTGTTACTGTAGTTAGCAAATATGTTACCACCAATGTTCTATCTCAATAAAAATATGTTACTACTTATGTTACTGTAGTTAAATAATGGTGTTACTAGTGTGGTTGGTAACACATAATATTCGTGTTACTATAAAATAACAGTAACACAATTTTTAACATGTGGTAACAATTATTATGTGTGACAGTGCAAACCTCTTAGTAACACGGCCTAATGGAACACATATTAAATTGTGTTACTGAATGGCGTAGTAACACACTTTTGGACATGTAGTAACACAAGCCTGTGCTACCAAAGGTCTGTCCTGTTGTAGTGTCACCGACTCCGTTTTGACCTAAAAACGCCTATAAAAGGTCTCCCGACGTTTTCTGGAAGGAGGTGGCGGAGAAACACAAAACCACGAAACAGAGAGACAGAAGGCTGCCGCCGGAGAAGATCGGAGGGGGGAAACGCCGCCGGAATCGCCTCCGGAGGGCTCCACCCCCCTCCGGCGTGTTCATCATCAACATCTACAGCAAGAACTTCTCCACCATCATCACCATGATGAAGGGGGAGTAGTCCACCTCCCGGATTTGGGTTTGTGGTGGTAACTTATGTATCTCTCCTCTCTTTGAGCTTCACTAATTAGTACCGTATGAGCTGCTGAACATGATTACGATCATCTATGTAATTCCCATGGTGGATATTGTGGTGTGAGATAATATTTGTTATGCATTTACTGTTGTGTTGGATCTTTTATGACTTGTCATACTTTGGAGATATTCTATGATGCATGTGATGGTTTAATTTATGCATAATGCCTTGTTTATCTTTATCATGAGGTGATTGACACCACCAAGTGTAGATAGATGAGAGAGATGTGGTCACACACACGAAATATAAATCATTGCACTAGTGTTTAGAATATTATCCATTATGAAGTATGATGTATGTGGGTACTGGGTGGCCAATGTGACAGAAGGCATAGGTATTGAGTGACACAGTACCGTCCAACATCCTTTATCTGGGGGTAAAAAGGGAGAAGTATGATGTGGGTGTGACAGCAACCACGCTAGCCTTACGAGGGTGACACTAGCAACACAAATGAGTATTTCTTTCAACTATGTGTTTTAGGACATGTAGCCGTTATAAAAGATACCATTAAAACATGACAGTTATATGTACTTTATCTATAACATGATAATCACCATAGATGAGAGAGAGAGGAAAGTGAACCCATGAACCCATGTCCATTGTTCCTATAAGAGAAAACCTTTGTCTTGTCCTCTTGCATTGAAGAGGATTGGGACACTTTTACATTCTTGCTTGGTTACATTAAACTTCCATCCATCAAATCAACCACCTTGCTCCTTAAACTTGTTTAGTGCATAATCAACTAAAACTTGTGACACTTTAGTTGTAGGGAATAGATAACTTTTCCTTCTTACTCCTGCGGATCGATACCTTACTTCCACATTGAGAGTTGCTATAGTGATCCCCTGCTCTTGGGGGTAATCAAACGGGAACCGCTATACCTATACGTCTCGGCTACTAACAGGGTAGTGAGTACCGTACTGGTGGTAGAACGCATGGAAGAGGGACACGCCCAAACAATACAACGCCCAGTCTATTACTTGAGTGAGGTCCTCTCCATATCAAAACAGCGGTACCCGCACTATCAGAAGCTGGCCTACGCCGTGTTCATGTCATCAAGAAAGCTGACGCACTACTTCGCAGAACACCCGATTACTGTAATCAGTAACTCAGCGATCGGGGATATTCTCACAAACCCCAACGCAACTGGGAGAGTCGCCAAATGGCTCATCGAGCTGGGACCAAGGGACATCAGGTACGATCACCCAAAGGCCATCAAAGCACAAGTCTTACCTGACTTCACAACCGAGTGGATCGAGGCCCAGTTGCCTGGAGCGCCAGATGTGTCCAACTCATGGACCATGTACTTCGATGGGTCCAAGAAAAACGAAGGTGCAGGCGCAGGCGTCATCCTCATATCGCCAAAAGGAGACAAGCTTCTCTACGTCCTGCAAATGGGGTTCAAGTTACCATCAAACAACGAGGCCGAGTACGAAGCCTTGATCCATGGCATGCGGATAGCCAAAGCTCTCGGATGCACTCGATTAATGATCTACGGTGACTCGAATCTGGTGGTGCAACAGACAATGAAGGCATGTGACGCCATTGCAGACAACATGATCGCCTACCGCGACCTGTACAACATAATGGAGGGCAGCTTCGAAGGCTGCGAGTTGCGGCACATAGGGAGAGAAAGCAACGAGGAAGCAGACATGCTAACCAACCTAGGCTCGACCAAGGCGCAAGTTCCACCTGGTGTCTTCCTCGAGCGCAGTGAGCACAGATCAATCAAGCAAAACGAGCACCTCCTACATCGACCGCACCGGCCAAGAGGAAAACACCCAGCACAGAGGACCCGCCAGTCGAGGTACTCCTCATTGAGCCAACTTGGACTCAACCTTTCCTGGCATACATACTCCGCAACGAGCTACCTGACGACATAACCGACTCACGACGTGTCACTCGACGAGCTAAAGCATACACCATCATCAACGGTGAATTGTACAAACGAAGCATATCAGGTATGTTCCAACGATGCATAGCATTCGAAATTCATGCAGGTACCTGCGAACATCACGCCAGCTGCCGATCACTCGTAGCCAAAGCCTTTCGAGCAGGTTTTTACTGGCCCACAGCACTCAAGGACGCGGAGGACGTAGTCAAAAGGTGCATCGGCTGTCAAAAATTCGCCGCAAAGCCGCACGCACCTGCATCAGCATTGAAGACAATACCATTGGCCTGGCCTTTCACCAGTGGGGGCTCGATATGGTTGGGCCACTCAAAAAATCTTCGCATGGAGGGCATACTCATCTCCTGGTGGCAGTCGACAAGTTCACAAAGTGGATCGAAGCAGTCCCCATCACAAATTCGACTGCTACTATGGTAGTTAACTTCATAAAGACCATCATATACCACTTCGGCGTCCCAAACAGCATTATAACTGATAACGGCACAAACTTCACGGCTGAAGAGTTTCGTTCCTTCTGCAAAGAGCAAAGCATTACGCTCAATTATGCATCCGTGGCGCACCCGCAGTCCAATGGCCAAGTTGAAAAGGCCAATGGACTCGTGTGCAGCGGAATCAAGAAACGCCTCCTGGTGCCACTCAAAAGGGCCGCGGGTGCCTGGGTCGAAGAACTTCCGTCGGTGCTATGGAGTTTGCGCACAACTCCTAACGCCTCAACACAATTCACGCCATTTTTCATGGTCTACGGCGCAGAGGAAATCCTGCCATCCGATGTAAAGTTCGATGCACCAAGGGTGGCAGCATATAACGAAGACGACGCAGACGAAGCACTCGAAGATGCAGTCGACTTGCTTTAAGAAGCACGCGACACTGCCCTGGCTCGCACAGCTGTCTATCAGCAGGATCTCCGCAACTACCATAGCCGTCGACTGCGCACCAGGTCCTTCATGATTGGCGACCTGGTGCTTCGGTTGAAGCAGAAGAAAGTGCACAAGCTCGCCTCTCCATGGGAGGGACCCTTCATCGTCACCGAGGTCATCGACGGTGGCGCATACAGACTGAAGAACGCGAAGACAGGCGAACTTTCGAATAATCCTTGGAACGTTGCGCACCTGCGCCGTTTCTATGCTTAGGCGGCTCAGTCATACAATGTAATATGCGATATGTCGGATGGCTGCAGGTTTCAGACGCGCTCTTTTCCTTACCACGGTACCTACGGGGGCTGGAAGGTTTTTAATGGGCGGCCTGCAGCTTAACATTCAAAAGTGGAATATAATCAATGTTCCTCCTATCTTTTTCTGTTCGCATAACTCACTAACAAGCACCTTAGCCGCACTCAAATGCTCGGGGGCTAAGTCTCAAAGCAAAATTGGATAAACTCCATAGCCACACCCCAACGCTCGGGGGCTGTGCAATCATTAGTTCACACTCAAAGTACTTCATAAACCCCACCCAATAGACTCGGGGGCTGGTGAAACTACAAAATAAATAATTCATATACAAGAGGCAAAACTTACACTCGGGGGCTGAGCCCCGAAGACGTGTCATATATGCACAAAGCACAAAGTTTCAACTTAGGACAAAATCCTACGCAAACACACACCCAACCTACTCTACGGGTTCATCCTTCGGTACAGACAATTTCTCCTCCTCTGTCAACACTCGATGAATCAGGACCAGCGCGTCCATGCGAGTCTCTTGGTAGTGTTCCTGCATAGGCACAGGACCGCCACCAGGCACGGGTGCGGGTCCCTGCGCAATTCTCTTCAAGTCAATGTTCGGATAATGGGTCCGCACAAATGCGAGTGCAACATTTGCTCCACCAATGAGCTGCTCTCGCACAAATTTCTTGATGGCCTTGCCTTTACGGAATTTTTCCAGCAAAGCTGACAAGCCTTCCGGCTGTTCGTTCAATGGAAACAACGCTTGATGAATCCTAGACAAAGCCAGCCTGCAGGACTCGAGCACAATGGCCACGCGCCAGGCGCGGTTCTGAAGCAGAACAAGCGCTCGACTCCTTGCCCGATCTGACCAGAAAGGGTGGGTCGCATACTCTGGTCTATTGGCCTGGTCATCCAAACGTTCACGCAGCCGAGTTTCCTCTTTCGATTTGTCGAAGCATGCACCTGCGCAAGCACAACACAGTGACCTTTCGTCAACATACTTGCCAAAGACAAAATTTTGACTCGAATGTACTCACATTCGAGTTGAAGGTTCACTTTGTCCAGCTCCACTAGCATAAATAACTCTCGTTCCGTTGCTGGTGACGGCCTCGACTGGAGATCGGCAAGGGCGTCCTTCGTCTCCTTCAGCTCTCTTTCCATCGTCGTGAATTTTTGTGTAAGGTAGTCAATAAGCTTTTGGTCGTTGATGCTTCGGGTGCTAGGCTTGGAAGAAGAACTCCCCAAAGTTTGATCAGTCGACGCGCCACGCGCTTCAGACTACATAAAACCAAAAGTTCAAACATAAGCTCCATATATCACTCGTAAACACCCCGACCAGCAGGCTCGGGGCTGCTTTTCCCAAATTTCAGACATATTGCATTTGGAGGGTCTCGCGATCCTCCGCTTCCTTGAGCTTCTGCTGCACACTCGAGCGCTCAGCTGCAAGCTCTTTCTCCAGCTCCTGCACACGGGTTAAGGCTGCCGCCTTGTCACCAGCACACAACGCAAAAAAAGGCAGTTAGAAAAAGCATTTCTCAAACAATCAGACACAAGAGCACGAGATTCTTACGGTTCAGCTGCTCCACCGTGGCCCGCAGTTGATCGCGCTCGTGCTCCACCTGTAAATATGCTTCACCCGACTCAAGGAGAGTGCGGATGAACGACTGCGCGGCAAGAAAGATTCAGTAATATCACACAAAATATAACACTCGGGTTTGAGCCTATGCCCAACTATGCTAGTTGCGCATAGCCTCGGGGGCTACTCCCATCGGGAGCGCTGTAGCGCACCCTATAAAACAGTGAAGAGTTCAGCATAATACTTACATGGTTATAGCGCGAAGGCAGCGCATCACTTGACGCGGAAGGTGCGTCTTCCTGCGGGTTGGGATGGGGACTCGCCGGAGAAGTCGGCTGAGCCTCTGCCCGAAGCGCCTCACCCGAAGGCGACACTGGCATTCCTCCGGGAGCGTTCGGTGGGAGGTCATCCTTGGGCAAATCACCCTCCCCCGGGCTGCACAAACACACAGTGTCAGTTGTCAAAATAAAACATACAGCAAAACACAAATCTTCGGCAAAAAGTCTTCACCTGGCTCCCTCGTCGTCAGACAGCATCAAGGCATCATAATCCAAGCATGCCTCGAACGACGGCGACTTCGCGGGAGAGGCTGTGCGCAGCGGGGTTACCGCCCTTGGCCCTCTCGTGTCGGGTGAAGAAGAGCCCGAGTCTTCACCATGTGCAGCAGGTGGAGGCGAGCTGTCCGCAGTCGAAGCAGTCTCGACTGCACGGCGCCGTTTAGGCGGAGGCAGTTCCTCCTCCTCCTGCTCAGATTCCTCCACCTCGTCGGTAGGAGTGTGAGCAGAAGCAAGAGAAATATCATCGGCCTCGCCTTCAGTCGCCAAAAGCTCCACCTCTGCTGTTTCCCCATCTTCGGGAAGCGGAGGGAAGCGTTTGGCAGGTGCCCAATTTTGCACATAAAAGATGTACCTCCATCAGCTAACAGACATATATTTCTCATAAAATATGAAGCAGAAGACAAAAATGTACCGCGGGCAGTGGATGGTCGCTGTCGAACGCGTCGCGGGGGCAGTCGAGGGGGCAGCTGTCCTTCGCGGTCAGCTTGGTGATTGACCGGACCCTGGCCTCGACCTCCCTTGCTGATGGCAGGCCCTCCTCTCCCGCCAATCGCGTCGGGTCGTGCGCGCCCTGGAACATCCACATCGGGTGCGCTCGCATCTGCAGAGGCTGCACGCCCCGCTTGATGAACGTTGAAATCAAATGCAGGCCGCTAACTTCGCGGCTGACAGTCTTCATAAGTTTGGCTATCCTCTCCATCAGAGGCTTCGCCTCAGCCTCCTCCACAGCGGTGGTCTGGTGCAACCAGGCTCGGGTCTTCACCAGAGGCACGTGGGCGTCAAACGCGGGCAGTCCGTCTTGCTGCGCGCTGACATAGAACCACTTTTTGCGCCAGTTCTGCGCTGACTCGACCTGCTGGATGTCGAAGTATTCGACCTCCTTGTGAGCCTGGATGTTGAAGCCACCAACTCCGTACACGCCGTCCGAGCCGGCGTTCCTCTTCACATTGAAGATCTTCTTCCAAAGACCCCAATGCGGATGAACCCCCGGAAAGCACTCACACAGCACAAAGAAAACAGCAATGTGCAAAATGGAGTTGGGGGGTGAAATTGTGCAGCTGCACCTTGTATGCGTACATCAGCGCACGCATGAAGTCATGAACAGGGAAGGAGAATCCCCTGTTCACGAAGTCGTGAAAGCATACGCGCTCGCCCTCCCTGGGTTGAGGGCTTACCTCAGCACCAGGGACGCGAGCTGGTAGCAGCGTGGCGGAGGGCAGCCACCCATCCCGCCGGTATCCATCTAGCCTTGACGCTGTCATACTGGACCGCGTCCAGCCTCCAGCCTTCTTCCTCAGTGGTGCCGCGCCACCTTCGCCTGGGGCGGTGACGTTCGGCGCCGTGGGAGCCGCGGCGTCCGCAGCAGCTTTCCTCTTCGCTGTCTTGGCCATGGCTACGGTGGCTATGCGAATAGAGCGCGAGAAAGAAGAAGATGTAGAAGGAGAGGCGGCGGGGAGCAAAGGGCAAGTAGGAACTAATTTACCTCGCCGCATCCCTTTTATTTAACTGCGCCACAAATCTCCACCGTTCGCACAAGATCGTGTGCCACGGTGCATATCCAACCATACACGTGGCAACCGTGGAGAGCAACCGCCGCGGCCACTCCGCCCACTACGCACGAGAATCTAGGAGACCATCATCACGCCGCCATAAAAACCACGCTTCAGCGGTCAAATCCAGCTCAAACGGCACTATTTTTCTTCGGTCACCACTGCAAACCTGGACCCACATATGTCACGTCCCATCGGTCATATTGCGCACGCCACCGCTCTGTCAGAGGGTGCAGTCGCCAAATGCGTCATCCCTGACGTCACCACAACCATCTCCCTTTCAAACATTCGAGTCCTCCTAAGGCATAACCGGTCACTCGAATGCTTCGCCAAGTGCGAGGGTGAAAATCAGAACTCAGGCAAAAAAGCCGGTCGTTCGACCGCCTCGGTTGATTCGAGGGTGAAATTGCAAGTTACGCAAGACATAACGGCAGTCAATAGTTTCTTCGACTGAAACATATTACTCCCATCGGGAGTGTATCAAAAAACTCTTCGACTGACAATGTACGGGATAAACAGAATTGAGATTATCCTCCATTGCAAACAATAAAGCACAATCTCGGGGGCTACTCCCATCGGGAGCGCTGTCGTGCACCCGATTGAATAATGACAAAGGATCAGTCGACAAAAGACTCGACTCATCATATAAGCAAAATTTAATTCAAATCATACTCGATAAATTCCCGAGTTGCGTCCGTCGCAAATACCTCGGATGCTACATGCATAGTGCAAAGGTAAGACCCGCCGAACTTTCGAGCTGGGCTAAGAACCGTTCCAGCAACGTTAATCCTTAGAATTTTCCGTGTCAGCAGACATGATGAAAAATCCCGACGGACGCGTTGGGTAATCTCAAAGTTATACTGCAGAACGATTCAGTAAGACCTCTGTGGCCTGAGTCGAGTCTGACCGGTCTGTTCCACATTCGAGTCCGGGGACTCGAGTCTGATTGAAAGCTAGTAAGGTTTTGCCCGAATGTGTAGTTAACCGGTCCCGATCCGTCGAGTGTACCGGGCCTACTAAGCTATTATCCCTTGATTATCATAAGCAAAAACCGAAGTTGATGAAATACTCGACATAGCCAACATGTGCTATTCATACAGGAATTCCAATTATAAATACAAGTACAAAAGAATATGACGTGCACTAATGAATGAGTCCATGCCCGATTCTTTGAGTCAGACAAGTACTCGGGGGTTACTGACGGAGATATACCTCTCGGATACCCTACCATGAGGGTACCTGGTGCACGTATCGACTAAGACCCAACTATCAAGAGCCTACATGAAGCCCATAACAGAAGGCCCAAGAAGATGGAGTATCCTCCAAGATTAGGCATAGGCATAGTCGGTTTAGACTTTCCTTACATGTAATCTGAGTCGGTTGCGAACTCCGAGACCCAGCCTATTATATAAAGGCTGGGAGGGCCGCCGATCCAGGACACGCAACACTTGAACCACCAAAACCCTAGCGAGATCAACATCTCGCCGGGACTTCATTGTAGCTCGCATATATCTCAGATCAATACCAGACAAGCAGGAAGTAGGGTGTTACTCTCCGGAGGCCTGAACCTGGGTAAATCCTTGCTTTTGCTTGTCAGCCGACGAAACTACCAGCTCTACCACGTTCTCTCCCTCGTAATCTCAACCCTATGTCCTTAACCATGGGATTTGATGAGTTAACCCCTCGTCATAACCCCTCCAACCAGTGTTTCTAATATGTTTGGAAGCTGGCTTAATGGTATTGATAAAGTCATTAAGGCTAGGATTCGCATCGGTGTTTCAGCCTTCCTTTGGGCAATCTGGAATTGCCGGAATGATATTGTCTTTAACAAAACCCAAACTCCTCATTTTATGCAGGTTGTCCTCAGAGCTACCCACTGGATTCAGTCCTGGTCGCTCCTACTCCCAGAAGCCCAGCGGGTGCATATGGAGTCCGGGTGTACTCGAATGATGGCGGTCGTTCGGGCTATCTTCTGCCAGAATGGGTGACGGCATGCTAGAAGAATTGCTGGATAGTTTCTCTATGAGTCAATTTAGATTCGCGATTTTCTTTTGGCTCATTTTCGTGTTCACTTTATGTGATCCTTGATTTGTAATAAGTTGGCTACTTACGATACAAACTCGTATGTTTAATAAAAAAGGCTGTGTGCATCATTTTGATGCAGAGGCCGGGTGACCCATTTCTAAAAATAAAAAAAATAAAGACTTCTCCCTTTCACCACCCCCACAGTTTTTGATTCAGAAAACATTCAGTGTCTCCACTGTCTGACAGCACTGTTCTTTTGAGGCACCGACGTACACAGAGAGATTGGAGGGCTATACTATAATAACAGTCTTTACATAAGTTCAGTACAGGGCAAAAAAAAATCTACATAAGATAAGTTCATCCATGAACTGACAAAGGAAGTCCAGACTTTACTTTATACCAGAGGGTGAAAAGGTTAAAATAACAGCATAAAAAGGTTCAAAAAGAAATCTGACCGCAAAAAAGCCTGGTGCTTTCTTCAAGCCGCCATTTGCTTTGCTCAAGGGCCTCCATTTTGTTGCAATGACACCCCTGGAATTACGAGGTCCCTTTTCCCTTCTTATTTTTTTCCTTACCGCTCTAGACCCTAACTTTTTTACATGACGGAGCAGGCGTTCGGGTTCTCGTCGCTGAAGATCTGCGGCGGGTAATGTGGATAGGCCGGCGGGTAGGCCGGCGGCGGCGGAGGGTAGGCAGGGTAGGCGGCGTATCCGGGCCGCGGCGGCGCGTAGTATCCTCCGGGGAACGCGAACTGCGGGTAATGCATGTACAGGTTGGCTGCTGCGATGGCTCCGGCTTCTTTCTCCTTGTCCTTGTCCTTCTCGTCGCCGCCGCCCTCCTTGTCTTTCTCATCCTTCTTCTCGTCTCCGCCACCTTCCTTGTCATCCTTCTTCTCATCCTTCTCGTCCTTCTTCTCCTCGCCGCCTTCGGCCGCCTTCTTCTCGTCCTTGGCGTCACCCTCACCGGCTTTCTCGGCCTGAGCAGCCGGCTCTGACTTGATAATGGCCGCATGCCTGCCGGTGCGCTTGTGCACGTACTCGGCCAGCTTGGCCTCCTCAAACACGCCCGTCACCGTCACTTCGGACGCCTTCAAGTCTGGCTCCGCAGATTGCACCCCTGCATAGAACCGAAATTTTCAGTAATTCAGAACAGATATCATTGAGCTCGAGACTAATCCAGTAGTACGATTTTAGGAAGAAAATCTCCAAATTTATCATTTTACAGTTTCTAGCCAGACAGCAGGTAGGTGTAGGAGTGAATCTTATCGGCAAGCAAATCTGCATTTTTCGCAAGAAAAGGAACTACAGGTACAAGGCGCCCCACATTTTGGCTATGTTTCATCCATCCACTTAAAAGAGGGAACCCCCTTCTTTTTCATCATTGCATCAGACAAAAGATTTGCTTGACCTTTGCTCAATCACCAAATAGACTACAATTCATCAAGCATGAGACATAGAAAACTAATAATTGCAGTACGAGCTAGTGAAAATAAATAAGAGAAAAGCTATAAATGTTTCTGTCCTGAAATTGAAGCTAGAGAGAAATGAAAAGGACAAGCAATCGCATGGCAGCCAACTACGCACCTTTCATCTTGCAGATCTTCTTCTTTATTGCCTGCGCGCAGGCCTCGCAGTGCATGTGCACCTTCAGCACCACGGAGATCACGGATGGCTTCAAAATGAAACATTAGTGCGTCAGCTTCCCAAATCTGAACTAAAACTGAAATTAGCATACAAGATACTGCATTGTGGGCAATCGTTAAGGCTGCCGTTCACCTCTTTCTTCTCTTCAGGTTTCGGTGGCTCGGGTTCCTCCTTCTTCTCCTCTTCCTTCTTCTCCTCCGGCGGTGGCGGTAACGGTGAGAGGAGCTCCACCTTGCGGCCGGTCTTCTTCTGAACACGCTCCACCACCTTCATCGGGTCTGCGGCCGCCTTCTTTCCCTTCACCACCACCTTGTGTGCCTTAGAGTCAGCGATGACATCCTCCACTCCTGAATCCACACAAAATCTTTTCAGATGTGATAGTATGTAGGCAGGTGAAAGATTGAATCTTTGAGCCAAAGAACCTTAAATTTCCCCTGATAGCAACTAGTAGTGCATGGAGAATATGCAGAGATGCATGGAAAGTTTTGAGTATTTGGAGATGATTGAGGAATCAGCTTCACTTTTGATGACATGTGGTCTGAAGGGCATTGTATACTCAAGGCTGTCATTCTCTTGGAATGTACTCCAGCCTTTTAGAGTGAAAAGTCATTCGGATCTCAAGTCATTCCCATCACAAGAAGTAATCAACTACTAGATTCATGTGCAACTTATGCGAATGGAGGATCTTATTAATTAGGTGAATCTGATTATTTTAAAAAGCTTAGCCCACCTACTGACTTGGTCCACTCTGAAATTCCACCTAGAACAACCTTACAAGATCACTTGATTGGACTCCAGAGCAGCACAAGCACAGAGAAACCCACAAAATCTGGATCATATTTCTTTAATATAAGGCCACTAGAAAAATAGAAGAAGCCAACCACAACATGTCTCTTAAATCTGATGGACAAACAGATTCACTTTTAGCTTCCTTCCGGTAACCAGAAGGAAACCCAACTTTACCACTAAAACCACTAGCATGAATCAAGAAACACTAAAACCCATTCCCCAAAACATTCCCAAAAAGGTCCAGAGAATTAAAAAAAACACCTGAGAAAGTAAAATCTAGTTCAAAAAATGAAAAATATTTACTATTTTGACAGTGAATCCTGATGCGATGCAGCAAAACCGAGCACGGCAATTAAATTAGCAGAGTCATGGGGCGCGGCATTACCGTCGAATCTCTTGAGGATCTTCTTGACCTTCCTGGCGCAGCCCTCGCAGTGCATGTAGACCCGCATCTCCACCTCCTCCGGCGGCGGTGGGGGCGGCGGCGGCGCCGCCTCCTCCCCCTCCTTGGGCTTGTCTCCTCCCTCGCCCTCCGTAGGCTTCTCGTCCTTGGGCTTCTCCTCCTCCCCGCCCTCCTTGGGTTTCTCCTCCTTCTTCGCCTCCACCTCCTCCTTGGGTTTCTCCTCCGTCTTCTCTCCTGCGAACGAATGGAAGCACTGTCAAGATTCAATCCGGTTCTCCCACCGAGAAATGCAGCAAGAAGCAAGGCTCACTTACCTCGCCCATGGCGTGGGTACGTCCCTCCTCTGTCTCCTCTGCTCTGCTTCTTTGTGGGTGGGTGGTGGTGGTGGCTCTCCTCTCTGCCGCTCTCTGTGGGTGGTGTCGCTCGATGCAAACACTAGCAGTAGTAGTACCAGTGGGGTGGGGCGGGGGGTGGAGGGGTGATGTCGCTCACTCGCCTTATGTAGCGGTCTAGCGGGTGGGCTGCAAGATCCGCATGGAAATGATTTGGCATCTCTATCTCTAGAATTTAATTTCTTTTTCTCTCTCTTCTTGGTGCACATTATAATCGAAAAAAAAATCCTTGTACATATATGAACATTCTACAAGAAGTGACGTGTTAGATATGTGCATGAATTGGGTGTTATTCGGTGGTCTCCATTTCATCGTCAGCTTATATAATATGGACGGCACGCAAGGAATTGGCATGTTGTTCAAGCTATTAAAAAGATTTGAATATAGCAAATCTTGCCTAAAAATATGATAAAGTATTGTAGATATGTTCTATGTCTGTGATTTTTACTCTCTCTCTTTCTTGCCTCAAGTTTTTTTTTTTACATGTGCCTCAAGGTTAGTGCTGCATCCATCGGATGCCACAAAACTAGAGCAAACACCTTGCAAGGTTTCAAGACCTCGCCGTGCCCGCTCGTGTGACCGTACGTCTCAAAGCGGCTTTCTTTTTCTTTTCTTGGAGTGCTAAATCAAAGGGCTTACAAAATCAGCAAAAGTTTATTCTTTTCTCGAAAAACAAAATCAACAAAAGTGTCCAGGCTTTTTTCAGTTACTACTAACCAGTTGTTTTCCAGCTGAGACAGAATGGCATGGCTCGTGCATGCACGAACACTTGTCACCAGCTTGGCGTTTTAATACGCAGACTCTTTTCTCTTCATGCTTTTTGTCATGCATTAGCATCGTAACAACAAAAAAGGGTATTTTAGTAAAAGGACAAAAAGAAAGAAATTTAAGAGTATAAGGATGGGTTTTCTTTTGTGATCTGGAAAAATCCGAGGCTTTCCACAAGAACTAAAACACGCACCAAGAATTGGGGTTACTGTTATGGATGATGTATATTTCACGAAATGCAACAAAATGCTAATTACATTGCCTTTGCTTGCAAGGGAAAAGGTTTCAAAAGGATTTTTCACATGTTTGTCACAATAAAAGCGTTCTAAATGTTCAATGTTATGCTTGATGAACAAATTAATGGGGTTCCCTTGACGGGAATGAATTCATAACCCAATGATCGGAATCCAGCAATAACTTTGAAAATACTGTCACCATATTTATGTAATCCTCCTGCCCTAAATCACATTAATCGTTCTATTTAATTTTTATAGGAAACAAATAAATAGTAATAGGAGAAGCAACAAATGTTGAACGATAACTGAGTGCAAGCAATCGGATGAAACCTCCATGTCGTTCTCGCGAGAGAGATTTGTAGGTTATTAGGGCTTTGATCCACCATGGCTCGTGTGTGTCGTCATCCTGAGTGCAAAATGGAGGTGATTAGGGTTCGCGTTACGAGGGTTTGTGTGCGACGGGCGTCTCGACAACCTCTTAGTTTCAGATTTGAAGGCGAGGAACTTTTACCGAGGTGAAAACCTGGCTTGATGCAACCGGGTCGATGGTAGTGACGCCCATGGGGCATTGTGCCCTTCTTGGAGACGGCGTTCTGTCTCTTCCCATCCTTCCTGATGCTCTAGGTGAAAACTCTATGAGCTTGGCAAGATTAGGCATCATCAATGTTGTGGCACCGTAACTTTCCTAAAGGCGTTGACTCTGAAGTCCTACGGTGGTTGTAATTTGTGATTGTGGTGAGGCCCGACAAGGGTGAATATGATGCGATAGGGTGTGCTCTTCTTAGTTGGATGGAGCATTTGGCGACTATGGCTTGAGCTCTATGGTGAGCTCCTACATGCGTAGTGCAGTAGTTACCGTCAGGGTGACATGTGGTCCTCTCTGATCACGATACTTGATGGTGGAACGGAGATCCCTACTAGTGTCCTGGTTGATTCTATTTCCACTTGTAGACATCTCGGTGTCTTGGGTGTCGTTGTTGCCGATTAGTGGTTCTTTGGCCTGACTTGCATTTTGATTCGATTCGGCTTTTGGTTGGTTTCGATGTTTAGCCGACTCCGTGAGTTGTCTCTAAGTTGTTGTCTGCCTAATGTTATGCAAGTACGCATGGTTTTGAATTGTGTGAAAACGATAAAACTGACCTTTGGCACAAAATTCAGCACAAAATAACTCTCTCCACTCCCTACATTGGGGCGTGGGCGTTGTACATGTCCACGCCATGGTGTGGGGCATGGAGAAAAGAGTTAGATCCAAAATTTGTTTCAAGATAGGGTTATCTCGTGCCGAACTTTGTGTCAGAGGTTTGTTTGGTCGATTTTCGCTTGGATTGTAAGCTGATATTGACATGTGCATGTTTTCACTATTTTGGGCGTCACTAACTTAACTCTGAGCTACGATCTTCTACCTACAAAGTCACAAGGTTGGGTTTGTTTTGTGGATGTGTGCTTGCATGTCTCCTGTGCAGACCCTTGCAAATTAAGAATGACAATAACAACAATTGAGCAACAACGGCTAGAAAAATGAAGCGGCCGAGAGGTAACCTACCAGGTTTTTTTTCTGGAAAACATTTATTTCGCTAAGATTGCCGGTTTTAATAGCTTTGATGCTCTATTTGGTTGTCAGGTTTCGATACCTGATTGGCGTTTTGTTACCAATTCGAGGACCTCCGGTTAAAATTTCTGACGAGCATTAATTAATTTACTGAGCTGTCCTTTCACATGTACAGTGCCCTGCAACCACTCACGGAACCTGTACAGGCAGGCATTATGTGCAGTGTTGCCTATTTCCATTTCTCACATGCTATTTTTTGAAAGTGTTTTTAATTAATTGCTTTTAATAGCGCATCCGTGCAGGACAAGGACCTGTCCCTTCTTGTTCCTAACTGTGGCTGGTGCTACAGCATGTTTATCTTGGTGCCTGTGTCTATCACTGTGTGGAACATGAAAAAAAATCGAGTGGTTTTTGTACAAATATGTAGCATGACTGACTATTCATTTCTCCACATACTGCAAGATAATTGTTGGTGGGTGAGAGAGCGAGAGATAGATAAAGTTAAATTTTCATGGTAACTCAAACTATATCGAGAACCAACCGTAGATTATTTTCCTAGGGTTAAACCGACCATATGTTGGATAGTTAGTAGAGGTTGTACATCCTAGCTTATCAAGGAACAAATACCGGGTGAGAGGTGACTTTCCTGTTCATAGGTGAATGTGATAACTCAATCAGTTTTTGAAGCTGCGTGATTCCACTCTTCGTAGGCCTTGTGCGAGTGTGCGCGTTATAAGACTATGTTATACTCGATGTTTGTAAAAAAAAAGGTAGGTTGACACCATTGCCTTTATACGCTATCGTAATTAGTACCAACTCCTTTTTAAGAGTTGAATTAAGAGAGTTCATGTAGATTTTGTTTGTTATGATTGCGGAAAAAACACCATTAACAAAATAATCCATGAACTCACTCAGCCGGTCTCTGACACGCACAACGGTCCCTGCCGTTGAGCTGTGCCGTTCAATGAATCAGCGGTTTGTGCAAGGGACACAAACAAAAGCCAGTTGGGACGGATCAAGTGAATATTATTAGTGCCCGGACGGTACTGACAGAGAGATCACGCTTGGATTTGTGCAGCTGGTCCTGGCCTTAATAAACGCTGTGCGTTTGCCATCTTTTCTTCCGTTTCTTGAGATCAAGCGTTCGTTCAGGAAGTGACAGCCTGGTACTGCTATTGGGAGGCCCAGCTAGCCCCCAACTCCAGTTTCTCCTTGTTAGAATCCAGTTCAGTTGGCTGTGGATAGCATGTGAAGATGATAGGACTGAATCAGTTTTTCAAAACTGATACACATTCTACCAATCAAGCTATGGATCTTTCCATGCAAAGAAGAAACTGAAGAAAAAAAAAAGGTGATTTCAGATATAAACATGTTGAATGCTCATCCAGTGACAAATGCATGTGTGGCATATAATTGGTCTGGGGGATGGATAGTGCCCGGCAATGTGGCTGCTTCACTGGAATGTCCTTGTGCACAGTTCCTTTCCAAGTACAGTATTTCAGAGAGCACCATCATGTGCTTCAGTGCTTGCAGAGACAGACTGGAATCATATGCTAGTCACAGCAGTACGGATGTATCATAGGAACGTACATACATCAGTATTATTTACTGGATGTCTGGATACAGTTCTTTATTGATAAGGAAGAACCTGGGATAGAGCTTGTTTACCACAACATTCAAAAACACAAAAGGATGTAGATGAAAAACTTAAGACAGAGGAAAAAATGCACTCACAAGACCTCGGACCGTTTCTAAGGGCGGTAACACACATCCGAGACGATTGTCTCAACAAAAATCCGAGACGATTATTCACCAAATGGCTGCACAGGTATAATCTAGACCTGTTTTTTGCGTATGGTACGATCAGAGGTTTTGATGGCTATTCAAAGAATCTACAGGTTCAGAACAAAGGGCTGATGGGGTCTTGCTGCAGCGCCTTCTTCACCAGCTCGTTTTGCTCCTGCACGTGGACGGAAAAGAAACCTGTAGCTGTGGCTGCAGATGGCGCCCTTCCGGCGTACTTGATGTCATCTATGGAGCCACGACCAAGCGCCCTCATCGCGGTTAGCAGGCGAGGATTGACGTAGGTGTACGCCCCCATGTTCATCGGTTCTTCTTGGCACCAAACAATCTCAGCATCTGCAAAACAAAAACACACAGATGATATGAGCCTACCTTCTGTGTTACTAGGATTCAACATTTTTTACAATTAGTTACTGGGAATCACTGGAGCAAACAATATGAGTATTCTCGTCCTTGCCAGTGTACTTGATCAATTGAAGTGCATTTTTTTAATAGAAATAAGTAACCCAGTCAGCAAATGATACACAACTGCATTACTTCATTGGTCACTTATCTATATTCCCTTATTTAGGATTGAAGAGTCACATTACACAAGAAAATTGAGCACCATATTATTATTGCATCTACTAATATCCCAAAAACTTATCATTTCCATCTTTCTTCTACGGTTCTATCCTCGTTTGTCTTGAATGCCCCCATGCCCATCCAAACTAATCCTTGATTGGCTAGCACGATTGGCGAGTACTCTAGATTTTCTATGGTTAATGCAATGACAAGAAACGCTTTTATGCATTCACGAAAAACAAGACTACTTGATGGAAATAGTTAAGCAATGCATTTTTTCACTTACTTGGATATCTCTTCAACTCGTGCTGAATGAGATTGACGAGTACTCTAGATTTTCTATCGCTAATGCAATGACAAGAAACGCTTTTATGCATTCACGAAAAACAAGACTGCTCAGAGAGTGACTTGATGGAAATAGTTAAGCAATGTATTTTTTTCACATACTTGGATATCTCTTCAACTCGTGCTGAATGAGATTGATGAGTACTCTAGATTTTCTATCGCTAATGCAATGACAAGAAACGCTTTTATGCATTCACAAAAAACAAGGCTACTCGATAGAGTGACTTGAGGGAAATAGTTGAGCAATGCATTTTTTCACGTAATTGGATATTCTTCAACTCGCGCTGAATGAGATTGACAAGTACTCTAGATTTTCTATCGCTAATGCAATGACAAGCAACGCTTTTATGTATTCACAAAAAACAAGACTACCCGAGAGAGCGACTTGATGGAAATAGTTGAGCAATGTATTTTTTCACGTACTTGGGTATCTCTTCAACTCGCGCTGAATGAGGTCATAGGGGAATGGACAGAGCTGTTCAACTCTACATATAGCAACATCATTGTGACCCGATTTCTTTCTTTCTTCATCCAATTCATAGTACACCTAGATTAAAGAAAAGTTAGTTATAAAATGGCGAGCAGAAGAAGTGAGTTTCCAACAGCATAGCTTCCAGAAAGTTTTTCGAAGATGAGCTTGCAGAAAGTGACAGATAATATACCTTTCCAGAACAAAGAACTAGACGTCTGATTCCTTCCTCAAGGTCCCTATGGTCATTCCGGTCTTTTATTAGACGCTTGAATCGTGTCCCTTGCTTATCAAATCCGGGGTGGCCGGCAAGATCATCGAATTCAGATAGACTGGATTTGCAGTCCTTGTGACGAAGGAGGTTCTTTGGAGACATCACAATTAAAGGCTTTCTGAAATCGCGGTGTATCTGCAAACAGAAAAAGACATATGCTGATGCACCCTAAGATGGTTGTGAACGCCAGGAGGGGGGAGTATCAAGATTTTCACCTGTCGACGCAGAACATGGAAATAGTTTGCAGGAGTTGTAACATTCACAACCTGCCAGTTGCACTGCTGGATCTGATTCCTCATTGTTGGATCCATCTCAGGTATAACATAGGGGTTATCATCACTCATCTGCAGTACAATTATTGATGATCATGCAAATGAATATGGTTAAACTAAAAGGTATAAGCATCCAAGCACCCATGACTCAGGCCCAGGAAAGAAACTACTTACACGCACAATTATTTAGTTCAGCAGAGTTGTATTTATATGAACAATATATGCAACTTAACATAAACATTTTCTTATCTATTAAATGAATTACAGTTGAACATCTTTCTCCAATTATCCATGACTTTCAGCTCTCGCATGTTGTCGAGTACGACTCATAAGTTGCATAATATACAAGTACAACTAAAATACTCCCTCCGTTCACTATTACAAGACCTTTTCAGCTTTTTTCGAAAATGCATGTCTCTAGACGCATTTAGTGTGTAGATTCACTCATTTTGATCCGTATCTAGTCCACATTGAAATATCTAAAAGGTCTTACAATAGTGAACAGGGGGAGTACATCAGTCCATATAGTTACGACTTTCTAGTCAAAAGTAGGGGAAGCAGAATACAATATTCTGCACAATTAACATGCACTCTCATGAAGAGGTATCTGGCTTTGTCCTTTTCAGGTCGTGTGAACACGAAAAACATAATAAGCAAGAAAATGAAGGACAAATAAAATTTACAACAACAGCCTTTTGACCCAAGCATGTTGGGGTAGGCTAGAGATGAAACCCAACAGAAACCTGCGGCAGCAAAAGAGGGGGCAGAGAAAAGGAGTAAATAGTACTCCCTCCGTCCAAAAACAAGTGTCTTATATTTGTCAAAAAATGGATGTATCTAGACTTGAAACATGTCCAGATACATCCACTTTTATGCAAATCTAAGATACTTATTTTTGGACGGAGGGAGTACCAGAAAAGTAGATTAAGGTTCAGCCACATGGATTGCTGATTTCCATGCAGTAATATCAAGTGCAAATGATCCGTACGTGGATTTTTTTTCTATTGTTATATTTTGACATGTTGACTAATGGGACCTATACATCAGCATGAAGTTTTTATTATTATTTTGTGAAGTTTTTCTCAATGGCAAATGACATCAGAATATATATAATAAAATGTAGAGTGCATACTTATGACAGTTCCAGCACTGTGCATGTATATCGTGATAAAATTGTGCAAGTGCTAATTTACAGTAAGAGCTCGTGTCATATGTTCCTTTTATGTGCATATGCAATACAAGTACTTTTTAAACACAAGAGATACATGTGATCACATCTTTGCAACCACAGTAAAATGATACCTGAAGGAAGCGCTCCATTCTTGCACTAGAATGTTCAGGCCCCTGGCCGTCATATCCATGAGGAAGGCAAATAACAAGCCCGGTCTGGCGGAGCCATTTTGCCTCCCCACTACTAACGAACTGGTCAAATATCACTTGAGCTCCATTTGAAAAATCACCAAACTGTGCTTCCCATAGAACCAGTGAGTTTGGGTTCTCCATTGAATAGCCCAACTCAAAGCCCAGAACAGCAAATTCTGACAGGGAACTGTTCAATTTCTTGCACACATCAGGTCATAATAAAGCCAGATCAATCATAAAAGCGAAATGCATGAAGTAAGGACATCCCTATATATATATCAATATTTAAATCAGATGACAAGGTCATGACTCCGTAAACTGCGCCCCTAAAAGTAGTTTTATTTAAAATACTAATTCGGTCGAGAATACAAAACAACTGGTTCGGAATTTCCTTTATTTGTTTTTGCTTCAGATTTTTAACAGTTCAAGACAGCTATGAGCATGTACAAAAGAAACCAACCTGCTAAATCAAAATATTTACTGTATGTTATTTTGGTTACCAATTATTACATCTCAATATTGATGATGTTTCTTTAATGTTATATATTTATCTAGGTCATCTCAGAACTTATAATGGTCCAAATTATACAACACCTGGCCATGATCCCATCCCTGACCAACAGGTCTGCTACACATCTGACTTTTGTTCAATTCAACAGATACAAACCTTGTAGCACACTAACACTATATCAGCAGCTAAAAATAATGATATTTGATCAGCAAACAACGACAGTAATTTGGCAGTACAACTCTAAGGACGAATCTACTAAGTTGGAGCTTTGGCTCCCAATTGCATCTTCAGTAATAATGGACCTATTTTTTGTTATTTTCTAAACCTTTCACATTAGGAAGTAAGAGGTGCATGGTCAAATTTCATTAGTATAATCGGTCACATCCATACGTCCACTGTCAACTATGATCACTGATGGATCATGGCAGTCTGAAGTTTTTCTTCTGCACATAGATATGCAACTGCTCACTGAGTGGAACATAAAACCAACATTATACCTGAGCTAGCTGAAACGTTTTTCGTCTACCCATTTATGGTAATTTTATGTTTCTTTCTAAGAAGTATAACTGAAGTAACGCATGTGCACCCTAACCGGCAAATTAGCAATCACAATTCATACCTGTTGCTTACAGTAAATAGTTCCTCGTTTTGGTTCATGACAAGATGATCAAGTGGACAGTACTGCTCTCCAGTTTCCTGGTCATGGATGACAGAATGGCGGTGGCTGAATGTACCCCTCTCAACATCCTGGCCACTTAACCTAACATGGTTTCCCTCAATAATAAGAGTTGCAAAAGCAAGTGCTTCACCCACTGCCCAATCAATGCCTTCCCCAGTCTCAATCATTTGGCGACGCAGATCAAAAATCTTCTTGACGGCCCTGTGAGGCTTGAAAGTTTCTGGCAGAGTTGTCATGGCTTCTCCAACACGTTTTAGAATCTCTGGCTTGACACTGCATGGTTGCAAATGGATAACATCAAATATATGTGCACCCAATTTGGAGGAAAAACACACGAAAAGTCAAGCTAAAACTATAAGGAAAGAATTCTTTACCCAGTGTTTCGGATACGTGAAATCTGTTCTGGGGACTTAAACCCAGTCCAGTAAGCTGAAAGCCAGTCCCTCTTGTTCGGGATATCATCTTTGCTCTTTTTGAATTCCTCATTCAGTATTGTGCTGACCTTCTTGTGTAACTTGTCGATGTCTTCCCTGGAGATTTCCCCGACTCTAACAGCTGGTTTTGATATATCTCAAGCGCACTTGGATGGTTCCTAATTACCTGACGCAAAATAGAAAGAACTTAAAAAATGTAAACAGATAGATGCTGCATGGATAACACCAGTGATTGATTATGCAGGATCAATGTTAGTGTCGACTTATGGCAAACGTTCTACTTCTGCACACCAATTTAGGTAAGTAAAATACTTATGGCTCAAAGATTCGTTCACTAATTGATAAATCAGCTAGAATTAAGGAGATATCTTTACTCAAAAAGTAAGAATGATCAGGACTGATCAAGAACAGAAAGAATAGAAGAGCCCAATAGATATAGAATTATGCAGGTCATACCTTGTACATTTTAGGCTGGGTGAAGGAGGGTTCATCAATCTCATTATGCCCAAACCGACGGTAGCATACAATATCCACCACTACATCAGAATGAAATGTTTGCCTCCATTCCGCAGCAAGCTCACATGTACGAACCACTGCCTCCAAGTCATCACCGTTCACATGGAAAATTGGAACATCCAATGCTTTGGCTACATCTGTGCAATACTGTGAAGACCTCCCCGACATCGGGTCGGTAGTGAATGCAACCTGATTATTTACGACAAGATGAATTGTCCCACCGGTGGTGTAGTTTGGAAGGGCACTGAGATGCAAGGTCTCGTACACAACACCCTGCCCTGAGAAGCTTCCATCACCATGCAACAGCACCCCGAGATTCTTGGTCCTGTCGAGATCATTAGAATAGTACTGTTTTGCTCTGGTCTTCCCGGCAACAACAGGATCGACTGCTTCCAGGTGACTTGGATTTGCAACCAACGACAGATGGATATGTTTTCCACCCCTAGTAGGCCTATCATATGAAGTTCCTAGATGGTACTTGACATCACCGGTCCCTGTATACAACCCCTCCCCCTCATTGACGGGCTTGGTACCACCGCTAAACTCACTGAAGATCTGCCGTAAGGGCTTCCGTACGACGTTTCCCAAGACATTCAGCCTGCCTCTGTGTGGCATCCCAATGACAATGCTCTCTACACCAAGATCAGCTGCCCTGTCAAACATCTCCTTCATACCAGGAATCAATGTCTCTGCACCTTCGAGGCCGAACCGCTTTGCGGTGGTCCACTTCTGTGCCAGGAAGTTCTCAAACTGCGTGCTCCAGATGAGCCTATCGAGCATGACCTGGCGGCGATCATAGGTGTACTCCCTGGGGTTAACTGTCTCGATCCTCTCCCTGAGCCAGTTACACTTTTCGCGGTCAGGTATGTGCATGTACTCGTAACCGATGGTGCCGCAGTAGGCCTGCTCCAGACGTCCCAGCACAGAGCGAAGCGTCTGCACGGGCCGATTCTCCGACAGGAAGCCAGACATCCTCCAGACTCCGAGGAAGAACTCCCGATCCAAATCGGCCTCAGAGAAGCCGTAGAAGGCGGGGTCCAGCACATCCGGAACGGCGCGCTCCTCCAGCCAAGGGGATCGAGCTTGGCCTTCATGTGGCCGCTCACCTGGTACGCCCGCACGAGCAGCAGCAGCCTCATGCTCTCCTGGATGGTCTGGCCGGATATGCCGGGAGAAGTGGCCGCCTGGCCGACGAAGTTGCGGAAGAAGTTGTCCCAGGACTCGTCGACGGAGGCCGGGTCCGCCTCCCATGCCCGCTGCAGCTCCTCGAGGTAGACGCTGCTGGTCCCATCGAGGAAGCTGTCGGTGAGGCGCGAGAGCGGCACGGCGCGGGGCTCCGGCGCGGCGTACCGGCGGGGGATCGTGGAGTGGAGGTACCGGCGCGCGGGGCCGGCGAACGGGGTCGCCGGAGCGCGCGCCAGGTTCCTCCGCATCGCCACCCGGGCTATGCCCGACGCGGCACGGAACCACCCCATTTTTCAGATCGAATTCCCTCTCCCGACGACAAATCTACCGCGGAAGACTGGAGAGATTGGAGAGAAATAGACGAGTGGATTAGAAAAAGGAAAAGATCGGAACGAATCAAATAAGTTAGGGTTCGTCACCTGCAAAAGAAATCGACCCAATTCCGGACGGATCTCCACTCTTGGGTGGAGGAATGGCGCGCGAGGGTAGGAGGAAAAAGAAACGAGGATAAAGGGGTGAGGTGGATATATTCGATAGTTCGTTTTCTTTTTAGGGATTCGATAGTTCGTTCTTCGTTGGTTGTTTCCGCACAAGAATGTAGATTCTGCGATGGTTTTTATTGAAGATGGCGTGGATGCATTGCAAAAGTTATTTTTTGGTCCTTCTTCGCGATTAGGCTGGGGGCTTTCGTAAGAATCACATTTCTTCTTTGGTCATGAGCAATTACATGAGCTTCACTATTTGACGGTAGCTCTAGTACAATGTCCAAGAAATTAAGGGAAAATTGCACATAAAATCAATGTTTTAGCAACAAAGTTGCACAAAACACATACAGTTTTTGCGGCTAACCCTAACTTTTGGTGTAATATGTTGCAACTACCCCAAATAGATATTTTAGGGCCCTTACAAGTGGGGGTAGATTTGTATATCGTATACCACTTTAAAAAATGGTATACCACATAATTATAAGATAATAAAAAAATAGACTGCTCTTTTTTTTTTGTGTGTCTATGTTTTCTACAGTGCGGACATGTTTGGAGGTAATATGAGCTCCTTAGTTTGAAAGAATCGAAATTATATTTCAACTATCGAGAAAATATATGAAAACATGTTTGGAAGTAGTAATGATGTATCTACGAGCGTGTAAATTCTCAATCGGGGCTACACAAAAATGGAAAATTTTGATAAATTTTAAAGTTTTGAAATTGTACATTATTTAGTGTACTCATATCTTCAATTCTATCATTTTTGTCTATGCTAGAATACAAAGTATTGCATATTGAGATTTTGCACGTTTATAGTACATATCATTAACTAGGTATACACTTTTTTGAAACTTAAGATTGTAACTAATAGGACGACCCGGCCATTTGTGTGGCTAGTATTATCATACAAAATGGTACTTGTATTTTTGTATATATTTATATATTATATTTTAGATGCTAATCTATATTTTAGATACCATTCAAAAATAAGAAAAAACATGCAGTCTATTTCTTTAATTTCCGTATAGTTATGGTATACCATTTTAAAGTGTCATATAGTTGTGGTACGTGGTATAAAAATCTGACTCCACAACGTTGTTAAGAGCCCTAAGATATCTGTTTGGGTCGCAAAAACTATTTTTATTCTGTGTATGTGCAACTTTGTTATGAAACATTGGTGGTATGTGCAGTTTTCTCAGAAATCAACGTTTATAAGCATTTTTTACCTACTACATACTAAGAGATGGGGTTTCCCATGCGTAACCCAATTTATTCCTGAAAAACAACTTTCATTTCTTTTGTTTTATTTGTTTTTATTTTTTATTAAGTTTCATCCCTTGTTTGTATCTTTATTTTTATCGAAGTCTCAAGAAATCGTGGAATTTACATTACACGTGAGAAAATTAGTCCAAGTAGAATTGTGTTGCAACTAACAGTCTAACACTATACACTTCTGAGGGTAATTGACTATCTCCTTTCTCGCTTGGAGATTGCAAGTCTCACATTCCCACTTTAGTGTGGTGGCGACGAGCTCCTCGAGCTCGCATATGGGATCTCTTTGATTAGGTTGAGTAATGGTGATAGTGACTAGTTCCTCTCGACATGGGAGCGAGAGATCCTTTTCTTCTAGATCGATATACCACTAGTACAAAACGACACATCGGATACCCCTATATGGAAATGGCACGAGTTAGGCGACGGAAAATCAAGCCTTTCGCTTGAGAAAAGCCGCCCCGCCAGGCAAGCTGGCCCGCGTCCTGATGACGTGAAACACACGTTCGTTGGGAGACCCCAAGAGGAAGGTATGAAGCAGTGCAGCAGCAAGTTTTCTGAACGTGCATGTGTTGCCCCAAGCGTGGTTTTGGTAATTAATGACAATCCCTATGGACTAATGGTTGCATTGAGATATACTTGTAGATCTTGTCCATAGGAAAAGATTGGAGTTCATATGTTGGACTCTAGAAGATTACATGATGACCAAGGTTCCATCCAAGGGTTTATATGAAGAATGGTCATGTGAAGAGTTAAGCTTATTGCAAGCATGGCTTGGAATAGAAGATTGAGTGAACTTCATGTTTATCTCCAAGCCATCATCTATATCAAGAGAAGAATTTGAAGCGCAAGTGGATACATGAAGACGGAGCTAAGCGAGGCTCTCCCATAATGGTTTATGGGGGAGTATTTGGGAAGTCTTCATCAAGCATGTGCTAGCAAGCACAATCAAGAAAGGTGTTCCAACTTGAGAGAGTCAAGATCGTCATCATCAAGCTCAAGTGGAATGCGCAAGGCAAAGGTATGATCTTGATAGGTTTTCTATTTTACCGGTCTCATGGTGTGGGAGACCGGGTTATAGGATAGACGGCGTACTATCAAGAGGGGCTCTCAAGTGAGTAACTTGATCGCATCTTTGTGGAGAGCTCAAACCTTTGCATACTTGGCATATCATCTTTCTTGGTTCTTATTTGGTTCTTCTCCTTGTTGGGTTTTGGTGCTTGTTGTGATCCTCATGACAAGCCCAAGTTCTTCGAAAATGGATTTTGGATGGAAAACTTGTTGCGCTCTCGGTGTTGGAAATATTACCGGTCCTCCTCGAGATAAGGTCCCCACCTCCCATGTGTGATATCTCCTCTATATTTGTGACCCTTAATATTTCAACCTCTTGTCGCTCTTGTCGCTACCTTTCCAACCTCGTTGGTTTCATCTCGTTTGGAGCTTCCTTGCAAAAGTTATTGCATATCAGGATTTACCGGTTGTTCTTATTTAGAGAAGGTTTACCTTTCTACATTTGGTTTTATCCTCACATGATGGACTATGATGTTGATCTGCATAATCTTGAAGGCCTCTTCGTTGCGATTCCAACGAGCCCAAGAACATCGAAAACGGAGTCCGGATGATCAAGATATGTTCGTTTTCGTATTGGGCGTTTTTGCAGTTTTTGTCGGTAGGCCCCCAGCCCGGTCCATGCCGGCCTGAGTGCCGGACGTCTCGGCCACCCGGCCGGTTCCCCAGCCGGTCAAGGCCGGCCGGCTTCCCAGGCAGCCAGGCCGGACCTCCCGCCGGTTTCGGCTGGCCCAGAGGCCGGTTCTCTCGGGCTGCTGGCCGGACCTCCAGCCGGTCTATGCCGGCCCAGAGGCCGGTTCCCTCGGGTGGCAGGCCGGACCTCCAGCCGGTTTATGCCGGCCCCAAGTCCGGATCCTCCCTGCACTACAACGGTCATTTTTTAGGGGAACCTATTTAAGGGGCTTTCTTCCCCAACGGTTCCCCAACCCTTTGAGCTCGTTTTTCCCCTCTCTCTCCTCCATTATTGACCTTTGGAAAAGCTTGCCTTCCTCTCAATCCCTCCTATGATTCTTGCATATCTTTGAGGGAAAGTGAGAGGAGATCTAGATCAACATTTTCACCAATCCATTCCTCCTCTAAGTGAGGGGAACCTAGTTGATCTTGATCTTGGAGTTCTTGGTGTTTCTCCTCCTTTGTTCTTCCTCTCTTATTCCCCATAAGCATTTGTTGCTTAGTTGGAATTTGAGAGTGAAGGATTTGAGCACTTGTGCTCTTGTCTTTTGCATTTGGTGCATCGGTGTGCTCTCCACGAGGATTCGTGGAAGTTGAAAGCTTGTGAACTTGTTACTCTTGGGTCTTTGGACCCTAGACGCCCGTGTGGTGGTTGAGACCCTTGTGTGGTCACTTGTAGCCGTTCGGGAGCCCCCAATCCCGTTGTGGGTTGTGCCCCGGATCGTTGTTGAAAGGCTCCGGATTTCCGCCTCGAAGGATTCCGATAGTGGAAGGTGAACCAAACCTTTGTGGTGCGGTTCATCGGAGAAGAAGGTGAAACCTTTGTAGTTGTTGAACCATTGTGTTGAATCACACCTCTCCAACGAGACGTACTCCCCTAAAAAGGAGGAACTCAGGAATACATCCTCGGTTATTTCCATACCCGAGCTCCTTACTTATGCACTTTACTTTGTGATAGCCTTCGTGCTTGAAGTATTCTTTATTGCTATCACCTTGTTGTTTGTCTTGCTTAGCATAAGTTGTTGGTGCACATAGGTGAGCCTAGTTTATTTAGGTTGTTGGCTTGTTAATTTAAACACATAGTTTTATTCCGCAATTATCAAGCCTAAACCGGAAAAAAATTAATCGCCTATTCACCCCCCCCCCCTCTAGGCGACATCCTTGTCCTTTCACCCTCAGTAAGAAATCAAGGTTGTCAGATCCAGGAGGAGTAGGAGCACTTCAGAAGGTTGTTGGTGGCGTCGTTGCTCGATCACCAACGTGGAACCTGCACACAACACAATCAAACTACTTTGCCCCCAACGAAACAGGAAGGTTGTCAATCTTCCCGGCTTGCTGTAACAAAGGATTAAACGTATGGTGTGGAAAATAGTATTTAATTGCAGGAAGTAAAAGAGAACAATTGTTTGCAGTTGGTGGTTTTATCAGTGTAAAACAATGGACCGGGGTCCACAGTTCGCTAGTGGTGTCTCTCCATAAAGATAAATAACATGTTGGGTAAACAAATTACAGCTGAGCAATTGATAAAATAGTGAGCGCATGACAATACATATAAATGACAAGATGACTACCATGATATTTAATTGGGCATTACGACAAGATACATAGACCGTTATCCAACTGCATCTATGACTAATAATCCACCGTCAGGTTAACATCCGTGTCCCCCGTTGGTATTAAGTTGCAAGCAACGGATAATCGCATTAAGTAATGTGCGTAATGTAAACAAATACATATGACCGTAGACATAGCATTGTTATGTTATCCCCACAACCTTAGATGTTGCTGTCACTCGCCCAGATTACTGGAGGCATGAACCCACTATCTAGCATAAATACCCCTCTTGGAGTTACAAGCATCTACTTGGCTAAAGTATCTACCAGTAACGGAGAGCATGCAAGATCATAAATAACATGTAACATAGATTAATAATCAACTTGATCATAGTATTCAATATTCATCGGATCCCAGCAAACACAACATGTAGCATTACAATAAGATAATCTTGATCATGTTAGGCAGCTCACAAGATCTAAACATGATAGCATAAAGTGGAGAGACAACCATCTAACTACTGCTATGGACCCGTAGTCCAAGGATGAACTACTCACGCATCACTCCGGAGGCAGGCATGGCGATGTAGAGCCCTCCGGTGATTATTCCCCTCTCCGGCAGGGTGCCGGGAAGAGCTTCAGAACCCTCCCGAGCTAGGGTTGACGACGGCGGCGCCTATGGAACTTTTCGTGGAATATGACTCGGGTATTTAGGGTTTTCCAGACGGGAGGAATAAATAGGTGAAAGGGCGGCGTCGGAGGCCACCCGAGGGGTCCACACCACCCCTCGGCGCGGCAGGAGGTGGGGCCGCGCCGAGCCCAGGTGTGGCCGCCTCCTGGCGCTTCTCCGTCGCTCCTTTGGACTCCGTGGACGTGTCGGTGAAATAGGGACCTCCGTTGATTTTCGTCCAATTCCGATAATATTTCCTTAACAGCTTTTCTGAAATACAAAAATGGCAGAAAACATGAACTGGCACTGTGGCATCTTGTTAATAGGTTAGTCCCAGAAAATGTATAAAAATGATATGAAGTGTATGTAAAACATGTAACAATTGGTATAATATCAACATGGAACATCAAAAATTATAGATACGTTTGAGACGTATCAGCATCCCTGGTGCATGTAAAATGCATACATGAACTTTGCATTATTTTTACTTATATTCCAGTCATATTTGCATCATATGAGGGTTATATCACTGATTTATAATGATTTTGGGAATATTTGGTATGTTTCCTATTTTTTATGGAATTAACCCTGCACAGGCAGAAAACCCTATTTCTATATTTTAATGTTTCAGGGACCCAAACGACGTCCAAATGACCTGGAAATTTACGAGCATCAGTTTTTGGAAGGAACAAAGCGTGGGAGCGAAGGAAGCAAACAAGCGGAGGCCCGAGGGCCCAGATGAGTGGGCCCACACGGCCCATGTACTGGCCGCGTGGGACCCCCCCTTTTGGCCCTCGGAGCTCCGTTGCCGTCGATCTTTCCTCCACCGACTCAGTTTTGACCTAAAACCGCCTATAAAAATAGTCCCCCGACGTTCTCTGGAAGGAGCGCCGCAGAAACACAGAAACATCGAAACAGAGACCTGGAGCTGCAGATTGGAGGGGGGAAACTCCGGCGGGGCGCTGCCGGTGTGGTCTCCATCTTCTCCAACGACTTCTCCACCGTCTCCATGATGAAGAGGGAGTAGTCCACCTCTGGACTATGGGTTTGTGGAAGTAACTTATGTATCTCTCTCTTGAGCTTCACTAATTAGTACCGTATGAGCTGCTGAACATGATTACGGTCATCTATGTAATACCTTTGTGGTGGATCTTTTTATGTGTTAATATATGTTTGAGATTGCAATGGTTTTGTTTCAGTTATGAAAGTAGATGCATATTATGTACCCCGTTCTTATTTACTTGTCATGATCAAGCATGTTTATGAGAGCGTGTGAGGGGGAACGTGTGCATTAGTTGGAGTAACGGGGGGTGGCTAGTGCAGTGAACGTGAGAGAAAGTTCTGCGATCCACTTGGGTGTTTTACCTTACTTTGTTGCCTCACTATGGATAAAAAGAAATACCATGCTACCGGAGGTGTGGGTGTGACCATTGCCACTTCCTCCATGACTAGATCTAGCATGTTCTTATTTTAACTTCATGTCATGATACTTATTGCTATACTCTGAGTTATCTTAATTACTGAGGTGTTATAATTCAGTTCGCATCTTGGTGGAGTATAAGAGAGACTAATAACCAAAAGGTCTCTATGTTAGGACGTGATGCCCATATAATTATAACTTGTCATTAAACTGTTGTGTTGCAATCTCATATGTCAATTCTAGTGTTCCATGTCTACCACTTTATTAAAGAGAGAGTGCATTTGTGAAATCATGAACCCCGGTCCATTTTTAATCATAAGAAACACCTTTCCAACCATTTTTACCACTTTTCCATTTTCTGCCATTTAAAAATCCGAAAATACAAAAACACTTTTACATCTTGCATTCATCATATAAAACCCAAAAATATCATTTATCATTGCTACCACCATCCTTGCATATTTATTTACCACCATTGCATATTTATTTCTTGTTTGCATTGCATATTACCTTGATATCATTCTCACACCTTGTGCTTGACAACCACTAGGTGAGGTTGAGGACCAAAACATTTACTTTGTTTTGTAGGTAACCAAAAGAAGGATAGGAAGGATAAATCTTCACTACTGATTCCCCGAGAGTTCGATATTAAACCCTCGAGTCACCCCTCGTGGGGAAAACACGTCTTCCACTTACTACACACTCTGCACTTGGAGTCTCAACCTAACCCATTTACTTTTCACGCAGGTAACTACGTGAAGGGCCATCAATCCCCAAGCTTAGTTCCTACTCGTCCTCGAGTAGGTAAATGATAAAACAAAATAATTTTTGAAGTGACATGCTACCATCATAATCTTGATCAAATAGTATTGTAAGGCACATGTAAATGAATGAAGTGATCCAAGTCAATGGTCTATAGTTTGCTACCAAATAAACAATGAGTAAACAACTGAATCATACAAGCAAAACTTTTCATGAATAGTACTTTGGAGACATTGCATCCATAGGTTTACATAAGAGTTAACTCAAAAAGCAATAGATTCTAGTAAAAGGTATTTAACCAACACAAAGGAAGATTTAAGTTTCAGCGTTTGCTTCAACTTTTAACATATTTATCTCATGGATATTGTCAACACAAAGCAATATAATAAATCCAATATGTAGCATATAACAATTGTTGTACCAAAGTTGACACTAGTGTTTGCTTGTGGAAGATAGAAAGAAGTAGGAAAACTGACTCAACATAAAAGTAAAAGAAAGGCCCTTCGCAGAGGGAAGCAGAGATTAAATCATGTGCTAGAGCTTTTTAGTTTTTGAAATCATATAGAGAGTAAAACTTCAGTTTTGAGAGGTGTATGTTAATTGGTCAACGAATCAGTAGTGGAAAGTACAATATGACCTTGGCCAAACAGACTTTTAAGAGCGGCTCCCATGAAGGACGTTATTTCTACCAGCAAGGCAGATCATCCCTCTTTTTTCTCTTTGGTTTACACATGCAGATGTTTCACTGAGTATTCAATTGACAAAATGTGAAGAGATTAAGCGGTTAAAGTTGTAATTAATTGGTACTGGGCACCCCATTGCCAGCTCTTTTTGCAAAATTAATAGATAAGCGGATGTATATGCCGCTAGTCTGAAGGTAAAGTCTGCTTGACAAGTGACATAAAGACATCCATCACGTCCTCATGAGCTTGGTAAACATTGACACAAAAAGGAGTAGTAACCATTTTGAATAATTTAAAGGTAGCACATGAAAAATTTACTTGGAGTGGCAAGGAAATACCACATATAGGTAGTTATAGTGGACATAGATGACATGGATTTTGGCTCAAGGATTTGGATGCACGAGAAGCATTCCCTCTCAGTACAGAGTTTAGGCTAGCAAGGTTATTTAAGCAAACAAGACTATCAACCGGTACACCAAGTTTTATATGACCAACATATTGCAAAAATTATAAGACTCCACACTGTCTTCCTTGTTAACCAAACCCTTTTACTTGAAAATTTCTAGACCTTAGAGATACCACTCATGCAAAGCAAATTTCAACAAGCTTTACGGTAGTTCTTCACTAATGGGCTTAACTTACATGATGCAAAAGTTTAATCATGACCTAATTGTTAACTCAAAACAATTGACAAGTATCAAATTATCCAAGTTAGTGATCTACAAGAGTATGTAAGTATTTTCCATTATACCATTTACCACATGCAACATTTTCTGTTCCAACCAAACACCAATCAATTTATTTCAATAACTCTCCAAACAAGTACTCCCTCCGTTCCAAAATACTTGTCTTCCATTTGTCTAAATTTGGATGTATCTATACACTAAAACATGTCTAGGTACATCCGAATTTGGACAAATGGAAGACAAGTATTTTTAGAACGGAGGGAGTATAAGTGAAGTAAGAGAGTACTTTCTTTAAAAGAACTAATAGCTCTGACAAGAGATACATGAAAACAAGAACTAAAAGCTTAACATCGCTAGATATGAATACTCAACAAGTATAAGTGAAGAATAGGAGTATTCTAATTAAAAAGCGGAGCGTGTCTCTCTCCCAATCAAGAATGTTAGGATCCAATCAAGTTGATATCAGAAAATAAAAATAACATACTGAAAATAAAAGCACACGGACGCTCCAAGAACAGCACATATGATGTGAACGAATTAAAATATAGTTTCACCAGAGATGACCTGATAATTTTGACGATGAAGAAGGGGATGGCTTGGGCATCCCCAAGCTTAGACACTTGAGTCTTCTTGAAATATGCTGGGGAGATCCATGGGAGCCTCCCCAAGCTTAAGCTCTTTACTCTTCTTGATCCTATTATATCACTCTTCTCTCTTGACCCTTGAAAACTTCCGCCACACCAAACTCAAAGTAAATCTCATTAGAGGGTTAGTGCATCAATCAAAAACTCACATGTTATGTAAGGACGCAATATGACCGTTACTTTAAACATTAACTACTGCCACTGATGTTATGTAAAGCTCTTCCACCCAAAAAAGAATTCCACCCAAAACTAGTAAAAGAGAGAATGCAAAATAAAAGACATAATCTGTCTAAAACAGAACAGTCCGCAAAGACGAATTTTTTCGAGGCACTTACGTTTCTCAGATCGAAAAACTTTGAACTAACAAAAGATGCGTACATACATCAGGATTACGCACAAAACTTTGTAGATTAAAATCACATTTCTATGAATTTATAATTGTCGTACAGTGAACAGCAAAAATTTGTTTCTACGCAGCAATCAAAATCTAGCATCATCTTATCATTAGAAACTCTTCTTGGCACAACAATGCGAAAAAGTAAAGATACAAAGGAGTTGCTACAGAAGTAAACAAGTTCCTTGACTCAATAAAAAGAAAAATTGCAGAAATAAAAATAATGGGTTGCCTCCCATAAGCGCTTTTCTTTAACGCCTTTTAGCTAGGCACAAAGCCTGCATCAAGTATTACCAAGTGTAGAAGCATCAACATTATAATTTGTTCGAACAATAGAATCAAAAGGTGGTTTTATCTTCTTCCTAGGGATGTGTTCCATACCTTTCTTGACCGGGAATTGATATTTAATATTCCCCTCTCTCTCATATCAATAATAGCACCAAGGTCACACAAAGCATTGCAATCAAAGTTATTCAACTTCATTTTAATGATAGGCTCCCAACCATCTTCTAACTTCCTAGGGATGGATACTTCACGTTTCAATTTTTATTCCCTAACTTGTATGAGAGCATTAGTAATATGTTTAGTAAAAGCCATGTTTATTTCACTTGCTTTAGGACTCCTAGCTAGCTTTTGCAAGAACATAATTACTTCAGAAAGATTACAACCATCAAAATCAAAATCATTATCATCAAAGGTAATGGAGCTATTATCTTCCTCATTACTAAATTTTTTAGTATTTTATCAAGAACAGTTTCTGAGTTATCAGGCAATTTAAAATGTTTTGCAATAGAAGTCAAAACATTGCCAACACCAATCATCTTACCATTAATAGTAGGAGGTTTGCTAACACTTGAGGTTAAAGCATTTTCAGTAGTAGAAATAGTACAAACTCTAGCAATACTATTCTTTCTAGCAATTTCATCCTCTCTTTCCCACCTAGCATGCAATTCGGCTAGCATCCTCACATTATTATCAATTTTAATTTGTATAGCATTAGTTGCTGCAAAGGTATTATTGTCAACAGTTTCCGGTTTAGCCGCCATTTTATTAATCAAAGAGGCTTGTGTTTCAGACATAGTTGAAATACAAGTTTCAGCATTAGAAATCTTAATTTGCAAACCAGAAATTTCCCTATTTAAATTCTCAATTTGGCGGCTTATATGTTTCAACATAATAGACTGTTCATCCATAGTTCTAGTAAATAGTTGGTTTTGCTCAAATTGCATTTGCATAAAGTTCTTAGTGGCCTTTTCAATTTCCAACATCCTTTCTTCACTAGGCATTCCAGATCTACCATAAGAATTTCCATAACCATTGCCACTATTAGAAGGATAGGGCTTATAATTACTATTACCAAAATTATTCCTATAAGCATTGTTGTTGAAGTTATTGTTTTTAATGAAGTTCACATCAACATGCTCTTCTTGAGCAACCAAAGAGGCTAAAGGAACATTATTTGGATCAACATGCAATTGACCATTTGCAAGCATAGACATAATAGTATCAATTTTAGCACTCAAGGAAGAGGTTTCTTCAACAGAATTTACCTTTTTACCTGTTGGAGCTCTCTCGGTGTGCCACTCAGAATAATTTATCATCATATCATCTAGAAGCTTTGTTGCAGCACCCAAAGTGATGGACATGAAGGTACCTTCAGAGGCCGAATCCAACAAATTCCTTGAAGAAAAATTTAATCATGCATAGAAGGTTTGGATGATCATCCAAGTAGTCAGTCCAGGAGTGGGACAATTCTTAACCAATGATTTCATTCTCTCCCATGTTTGAGCAACATGTTCATTATCAAATTGTTTAAAATTCATTATACTACTTCTCAAAGATATAATCTTAGCAGGAGGATAGTATTTTCCAATGAAAGCATCTTTGCATTTAGTCCATGAATCAATACTATTTCTAGGCAAAGATAGCAACCATTCTTTAGCACATCCTCTCAAGGAGAAAGGAAAAAGTTTCAATTTAATAATATCACCGTCTACTTCCTTATGCTTTTGCATTTCACAAAGTTCAACAAAGTTATTAAGGTGAGCAGCAGCATCATCAATACTACCACACGTTCAACAGAAAATTGCTCTTTCATAACAAGATTTAATAGTGCAGGTTTAATTTCATAAAATTCTGCTTTAGAAGCAGGTGGAGCAATAGGTGTGCATATAAAATCATTGTTGTTTGTGCTAGTGAAATCGCACAACTTAGTGTTCTCAGGAGTACTCATCTTAGCAAATTAAAACAGGACAAAAAATAACAATTCGAAAATAAACTAGATGCAAGTAACTAATTTTTTTGTGTTTTTGATAATTAAAAACAAACAAGATAAAATAAAAGTAAACTAAGCAAGACAAAAAAAAGTAAAGAGATTGGAAGCGTGAGACTCCCCTTGCTGAAGTCTTCTATCTCCCCGGCAACGGCGCCAGAAAAATAGCTTGATGACGTGAAACACACGTTCGTTGGGAGACCCCAAGAGGAAGGTATGAAGCAGTGCAGCAGCAAGTTTTCCCTCAGTAAGAAACCAAGGTTGTCAGATCCAGGAGGAGTAGGAGCACTTCAGAAGGTTGTTGGTGGCGCCGTTGCTCGATCACCAACGTGGAACCTGCACACAACACAATCAAACTACTTTGCCCCAACGAAACAGGAAGGTTGTCAATCTTCCCGGCTTGCTGTAACAAAGGATTAAATGTATGGTGTGGAAAATAGTATTTAATTGCAGGAAGTAAAAGAGAACAATTGTTTGCAGTTGGTGGTTTTATCAGTGTAAAAGAATGGACCGGGGTCCACAGTTCGCTAGTGGTGTCTCTCCATAAAGATAAATAACATGTTGGGTAAACAAATTACAGCTGAGCAATTGATAAAATAGTGAGCGCATGACAATGCATATAAATGACAAGATGACTACCATGATATTTAATTGGGCATTACGACAAGATACATAGACCGTTATCCAACCGCATCTATGACTAATAATCCACCGTCAGGTTAACATCCGTGTCCTCCGTTGGTATTAAGTTGCAAGCAACGGATAATCGCATTAAGTAATGTGCGTAATGTAAACAAATACATATGACCGTAGACATAGCATTGTTATGTTATCCCCACAACCTTAGACGTTGCTGTCACTCGCCCAGATTACTGGAGGCATGAACCCACTATCTAGCATAAATACCCCCTCTTAGAGTTACAAGCATCTACTTGGCCAAAGTATCTACTAGTAACGGAGAGCATGCAAGATCATAAATAACATGTAACATAGATTAATAATCAACTTGATCATAGTATTCAATATTCATCGGATCCCAGCAAACACAACATGTAGCATTACAATAAGATGATCTTGATCATGTTAGGCAGCTCACAAGATCTAAATATGATAGCATAAAGTGGAGAGACAACCATCTAGCTACTGCTATGGACCCGTAGTCCAAGGATGAACTACTCACGCATCACTCCGGAGGTAGGCATGGCGATGTAGAGCCCTCCGGTGATGATTCCCCTCTCTGGCACGGTGCCGGGAAGAGCTTCAGAACCCTCCCGAGCTAGGGTTGACGACGGCGGCGCCTGATACGTCTGAAACGTATCTATAATTTTTGATGTTCCATGTTGAATTATATCAAGTTGCTACATGTTTTAGTTACACTTTATATCATTTTTATGCATTTTCTGGGACTAACCTATTAACTAGATGCCACAGTGCCAGTTCCCTGTTTTCTGCTGTTTTTCGTTTCAGAATATCTATTAAGGAAATATTCTCGGAATTGGACGAAACGAATTGCACCGTCAATGATATTACGAGGAGAACACGAAGTCCAAACGGGAGACGGAGTGGGGCCCCGAGGCCACCACGCCATAGCTGGGCGCGGCCCAAGGGGGGGCCGCGCCGAGCTATGGTGTGGCTGCCTCGTGCAGCCCCCGACGCCGCCTCTTCGCCTATATATCGCCCCCGACGCGTAAACCCTAGTATGATTCGTCATATTCGCAAATACAACTCCGTGCTCCGCCGCCATCCGAAACTCCGTTTCGGGGGACAGAAGTCTCTGTTCCGGCACCCTGCCGGGACGGGGAAGTGCCCCCGGAGCCATCTTCATCAACACCGGAGCCATCTTCATCGCCATCTCCCTCTCCCATGATGAGGAGGGAGTAGTTCTCCATCGGGGCTGAGGGCTCATACCGGTAGCTATGTGGTTTATCTCTCTCTCTCTCATGGTGTGATCTTATTGTGATCATGAGCATTGTAATCTAGTTGAATCTATGGATGATTTCCCCTTCACTATGATATGCTACTCAAGTGTTTTGTCATTGTAATCTGTGGAGTCATGTTAAGCACGTTATCACGGTGACAGTGTGGGTGATGTGTATGACTCCATTAATATATTAGAGGGATGTTTTATGATTGTTGGATAGCACTATTTCACTTGCGGAGGTTGTGTTCTGTCTAGGATTACCTTCAGTGACATTGGGGTGTTCTAGGTGTGTTTCACCGACCTTGAGGTGTGCTGTTATTAGCCCTACGCACTTGACTTGGTGTATGCTATGATGATGTGGTGTTCGTTTACTCAGACTTTGAGGAGTGCTGTTATTAGCCCTACGCAGAAGACTAGTATTTCTATCCAACATGAGAATAATCCGGAGTAGCATAGTGAAGAGGAGTATTTATGTATTCAATCATGATTATATATGTTGAGAGTGTCCACTAGTGAAAGTATGATCCCTAGGCCTTGTTTCCATGCATTGAAACACCGTTTACTACAAGTTCCGCTACATGTTTGCTTGCTGCCATTTTTATTACAGATTGCATCTACTACTTGTTACCATCCATACCACTTGTATTTCACTATCTCTTCGCCGAACTAGTGCACCTATACACCTGACAAGTGTATTAGGTGTGTTGGGGACACAAGAGACTTCTTGTATCTTAATTGCAGGGTTGCTTGAGAGGAATATCTTTGACCTCTACCTCCCTGAGTTCGATAAACCTTGGGATACTCACTTAAGGGAAACTTGCTGCTGTTCTACAAACCTCTGCACTTGGAGGCCCAACACTGTCTACAAGAGTAGAAGCATTCATAGACATCAAGCACTTTTCTGGCGCCGTTGCCGGGGAAGTACTCATCATCACCATCATCATCATCCTCAAATACTCTCCCGTCAACCAGGCACCAGCTGTTTTCTGGCGCCGTTGCCGGGGAAATAGAAGCAACACCGCAATATATTCCCTCGTCAACTTAGCGCTCAGCAAAGTGTTTTCTGGCGCCGTTGCCGGGGAGGTAAGTGTTGTAAGGTATCTCCTTTAGATTCTGCAGTTATATCTTTTTGTTTCTTGTTTTTAATTTCACTAGTTAGGCTTAATGGAAAACAACAAAAAATTAGAGATCTCTATGAAATTTATCTTGAGCTAGGACATGATGTGTTTGAAGAGAAAATTAAAAAACCTATGGAAATTTGCTTGCATGATAGTGGTAATGTTTTTAGTATAAATTCTTTGAACACTATTATTGCTAATGCTATGGAAAAGTCTAAGCTTGGGGAAGCTGGTTTTGAACACAATGATCTTTTTAGTTCCCCAGCTTTTGAGGAGAAAATTCGTTCTCATGATACTTTGTCTCCCATATGTGATAATTCTAATGATGCTTGTGATATTCTCAGTCCAACTTCTGAAAATATTCCTTTTAGAATACCTATGAAAATTGTTGAAAGAGTTATGAATGATCAATATGCAGGGGATGGATCAGTCCATCCAAGTGCTCACTTGTTGAAACTTACAGAACTTTGTGAGTTGTTTAAGGTTGCAGGTTTATCAAGAGAAAATGTCATGAAGAAATTATTTCCATTGTCACTTAAGGACAAAGCAAGGGAGTGGTATGAGCTACTAGATGATCCTCGTCATTCGGAGTGGAAGGAGCTTGAATCTCTCTTTTACTCTAAATTTTATCCTCTTCATGAAGTGCATAGAGATAGGAATTTCATTTACAATTTTTTGCCTCGTGACACAGAAAGCATTGCTCAAGCTTGGGAAAGACTGAAAATATTATTACTCAAATGTCCTAACCATGGGCTTCCTGAGGAGATAATTGTTACTAATTTTTATGCAAGACTTTCAGGTGATTGCAAGGATTATCTAGATGCATGTTCAGAGGGTTCTTTCACAAGTAAGAAGGTTGAAGCTAAATGGGATCTTCTTGAAACAATTCATTACAATGCTGAAAATTGGGAGAATGACAAAGGTAAAGAATCAGGTATAAACTATGAGTATGATTGCATTAAGTCTTTCACTGAAACTGCTAGTTTTCATGAGCTTAGTGCTAATTATGGTCTTGATTCTCAAATTATTGTTGATTGCTGTAGAACCTTTGCTTCTCATATTAGTATTCCTAAAGAGAATTGGGACATGTATCATGAACCTTTTAAAGACACTTGCTTGGAAACCGAAATTGTTACTAATGATTGCAATAAACATGCCCAAACTTCTGAAAATATTGTTTCTTATAAGCATGTTAATTTTTGTGGAGCACTTAGACCTTGTGAAAATACTAATAATGAAGAAGAATATTGTAAAGTTCATAAGCATGAGAAAACTAGAATATGGAGTAGGGCTCTAAGTGATCTTGCTGAAAAGATTTGTGTCCTATATCCTTTTATCTGTGAACTTTGCTATGAAGAAGGTCATTTCGAATTCCAATGCTCAAAGTTTGATAATACAATTTCGAGTTTGTTTGATGATAGCATGATTGATCCCGATCTTTATGATGAACTTGAATTATTTTTGGGGTGTGAAGAGTTGTCAAGCAAAACTTCTATGTTAGATATGAGTGCCTTTGATATGAACATTTTGCAGGAATGCCACAGCTATTGTGTTGATAAGAGCCACACTAATGCTTATATAGAAAAAATTATAAAAGATGTGGCTTTACCAAAATATGAAAGGACAGATACTTGTTTTACTCTAATTAATGAAAGGGAGGAATCCTCCCAAGTTTCTTCTGTTGTTCCTAACAATAAACCAGGTTATATGGAGAAGCTTCCTTTCAAGCCTCTCCCTCCTAAAGAAGGAAAGAAGAAGAAGAAGAAGAAGAAGAGAAGGAGAAAAGGAGAGAGGAAACGGTATCTTCCCCTAAACATGTTGCTCCTATTATAGTTGTTGCAGATGAGTCTGAACTTGATGATGTTCCTATGCCTTTTACTTATAGTAGTGATCATGATTGGGAAAAACACACTACTTTTGATATTGAAAATCTTTTGGGTACCAATTCTGAAGATGATGATATTAACAATTGTTATACTATTAGTACTATCCATGTTCCTTCCAATGATGATATGGAAAGCTCTAAGCTTGGGGATGTTGAGGTTTTTGAAAATCCTTTTGCTACAAATGATTACATATTTGAGACCTCTCCTCCTAGTGAGGTTTTCGAAAATGCTTTTGGTATTAATGATTATATGTTTGAAACTCCTTTTGCTAGTAAAAATTATGATACTATGTTTACAAGTATTTATACTTGTAAAGACAATTATCCCCTTGTTTATGATGATACTATGCCTCCAGTCTTTGACACTTATTGTGATGATAAATATGCCACATATTATAATTACAACCATCTCTCTAATATACAACTTGTCTATCATGTTCAAGTCCTTTATGATAATCCTGCTCCCAATGTTACTAACAAGAAGGATTTTGCTTATGTGGAAAATATTGATACTTTTATGCATAAGGATCATGATAAAAATGTTTCATGTGATGGTTATATTGTGGATTTTATCTATGATGTTACTGGAAATTACTATGAGAGAGGGAGACATGGTTTCATTTATTCCAATAATATTATTTCTCCTCTCTCTTTGTTGAAGGTTTTGAAGTGGTGCCTGTTTTGTCTTTCTATGCTAGCAGCTTTCAACTTCAATGATTTGTTTTCTTACAAGGCTCCTTTGCATAGGAAGTGGGTTAGACTTAAATGTGTTTGATATTTGCTTCTTGGTGCTCTTTTAAATTCAATTCTTATACTTATAAGAGCACCATTAAAATTGACATGCCTAGCTCAAAGGCATTAAAGAAAAGCACTTCTGGGAGATAACCCATGTTTTTATTTGCTGTTTCTTTTTGGTTTTTTTGAGTCAAGGAGCTTTTGTTTACCTCTGTAGCAACTCCTTTGTATCTTTATTTTGCTGTTTTGTTGTGTCAAGGAGAGTTACTAATGCAAAGTTGGTATTATTTTCGGGACTGCATTGGGACAGATTGCTGTTCGTCACCGTTTCAGTTAAAAATCAAAAAAATCGAAAAATGCTGAAACTTTTTGTGCATGTTCCTGATGATGTTACGCAACTTTCATTATTTCAAAAGTTTTCATCTGAGCATCGAAGTGCCTCGAAAAAATTCGTCATTACAGACTGTTCTGGTTTGACAGATTCTGTCTTTTATTTTGCATTCTCTCTTTTACAAGTTTTTAAGTGGTTTCTTTTCGTGTAAAAGTGCCCACTTGAGCCTAGTAACAGTGGCTAATGTTTAAAATAGTTGGCTTGTGAAGTTTGTCTTTGCTAGAACTTTGAAGTATTATCTTTTAGTGCACTAACCTGCTAATGAGAAAAGCTGTTAAGTTTTGGTGTGAAGGAAGTTTTCAAGTGTTGATAGAGGAGAATGATATTACATGATCAAGAAGAGTGAAGAGCTTAAGCTTGGGGAGGCTTACCTCCCCAGCATATTTCAAGAAGACTCAAGCATCTAAGCTTGGGGATGCCCAAGGCATCCCCTTCTTCATCTACAAATTATCAGGTCATCTCTAATGGTGCTATATTTTTATTGCTTCATACTAGTGTACTCTTCCTTGGAGCGTCAGTGTGTTTTTGTTTTCAGTTTGTTTTGTTTTGTTTGCTGTGCTATACTTGTTGGATCCTAGTATTCATGTTTGGGAGAGAGACACGCTCCACTTTTTCATTAGAATACTCTTGTGCTTCACTTATACTTGTTGAGTATTCCTGTCTAGTTGCTGTTATTGCTGTTAGCTCTCAGTTTTTCATATCTCTTGTTAGAGCTATCAGTTTCTTTTGAAGAAAGTACTCTCTTGCTTCACTTATATCTGTTTGGAGAGTTGTCAAATAAGTTGATTGGTGTTTGGTTGGACCAGAAAAATGCTATGCATGTGGTAGTGGTATAAAATGCTTACATGAATCTTTTTAGATCGTTGTCTTGAGTAATTTGATGCTTGCCAATTGTTTTGAGCTGTCAAGTAATTAATGTTTAAGCTTGTGCATCATGTAAGTAATGGCTATTAATGAAGAACTACTATAAGGATTTTCTGCTATAATAATCTGTTGCATAATTGGAAGTCCATAGTAGTCTAGATAATTTTTGGATGAAGGCTATGTGTTAACAAGGAAGACAGTGGGAGTCTATGGTTCGTCAAACCTTGTGTTTTATGTACACTCTTGCTATTCCAGTTGATAATGATGTTTGCTTATAATAACCTTGCTAGCCTAAACTCTGTACTAAGAGGGAATGCTTCTTGTACATCCAAAACCTTGAGCCAAATCCATGCCACCTGTGTCCACCATACCTACCTATTATGTGGTGTTTTCACCATTCCAAGTAAATTTCTTCATGTGCTATCTACTAACTACTCAAAACAATTATCCCTTTTTGTGTCACTACTTGAAAAGCTCATAAGGACGTAGATAGGTGGTCTTTATTTCCTGGTTGATCAAATTTTACACACCTGGACTAGTGGCATATACATCCGCTTATCCAATAATTTTGCAAAAAGAGCTGGCAACGGGGTGCCCAGTCCCAATTAATTACAACTTTAACCAAACAATTCTCTTCACATCTTTTTGCCCCTGATTCGTCAGTCAAGCAATGTTCACAAGTGTGTAAACAAAAGAGAAGAGGGATGATCTGCCCGCTGGTAGAAATAACGTCCTTCATGGGAGCCGCTCTTGTAAAGTTTGATCAACTAGTGAAGTAGAGTATTGCCTATTTGCTGATTTGTTGACACCTGTATACACCATTACCTTACAAAACAATATTTTATGCTCTCTATATGCCTTCGGGAACTACAGCTCTAGCACATGATGTTAATCCCTGCTTCCCTCTGCGAAGGGCCATTCTTTTACTTTTATGTTGAGTCAGTTTTCCCACTTCTTTCTGTCTACTTAAGCAAACATCATTGTCAACTCCAGTATAACAGTTTTTACATAACTTTGTGTTTGGTTGATCATATTCTTTGCATTGACATTATCTATATGATATACATGTTGAAAGTTGAAGCAAATGCTGAAGCTATTATCTTCTTTTGTGTTGATACAAACACTTTCATGTTGAGAATTATTGCTGCTGTGAACTAACTATTATGTTAGACTATTATATCTCTAAATGTTTTATAGTGTTATTCATGAAAGTTTGCACTTGTGTGATCACTTATGTTTACTCTTTATTTACTTGCTTGCAAACTATAGACCATTGGCTTGGATCACTTCATTCAGATCATGTGCATTACATTGTTATTTGATCAAAGATTGTGTTGGTAGCATGTCACTTCAAAAATTATCTGTTTTTATCGTTTACCTACTTGAGGACAAGTAGGAACTAAGCTTGGGGATGCTTGATACGTCTCAAACGTATCTATAATTTTTGATGTTCCATGTTGAATTATATCAAGTTGCTACATGTTTTAGTTACACTTTATATCATTTTTATGCATTTTCTGGGACTAACCTATTAACTAGATGCCACAGTGCCAGTTCCCTGTTTTCTGCTGTTTTTCGTTTCAGAATATCTATTAAGGAAATATTCTCGGAATTGGACGAAACGAATTGCACCGTCAATGATATTACGAGGAGAACACGAAGTCCAAACGGGAGACGGAGTGGGGCCCCGAGGCCACCACGCCATAGCTGGGCGCGGCCCAAGGGGGGCCCGCGCCGAGCTATGGTGTGGCTGCCTCGTGCAGCCCCCGACGCCGCCTCTTCGCCTATATATCGCCCCCGACGCGTAAACCCTAGTACGATTCGTCATATTCGCAAATACAACTCCGTGCTCCGCCGCCATCCGAAACTCCGTTTCGGGGGACAGAAGTCTCTGTTCCGGCACCCTGCCGGGACGGGGAAGTGCCCCCGGAGCCATCTTCATCAACACCGGAGCCATCTTCATCGCCATCTCCCTCTCCCATGATGAGGAGGGAGTAGTTCTCCATCGGGGCTGAGGGCTCATACCGGTAGCTATGTGGTTTATCTCTCTCTCTCTCATGGTGTGATCTTATTGTGATCATGAGCATTGTAATCTAGTTGAATCTATGGATGATTTCCCCTTCACTATGATATGCTACTCAAGTGTTTTGTCATTGTAATCTGTGGAGTCATGTTAAGCACGTTATCACGGTGACAGTGTGGGTGATGTGTATGACTCCATTAATATATTAGAGGGATGTTTTATGATTGTTGGATAGCACTATTTCACTTGCGGAGGTTGTGTTCTGTCTAGGATTACCTTCAGTGACATTGGGGTGTTCTAGGTGTGTTTCACCGACCTTGAGGTGTGCTGTTATTAGCCCTACGCACTTGACTTGGTGTATGCTATGATGATGTGGTGTTCGTTTACTCAGACTTTGAGGAGTGCTGTTATTAGCCCTACGCAGAAGACTAGTATTTCTATCCAACATGAGAATAATCCGGAGTAGCATAGTGAAGAGGAGTATTTATGTATTCAATCATGATTATATATGTTGAGAGTGTCCACTAGTGAAAGTATGATCCCTAGGCCTTGTTTCCATGCATTGAAACACCGTTTACTACAAGTTCCGCTACATGTTTGCTTGCTGCCATTTTTATTACAGATTGCATCTACTACTTGTTACCATCCATACCACTTGTATTTCACTATCTCTTCGCCGAACTAGTGCACCTATACACCTGACAAGTGTATTAGGTGTGTTGGGGACACAAGAGACTTCTTGTATCTTAATTGCAGGGTTGCTTGAGAGGAATATCTTTGACCTCTACCTCCCTGAGTTCGATAAACCTTGGGATACTCACTTAAGGGAAACTTGCTGCTGTTCTACAAACCTCTGCACTTGGAGGACCAACACTGTCTACAAGAGTAGAAGCATTCATAGACATCAGCGCCTCTGGAACTTTTCGTGGAATATGACTCGGGTATTTAGGGTTTTCCAGACGAGAGGAATAAATAGGTGAAAGGGCGGCGTCAGAGGCCACCCGAGGGGCCCACACCACCCCTCAGCGCAGCAGGAGGTGGGCCGCGCCGAGCCCAGGTGTGGCCTCCTCCTGGCGCTTCTCTGTCTCTCCTTTGGACTCCGTGGACGTGTCGGTGAAATAGGGACCTCCGTTGATTTTCGTCCAATTCCGAGAATATTTCCTTAACAGCTTTCTGAAATACAAAACAGCAGAAAACAGGAACTGGCACTGTGGCATCTTGTTAATAGGTTAGTCCCAAAAATGTATAAAAATGATATGAAGTGTATGTAAAACATGTAACAATTGGTATAATATCAACATGGAACATCAAAAATTATAGATACGTTTGAGATGTATCACGTCCCGTCATTCATAGGCAACGGTCGTGAACTATTAACCGTTGCCAATATAGTGGTCACGGAGATTCCCGCACCTCCGTGTGTGATATGTCATTCAATGGCATCGGAAAATTATATACAACCGTTGGCGAGGTTGGGTATATAAAATTCCTTTTGTAGGCCTATCTTTGATATTATAAAGGATTGTCGGTTCACCCTTGTTCCTCTGCTCCAACTTGGTTCTACTCCGCACTCGTGCCCTCCATGGCCAACAACATGAGATCGTCGGCGAGATCGATGGCGTCCTCCTCCTGCCCCGCCGGGGCCAGGTCAGATCTGCCGCTTGTGAAGTGCGTTTGTTGCCACTGTAGAAACGTGATTCGTCGAGTGTCGCGTTCGGATCTGAACCCAGGCCGGATCAATTTTAAGTGTCCAAATCACAGGGTTAGTTCGATGCTTCGACTTGTTTTGATTGATTCTATTCTATGTGTGATGCTGATTTGGCTTTGGATTCGATTTTCCATTTGACAGGTGAGGGGCGAAGAGTATTCTGGGAGCTGTGATTTTTACTTTTGGATTGAAGAATATGTTGAGATGCTGCTTGCTAATGCCGTCGAAGTGGAAGCTGCAGAGCTGGAAAATGTAGCCTTGATTGTCAGGAAGGCGAGTATTATTTATTTTGTATGTAATTTAGGTATCCATTATCAATTTTCAATAAAATTGAAAAATAGGGTGTGGCCCTTCTTTTCAAAAAAAATGTAATTTAGGTATCCAATGGAAACGGTTATAAAATGTCTGTTGCCAATTCAGTGCTTATATGTACTGACGACACAGCTAGGTATCAGTCTCATTCTCACTCTCTCACTGTCTCTCTTCCAACCCTAGCCGCCGCACACTGTAGATTTTAACTCTCCTCACTCTCTCATGGCTTACTCTGCAGGCGCTTTTAGATCCGGTCATCGCGGCCGCGGCTCTAGCGGCAGCCGTTCGTGATGGCAATGCCGATCTAGAGGTATGGCCGCTGGTGATGCAGCGCGTATTGCGGATCTTGTAGCAGCACCACCATCCGGCGCCCTCCTCCTCCGGTAATGCCCGGCGTCCTCTGGGCCAGGCCGATCTGGAGGAGGTCATTCGTCAGGAGGTGATGCAGCACCTCCAGCAGATGTGCCAGCAGCACCACCCTCCGTCGCCCTCCTCGTCCGGATGCCCGCGTCCTCTAGGCAAGGCCGATCTGGAGGCGGCCATGGGTCCGCTGGTGATGCTGCGCGTATTGCAGATTTGCTAGCAGCACCACCCTCCGTCGCCCTCCTCCTCCGGTGATGCCCGACGTCCTCTGGGCCAGGCCGATCTGGAGGAGGTCATTCGTCAGGAGGTGATGCAGCACCTCCGGCGGATCTGCCAGCAGCACCACCCTCCGTCGCCCTCCTCGTCCTGGTTGGACGACGAGGATGAGGACTCTTGCGATATGGAGGCTGCCGTCGACGGAGAAAAAAAGATGAGGTATAAATCACTCAGCTCATGAACTTGTAGTTCCTCACATGTCCTATGTTCATCAATTGTTCTCTGTTTTGATTTGTCATTTGTATTAGCAACTCATGAAATATTCTATTGGTTTTCTATTAGATTGTGAATTATTTCGGTCAGTCGTGCTCTGTTTTGATTTGTGATTGGTATTAGCAACTCATGAAATGTTCTATTGGTTTGTATTAGATTGTGAATTATTTCGGTCAACTATGCTCCGTTTTGATTTGTGATTTGTATTACGAACTCAGGAAATGTTCTATTGGTTTTGTATTTGATTGTGAATTATTTCGGTCAATTGCTCTGTTTTGATTTGTGATTTGTATTACCAACTCATGAAATGTTCTATTGGTTTTATATTAGATTGTGAATTATTTCGGTGACACTGTCCAAGATGGAGCAAGCCTCAGCACGAAGAATGTGGCAAAATAATTTGCTACGGAGGCTTGTGAGCTCGGTGTGATTTCTTGTTTTTAGTTTCTCCATCTATTTTTGGGATGTGTGTAGCAATTTGGTTGCAGATGTGATTTGGAGAAGCATGAAACCGCTACTCGAGTCTTTTGCTAGCTCGAATACCTTTTTCGGGGTTTCAGAAGACAGCGAGGTGAGGAAGAAGGTGGAGCTGGAGAAGAGTGGAGTACCGTACAAGTTAAGTTAAGTTTAGGGAGGCATGAGAATGATAGGATTAGCGAGACATGTGTAACTCATCTTTTGATGCTATGCAATGGTGACAATTGTTATATACGTTATGAATGGATTTGCTAACATTTTTGTGCTTCTGCTGTGAGATTTTGAATGTCAAGTGGCAACTGTATTGCTGCTGTAGGCTTATGAAGAAACCTCAATGCAAACGAGTAAAACAGAATCTCCGTGACTGATGTTCCGATACATCGGCAACAGAGATATGTTGACAACCGTAGCCAAAATCAGGCCTCATCGGTGACGGTTTTTGGCCTCCGTTCCAGATGAGGGCCTTCACATCAGTATCGGAGGCGCGGACACATACCCTTTCTCCATTTCCGATGGGGTTTTGGCCCGTTTCCGATGTGTCGTTCTGTACTAGTGTACCTGGGATCCTTCCATGGTTTATGTTCTCGGGGGTGGCGCTACCCAAACCCGGTGCTTCCGTGCCTCGCCTATCATAGTTTTCAATGGTGTCGAGCCTTCGCCTATCTCGGTGATTTGTCGAAGAGCGAGCTTTGAAAGACAGATGGCTTTTTGCGTGAGGGGGTGTTCTTCTTTGACGAGGGATAGGCAGAGAGGTTGATAGATCGAGATTAAGCTAGATTAGTTTCTTGCCCCTTGGACGTGATTGTATGTTTCGTTTTCTGTTGTCTCGCGCTTTTGTTGTCGTGTTGTTGTACTCAGCCATGTCGTTTTCTACACACAAAGATGGAGAAAGACATAGCTCATCTAGGACCAACTAAATTTTTACTAACTTTAATATTTACAAACAAATAAGTGCTCTTGGAAATATGCAATGACTCCGGTGCCTCCGGGAACTACTATTCCCAGAAGAAAAACTCTCGCCTGTTCACGAGTTTATTTATTTATTTTTAAAATAACTTTTTTTTGGAAAGAAAAAATAACTTTTCTAGTCCAGTTAAAAAAGAAAACTCTTCTAGGACCCTCCCTGAAAAAACTCTTCTACCACCCGTTGGATATATAATAAACGGAAAGGATAATACCGGGTCCACCCAACTCGTTCGTCCGAGTCTCCAACACTCAATAGGCCGAGCCTTCAAAGCTGAGTCCCACCCAACTCAGCCCAACGAAGCCCAAGACCAAACTCCTCGCAGCCTCCCACCCACACGACCGAGAGAGATGAGCACCGGCGGCGCGGAAAAGTCCGGCAGCGGCGGAGGAGCAGGGCCGGTGAAGACGCCTTCGGACTTCCTCAAGTCGATCAGGGGCGCCCCGTCGTCAAGCTCAACTCCGGCGTCGACTACAGAGGTCCATCTCACCCCCCCCTCTCGTTTCGACAGCACTAACCCTAGGAAACGTAGTCCATATATTTTCTAGCGCAGTTTAGTGATTTTGGTAGATTCCTTATTCCTTTTGGAGTGTTTCCGGAGATCAATTAGGGCTACCATGAACGCCTTCTTGCGGACACTTTCTTATCTCAGAGGCTCAGGTGAGCTCTGAGATTGATTTATCAGCTGCGAAGTACTAGATGCTTAGGGCTATTTTCGCTATGAAATTTGGGCTTTTGCAAAGGGGCATAAATCCAATGTTACGTTTCTTGTTCGTTCTATGCTTGAAGCTCATGTAGCAGACCTTGTAGAGCTTTATAATAATAAATGGTGTAGTGCTTAGGTTTCACCAATTGGTCTCGAGGTTATAAAGAAGGTGAAGAGTAACAAACTTGTACATATCTACATTCTATGTTATGATATATTCTTCTAGAATATATAAATTTACTGTACTACAAACTAAAGTGAAGAAACCTAAAGAAGTCCGATACTAAAAAATGTACATTGTAATCAAGAGACCCCTTCTATTGGGACCATCAACACGTGATGTTATGCCCCCAACCAGGGGCTTGTTGTGACAGCCGCCACACATTTATAAGCCAAACATTATAAATGCGTGAAGCTAAATTTTACACATGTTCACCAAAGGCTATTTCAAAGAAACATATTTATTTTTTATTATTTTACCACACACTAGCCTCTGAAAATAAACATTATAATTTCTCTTCCTCGTAGTCCTAAACCTGCTGCTCACCATCATGAGTTTATGACCATCGCTGTTGTTTGCTGCCAAAATTGGATAAGCAAGAATTAGTACGAAGACACTCAGCAAGCATGAACAAGAGTATCAGATTGTGCCTTTATAAATTATTTTTTAGTGATTAAGCAAGAATAACGGATGGCAGGGTAACTGTATTGACCAACCCGGTAGTCACAGTCGCAGGAGGTGTGTAATTTAACATTGTTACTACTTTAAGAGGTGTACATAGGACGCGACATCAAGAGTCTCAAACGTTACAAGAACAGCTCTTTGAGACCCTACGACACAGCTGCCTTGACATACTAGTATGTCTAGCACTAGTCGTGACTAGTCTTTGAGTCAGTACCCCAGCAACTAGTTTCGACTCATTGGCTCGTAATCCTTGAGTATATGTCGTTCCTATGAATCCACCAAAGAGGCTTAAACTGTGAGCAGTACAATATTTTTGCCTTCATGAGTTGTGGCACCAGAATTTTGTGAGACAAAGTCTATCAAAGAACTTTTAAGAGAAATATCATCAAGAAACTATCCTGAGCCTTTTCCAAGAAAAAAAGAAGTTGCTCCGAATGTGCGCAAATCAAGTATAAAGCATGGATTATAAATGGTGAACAGAGGTGAAGAACAAATCATAGATTAGCTCCTGGAGTTTGGGTGCATGCTTGCCTTATGCATGCTGGCACTCACCTCTGCTGCTAGGCTAGTTCCAACTGGCCTTTCCTTCACCTAGAGCATGCTGCTGAGCCAAGTGGCATGCTTGCCTTATGCATGCTGGCACTCACCTCTGCTGCTAGGCTAGTTCCAACTGGCCTTTCCTTCACCTAGAGCATGCTGCTGAGCCAAGTGTCCTACCTGCCTCAGAGCTTGATCCTCACCTCGATTTCTAGTAGGTAAATACATGGAGTGTGCACTTAATTGCTAGCGCAGTGCCTCTTCGGATGATCCTTCAAGTAACTCTTCTGAAATTGAAGAATTTAAGGCTCCTGCGATCAACCCATATTTACTGAGACAAAAAACAACTAGACATTTATTATGATTATATTAATAACTCCTAAAAATTTACACCACGTGAGGATTTGACCTCCAAACATCTGGTTAGGAAATATCACCTGGATCAAATGGTTGAGGACTAGGTCGTCATGTGGGCATGGTTTCGTCCTAAAAAGCACTGCATGCAAGAATTGTAGCCAGTACTGTGTCAGTTTGCTTAACATAACCATTGAAGAGACTAAAGTTTAGCTTATACTTATATTACAAAGTATTCCGATGAAAGTGAAAGTACAATCATAGCTTTAGTGAGTGACTTCGACTTTTAGTAAGTTCGAAGTACCACTAAAGTTGTATACCTCTGGTGGTATTTGCTAATGTTTTGGTTAAGTAAAAAAAAATCATAGCTGTACTGTAATCTTGGCAATATCAATTCACGTTGTCAGTTCATGTGATACATGGAAATTCCAATAGTCACAGTTTTCTTGCTAAATTATAGATAATTAAGACACGTGGGTGCCCATTATCATTCTACAATTTAGTACTAGCATACTATTTAGCAGTCATACTGCCGAAGTTAAATATACAAAGTTAATTACCATTTTGGAATATTAAGATGATCGGTTTTGCTAACGCTCGGGCAACCGAGATTGAAGCTAACGCTCGGTCGATCTCCCTGTACCAAATCGAGAGGAGCAGAGAGAGTAGGAAGCGGAGCTCCTCGTCGGCGATGGCGACGACGCGGCTGGCCGCGGCGGCGACGGTGGTGACGAGGACTGGAGCGAGCCAGAGCCGACGAAGACGCGGCTGGCCGTGGCGGAGGCGGTGGAGGCGAGCAAGTAACTTAACTTGGGGGGTGGGGGCTGCCGGCGCCGGAGAAGACACAGCCGGCGGTGGGGGGGTTTAGAGGGAAGCTCGGGGAGGCGGCGGACTGGCGGTGGGCCGCGGTTGGAGGAGGGCGGGCGCGGGAGCGGCGCCGGGCGCGGGTGGCGGCAGCAGGCGGCATGGCCGGCGGTGGCGGCGGGGGGTCGCCGGAGGAGAGGAAGGAAGAAGACGACCGAGCGAAACGGCCGCGCTCGGTCGACCGAGCACTAGACACTCCCTAAGATGATAAATGGAATCGCTCAGCGCATAGCCTTGTTGCATGCAATTAGCAAAGGTGATTCCAGCAGTAATTGTAACGAGAAGAACAATTTGTAGTGTAAAGCTGCTGACTACTCTTATTGCCATCATATTTTTATTCAAGCCAGTAAGCTCCCTGAAATGATGATATGCGCTTTAGTTGAGGTCTTCTGACCCACTCCGGAGCTGGCTCCCTATCGCTAATTGTTGGCGAAGAGGCAAAAACTAGTGCTCTACCCCCTCCTGAACCAATTCCCTATGCCTGTGCGCCCCTGATTCCCTCTGCCTTGCCCAGCAAATCTGGTGCTCTCGTTCTGGCTCCCGATCACGCCACTGCCATGGACATTGGCCATAGCCTTCCCTCCTGCCACGGAGCGTGAAAAGAAATAGGATGGAATCTTCTAGGGAGGCTCCCTAGATAACGGGGTTGGAGATGCTCTGGCAAACATTTGTGCACACTGATTGCACTTGTGTACAACTTTAATTAATAAAAAACTGGAGACGGCGGTATTAATTACACTATACTCTTTCTAATGGAGTTGCGCACAAAACAGTTGCATATGCTAGACGAGCATCACTACTGCATTTACAAGTCTTGTGCAATGCCCTGCATCAATTACAAGTGAACAGATTAATGCACTACATTTTTAGTGTTAGCAAATGCTCTCTCCTTTTTTCTTATCTGATCCATTGGACTGAACAAGCACCCAGGCATGTTATGGTCATTCTCATCAAAATTAATGGCAGGACACATGATAGTGCGTGTTTACGTCACTGCATTCTGCCAAACTTAGAAGGGAAATCAGTATTTCCTGACTGGATATGTGGCCCTGTCTGGTGGAGCTGCTCTGTTTCTTGTAGAAGCTGCTCTCATCTGGTCTGTGCTTTTCTACGATGCTGAAAAGTAACTTTTGCTTGTGACCAGGTATTCTGGCTTGTCTGGACGGTTATATGAACATTGCAATGGAGCAAACTGAAGAATACGTGAACGGTCAACTGAAGAACAAATATGGCGACGCTTTCATCAGAGGCAACAACGGTATGTCCTGGATTTCAAACTCCAATTCCCCTGCTTTTCCCATTTTGTGTGGCAAACTGGCAATAGCTGGTAGGGTGTGCTTATTCTAACGCCTCTTGTTTTAAGTGTAGTTCTATACATCAGCACCTCGAAGCGGGCGCTCACAGACGGAGCGTAAACCAAGTGGATGGAGCCTTTCACATCATGTTAATTTCAAGGTCGTTAGCGGATTGGTTGTGGTGGCGATCTCTGACTGTGCTGCCTTTTCAATCTCGTACCTGCTGTCTGCTGTGTTGCATTCTGACAGGGATTTATCTGGAACCATCTCGATGTATCTGGGAATGGATTTTTCGCTTTGAAATGTTTGTGGCCAGGATTCGGCACCAGAATATATAGATAAGATTTGTGTTTCCATCTTTGTGTTTTTTGTTGTTGCTGCTGCTGCTGGGCACGTTGCTGATTATCCACCGTTGTTTTTCTTGGCGCTTTGCTCGCACATCGCCAACCATGACGATATGAATCTCTGCATGCATGTCTTTTGGCATGTTTATCATGTTCTTGCACAGATTATGTTTGTCATCTGCATCTCGCCGAACAGCAAACTTTGTTCCAACATCTATACATTTGCTGAAGCAGAAACCCCAACAAGATATGTCGTCCTTGATCTTGTTTCATGCAACCTCAACGATCTACTATCTCTGAACAATGCTAACAAATCAAAACTTCTTGAAATCTTACACCAGAGTAAAATTTCAAACAAAAAGATTGCAAACATCAGATTGTCTGTTCACAATTCACAAGCTTCATCAATTAGTTTGAGAACGGCCACACTGCAACCATCTGCCCCTGAACTCCAGCATTAGAATGGACATGGAAAACACCAGCATGTAATTTCATCTACAATATTTCGAATCATCACAGGGTTTCATCTACATTATCAATCCAAGCAAACGTCAGAGCAAAAATACAGGGAAAGCTGAAACTTCCACTAGATATAATATTAAATTTCCCAACTAGTTCGCCGAGTTCAAATTAGAATATTCGAATCAAGTTCAACATTATAAGGACGAATTACTATAGATTAAAAAAATACAACATCTTAGGTAGTACATCAATAATTTCCGGGTACATGGGAAAGCCCAGTGGCGGCTCCCCCCTCAAATTTGGCTGCTATGCAGAACACCGTACCTAAAACAAGCAACATCTTCCAGCAACTCATAGCTTCCTTTGACTGCCTCATCAATCGCGCCACGAGTGGCCTCCCAATGGGTTACTCTGAACGATATCGATAAACTCAGGGAATGTTAGAAGTGCCTACGAATCACCAGTCAGAAGTTTGCGACATAAGCTGCTTGCCCTGGCAGTATTGTCCAAGTCATCAGCCAAAAATAAGCCGCAACATAACAGAACTAAGAGACCAACAAATGTTGACTTGTTGTCATCTGTGTAGTACGTTTCACACTTCAGATACCCAAGCTATCTTCAGTGTTCAGAGTTGCCTCTTTAGCAGTTTGTGCCGTCGCCCTTCATTGACCTCTGTAATAACCTTGAGAAGGTCCACTGGAGTTGCAGCAGGATCAAGCTCATGACAACCTTCCGGGGCATTGTTGCCTTCTTCCCCAGTCAGCAGCCGAGAAGGAACCTGATGCGAGAATCGGAACAGCTCACCCTTTGGTATCCTCCTGACCTCCTTGGGGTCCATGTGCCTATGGAACACAGCTTTGAAACCAGCAACCTTCAACAATGGGATGACAGTCAGCCCTTCGTCCTCAGTGAACTCATCAATAACTTCTACAATCTCATATTTATATATCACGTCATCAGGTGTAAGCTCGTTCCAATCAGGAGACCAGTCTCGGTACAAAGCCCATGTATCACCTTTCTGAGGAATAATTCTGATAATCCCACGGGGGCCTTTCGTCCAGCTGACTTTGTGCGAAAATATGTTGACTGTTTCAGTAATTTGGTACCTTCCAACCCTGAAATCGCCGCATGTTTTTTGGAAACCAGAGGCAACCCAATTTATTGGTGCTAGTTCAATATTGGATTTGGAGTTGAGGAAACTCATGCGGATTCTGAAAGGTCTCATTGAAAGAACTTTCTGCACCATTGCATATAGACGAGGCATACCATCCTCACTATCATATGTAGCCCATACTTGGTCACTGTAAAAAGCTCTCTCTGTGCGTTCCTTGTCAAAATCATGGAAGTCAGGGTCTGGACATCAATCGAAACAGGCACACGCTTCTGTTCTGGATTCTTTTCATCAGTTGCAGTTGCAGGTACTTGGGTATCAACACTTACTGAACTGCATAGCTTGAGTCCTTTGCCAGGTTTGCCAGAGAGGACCCCATTTGCCTTTATGTTGTTGTCACTAGGATATACCTTTCCTTCCGACTTCCTTTTCTCTGCATGCCGGGAACATGATGCCATGCTCAGCTCTTGTAATTTTCCCCGGACGGCTTCTTTGGCTTTCTCAATAAGTAGACCCGTGTATCAATCTGGGAGATCTCTCTCAAAACATTAGCTCTTCTTACACTCACTGCCGACCTCAACTTCTCCACTGAAGTGCCATTAACCCGTCCACATCCATGAAAGCATTTGTTTCTGTGCTTGCAATCACTGTTTCTTTGTTATCTCCACCAAAATCCACAGCACTATAATCATTACTATGCCTTCTCCGCTTTGCAAACCGGCCACGCCTTGAAGTGGTTATCTCAGGATCACAGGCGTTTCCAGCTGCAGAGTAGTTGTAGGTGAAGCTCTCTTCATTTTTTCTTCCCGGTTTCTCAGAAGCCTGAGTACTGTAAGCATTTGTACCAGCTGCAGGTGTGGTCTTGGGGTACTGATTCCACTGAAAGCTTTGACTGTTGTAGGAATCATAAGTACTATCTTGCTGGTACCCCCATGCCCTGTCCCCGGAATGCTAGAAGTCTGCTTGTTGTGCCATATGAATGTTTGGTGGAATTATTATTGTGGTTCGGCGGCTGCTGCTTGGTTGACCAGGAGAACGATGAACTGCTCCCGTTGCAAGGAAATCCAGTCTCTACCGCCATGAATGCATGGTGGCAGTTTGGGCACAGAAGATTATGATTAAGATAAACTCTCAAGTACTCATACTGCATACGGCAACGATTGCAAGATGTCCAGAAAGTATCAACACCAGCAGGACGAGTAGCCTCAGCAGCTGCTGCTGCAGCAGCAGCGGCAGCGGCGGCGGCAGCAGCAGTCTTCCGAGCTCTCTTGGTCGCCTTCTTGTCATACGTATACATGCCATTGGTTACGTTGACAACAGAATGATCTGACCTCTTCTGATCATAAATTGCCTTCCGACCAGTATCAGACAACACACTCCATGCCTCAGAGATCAGTTTGAAGGCCTCCTCGGCACCGACCGACTTGTTCTTGTCAGGGTGCAGCTGGAGAGCGAGCTTCCTATACTGCTTCTTCACATCCTCTTCATCTGCAAAGGCGCCTAGGGACAAGATCCGGTACCAGTCACTCTCTCCGTCAATCTTGGACTCTGCTGCAAGATGAACCTCAAGAGTGGACACCATCTGGGATATGCCCTCAAGTGATGGGCAGAGATTCTGGGCCTTGACCGCGTACTTGCGTGCACCCCTGAGGTCACGCACATGAAACTTGCTCTCCGCGATACTTCTCACTTTCACAGCTTCCTCCATATTGTACTCCACACTCATCTCCACCTTCGAATTCGATCGACAGACAGCTGGACTTGAGCAAGAAAGAACTAGAGTTCAGTGCACAACACTGTTCATCTAAGCTCCAGAACTACGAAATCTCCATTGATCTGCAGCAAAGTAGGGCGGCAAAGGTTAAGAATGTTGAAAAACAAAATATAAGGCGCACTCAGTGGAATTGCAAACAACATAGGACGGCATCACCAGTGAAGTGAAACCAGAGAAAACATGCAAAACGGACAGTGAAGTAGATACTACGAAATTTGGTCCCATGGGCTTGAAATATTCGTTCCACTTCTCAGCTGCTAGGACTGGAAAGACAATCTGGAAGCGAAATCTATCACATCATCATCATCTAATTTCAGCTCCGACAAATTTACTTGCTGTACACTGAATCTACTCCACTCGAATGACCACGCGCCTACAGAGATTTGCTTCACACCAAATCGGAACCGAGAGCCTAGCAGATCAGCAGCCGGAGCTAAACTAAATCGCCCAAAAAGGTGATCTTTGGTAGCAAGAGACAGAGTGAGAAAGATCCAACCCAGCTTTCTCCACAGAGCCACGGAATCTGGAACCGCAGCAACCCCCAAAAGAGCACGAAAACCCAAGCGAAATGAACAAATCTAAGTACCAGAAGCGCCCAAATCCCCAAAACCCAGCTGGAATCCAGCCAAGAGACCGACCGATCCGCGTGATCCGCATCCCCCGTGCACCCACCCAGTAGCGGCGCTGACCACGGGGGCAGAAAATCTGGAGCTCCGCATGAACAGACCCCAAACCCTAGCCGCCAGATCTGCCCCGACAGGCCACGGCCGGCGGCGAAAAGCACCACAATCGAAAGCTAAGGAGGAGGAGTCGGCCAAGGACGTACCCATGCGGATCAGCTCGAGGAGGCGCGCGAATTCGGGCGGATTGGAGGCCACGGGCTCCCCCAAATTGCAGAAAAAATTTTTTTTTCGGGGAGGAAGGAGCTCTAAAAAATGAAGCTTTTTTAGCTCAAGACTTTTAGTCAAAGCCCCAAAAATCGTGTAATACAAATGAGAGAGGGGTAGCAGAGCAGTAGTAGTAGAAAAAGAGTGTAGGTCAGGTCGTGTGTGTGTGCGTGGGTGTCAAGTGTGTGTGTGTGCGTGTCCTGTAAAAATATATAACTAGTATAGATTATTCCACTCTTGTTTCTGTTTGCCTTAAAAAGTTTCAAACTTTGCCCTCATTTGCTGCCCCAAATTAAATTCCCCAACAGTCCTGGCCCAAACCCCTCCAGGGGCTTTCTTGCCATTTCCATTTTGCATAGTACAAAAAGCTTTCTTTACAAAAACCACCACTACTCTAATTGAATACAGATCCAGCATATTATAATTGCTATTTTAAGCTGTAGATTTGACGTTAATACAGGGGCATATCACATGGAAAGGTCCTAAATATCCATCCTCCAGGTGGGCCCTACACACCACATACGAGTATGGTATGTATGCAGTACGTATACGGTGTATGTGAAACTTTATTAGGGGGGCTATTTCTGTAAAACCACAGCGGTGTGGGTACAGCACGGGAGGTAACCTAGTGCTGTGCTGTTAGATCAATCAGATGTGACTAGGGTTGTTTCAGGTATTCCTGCTTAGTACTATGCTTAAACAAAATCACAACCACCATCCACAAAAAGGAACCCTAATCTCATCTCTAGAGAAACCCTAATCATTTTTTTCTCTCCCTCAGGAAGAAGATACCTTGTGTGCGTGAGAACCTTTTCTGCCCCATGTGGGACCCACACTCTCCCTGTTACTCTTTAAGCACACACCCCTCTCTACATCATCACTCACCGGCACTTTGTACTGGTATCCCAGAGAAAAATAATAGATAGGTACTAGATATATATGACAGCAGCAGCAGCAGAAACAGAACAAAATATCTAGCACTAGTGTTACTACCACTGACACAGCGGTGCTCATTCTGTTACTGCATATATATTCCAGAGATGTTTTAAGAGCGATATTGATTATACATCGCAGTGTTAGGTGCAGCCAAAAAGTAAACTGGGCACATATACAGAAGAAGAGCCTGCACTGTGCATTTGCACTTGCACTGAACTGCATTCAGCTTAGAAATGTATCCAGCTTCAGAATGCTCATGGTCTCGATCATCTGAACCTTGGCACTTCACTCTGTTGATGGAGATCCCAGACGTTCATATATAACCGAGCATTTGATTATTGAAATGTGGCAGTTGTGCTCTTAGAGTTAGGAGATTATGTTCCTCTCACCTGGTTCAAGAATGACAATAGCAGTTAGGAACAGAATCCTCAGGTTATAGGATTAGCTTAAATGCCAGTCACCAAAGGGCAGGGAGATCACCTGGGCTGGATACATATGTCACAAACCTAAACAACAATGTAAGTTTGTAAGATGAGGATCATAGGTTTTGCTACCAGAACAGAGTAGTAGCATTCATATCATTGTCTAGCCCAGCAGATTGCCTAGAGCTGCAAGTAGATGGATCTTAGACCGTTGATGTGTTCAGTTTCAGAATGGAATTGAAATCATAATGAAGGTGCATACCTAGTAGATATATAGCGGAAACTCCAGCGACGGAACTTGGACAAAAGAGGAGGTGCTCCATCAAAGTGATGCACCATGCCACAATCCTCTTGCAGTTTGAATCCTCTTGAGATTAATGTTCCATAGAAGAGTTTATCTAGAGCATCTATGCAAGGTGCAAGAAGCACCATTTACTAGGCACAAGGTCATAATACCACAAGGAAGAAAGTCCAGTATGTATAGCAGTTTATGGTTCATCACTGGCAGAAACCACAGGAGGCACGATCATGCCAGAAGGATAATTACAGGCTAAATGTACTAGTGTTCATGATAATTACAGGGCCACATTTGGACAAAAGGGCTCACAGATTTACAAACTTTACAAATAAACTATAGCTTCCTGTATCTTGATTCCTGAACCACATAGGTTCAATGGCGTATAGTACATGATGGAACAATAGCAGGGAGTTTCCGCATGGTCTTCATCACCGGACAGAACGATAGAGATTACTGTACACCCGTTTGGTCCTGTAAACTATGACGAGGCTCAAGCCAGCTCCCATGACGCAAAACGCCGACATGATCAATGAGCTCACAAAGAAGCAAACAGCTCCTTCACACTTCAGTGGCCCATCCTCAAGTAAAGCCATGCCGTGAAGCACTTGTGGAGACGTTAATGCTGAACTCTGGATGGTGTGCTTGTCTCTCAGCTTCATAGTCATAGAAGGTACTAGCGATGAGACCGGAGAAGATCAGTGACCCTGTGGGGTTTGCTACTGTGAGAAAATTGTACATTGCACCGAAGTGTTTTACGCCGAAAAGCTCCGAGACAGCAGCCGGCACAATGGCCCAGTGAGCCCATATCCAAGCCCAACTAGGAAGGTCCCCATGTACATGGTTCCAGGCCAAGCCATTGCAAAAAGGAAATGCCCAGCAGCCATCAGGAGCTGAGCGAGTGCCAGTGCAATGTGCCTCGGGTATGTACGTTCCCTGGTAAGAAGAATAGTTGGTCAATATAAGACATATGCTTATCCAAGTGATTAGCAGTGAATGCCATATCAAAATGTGGATAACTTAGTGTTGATACCTGACAATAATTTCAGAGAAGTAGCCACCTCCAATGCGGCCAAGAAAGTTCCATATGCTTATCAGTGACACAAAGTTATGCACATCGATATACCCAGCAGCTTGGCTCATCTGACCCAGATTGTCGATCACCGTCAGCCCTGATCCCGACCCGAGCAGAAGCGATAACCAAATAAGCCAAAAATCAGCCTTGACTAATGCCTGCATCAGGGTGAAGTTATCTCCCCTGTGTGGTCTTTGCCTGATTCTAACCCCACCTCTTGCTGCAGCTTGCACTAACCTGGCCTGCAACTTTGCAATCTTTTTCCTCCTTTCAGATGGGGATAATAAGTCCATGTCTTTAGGCTTCTCTTCTTCCACCTCACTTAGAATTAACTCTGGCTGATCCTCCCTTTCTTGCGAAGTACTTGCCTGTCCTTTAGGTGATTCAGCCAGCAGAGCCTCTTCAACTGAACTATATTCATTTTGCGAAAAGAATGTCAAGGTCACCGGGATCGCGATTGGCAAAATAAGCAAGATGAAAAGAATCACGGTCAGAGAAGTAGCCACATCGTCACTCAGTTCCAGGAAATCTTGGACTAGCATGACACCAACAAGATATGAGGCGAGGAGCAAGCAGATGGTGTAGACGAACATGAAGCTGTTATTGTCAGATGGCCGCACCTGTCTGTGACCCCTCACGGGCCTAATAACAAACATCAGGCCAAGGGCAACCAATGACGGCCCGACTGCGACCATGAAGATAAGAGTTGCATGGTCAGGTGTGTGCAATACTGCATACAGTTGAGTTAGAATTGCGCTGCTAAGGCCAGCAAATCCTTTCAGAATGCCCACAGTTGGGCCCCTGCTCTTTGGAAAATTCTGGATGCATGTAACAAGTGAAGTTGTGTTGAAGTATGTCTCGCCATTGGTTCCAAAGAATATAAGGACACACATCTGAATAACAAAACAGAAAGCGACACTATATTAGTAGAAAAAAAGAACAAAATAACTACTCAAGTTTCATACTTCTGTTTCTCATTATTAGTTTAAAGTTTATTACTCCCTCTGATCCAAAGTGTCGCAGTTCTCAACTGGGTTTAGTTCAAAACTGCGACACCTATTATGTATCGGAGGGAGTACTCAATTTTAGTTGGGGAATCCCATATATAGTTATATACAATTAAACATGTTCTCACAATCTCACTATAGTTCCATATAAAAAATTAAACATATGTAGGGCACAACAGATCAATTATAAATATTTATGAGATACAAAGAATGAACAAAAGAATGTAACTCAACAGGGCAAGCAACATGCAAGGATTACATCATCATGCTTTGGGAAATTAAGTGCATGATTCCCCAATTGCACACTAACTTACTTGACCAAGCAACTGAGGTTGACCAAGAAACTGAGGTTGTGTACACAACTCATAAATCCTCCATGCTTTGGGAAATTAAGTGCATGATTTGAAAGACTAATTTTTTTACTTATAAACACGATTCAGCCATCTACTGCTCAATCACAGCGGCTGATATGACGATTTATGCCTTGGCGTGCAGTTTTTGCAATCAAACATCACAACCTAGAAACTCTTTGTGCACATTCATTTTTTCGAAATGGGGAACGCTGCCCGGCCTCTGCATCAAACTGACGCAGTGACGCACACATTCATCTTTGTGCACATTCATGACAATTACATTTTTTTGGTTGCACACTCAGGACAATACATGACTTCACAATACTTCGGAACAGACTAAGTTCAGCAAGTCAAACTTGAGTACTTCCCCAGCCAACAGGAGACAAAACTAATGTAAATAGTGATTCCATAAGCAGGTTAAGAGACTATCTGCTGCAAATCATTTCTGAATTAAAAAGATCCTCCATTTGATGATTTTTCACGATAAATAAATATTTGAAGACTTGAATATTGACAAAGGAGGCAATCAGCTGTTGTCACAGTAGATAATGATTAGACATAACATGTTCACTACTGAAAAAACAAAAGGGATGCATATGGCCAACAAAAGTGACAAGGACCGCCAAAAATAACGATACTGGAAGAATATACTATCGGTTGCCCAGCATTACAAATTTACACTCCTGCGTTTTGCCAATTTCACAAGAAAGCCAGTGCTTAGAAAACTCATCACCACATGATCTAATCTAAGATCTATCCTCCTCCAAGTCATTTCCATTGGCTAATCCTATTCCAGTTGTCATTTTATATAATCATGTGCTCTGCGGTCTACATCAACATTTGCAATTTCATAAAACGGATGAAATAGAGAGAGGCTACTCCTAATCCTAATCCAATCAATAGGAAAAATATAGTATAATTATTTGTGACAATTTGTTATTGAACAAATTGACAGCTTGTACTCTCTGTGAAATTCGGTAGCTGAAGACCAAGAACAGTAACGCTGACACGTTGACTTGAACCCAATCAAGGCTTCCAATGAAGAATAGAATCAAAGAAGAGAACCAATGGAAGAAGATATGTAAAGCTCACCATGGAGAGGGGCAGCGCGGGCGCCTGCTTGGTGACGATGAGCCAGAGCCAGCCGTAGCCGATGAAGTTCTGCACGGCGCCGATGAGCAGCATCGCCCAGGGCGGCAGCATGGCGGAGAGCGAGCCCGCGAGGAAGCCGACGCAATCCCCGAGGTCCTTGGCGATGCCGAGCGCCGCCACCTGGCGCTGGTTGTAGCCGAGGGCGTCCTTGACGACCGGCGAGATGGCGCCGAAGAGGTAGCCGATGCCGGCCATGGACTGCAGCCACATTGCGGCCACGAATACGAGCCATCGGTTCGTCGAGAAGGCCCTCAGCCTCTCCGCGACCATCCCCATCGAAGCTTCTTTGTTTGTGCTTCTTGATTTAGGGGAGCTCTTTGCTCAGGGGAAGAAATGGATAGATTGGATTTCGATGCTGGAATAGGAGGAGGTCGCTTTTGTTCCTGGTAGAGGTAGCCGCCGGAGAGATTGGTCGAAGGATAGCGCAGCCAAAAAAAGGAGGGCTTTTAATGGCACCAAGCAAAGAAGGAATGCGCTTCGCTTTACTCAGGTGGAAGAACTGCCACTAAAATGCTGCGACAAAGAGCACCTTAAATTGGTTCGTTTATCGCAGAAGAAGAAGAAGAAATGATGAAAAAGATTGGGTTCAGGAGACAAATCGACAGGGATGCAAAAGTTCAGGAGAAAAGAAGCAGAGGTCAATCCAACACAATGATGGGAAAAAATCGCTGGTCGGGTGGAGCTCCACGCGAATCGTTCGACAGAATTTCTGGTCCGGAAGAACCAACTCAAGAATTATGTGTCGCACTAATTGCTGAAATGGCCGCGTCCCTTGCAGTCGGACGATGAAGAGGACAAAAGAGAGACAGAGATACTGGCAGCAGGACGAGAGTAGTGGGAGGGAGAGAGAGGGGTCCGGCGCACGAGATTCAGGATGAGGAGGCTCAATAGATCAATATATAAAGGCTAGCTAGATTCGCCCCGGCATTCCACCTTCCACATCGCCCTCGTGGCCGTTCGATATGCGCTATCCGACGGCCAGGAGCCCTCCACGTCGCCCCCGCGCGCGCCACTGTAACCATCTACAGTACCAGCGAATTTCTACCAATCAAATGCTGACATGTCGCCCGGTCACCGGCCGGTCGCGCCGGTGACCAGCCGGTCACCCCTTCCGCAATATATAAAGGCTAGCTAGATTCGCCCCGGCATTCCACCTTCCACGTCGCCCTCGTTTCCTGGCCGTTCGATCTGCGCTATCCGACGGCCAGGAGCCCTCCACGTCGCCCCCGCGCGAGCTACTGTAGCCATCTACAGTACCAGCGAATTTCTACCAATCAAATGCTGACACGTCGCCCGGTCACCGGCCGGTCGCGCCGGTGACCAGCCGGTCACCCCTTCCGCACGAATTTTGGCGCCGAAATTTGCAGAACCCCCCAAAGGACTCCTTTGCAAATTCCGAAAAAACCAGGGACCTCCGTGCAAAAACACCTCCACAGCTCACCCTCCCTCCTTCTTCTCCCGCGACGGCCCGATGTCGCCGCCGCCGCCGACGCGCCATGTCGCTCTTCTGCTCCTCCTCCGACGAATCCACGGCCACAGTGAGCTTCGTCGCCTTCCCTTCTATCTCCTCCCTCACTACCGCCTGCCGGCACGAACCGAATCGCCGCTAGACCACCGCGTTTCGCCTGCTGTCCGCCGCCGCGGATTACCTCGCCGCCGGCGATTCCGCTGACCACTTGGTCCGCCGCGCCGCCCGTTCGGTTCGCGTCGATCTCCTCTCGCAGATCCACAGGGTCGCAGCCCCGCACGCGTGCGCGGCTGCTCCGCCGCGAGCTCCGCCGTGCGGCCACCTCCGCCGCCCACTCGCGTCATTGAATGACGTCACCGCCATGTGGGCCCCCTCTGCCAGGAATTAATTAATGACAGAAAAAGCAGAAAAAATCATAAAAATGATATCTTCTAATCTGTAATTCCAAATAATGCAAATAATATAACAAAATATGCATAAAAATAAAACATTTATAACATTTGCATTCAAACATTTATAACATTTGCATCCCATGCAGAATTAATCAACTTGAATTTTAAAAACATAAAAATAGATTCGGAATTTTTAAATTTTTCATATTTTACAATGCAAATCTTAATAACTGTCCAGCTTGACCAAATTTTTGAATCTGAACATTTCTAGAATGTGGACAATTTTACACTTAAATTGCAGCCATACTTGAGTATTTTAATACAAATTCCAAATTTGAGCACTACAAAATTTTAAAAATCTTTCAAATCTGATTATCTTATAAATGTTAAACTAATTCAAATCTTAAGAGCTACCCAAATTGAACAATATTAAAATTCATAACTTCTAAACTGTAATTCGGAAAAATGCAAATGATATATCAAAAACAAATCAAATTTAACAAATTTACAAACTTTGCACACAAAAGTTGCATCAACAACAAAAAAAAACCCCACAAAATAATGCAATTACGGTAAATATGTTGTCGATTTCCTGACGTCCTTAACGTGTAAGACAATGTTATTTTAGCTATTTTTTACCTACTTTCCAGACGTATTTTCCCAACTGTATTTCACAACTTTTAGTAAAATTGTTACGGTCTTAGAATAGCATAAAAATATGGAGCTCCCCATATTTTAAGTTTTAATTTCGTAATTTTTTTTACCACAACAACAATTAGGGAGAGTTTTAGAATTTTAGACAAAATCCTACTTACTTAAAATGCAAACATTTCTTAGACAATTTAAACATGATGTTCACGGCTGCAATTTAACTAAGTTTTCAAATTGTCCCATAAATGTTAATCTAATTTTTTTTCTTCAGATTAAATGTTAATATAACTAAATTTATCACTAGGGACGCGGCATGTCATCGAACTTTTCTTCTCAACTACTATGCAGCAATTCTACGTCACGTCTACCGGCCTTTATGACGGTGGTTAGACTACGTCTATTTCAGTATTTCTTTCCCATTTCCCGCCACATTTTCCAACTGTATTTCTATACCTTAAATTTAGTGTCGATTTCCAAATTTGAATTTTACCACACGGGCGGTAAAAATATGACAAATATATCAACATGAACAAAAAAAATGTTGACTACTTATATCATATGATCAAATTCCAAATTGTAATACTTCAGAATTTTCAAAGCATTTCAAATATGAGCGTTTAATAAACGCAAAAACAATTCAAATATGACAAATATATCAACATGAACACAAATAATTCTTTCTCACAAAAAAACAATATTTTCAATAAGTTTTAAAATTTCATAATTACAGAAGATACTAAAATTCATGAAATTAAAATCTTCTAATCGACTAATCAAAATAATACAAATAATATATCATAATTTGCAGAAAATGTATTTTATCGAATAATTCTTGCTCACCAAAAATATTCAACATTTCTAACGAATTTCAAAATAAATTCCAAACAATTTCCCCTTGGATTTTTCCCCAACAAATATTTCTCCCCCTCCCCCCATAAAACATTCAACAATTTTTCAAATTTTAAGATAGCTTTCACACGGTATTTGTTGAAGATCTTTCCAACAAGTATTTTTCCCCAGAGAATATTCAATAGCACGCAAATATCATTTCCCCAAGAATATTCAACAATATTCACAGAAGTTTAACAAAAGTTTAAAATATATTTAATACATGTCTCTCTGATTTTCTTTTTCCGGAGAGGTTTTCCTGCGTTGACTCGGTACAAATTGCGTAGACAGAATCATAGTTCAACATTTCAAATTACTACAAAATTGGAGACACTCCAACATATATAGACATGCTCCGGAAAAAAAATGTCCACTTAGATCTATATATCTCTATTGTGGAAATGCAAGCTAATTTATCTATGTTATTATATTGTTTCAACATTTTTACGGAGAGTTAATCAACTTCAGTTTATTCCAAAATGAACTGGTAACAACAAGTCAACTTAAGAGTGGAACAGACCAGATATTTTCACATGGCTTCAACATCTTTCAAAGTCGTGTTCTGCTAATGTACAATGCAATTTTGCTTACACTATCACGTTGAACTAAGAAGAAGTACATGTATCAATCGATAACTAAATAGAGATCAGATAACCATTGCTGCTGAAGTTATCACAAAGCTTGAAATAACTTTCAAGTTTCACACTGAAGCAATTACACAATACTAGCTTCTATCCATGATCTAGAAAAATTAGCAACAAAATGCTGCCAAATTTCACGAAGTACATCCACTCAAATAGATCATATCATTTTGCGATCCGGCATTACATACAACTCTAGATGACATATAAGTTATCCAGCAAGATAACTTCATGCTATCTGCAATTATATCGACAAATCCCATCAACATATTGGTTACCACAAAGCTCTCGGCGCATAAAACGTGGATGATGGAACATTTTAATTTGGTAGGAAACCTTACCATTCCCGCCTCATTTTTGCAACTGTATTTCCCTACGGTAAATATGTCGTACAATAAATACGATGTCAATTTCCCGACGTCCTTGACATGCAAGACATTATTATTTTGGCTATTTCCCCTAATTTCCAGCCGTATTTTCTCAAATGTATTTCTCAACTTTTAGTAATTTTGTTACGCACTTAAAATAGCCTAAAAATATAAATCTCCCCACATTTTTGGATTCAATTTCATAATTTTTTTACCACAACGACAAATAAGGAGAGTTTTAAAATTTTAGCCAAATTCCTACTTATTTACTTAAATTTAAAAAGTACCTGATTTAATAAATATTTGGAGAAAATACAAATTCATTTCCTCTAAATATGGATTGAATTTTAATTGAACTTAATAAATGCTCATATAATGTATTACCCCCGATTATTGAGTTAAATTAAATATTTAAAACAAAACTCAAACATATTACAAAAAAAAAGAATTGCTAACTACTTATAGCATACGATCAAAATTCAAATATAAATACCTTAAAACTTCAAAACATTTTTAAATACATACATTTCCAAAATTGAAATTTACCACACAAGCGCGGCGTATGACTCAGGGAAAAAAATATATAAATTATCACAACAAATACAAAATTTCGAAGCATAAACAATTTTTAACAGTAAACTTTATTTCCATTCCAACAATTTTCAAACCTGCACAATTTTCAAATGTGAACATTTCCAAATTTGAATTTTACCACACGCGCATGGCATATACATTTGAATATTTCAAAAAATTAAATGCCTTTCAAATCTACCCATTTTATAAACGTAAAAAGAATTCAAATCTGAATAACTTCCCAATTTGTTTAAATTTCAAAATTTAAACAACTTTTAAACGTAAACTATCTTCACATTTCCAAAAAAAATTCAAATCTTCATAACTTTTACATATCGATATTTCGAAATTTGAATATCACCAAACAGGCGCGGCATTTGCCGCGCTAAGTTCCCTAGTTGTTTGTAGAGATTTACAAGGATAGTTGAGCTCTCAATTTTTGTTCACGGATAATCTCTACCTAAGAGCATATCCACCGGTGCGCCCAATAGAGCGTCCGGCAACTTTGCCGGACATGCGCTATTGGGCGCGCCGGCAAGCGTTGCCGCCTATTGGGAGCGTCGCGCCCCACCGGTCGTTCACAATAGACGCTCACGGATCACAAATTCAAATAAAAGACGCGACGGCCAAGTTCAAATAGCGTCGGTCATCAAGTTCACACACCAAAAGCATCACAACCCAAAAGCATCGCCCCATGTCCGGTGATCATATTACAAAACCTCGATCGCAAATCAGTTGATCGTCAACACCGGCTCGTAAACCTCCTCTTGTGTCTCGGCGTCTTCCCAGCCAGGGCGCGGCGTTGGCACTGCGTCTGCGTCGGAGGAAATCGTGCTCGTCGTAGGCTCCCCCGTCGTGTCCATCGGCGCGGTGGTCGTCGTCGTGTCCATTGGCGTCGGCTCCTGCGGAAGAACCCCATCTCACGACATCGGGGCGACATCGGTTGCGTTTGCTGGGCGACATCGGCGGCGGACGTGGATCGCCCAAGGTGGGAAAGGCGGGAAGGAGGAGCACGGGGAGGCAAATGGCGGGAGAATGAAAATAGACGGGAGGGAGGGAAAGTGATATAAAGCGTCCCGTGTCGCTGACGCGTCGTCCCCACCCGTCAGGATTTGACGAGGCGCGCGTTGCCGCGGTTGCCGGCGCGCCCGCTTGCGTCCCTAGAACTTGGACGCGAAGCGGGGTTGCCGGACGCTTTATTAGGGCGTGCCGACAACATTTGGTCTATTGGACGCAACGCTGGGGGACGGTTTGGTGCCGGCACGTCCAAAACGCCTATTGGGAGCCAAGTTGGGCGCGCCGGTGGAAATGCTCTAAGCGATCGTGATTCTAGTACGACCATACATTCCAATTGGTTGCACTTTTTTTAAGAAGATAGAGATTTCTCCCCGATTTAATTAGCGAAATCATAAAGATTCTAACAATAGTTTTTTTACGAGTAAACGGGGAGATCTGCCGAAGAAAAGTTTTACTGGCATGAGGACTACTTCCAAAGGACAAAACTACTAGGTGTGCGTAAACGAACATCCAATAGTACCAACTAGGCCACCAGAGCTCGCTGCTAAACAACCTCACGGTTTTGATAACCTGTCCGTGATAAGATGGTTAGGAGGGTGATTTGTATCTTCAGTCCACCAGAGTTTAAACACCAGGTTTAACACTGGTGTATCTCATTTAGGCAGATTTTTTTCACTGGGAGGCGACGTTCCCGTCGAGACGTCTGTGGTGACTTCGTCAATCTCAAGACTCGACCGCTGGCTTAGTTTTCGGAGGTGCTCATAGGGGTAGGGTGTGCGTGCGTGTATTCATAGGGGTGAGTGTGTGCAAGTGTATGTGAACGTCTATGTTTGTACTGTGTTTCGCAAAAAAAAACCTCACAGTTCCTTTCTTTCCAAATGTTCCACACGTAAATGAGGTGTCCATTGCACTCACGAATTTTGACAGCTGATGGAGCTCCAACAAATTTTCCTACCAGAGTGGAGCATTGAAAACCGTATGTGGGGTGGAAGCCTCAGCCGGCTCCTGACGATCTTCAGAATCTTGTAGGAATAGGAGCGATCCTTGCAAAGGTGAGAAACAAACTCGTCATGCGAAAGACATAGCGAGCAAGTGAGGGTGTGCGGCCATCCTCGAACCACCATGTTTTCGGCTATGAGGATCCTCCCATGAAGGATCAGCCATGCGAAGAGTTTGCACTTAGGCACGGTTGTAGCCTTCCCACATTTAGTAGGACATGGCGTTAGCTATGAAAGCCATTTCCCTCCCTAGTTGATGTCAGTGTTTGACTTTGACGACAACACAAAAGTATCCTAATCTTATACTTGAGCGTAATAAGGTCTATTGGAATATGGCACAAGGTGGTTGGGATCACTCAAAAGGAGAAAAGGGAAAAAAATGGTGCCCGGCGTTTTTGCTTTTGTAGTGAGTCGCCTTGTAACCGTATTATCAAGAGGGAATGCATCGATGAGTAACATATGGTGGAAATCAAATCACATTACACATCCACAGAAAAACACCTTAGCCTTCCTAAAGTGAGAGAGTTCACCCATTTAAATCCGTTGTAATTGTTGCTTGTGTTGCAGACCAGGTTGTACCGAGGTTCACACCAGTTATCGGCCCCCGGAAGTTTTGGTGCGCTAAGTACCGGGGGCACCCAGGGTCGAGTATTTGTGCAAACACCCCTCCCCCTCCCCCCTCTCGAAGTTCTCCCCGGCTCTTCACCCGGGTGTACCGGCGCCCTGAAGTACCATCCTTGGCACAATTGTTTTGTACCTCGGTTGTGTCGGGATCTATGTTCTTTGCCCCATGCATTTCGCCCTGGAAGGCCCAGAATTTCTAGGTCCCGGGCCCGTGCCCCTTTTATTCCTGGGCTCGGGGGCAGCATAACGGTTGGATTTTAAGGGGTGTTATAAATAGACCCCTTGAAAGGGTATTTTCCCCATTAGTGTGTTTGATGTCTAATGACAACATAGAGGATGTCTACTGCTTTGCTTAAGATGTCTAGGTTATTTTGAAGAAATAAGAAAATGGAAATGTGGGCCCCTCAAAGTGAGAAGAAAAAAGAGCGGGAAGCCAGTGTTTTTCTTTTCTGCTAATTACTTTATGTTGTGTGTTTTATCTTGTATGCTTGCCACATATGATTGTTACTCTTACAAATTTTGTTGCTCTTGGGCTACTTGGATCCCTAGAAGGAAAAGGTGTCTTGGAGATTGGCCTTGGTGGTGAGTAGCTACGATATATTATTGGGAGCCTCCAATTAAGTTGTGTAGATAACTCCAACCTTGTTTGTTAAAGTTTCAGTTGCCGCCTTCAAGGGCACCACATAGTGGATCGAGGCACTCTCCCTTGGTGGAGGTTCATGAAGAATAAGGTGATCTGTTGTGGTTATTGGGGATCATTGTGACTCCACACCTCTCCAACGAAGACTAGATTCTCTTGGGAAGTGAACTTAATCAAAGATAAATCATCGCGTCCATTCTATGGTTATTTCTCAACCCTTTTACTCACACGTATTTGTATGCTTGTGTATCTCTTGGGCTAGATTGTATCCTTGTCGTTATATAGATTGCTCACCTAATTGCATTATATGAATAACCTATATTCGTGTTAATCCCTAAATTGATAAGACAGAGTTAAAATTTGTATTAGTCTATTCGCACCCACTATAGCCAACCTCTTCAATCCTTTCACCATGGAGAGCTCTTCGGACCCATACATTGGTCTCGTCGGCCGCTACGGCTTTGCATTGAGCTCCTCTCGGCGGTGTGTGACATTGGATGTCTTGGATGCTCGTCTCCATGTGGACCTGTGGAACTGCTGATCAATAGGTTCCTCCTGAATGGGTCGGTTCCCGACATCGGATATTCATGGAAGAATCATGGTTAAGTCTCGGGAGCATGCATGTCATGTAGTAATTTGCGTTGATTTAGGGTGATACGAAAATTGCTTGCCACCATAGTAGCCCCTCGGCGACTTGGTTGACATAGCTCTCGAGCCTTAGACAAGGAGAGGTTTAGTGGACGGCTTTTGTTTAAGCATTGATGCTTATTTAACATTAAAGATGCTTAACTAGGAATTGTCCTATAGAAATAAGCACTAGCGCTTAAAAGAAAACCTGGTTAGTTTGTAAGCACTTCTTTAAACACTTCCATTGTACATGGCCTCACGAGCGCGCTAAGTGCCATCCGGAACAAGCAAACAAATAAGCAGAAGCCTTAAACTGGTTTTAAAACCAATTAAGTTAAGTGTTCACTGGCCACCAAAAAACATCCTAAAAAATTAATCTGTGAGTAGTCTTCAGTTTCATTTAGACTATATGTGAGCGATTTCTCATTTTCGATCGCGTGAGCTGGCATCATCGTGATCTTCGTCTCCCTTGTAACGATCAGATAAGCTGTCGAACATGATTGTGATCTTGTGTCTGTTGATGGTTGTTCATCACACTTTTCGTATCTATGTTGATATCGCCACCGGTGGGTCTAAAGTCCCAACGACTTCCACAGCTCTAGGACACATATTCACTTTGCACTGACTCATTCAGCTGTCCATTGTATTGCAAAGTTTTTTTTTTTGAGGTGCAAGGCCAAACCGCGGCCAGTTCGCCTTACGTCTCGCGGATCGAAAAGATAGTTGCCCTTCCCCGTCTCCCGGCCCCTCTACCATCTACTGACGTATCCTCCTAATCTCCGAGAAAGGATCTCTGATGTATTTTTAACGTGATAGATAAGAGCAAAAAGAAATTAAGGATCGAGTCAAACTTGAAGTCGTGTCTCTCATGTCCAATCGAGTCGATATACCCAACAGGTCGGTCAAAGGAACCAATCACTAGTTGTTGTCGGCACAATGTGCTGATTAGGATACATAATCACGTGATGCTTTCTAGTATAACATAAATGAAAACAGGACTATTATTATTAATCCTCACGAGACAAACACTGCCTACATACATTTTTTTTCTAGAGGAAACAACGGAACTTCATGTCCTACGAGTCTAGTCATGTGGAAGGTGTCTAAGAGCATCTCTAGCAGCTGGATAATCTCGTACCGGATAAATCGTACTCATTATCCGGTACGAGAGGAACTCCGACAAAACAGATATAGGAAATGGAACCGGATATTCAAATTAAAAAGCAGGTTGTAAATTCACGCGAGAATTACATAGTTAGAACGAAGATCGAAACTACACTAGAACTGAAATTAAAATACACTAGAACAGAAAATAAACTAATTAGAACTAAAATTGAAACCCTAAAGCGGCGGCGATCTACTTGTCGATAGATGCGGCGACGATCTCCTCCGGCCGGCGAGCTACGGGTCGATGTCGAGATCCTCCTTCTAACGAGGTGGCACACCACCCAAGCGAGATCGTGCTCGTCCACCGCCGCTTGCAGGCGAGCCGCGACACTGTGAGCGCCTGCCTCCCACGCCGTTTTTGCGGCCGTGAGCTCGGCGTCGACGTTGTCCGTGCGTTTCCACGTCGGCAGGACATCGTTGAGGAGGACGCCCAAGTGGCAGGCGCCGGACCCGCCCCTGCCAATGGTGACGACGCACCCGTCCTCCAGAATTGGCAGCACCGGCCGGAGGCGGTAGTCGTCCGGGAACTCCTCCTCCGGCTTCGGCGCCTTCCTCCTCCGGCCACTGGAGAAGCTGCCCGCCTCCGTGTCGTGCGCTCTCTCTGGGAGGAGCCCCGCCCACAGGCGGGCCTTGTAGGAGCCATGGTTGCGCGCGGCCCTCCGCGCCACGTCATCTTCCAGTGGCTCGCGGCCTCCTCCGCGCTCGCCGGAGCTGCGCAGGCTGCTTCCGGCCATCGATCTGAAGGTTAGAAGTGGAGAGGAGAGGCGGTGCTCGGTGGATTGATCGCCGGAGCTACCCTAGGGTTGCGGCGGCGGGAGGTAGGGAGCAACGGAGGGTTTCAGATTTGGTACCGGACCCTCCGCGCCGATTAAATACTTACCGTGGCACCGCTTATCCGGCGGCTCGGATAAATTTTCCGGGCCGGCCCAGTTTCCGGGATCTGACCCGGCAAGAAATTTAGCCCAGTCCCCCTATATCGGCCGGAGTTTTCTAGGCCGAGGGGCTTATCCAGCATCTGCTAGAGATGCTCTAAGCCCCCGAGTTCTAGTGCTCCCTACTTTTTTTAAAATTTCAAACTTTTTAATGAGTTTCAAAAAATTCTGACAACAATTCTGGATGTAGCTAATGGAATATCCCACAAACGTATAAAAGAAATTTTCAAATATTTTGTATTATGGGCTACATAAAAATGAAAATCTAATAAAATTAGAGATTTAAAAATATGCATACTCGAATCTACACTTTTATCATTTTTGTATAGCTCCGAATATTAAGTATTGGAACTTATTTTTTTTAAGTTTATGAAATACACAATTGGCTACATCCGGATTTTTTCCAGAATTGATTAAAACTTGTAAATATTTTTTTTCTAGATTTTGTTAAATAGCAGGAGCATTGGACCCCGGCAGGCCAAAATCTCCACTCCCAGCTAGTCAGAGATTTTGGACACGGACCTTTTCTCCTATAGCAGGTTAATAATATATCTGTTTTTCTTTCTTCTAAATGCCGCTGATAAGTTCAGGACCGTACGTGGAAAGCCACATCAGAACCACGTAAAAGATGACTGAACTAAACTATAATATCAATCTCGCAGTAACCTTGTTCTTCGATCGATTTAAGTGCAATTACAATCCAATCGTGACCTTTGGAGATGCACAAGGTTATTATCGAATTAAACAACGAAAGAAAACCGACGTGTGCACTTTGGAGCCACCATAGCTAGCAGGGGTTTTGGAGGTGGCCGGTGGGGGAGGGAGAGGCTGCTGTCTTTACAGGAAATCACTCGACCTTCTGTCCATGCAGCTAGCAGTACAACATTTGGTTCGTGAGGACAGTTAACGCTTCAATGTCAAATCGCACTAGTTAGACCGCTTCAAACATTTTTAAAAAAACACAAAGTATTTATGATATCTTGACTATGTCAAAATTGATGATCTTTACAATATGGTGAGCCAAAATCCTGTATCGCGCTGCACTAACTACTACTCCAGAAACTAGGCTTCCCGTGGCCTCGGCTATTAACGAAGATGCCTTGAGGCTTGAGCATCCAGAAATTACAAAGACAATAGTGGCTCTAAATGGATCATGCCATGAAAAGTTGAATTTAATCCCAAGACACTGGTAGGGAGAGGTTGGCAGCTAGAGAGTCATTGTTTTCCCAATTCCTACGCCCCAAAGTCTCCGGTTCGACTATAATAGAGCTGGATAACATGACAAATGACCAAAAATATTATTAACTCCACCCCTCTCATGATAGAAGAAAAAACAACAACAACGAGACCACAAACTCATATCCAGCATGATAGTTTCAAAACCACTAGACTATTGCACCAGCGTCAAAGAGCCGCATCAACAATTTCATGAGCCAACATCCAACTAGACATCATCTTGATTAATTCATCGATTATCTTCTACATTGTAGGTCAAACGAAGAGGTTCATAGGTAGATTAGCATGGTGTCTATGTGGTTCACTTTTGCGACAGAGAAGCGATTTAAATTCAAGGGTATTTTTCATTTGCAGTATTTCTAAAAACGCACGAGTAGGAAACATGCAATACTGGAACACCTCACTGTGAATCCTATATAGGGTTGAAGACTACATCCATTAGCATAAAATGCTTTACATACCATAAAAAAAAACACATGATTTACAGCAAAAACTATGAGAGGAAGCGAATTCTCCTCCAAAATGAGTGAAAAAAGATACTTCGGAAAATTCTTAGGTGTTGAATCCTGCAAATCAAACAACATATATATACAAAAAAATAGAATTTATCCCGTAAAATTACTATTCCTTATACAAAATAAAAAACTATAAATGAGCCCGGACCTCTCCTACAAACCGTCGAGCGTCGGTTCACTCTCGCCCCTTGAGCCTTGAGCCCATTTGTTTTAAACAGCCCGGCCCGGAAATTGCATCATTCAGGTCATCAGAACTCACTTCGCTTAGCTAGCTGTCAGGACTGAGCTAAACGCAGATCCGCGGCCGGTGCTAGGGTTCCGGCGAGAATAACAAATGGCCTCAGCGGCAGCGCGGCGGAGGCAGGAGCTAGCAGCGGAGGGGCAGCGTCACCTCGAGGAGACGATTGCCGCCGCTTTCCAGATCCTTTCCTCCATGAACGACGAGCTCTGCAACCCCTCGCTGTGGTCCTCCTCCGCCACCGCCGCCGCTGCCGCCGCAGCCGCCACCACCGTCACCCAGCAACCCCACCAGCATCACGCGCCTCTCCCGCCGCTCCACTCCGCTGACTCTGAAGCCTCTGACGCCGTAGGGGGAGGCGCCGGGGGCTCCGGTGGGTCGCTCGACGAGGCGAGGCATCGGTACAAGATTGCCGTGGCGGCGCTGCGCGCATCCATCGCCGCCGTGTCGCCCTGTACTCAGGTGAGAACTTGATGGACCGGGTCGTACGATCCTACTGTCTATTTTGCCTAGTGTTAACCTAAGAGGCATGTACTTCGGGACCCCATGTACTTCTAGTAAAACTATTCGATGTAAAACCAGTGAAAAAATCCATGGTACAGCTTTGGACGATGAAATTTTGATGTTAGATATGCGGGTGAGCGGGTTTTTTGAGACTAGTGAACGTGTTTCGGTGTTTGACACACGAATGTGCCAAATTTGAACAGAGATCCTGATTCTTCTCTAAGAAAAGGAGGTCAATTTTCATCCTGCTCTGTGACCAGACTTATTGCTAGCTATGCTTATGCTATTCTAGATAAAACTAGCTTTTAGTAGCTATGATTGAATCAACAGAACACTTGTTACTGCCCTCTGATGGCATTGCATTATTTTCAGGAGATGGGGCCAACAGAATCCAAAGCTGATCAAGCTGAGGTTGAGAGATTGGAAGAGCATGCGTCTTCTTTGAGAAAGGTACTCCCTTGAGATGGTGTAGTCAATATAACTGACACTATTATGCAAGATTCAGGATTCTGTTAGGACAATCCATAATTAAGGCTAAATGCACCACCTAGTAACCTATTTTGATTGTGTGCATTAATGCCTATAACATATGGGTTGATCATATCAATTTGAAACTTCTGAAGACCAGAATGCCCTAAAAAACAGTCCAGTCTTTGATTTTTTTTTTTTGCCTTGTTTCTGATTTTGTAAACCATGGCATTCTAATTGTGGTCGTGTCTGGATAGCCTCATTCATTCTGTTGTATATATGAAGAATATGTTCATTCTGTAGGGTTCTAGACTATTCTGGTAAAGCCACATAGAAGATAGAACAGTGCATCTGTGGTTTATATTGCCTTCATCTGCATGTTTATTGAATTTTCTTAGGTCCTTGTATCTCTTTAGGGCAGCAACTAGGATTTCCAGAGGTTGGAGCTTAGTTCTTTCCTATATAATTTAGAGTTAATGTTTAACTAATTGCGGTTACAATAAGCTAACCAAGTATGTCTAAATGAGCCTCCAGTATAAGTAGCATTCATGCTATTTGGAAATGGGAAGGTTGTACATGTGGCAACTTATACAAACATACTCTTGGATGGTAATGCAAGTCTGTCTAACATTGGGATTCTGTTGCAGGAAATTGAAAGCAAAAACAAACACGTAAAGCTCCTCATTGATCAACTCCGAGATATAATATCAGATATCTCAATGTGGCAAAGCCCTTACTCAGTGTGAGATGTCGCCGTTATTCAATTTTTAGAAGTGCAAGAGATCACACAGCTAGATGCGGGTAATGTGAAACTGTGTACACTGCCCTCTTTAATATGAAAGCAGATGCGACATGACCAGATCACGAGTACAGTATTGTACAATAGAAAGGTAGATGGGCTTACGCGAAGGTCAGAGAGTATGCTATTGTACTTTGTGCTGGTTTTCTTAAGGATTTAAGAAATGGTAATGAGCATGCATAAATATGGATTATCTAGTGCTGCAAACACGTGATGTGTGTATTGGGCAAAAATGTGCGTATGTAGAGGGTATTCCTCTACTTTCTGTGTGCTGAACCAGCCATGCTCTATAAGACTTTTTGTAAGCTCCTTATGCTTTTCTTTTCTCTTGTAGTCAAGTTTTCTGTTGACTTGTGTACTTTTGGATGAAATTTGGTTGGTGAAGTGCAATGCAATTGTTTCTGTGTACTGAAAATGTTGAAAGAAATCGTGATATACCTGTCACAAATTTCAGTCCCATTAGTTTTGCAGTCTGCTCTTTCACGTGAATTCAGGTTCATTTGTATCAGAATATCTGGGTGAAGGAATTTTGTAGGTTTGATTTTTTTTAAAAAAACTTTCTTTGGAATGGCCCAAAGATTGAGAACTTTTTACTTGCATTCACATGATAAGAGGATTCTAAACGTGAGCTCAAACATGACCTTGAAATTCCTCTATGATGTCCAACAAGTCTCGCTTCTCACTAACCAAGAAACATCTTCACGCAATATTCCTGTGGAGCACCTAAACATCTACATATCATTATTGATGTGCTTCATGGTGTTTTCCTGGTTTCCTTAATTTTTTTTTGTTATCTGCAAAATGTCGAAAGTCCAAGCAATTTTTTTTTGTTATCAGCAATGATTGAAGCAGAAGGGTTAGGTAACAATTCATCATTCACATGAGAACGAACCGATTTTCCAAATTGTGCAGTTTTGCACAGCATTTTTTTGGAAATGGAAGAATTTGCTGATCCAGGTCTACTGGGTAACTTTTAAGTTAAAGACCGCTAGAAATATGGTGTTCATAACCTGACTTTCCCAGTTAATACATGATATAACACTACACAGAACCATCACTCTTTTGTTAGGTAATATACAGGTCGTCCTTCCTGGCGTCTTCATTGTTGGACAGGACCATGACTCTACAACAGTCTCGAGCAAACACTGTACAAACTGGACACTATCATTTCACAGTGGACTGCATACTCTGTACCAAATTCCTAGTTACTTCATATCAGTTGAGGCAGCTCCACAAACGCTCCTCGTGTTGCGCGCTTCTTTCAGTTCGTGAATTTCTCGATTTCTACTAGTAAGTCATCGTTAAATATTGATGATGTTGCCACCACAGATGTACCCAATTCAGCCTGCATTTAGACCAGACCAGCATTGTTCAGATACTGCTGTGCTGAGATTTGATTATAGATAGAAAAAACAAAACCAAATGTTACAGTCATGCATAGCTCTAGATGCTTGCAGTTTATCTAAAGAAAGAAAATGCCCCTTTTTTCGAATTTGCACATTGTGGTATGAACTAGTCTCTTTGGACAACATGGCTTATGATCAGAACATTGCTTAAATGGTAAATCCATGAACTACTTACAGTTGCCTGACGGACCTCCTCGAGCATTCGGCGGTACTGCATCCTTGCTTCAGGAGAGTCTACCATGGACAGCACTCTTGACACAGCCTCCTTCACAGATTCATCAACCTTCTGCCGACGGAAGATCTTGACTGCTTCGTCGTCATCAAAGTCGTCATCATCTTCCTCCTCTCCCTCTTCTGCTTCAATCATTGCTGATTGCTCAGCTCGGAAGCCACGTAGGCCATGTCCTTTCCGACGCCACCTTAGGATTACCTTCTCTAGCACACTAACAGTGCTTACGAAAGTTTTGTATTTCTTTCTCACTTGATGACCTCTTACATGAGCCTGTACAAAGGAAGCTCTTTAATGTTAACAAAGTATAGCACAACTTACCAGATACCATGTAGTTCAAAGCAATCAAGAACCATCAATTTCAACTTGAATACAGCTCCAAAAATTACACCGTAGGGGCTTCCCTACGGTAGAGCAGTAAAAAAAAAACAGCTCCAGAACCAAACATCTATTTATTCCTTTACCTGTATTTTAACCACATTTCTGCGCATGTTTAGGAAATTTGTGCGTCCCTTCCAACCCTTGTATTTCTTCTGAATTGAAACAGCTGCTTTATCACAAAACTGACCATTCGAAACATGATGATGGTTGTATAACCTTGATGCAGCTGCAAGTTCATCTATATCTTCTTGTGTCATCCCATATTCATCCTTAAGTAGAGCGTCCTTGTGGTGTCTCTTTCTGAAAGAAAAGGCACGGAAGGCATTCTGAATTCGAGCCGCTGCTTGAGCTGCATTTCTCACGGCTGCCAAAGAGTCCTTCAGTGAGAGCTCGTCTTCGGTTGCTCCATGTAGTTGGGCACTCCTCTGAGATATGCTTTCTACTGCTCGCTCTGCTTCAACCGCAGCTGATCCTTTTGTAATATCGCTCTCTTCTATAGTCAGTGATGCAAGATAGCTAGTTAGAGATACTTCTGAAAGGTAGCCTGCAAGGCCTACATGTCCTCGTTCAGAAGCCAGGAAAGCTGCCGTTTTGCCCACTGGATCTTGTGGAGTGGGATCGGCGACTGCTGGAGCGGATGCACCAGCAGCAAGAAGTGCTGCGACCATCTTTTCCCTGCAATGAAAATGGAGTTACTTGTTAATTTTGCAAAAAAGATTTACCAAGGTTGCTTGCTAGTTCCATGGCAATCAATAGCAATAACTTATCTTTTCTACCCAATGTAAATGGCCATTTCTACAGTTCAACTTCATCTGAACCTAGGTTCTGTTTACTTGTTACCAAGTTAGTGGCATGGAGGCCGAGACCCAGGCCGAGAGTAAACCAAGTACAACACCAACATTTATAATTTTGGATAAAAAATGGTTTCTTCCGCCAACAAAGGATATATCTACTGCTTGTAATAATTGTTGAGAACTTTTCATTTAGAAAGCTATGGATAACTTCCTGGTTAGTTAAAACATAATCGAAGTCACAAGCAACAGAATATAATGACTGATTACCTTCCAAAATAAGCAGCCCAATGAAGTGCAGTCCATCCATTTGAATCACGCAAATTTATGCCAACACCAGCATTGAGAACTGAAGGCAGTGCCCACTCATAGCCCAGCGCAGAGATCAAGTGTATCATGCCTTGCTCATGCTTGGACAGAGTACCGTTTGTTCCATCATTTCCTTGTAGCTTCAGTGATAACCACTGTTGTAATTTACTTTTCAGCAATTCCTCCATAATCCAATCAACCACACTTGGTGGATTTTTGCATCCTACATCGAGTTCATCGATCAACCGCTGCCACTGCTCCTGATTCATCTTAAGTTTGGGACTCTGTCCAGACTGAGGATCACCATCAGGAACTGCAGAGGATTGATCATCACACATAAGTATTCTTGCAAACTTGGCAAGCAGTGACAACTCTTCTATAGACTTTGTAGATCTGGACAATGGTGCAAGGTCTGCGAAACTAGAATCCGTTGACTTTGCACGGAACTCAAAGTCCCTGACTTCACTGCAAACTTCTCTATCACCAGAGGTAATACAGATTGTGAGTTTACCGCTACTGTGTAGTGGTGTATAGCAGCGAAGAACACCTGGCTGAACAATTCAACTGGCACCTCACTGTCACCAAACATTACTGCCCAGCATGAATTCGACGGATCACACAAGAAATCTCCAGTAATAATGACCTGCATTGATAGCATGAAGGGCAAGAAATAAGAACAATTGATATTACGGTGTAGAAGGCTAAAATGTTAATGGTGTACCTTGGTGATCTCGTAGCAGAATGCCCATTCAGGAGATATCTCGCGAATATTAAACTGTTGCTTTGGTATCAAGGTTAGTCTTGTATCTTCTCCAGAGAATGGTTCGAACTGACCATGGTCCAGCAACAACTCTGATATTTCAGAGCGACACAAATTGCTTTGAAGTGTTACAGGAGTAGTTCTTTTCCAGTCCGGGTCCAAACAGCTCTTAAGACTAATTTCATGAGCTGAAAAGGTATCAATGTCATTGATTCCTTCATCTCTTGGCATGAAGTTATAAGATGGCGAGTCAATAAAGTCTTCTGGCCCTAAAAGAAATCTTTTAGCAGCAGAAAGTTGCTGCTGCAAATCACGGCTGTCTAGGCCTCCCGGTGGGTGATAGTCTGAACCTTGCTCATAGTGGGCACCAGACTGCTCATGTAAGATGTAAGGTGTCAACACACTTCACTGAGGGTGATATTGTAGAACGAATCAACATCCCTTTATTACATAGTAATACAGCTAGTATAGTTCTGGGCATGGTAAAGTCGGTCTGAACACACTAATTTGACATGGAGCCAACAAAAAGTGTTAGCACATTTCATTTTACGTAGTCTGCTACTTCTGTAGTAGGATCGCGGCCCTGATCTTAAATGCACGCTGAATTAAATGCCCCTAAAGTATCAGTTAAAGAAATCATCTTCCAAAGTATTCAGCGGGGAAAACTCTGCAGGTATCTCTCTTAAAAGCAATCAGAATAACATATTAGACTGTTTACAACTAATTCTTTATGTTGAAGAAATCACACAAGGATAATAAAAATCATGCAGTCGCTATTTCTTAATTACCTGGTATGTAGATGACGCTGGCAAACATGAATCGAACTGCGGCACATTTTCCCATGATGTTGATATCCCCCTTCCAACACCATTTTGAGTTCCTTCTGCTTGAATTTGATTTGCTTTATCGTCACCTGTATAAGGATGCAAATAATTTTATTTGATTTACAAATATCAAACAATTAATTAGTTAGTCCAGAGTTTGGACACCTCATAGTGTGACGGTGTATGTAAATCTGTAGATGAAGGGATGTGGGCACTTGGCACAAAACGAACGTGTACCAAGATCAGCAAACAAAAATACTATATAATCACAAAGGTGTCGAGGAGAGAGTGTTGGCAGTGTTAAAGAGAAGCAGGAAAACCTGAATTTACCTAGACTGTTGCTTGTCTGATTTCCCTGTCTATCTGCAGCCTCAATATTTGTAACGAAGTCCAACGATCGTGCTTGATTTAAGTAAATGTAGTCATCATCACCCAAACTTAACTGCTCAGCGATGCTCTTCAAAGCTTGGTCAAGCCCAGATTTATTTGTTGAATCATTACTATCTGTCATGCAAAATTCGGAACTTTGTTCTAGACTAGTCTGGCCAAGCTCTGGTTTCCCTATTACAGTTGATTGCTCAAGCTCCGGTATGCTTAGTAGAATGCCACTATCATGGTAGTACTCTTTGTTCACAGAATAGGAACTTACTTCAGTTACAGAGCTCTGACGGGATTCACTGCCCTCACTAAAGTCTGAAGTGGAGCCGTGGTTTCCATATATGTCGTTTGGAGAACTCAAGGTCGAAAGAGATCCTGCTGATCCATTTGACAGTGATGAATAATATCGTCCCTGTAAGAAAGTTTCATGCATAAAATTACTCATCTGATGTGCTCCCATTATATATCAATGAAATAGGAGGATCCAAGGAAGCTATCAGTATACAAGCTTGTGGGATCTGATCTATTTGATTTGAATATAACTTTCAAGTTCATGTTCAATTGCTCATCTATAAGTCTATAAACAATAAGGCGAGATCAAAGTGCCACATTTGTTTTGAGGGGTAGAAAATCTCTCATAGAAAATCTCAAAATTCTCACTTTAATGGAAACAAAGAAAAGATCTACAAAAGCTTATTTTACCAGGGCCAGATTATAAGGCTGTGGATTAGTTTTAGAGAAAATATAAGACATGTACCACTTATTTTTGTGAAACCAGATTATAACGGTGTGGATTAGTTCTGAAGAAAAAAGAATATACACACTTGTTATTTTGGTAGAAAGAGATTATAACTGTGTAGATTGGTACACGTTGTCATAATTTTTTCTAATAAACAAAACAAATTTAGCCACACAAACTGCACAGGCTACTCCGCTAGTTTTATTTAAAATATCAGGAAAGAATCTCTATGGAATTGTGCCACCTAGAGTGGTCTTTAATCCTAACTGAAGTTTCCAGTTTTACTTATATTGTATTTTACGTGCATATTACAAGAGCACCCTGCAACTACAAGTGATTGTTTACTGTGGAACAGAGCTGCCGTCAGGTTTAAGAATTCTTAATGAAGATTGATAGGATGCGTAACTGAATCCTGATATGGATTGACGTGAATAAGAATATTTTGAATGTGCATTACAGCGATGACTGGAATGACATGTTGGTCTATAACTATATACATTTTGACACATGATGACTAGTTCAATTTCAGCATGAGTTGATAATCGTGATTAGCATTTTTATGTGTGCATATGTTAGCTCAGTCAGTCAAGTCTTTTGAGTATTTATTTCCCGTAAAGATGATTTTGCCAAAATAACACCAGAAATATTTACAGGAAAGTATATCATGCAAATCTATCCTTGCTCTTGAAGATAATATTCACATACCTCAGCCACTTCCAGATATTGTACCAGCACAATATGGTCGTATGCACTGCAGAAAAGGACAACATGTATTAGTATTGTAATATATATTACTAACCAACTCTTCTTTGCACACACAAATGTTAGGAATGTTTCCTAGGTAGCAAATGAATAGCAAGTAGCACTTGGCATCTTAGCACAATTGTAACTTAACGATAACATAACTATTGTAAATGGCATAGTTCACAATCTCACACAAGTCCTAAGAAGATTTTGAGATAGCCGAATGGCAAAACTGATCTTACGGTTCAAGCATCCAGAAACATCGTCTCTGAAAACACGGATTTTGCTCTCCGTGGGCATAGTAGCAGCTCAGAGCATCAACATTTCCAACCTGTGATGATACGAAAATGTCATATATAAGATGTTGAAAAGTTTTAATTAACAACTCGTTCTCAAGTTCTGATTATAGAATTCTTTAACATACCAAAGGAAATATCAGGCTATCCATACAACAGTGGATTGCTAAGATATCACATCATCACATGTAGTACTAATATAAAAGGCATGAGTTGTGGCCGAGATGAACCTAGAAACTAAACCGTCTAAATCAAACTGCTCATGTTGCTCCAATCATGTTGCACATCACATCATGACTAATTTGGTAAGTCTCCAACCAGTCATCAACTATTTGGAAAGCCACCAATTAGTTATCGATTGTCCCAGAAATTTGTAATTACTCTCAATATTTGTAAGTAGAGGCAATAATTTGTGTCACCCACACTTTCTCTTTTAAACTAAAGTTATCTTTCAAGTTGGAAATTCAAATTTCAAACCACAAGTTTGCTAAATGTAGAGTTATGTCTCTTTATAAAATCTGCAAAGGACGCCAGGTAAAAATACTTCAGTCTACAATATTCAAGCAAAATAATGACTAAAATGGATATAGTTATGTGCTTGTTGCCTTGTCCCAATTCCGATGTATTGTTTGATGGAGACACTATACATCAAAGCAACCAGTGCAATGACATCCATTTAAGAACTATACATGAATATGAAAAACTGTTCAAAGCGATTCAGCTAATGGAATGTCAGTGATCTGATCAATTCGTGATATTTGATTTGCCACGTAACATCGTACAGTTATGTTGCTACTTCTTGCAAGAATGATGCATCAATAGCAGGAATATGCACACTGAGTCACCCTAAAAGTCCCGACAGACGACATTGTGTCTTGTGATACTTGTCTTTTTAAATGTTGACAAAAGTAGGCAAGATTGTACGTATTGACAACAAGCAAAAAACTGGAATAATGTTGACACTGCACAGAGCTATTTTTGGGAAAACCTTCAATCGCTCGTGAGCCTCCCCAACAGTTCTTCCATCCTTCTTCCTTCGCCATGCATAACCATCTCTCCGGAAAAACCGATTCACTCGGCGATTATAAAGGAACAGCGAACCACCTAGAGAACAAATGATACTGTTATTGTACCAAAGTAAAGACAGAGGTAAAAGAAATTTCTCAAAATTAAGGGCATGTGCTATACTGGGTGGCTTCTTTGGTGGTTCATGAGTGATCTGGAGCTTCTCATGATTCAACAAGATACAGTAGACTTCAGAAGGCTTTAACCACCTGCCTCTTGCTTCCTTGAGAAGCACGTTGATGTCAAAACCTACGGGAGAAAGAACTAAATGATAAGATAAAATAGTAGACGGCTTTGTACCAAGCCCAAAACTAAGGTACAAGACCAACATTCAGCTACGCATGAACTGAATCAATCAACATTCATCTCCTCGAAACAATGATGTATGTTAGAGATATATTACGGATCATGTACTTGGTAGTTTAGGATTTGTAATCCGTCTCCTACCTTATCTCTAGGAGAGGCTTCTTGCCTTCCAAGTCTTGTACCCTTTATATACTCGCCCATGAGGCTCAATAATACATCCATCATATTCCGCTAATCTCATAATTCTACGTGGTATCAGAGTGGCACGATCTGACCTAGCCGCCGCCGCGCTTCCGCACCGCGCCGCCCCCGGGGAGATCGATCTCCATGATCTCTCTCGGGGGCCGCACCGCCCATACCTAGGGTTCGTCCGCCGTTCGTGTTGATCGGCTGCCCTAGAATCTTTTTTTTCCGGTCGTTGATCCGGTTTTTCTCTCTCGCCGGTCGTTTTTTATCGGCATTTCTTTTTGGTTTTCTTATCTAAGATCGTTTTGCGTCGCCCGCCACCGCCGCCGTCTTCTTGCGCCTCTACTTCGACAATGGCATCGACCTGCACCGGCCTCCTCCTCGACAGCCGGCTATCGCGGCTGACTCGCCGGCGCCGACTCCGCACCGTCCGGCTCCTCCAAGCCGGCTATCGCGGACGACACGCCGACGCCGACTTCGCACCGACCGGCTCGTCTTCACCGACCGCGCAGCAAGGCCGGACGCGTCGCCGCCGGCTTCTCTCGCTTGCAAGGTCTCCATCGCCGGTTCGTCTTCGCCGTCAACTTCGCCATCGACTCCGATCTGCGCGTCGTCGTCGTCGCCATGGCGCGTACCGCGCTGCGCCGGTATGATCAACCGAATGCGCGCCTGTCTACGCCAAGCACGTCCCCGAGCACGCGCCTATCACCGATCGAGCTACAGGCTGCCGCCGCGTCACCCCTTCGAGCTGCCGCACCGCCGCCATTGGTCCATGTTGCCGGCAGCCAACTCGCCTTCCCAGGCGTGTAAGCGCTGGCGGCTTCCCGCCGCCGCCCTGACCCGCGCGCTGCTGCTGCGTCGCCCCTTCGGGCTGTAACGCTGCGGCACGCGGTCCACTTCGCCGTCCCTGCGCGTCGACTTCTACGTGGTATGCGCCGCGCCAACTCCCTCGGCGTGGGAACGCCACTGTCCGCGCATGGTCTTCGTCAAGCCGCCGGGTTCTTCATCGCCTACTTCGAGTAAACGCCGCCGCCTACCACAGGTAACCTACATGGCCACTTCAGGCCGTCGCAGGTCCCGCCGACCACCCCTTGTCCAGGCGTCCAGCATGGCCACTCCAGGCCGCCGCTGCCTTCGCCGCCTTCTACGTCTTCGTCCACCACGACCTCGTCGCCAGCGTCATCATCCTCATCCCCGACTACGTCTACTCCGACAACCGCGGACGACATCGACACCTTCTACCCTCCGCCGATTCGCGCCGCAACCGTCGTCGAGTTCTCCTCTGCTGGCCCCTCCGACACTGGCGTATGGTTCATGGTGGTCCCTGCCCCCGCATGCACGGTACTGGCAACACCGGCGCGGGCCTTCGTTCCCGACGTGTCCCGGGTCTGGCAAGCCCGGGTCAGCGCCTCGTCTACATCGGCTTCGACAACGTCTTCGGCAGTGACTCCCTCCTCTACGACTGCCTCGACCGCGTCACCGACTTCTTCTATGCGTACTCGGCTCTGGCAAAGCTGGAGTATGCCTTCGTCCCCGACGTGCGCCTTGTTCCGGCAAAACAATGGCCGCACTTCGTCCTCGACGGCTTGTACTACGTCTTCTTCGGCATCGGCATCCTCGACGACTGCCTCGACGTGTCTCCGTCAATCTTCACGGGCACTATGCGCTCGCGGCTTCTTCTGGTCTACCTCGATACCGGCAACCCGACCACGACATCGACCACGGCGACCCCCTCGCACGGCTACCACGACCAAGGCTGCACCGCCTAATGCTCTCGGCTCCCTCGACATCGGCAACAAGGGCTACCACCTCGCTTGAGCTCCTCATCAGCTTCCTCTACAGTCCAAGCTCTGCGCCGCGACACCGTCCACGACGTTCCCGCTCCTACTGCGGGGGGATGTCAGCTCACTGGACTCTACCTCGGTTTCTCTCCAGTCTGACCGTTCACGACGTTCCAGTTGTTCACGGCGCTACCGCTACGACTGCGGGGGGATGTTAGAGATATATTACGGTTCATGTATTTGGTAGTTTAGGATTTGTAATCCGTCTCCTACCTTATCTCTAGGAGAGGCTTCTTGCCCTCCAAGTCTTGTACCTTTTATATACTCGCCCATGAGGCTAAATAATACATCCATCATATTCCGCTAATCTCATAATTCTACACTACAGAAAAAAGTTGGGAACTCAAGTATGATCCAACATTGGCACAGTAATATGGTGAACATCAGGATTAGTGAAATACAAACAGAAGCACAAATGTAATACTCCCTCCCTTCACTTTTATAAGGCATGGTAGACATTTTAGTTTGCTCTACATACATATCAAAATGAATGAATCTACACACTAAATATGTCTAGATACACTCATTTTGATATGTATGTAGACCAAACTAAGATATGTACCATGCCATATAAAAGTGAATGGAGGGAGTAAAAATTTAACATTTAAGCCCCAGAAGCTTATATTCCACATTCGACCCCTTACAGTATTACAGAAATTAAAACGAAAATATTTAAAAGAATGTTGAACCCCAGGCCACGGCAGAACAAGCTGATCCAAACTGGTGAAATAATCTTGAGGAACAACCCAACTCATCTTTGGCTAAGCAGTACTAACAATTACTACCATAGACCTTGTATGGATTAAAACAAAAAATGGCCCCAGCTTTGAAAAGGATCAGCTACAAACCAAATTTGACGTATCACTCGCAACAATAGAAGGGCCCAAGAAACCAACTTTTTCGGACGAAATAAACAATCTATGGTTATATTTCCCTGTAAAAACTTGCATTGACCTTAACAAGAAGTCAAGAACCCACGGTCAGGAACTCAGACTCCCAGCCAGGTCAACTCACAAGCAGAGAGGAGGCATATACCCAGACCAAGAATCAAATGGAAAAAAAACGATGAGAGAGCTCTACTCACTCTGGCTCATGGTCACTCGCGGAGATCCAGCAGCCTCCACGCACTCATGGGAGGAGGGGTTCAGGAACTCCGAGAAATGGAAGCCCCCAACTCCCAACAACAAACAAGAACCGAACGGTGTAGAGAGGGAGGGGGAAGTAGGATAGTACGAGGGTTCTTCTTCCTGCGCTCTTGGTTTCCCCTGGAGGCTAAGCAGCTGTGACGCAGATGTGTCGAGGGAAGAGAAGAAGTTGGTGTGAAACGGTGGCGACTGGCCCGGCGAGGAGGGGGATCGGCTGGTTCGTTCCGTGATTCAAGCTGTTTTGTCCTCTTGTCTCGCCTCTTGAATAAAGTGGGGTGTTGTATGCGCGCACGTGGAATTTCCGTTCTTGCTACGAAGCAAACAACCGTTTAACGCGGGGATACATTTCTGCATTTTAATTCAGCAAAGATTGGGCGCACCCAGTAGCTCTCTGCCGGACACGAAAATGCTACCCAACGGCGGCCTCGATAACGGCAGAATTGCTAGACTGGACAAAGTAATTGTCCAACCCCATGCTAATCCCGGTCCATATGAAGCGGCGTGGTACTGTTGGATTTTTTTTTTTTGAGATTACTGTTGGATATAACTGACGAAAGACAGACGGGCTCTGCCTGCGTTTTCTAACAGTGACTTGTATGAGAATGTATATATGGCAAACCGAAGATATTGTCGTAGAAGACAAAAACATATCGGATGCACGCTCAAAAAATCCACCTATCAACGGTTAGACACAAGAGCCGTCTCGCACCTTCGTTCCCCTGCTACAGTACAGAGGAGGCGGAGAGAGGCGATCTCGAGTTTTCTTGCTTCCGCCGGCGGATCCGCCGCTCCCCTCCGCCTCCGGTCGCCGTTCCGGCACCGCGAGGTGGGGGGAGCTCCGGCTCTAGCTTGTGCGTGTAGATTAGGTGTGTGTGCCCGGGCGGCGCCGTCGAGGACGGTGGTGGTGGCGTCACTGTGTGGGGCTGGGTCCTTCCCCTCCTGTCCCCGTTCCGGCCTCGCCGGGGAGGTTGTGAAGTCGGTTCGTCGGGTGCTCTCCTCCGTTCTTGCTTCTCTGGCCGGCCGTGGCGGCGAGGAGAAGCGGGTGGTGGTCGGCGTTTCCTTTTTGGGGTGGGTGTTGCAGGTGGTCTTCTCCGGCGGTTCTGCTCCGGCCGGCCGTGGTGGCGAGGAGAGCGGCCGTTTGGAGGTGGTGGGGTGGTGTTGCTGGTTGGCCTGGGCGTCGGCGGGTCGGCGGGAAGAAGGTGGGAGCAAGGGAGTGCGTGCCTGGCCGTGTACGTTCAACGATCTCGGTTTCCGGCGCGCGGCGGCGGACAGCTCTGCGGTCTTCTTCAAGGTGAGGAGGTGCTCTCTGTCGTGGTGGGATCACGGCAGATGCCATGGGTATGGCTTAGTTGGGGCCGAACGGTCGTTGGGGGAATCCGGGGAGGGTTTATGCACTCAAGACGTGCACAAGCAAGAACATGCAAGAAACCACAAGAACATGAACAAGAAACCAAGAAAGCCAAGAACACAAAAGACACCACGATGTACCCAGGTTCGGGGCCTTCGTGAGGAAGTAAAACCCCTACTCCTGCCTTGCCTCTCTCAATATATCAGTGTGGTTCTCAGGTACAAGGTGCTCCTCGAGCTGTATGTTGCTACCAAAGTGAGAGCTCGAGGTAGAAGGTGAAACTACGAAGGGGGAAATGAGCTAGGGTTTGTGCCTCTCTCCCTCTGGAGGTAGAGAGCCGCATATATACACAGGCCGAAGTACATTTTTACCCCTGCCTACAACTGACAATGGCATGGCCAAAAGGTAGAAGACAAGCCTCTGCCTCCTGCCAGCCCAACGGCCGGACTGTCAGGCCAGCCAGGCCTAGCTTTCCTCTTCGGTCATACTTCAGTAGCCTGCCGAGGTCTAGCCTGTAGACCTTTCCCGAAATGCCAAGTCAGCTCCTAGGCCCCCGAGCTTCCGGGAATCCCGTGGACGGACCTCGCCGTCCTCTGAAGCCTCGGGCTACGAGCTCTGCGGCACCCGTGACCTCTCTGACATGCCTCGATCCTTGCTGCCAACCTCGGATAACACTCCTGATCATATACCTCGGTAGAGAATATCTTATTCCTGTGGTAGCTAGCTGACTGCCCCGAGGTTGATACCTCGGAGGATATACCTCGGAAAGTATACCTCGGACGTACACCTTACGTCGGATGACGCCTCCTGCGTCCTTGCTCAATCGTTCCCTCGGACAGCTTACTGCCTTAACCTTACATGTCTTTACCTCATCATTACCCTACCCGGGGGTAACCCCCCGACAGTAGTCCCCGAAGCTGATGTGGTCTCGCAGCCTCGGATGAAAGGCCGCATCAGGTTCAACCCGAAACCACATGCGCTACAATGTTTTGCAGGTTACCGAACCAATACCGAGAAATCCATCGGTCTGTTCCTCGGGCCATGCTGCTTTTCCGAAGTATCCGCCGAGATCTCGGACGTCAACCCCTCGATTTCTGCATCCTTACTGACTTCGGTCAGAGAACACTGTTCACGTGTCCCATCCGTCACTTCCTGGTCCACGATAGTCAAAGCACTCGAGTGCTTTCCACCACGCGGCCCACGTCAGCGGAGGTTTCCCGCTTGCGCCGCTTCGCGCTCCAGTAACCGCGCCGCACGACGGTTTGCCTCCTGCAACCGATCCTGTGGCCTGCTCGCCCACCGCTATCTTCGTGCCACGTGGGCCATTGTGCACAAACGATCCCACTCGCCGCTCCGATAACCGCGCGGTAGTGCGCAGTTACCGCCCGCGGTTATAAATACGGGCCCAGGGCAGTGCTTCCCTCTTCTTCCTCATTCACTCGCCGTCTCGCCTCCATCGCACCAGCGCCGCCGCTTCCGGTTGAGAAGAAACGCGTTCCAGCCGCCGACGAGCAGCTCCTTCGTCGCCGCTGCGACCGCGTCACCGGCGCCGCCCTTCAGCACCTCGTTTTCACGGTATGTACTCCCTTTCTTGATACCCTAGGCATTGCCTAGGTTTCTTCCTCTTCGCGCTTTGGTTCTTCATATGTTCTTGAATAAAATTCTATTTACCTCCTCCGGTAGATCTTACTCGCATACTTTTTTGGGTAGAAATGAGTTTCATACCTCGGACAGACGTTCGCCTAGCATATATGTGCCTCTATGTACATTAGATAGCCGTCCAACTCCTCCTGAGTTAGCCAGATATAGCCTTAGATTCCAGATTTACTTTTTCCTTTGCTAAACTTCTGTGCATTCTCTGCAGATTGATTCTGCCGAGATGTCTCCTCCTGAGACTTCGGAACAAACCGAGGTTCCAGACCTCGAACTGGAGGTCGGAGAACGAGCCGGCTGGGAAGGTTCGGATGTAACTCCGGACGAAATCCAGTGGCTCAGGGCGACTCGGCGGATTCCCGCCGGGGTAGAATGTCGCCTGCCAGAGGGCGAACTCGAGCCTCAAGTCAAGGAAGGGGAACGGGTGGTCTTCGTCGCGCACTTCCAGCGCGGCTTCGGACTGCCCGTTAGTGATTTCTTCCGGAGCTTCCTCGACAAGTTCGGACTCCAGGTTCATCACCTCCCCGCCAACGCCATCACCACTCTCTCCTGCATCGTTTCCTTCTCTGAGGGATACCTCGGCCTCAAAGCCACGGTAGACCTCTTTTCTCGCTACTTCCAACTCAAGCGGCAAGTGATCCCGGATCCAAAGAACAAGGATCTGCCCAAGCAATTAACCGCCTGCGGAGCTGCCACCGTAGCTCCTCGCCGAAACTCCATCTTCCCACGTATCACTACTCCGGACACCGTTCGCAAGTGGCTCCGGACGTGGTTTTACGTGAAGAACTCCGGCGAAGAGGACCTCCTCAACCTGCCGGCGTTTAACCTCAGCCCTCCTACAGAACAGCTCAACTGGGACTACACTCCCCCTCACAGCGGCGAACTCAAGTCCATCCATGAGTACATTGCGAAATGGCAGGACCCGGAGGACCCCGGAAACGACGGGAAAGTCCTGACGGCTGATGACCTGGCCTGCACATTCGTGAAGCGCAGGGTCTCCCCTCTCCAGGCGAGGTCTCACAAGATCTGCCACATGAGCGGTCTTTATGACCCCACCCGCCATACGCACGTTGCACTGGACAACGCCGCGGTAGCTCGGCGAGTCCGAGCTATCACCAAGTCCAAGATCCCTGACGCTTGGACATGGGGAAGGGAACCCCACTACCGGACCAAGCCAGCGAAACAGGTACGCTATTCCGACGTTTTCTTCGTACTCCTTTACCACCGAGGTCTTGCTACCGACGTTCATCTTGACAATTTTCTTCCTAACTCCTTTTCATATGTCTGCCATACAGCTGTTCTCCCGCCAGACCGCCGAGGATGGAGTCCATCCTGCGGACCACTTCGGCAAGGATCTCCCTGTCGAGGACCCACCATCCAACGTGGACCCTGACAACGAGGATTATATGCCCATTGCCTCGGCCCGCATCACCACCGCGGGTAAGCCTCAAGCACAAGCTTCAGTTCAAGAGATTTCGGATGACGAGGAGGGGTTTCTCGTCATGGAACCAATAAACGCGGTACCTATCTCCTGCCTTCCTCACCTTCCGAACTTTACTCCAGCAACCAGCCGGAAACGCGCTGGTGCCGCAACTTCGGCCGCCGAACCATCCGCCACTGGAGCCTCCGGACCCACTGAGGCTCCGGTCAAGAGACGTCGGCTGAAGAAGTCCGGAAATCCTCCTCATGCCCGAGGGGGCAAGAGGTTTCCTACCTCGGATGGGTAATGCTTTGCTTCTATAGCCAACAATGTTTGTTGCTTAAACATATTACCTCGGTATTAACACTTAACCATCTTCTTTCGTTGCAGTGACCCCATAGACGTGGATCAGGAGGTATCCTCCATGACTGCACCCGTTGGTGCCTCTGAAGCCACGACCACCCCGACGAACTCTCGCCCCGGATCTCCTCCACCGAGGTCTGGCCCGGCCTTGGGGAAATCTGCCCCCACCCGAGGTCAGACTTCTCCGCGTCCTCAAACGGATGCGGGGACCAATCGCGCCAGAACTCCGGCTACCGCCTTGCCGGAGCCTCGACTCTCCCCCCGCAGCCAGACTGCCCGCAACCAACAGCAGCAACAGCAGAAGCATCAGCACAGCAGAAGCAACAGCCCAAGCAACAGCCCCAAAAACCAGTTCGCCAGACTACCTTGCCGTTGGAGAAGGGCAAGGAGAAAGAGAAAGAGACGGTGAAGTCTAAGGTCACCCCCAAACCAACATCTGGGTCTGGCACCCTGACTATCTCTTCTCCTTCAAGGATGCAACCGAGGTCTCCTCCCCCGGTGACACGCCGAATTCCTCCATTCGCCGCACCCGTTGATGAGACTGCCCCTCCGGCCGAAGAATATGCTCGGAGGGCATCTCTTATATTGGATAACCGGCCTGCTTCAAGCTCCGAGGCTGCTTTGGCCTTGGAGGCCTCGGTTAGGGGCATCGAGCAGGGCGGACCGTGGGGATTTCCTCCTCTGCGCACTGACAGTGACCAGAGCCTCGGCTCCTTGGAACACTACAATGCAGACTGGAATTCTGCAGACGAGGTCTCCTCGGCCTCCCTAGCTGCTCCGGTGGCTGAGCATCCTGCGGGAAACAGCGCCTGCGGCCGAAGCGTATATGATCTACAAACTGCTGCCCTGCGTGCTGCTCAAAACATCGACGTAAGTCCTATTCTCTTTACTTTCATGCAGTATCTCATCTAATATCCACCATTCCCAGTCCCCGAGATTCGAGGTAAACTATTGACGCTCCGCCGGAGTTAAAATTGTTTGGCTTGAATCTCAACTTTCCATTTTCATCCGACGTATCCAAACCATTTTACTTACTTTAGCATGCACCTCGGGTACGAGTCCCCGAGACTCCTGTCGAGGCATACCCCGGCAACATTTTCCCAATGATTTGACTCCGAGTCCCCGAGACTCTTGTCGAGGTATAGCCTTTCTAACCGAGCTATGTTTTTCTTCCTTGCAGAATACTATGAACGTCCGCACGGATATCTTTCATACCCTCTTGTTTGACCACAAGAAACTCCACGACGAGCACAAGGCCGTCCTTGCAGAAAAGAACTCTTTGGACGAGAAGCTACAACAAGAGAAAGCCGAAGTAGCTCGTCTGGTAAAGGAGCTCAAGCGCATCACTGAGCTGCGGACGTCTGAAAAAGAGCAGCTGCAGGCGGAAAAGGCCAGTGTTGTCGAAACAGAGAAGAAACTTCGGGAGGATGCCGCCAAGGATCACCAGGAAGCGCTCCAGTTAGCCGAGACCCGCGCCACCTCGGCCACGAGGCTTTGGAAGCTCTGCAAGCGCAGGTCAACCAGTTTCTCCCGACGCTGCAAACTATCAACCGCGAGATGGACGGTAAGTTTCTTGCCCCCTTAGCTTTGCTTTGTCCTCAACAATACCGGCTCTTTGCCGAACTATCTCTTTCATTATTAACATGCTATCCTTCTGCAGAGCATTTCACCTACACCCAAGTCTCGGCCCGCAGTATCACTGCTCGGCACAGGGAGAGGCGTAAGGAGACGAACCCCGTCTGGACCGTTGAGGACCACATCGTGGCCATCAAGGCTCGGATCAATCCCTTGAAAACCATTGGGTCGGAACTTCTTGATGCAGGTGCGTCTGCTTTCCGAGCCTTATGGCCTCTTGCCGACGCTCCCAAATCTACGCCCGAGCTCGCCGCCCAGCTTCGCGACACCGAAAGAAGATTGCGAGAGTGGCGCTCATCTTCAGCTCGCGCTGGAGCTGATGCCGCTCTCAGGTTTATCATGACTTGGTGCGAGAAGATCGACCTCGAGAAGATGAACACTCTCCGGCGAGGCTCCCTTGGTCGTCCGACCCGATCCTTGTCGCGCGCCGCCAAAAGATGGCCAACTACTTTGCTGGATATGCCACACGAAGAACTTGAGCGAAGGAGACACCTACTCCGACGCCGAGGATTACGAGCCAGAAGACGAGGAATACGAAACAGAATCCGACGTCGAGGCCGAGCAAGGTGACGGCGGTGAAACCCGCGAAGCAGAAACCGAGGCTTCTCCACAACCTGGTGCCGAGGTTACTGCCGACGTTGCCAGCACTTCCCAGGCTACCTCGGCTCCGGACGAAATCCCTGCTACATCGGCTGCTGCCGACGTAATTCCTGATGCCTCGACCTGAACTTATGCTTGGCCAAAAAACTTCATTAAATCCCCGGTATGCCGGGACGCAGATGTAATCAAACTTAAGTAGTTCCTTTGCTACCTCTATTACTATCATGCTCATTCGAACCATGCTTTTCTAAGCTTTATGTCGAATCCTTTTGAATGATTGCTCGAGTTTACTTTCGTGTTTACTATATTTGGCATTCTTTGCTCTTGTCTGCCATTCTGGCGTTCGACAGTCGAGTCACAAGATTGTTGTTCATAGCATACAGTACTTGGTAAATTCCGAGGTATGTTTCAAAGTCATCCGACATAAAAAAGAAGTAAAAACAGGGGTTAGTAAACGACATATGCCGAACTGTCTTTTTGGACCGAGTCCCCGAGTTCATTTTCATGTTTCCCATGTTCTTTCGTCTTTGCTCTTGACTGCCATGCTGGCGTTCGTCAGTCGAGTCACAAGATTAGTTACATAGCATACAGTACTTGAAGTTTGAGACGAGGTTCAAAATAGTTCGGCATACGAACGAAGAAAGAGTACAAACAAAAAGAAACATGCAATCATAAGAGCGAGGCAGTCCCCGAGCTCACTCTCGAGGTGCCGAAGTTTTTATTTAAAGATCAGCCGAGGTACATACATTACTTCCTTCAACAGTAGAAGGGTCGGAGTAGAGCTACATTCCATGGACGCTGAAGCTCCGCATCGGGTCTATCCAGCCCATCTCCCCTTGGCTCCTGTGCATCTATAAGATAGTACGAATCATTGTGCAAAGCTCGGCTCACAATGTATGGTCCCTCCCATGGAGGTGACAACTTGTGCCGACCTTTGCTGCGCTGAACAAGCCTCAGCACTAGATCTCCTTCATTAAACTTTCGGGGTTTTACATGCCGACTTTGATAACGTCGGAGACCCTGCTGATATATTGCTGACCGAGATAAGGCCAATTCTCTTGCTTCCTCGAGCAATCTACAGCATCTTCCCGAGCTTCTTTAGCCTCGGCTTCTGTGTACATTGCCACTCTGGGCGCATCATATTCAATGTCGGTTGGCAGCATTGCCTCGGCCCCATAGACCATGAAAAATGGCGTATAGCCAGTTGATCTGTTCGGTGTGGTCCTTAGACCCCACAGAACTGCTGGTATCTCATCGATCCAACACCCCGGTGTTTTCAACAGTGGTTCTACCAACCGAGCTTTGATTCCGGCCAATACCAATGCATTTGACCTCTCTACTTGCCCATTAGCCTGTGGGTGAGCCACCGAGGCTACGTCAAGTCGAATTCCCTTACTCATGCAGAACCGAGCAAACTCTCCGACAGCAAAGTTCGTGCCGTTGTCTGTAATGATACTATGAGGATATCCGTATCTCAGGATTATTTCCTTCAAAAAGGTCACCGCCGTATGACCATCCACTTTTCGGATTGGCTTCACCTCGATCCACTTAGTGAATTTGTCCACCATCACCAGTATGTGAGTCATATTGCCTCGGGCTGGCTTGAATTCTCCCACCATGTCCAGACACCAAACTGCAAAGGGCCACGTGATAGGAATGGTCTTGAGCGCCGAAGCTGGCATGTGCTGCTGCTTGGCGAACCTTTGGCACCCTTCACATTTCCGAACTATATCTTCTGCATCGGCATTGGCGGTGGGCCAATAGAACCCGTGCCGGAACACCTTGGCCACCAGAGCTCTTGTGCTGCAATGATGTCCACATTCTCCTTGGTGGATTTCTAAAAGCATCTCCTTGCCTTCAGCTGGTTCGACACACCTCTGCAACACCTCGGTCACACTTCTCTTGTATAGCTCCTTGTTGATGATGGTGTATCCCTTAGCTCTCCTCTGGATTCTCCTTGCCTCGGTTGTATCACTTGGCAAACTTCCATCGGCTATGAAGTTCATGATCTGCTCCGCCCATTCCGGCACTGGATGCAGAGGAAAAAGCCTCTCATCTATCTCCATTGGTTCGGTCGCCATGATCTCCTTCATGATTTCCTCCACCATTGCTCGGCCAGTCCCCGAGTGTTGGTGCGAAGTCCCCGGGTCAGACCCGAAGTTCCCATCATCTATCTCCATAGGAAAAGCTCCATCAGTCCTCGGATACTGCGAAGCAGTCCCCGAGTCCGGCCAAACGCATCCGACGTCTACCTCCATAGGAATAGGCTCAGACTCCGAACTTGGCGGTAAGAAAATTGACTCGGAGTCAGGCGAGGGCTTGATTGAAGGAGTTCTCAAATGGTTCAGCGCTATCCCCGGTGGCACCGGTTCTTTGGATGAACCGAGCTTGGACAATACGTCGGCGGCTTCATTCTCCCCCCGAGGTATGTGCTTGTACTCACATCCTTCGAAGAACCCAGACACCTTTTGCACATGAAACCGATACAACTCCATGTTCGCATCCAACGCATCCCAAGTGCCGGTGGATTGATGCACCACCAAAGCTGAATCGCCGAAGCATTCTATACGCCGGACACCTATCTCCTTTGCCACCTTGAGCCCATGGATCAGGGCCTCATACTCCGCCACGTTGTTCGACGCCGAGAAATGGATTTGCAGCACATACTTCAACTGGTCTTGCTTCGGCGAGGTTAGGACTACGCCGGCACCTAATCCGACCTTGGTCTTGGACCCATCAAAGTGCATCTTCCAATAATTATAGTCCGGCAAGGGCGGCTCATATTGCATCTCGGCCCAATCGCATAAAAAGTCCGGCAGCGCCTGCGACTTGATTGCATCTCGCCTTTCATAATGCGGAGTGTATGGAGATACCTCGATCGCCCATTTGGCAACTCGCCCAGTTGCGTCCTTGCATCCGATGATCTCCGAGATTGGAGCATCACATACCACCGTCATGGGATGCTCTTGGAAGTAATGCTTCAGTTTCTTAACCGCCAGGTATACTCCGTACGTCATCTTCTGGTAGTGGGGGTAGTTTTGCTTCGACGTGGATATCACCTCGCTCAGGTAGTAGATTGGTCTCTGCACCGATTTGCCTCCTTCGTCTCGCTCCACCACCACTGCAACACTTACGACCCGGTTTGTAGCCGCAATGTATATCAACATCGGTTCATTCTGCAAAGGGGATGCCAACACCGGAGCAGTGGACAACATCTTCTTCAGCTCATTGAACGCCGCGTCCGCCTGCGGGGTCCAAGTGAAACTGGTACTTTTCTTCATAAGTTGATACAATGGTAAGGCTTTTTCTCCTAGCCGACTTACAAACCGACTTAAAGATGCAAGGCATCCCGTGAACTTCTGCACATCTTTTAAACAGTTCGGCAACTTCATTCTTTCGATAGCTCGGATCTTAGCCGGGTTAACTTCTATACCTCGGCTCGATACGAGGAAACCGAGCAATTTTCCAGCCGGGACACCAAAGGTGCACTTGTCCGGGTTAAGTTTCAACCGATACTTTCTTAAATTTGCAAATGTCTCTTCGAGGTCTTCGATGAGAGTATGCTTCTTTTTAGTTTTGATAACAATGTCATCGACATACACTTGCACATTCTTGCCCATTTGAGAATGTAAGCACTTCTGCATACACCTTTGATAAGTTGCCCCGGCATTTCTCAAACCGAAACACATGACACGATAGCAATACGCCCCGTACGGGGTAATAAAGGCAGTCTTTATTTGATCATCAGTGTTCAGTGGGATCTGGTGAAAACCAGAATATGCATCAATAAAAGACAACAGCTCACATCCAGCCGTAGAATCGATCACTTGATCAATCCGAGGTAAAGGAAAGGGATCCTTCGGGCACGCCTTGTTCAGGTTGGTGAAGTCAATGCACATGCGCCACACCTTGACTACCGCCGGTTCGTCCTTCTTTTTCTCCACGAGGACTGGATTAGATATCCAGTCCGGATGCAGCACTTCCATGATGAAGCCTGCAGCCAGTAACTTCGCCAGTTCTTCGAGTACCACCTTTCTTCGGTCATCTGAGAGCCGCCGCGTCGGTTGACGCACTGGTTTCACCTCTGGCCGAACAAACAAAGAGTGCTCTGCCAACTCCCTCGGAACACCTGGCAGGTCTTTAGCCGACCATGCAAAAATGTCCCGATTCTCACGGAGGAAGTGACAGAGCGCGCTTTCCTATTTCTCGTCCATGCCAGTACCAATGATGGCGAAACGCTCCGGGTTCTCCGAGTCCAGCGGGATTTTCTTGGTCTCCTTGGGCACCTCGAATGAAGCGCTCATGTCCGGAGTAATTAGTCCGGACATGCCGAGCTGAGTAGACTGCGCCATTGCCACCACCTTCTGAAGTTGCTTCTTCTCCGCCGCGATCACCAAGGACTCGGCTAAACTGGATCCCGCCGAGGCACATTGCATAGCCTTCTTGTAGTCACCAGAAATGGTTATTATTCCCTTGGGCCCCGGCATTTTCATCTTTAGGTAAGCCACATGAGTGGAGATCATGAACTTGGCCAAGGCTGGCCTTCCCAGCAAGGCATGGTAAGGGCTCTGCAAGTCCACAACCTCGAACTCAAGACTTTCAACTCGGCTGTTATCTCGGGTACCAAAACCCACGTCGACCCAAATCTTTCCCATAGGTGCACAAGAGACCCCGGGCACAATACCGTGAAATGTACAGCTGCTAGGCTGCAACTGGTTCGGTGAGTATCCCAGCTTGACCATTGTGTCTCGGTACATGATATTTATGGCACTCCCATTGTCCACCAAGACTCGGGTGAATCTCACATTGTTGGTCGGCCCACAAAACGTCGGATCCACCACCAGTGCATAGTTTCCAGGGCTCGGCATGATCCGAGGTGTATCTTGCCTGCTCCAAGTGATCTCTTGCTCGGACCAGTTCATGTATTTCACCACCGCCGGAGATACTGCATTCACCTCCTTGGCACGCCTCAGCATACTCTTCTTATCAGTTGACTCAGTCACAAACACCACGTAGCTCTGATGTACTTCCCTATAATCATTACCGGGGTTCTCATACCTCTGATTCTCAAAGGACCACGTTTGGCTTTGGCCGGCACCACCGTTGTTGTTGTTGCCCTGGGCACTCACTGCATTCACCGGTTTCGCCTGCACCGTCTTCTGTTTTGGGCCGCATGCACCGGGGTTGAATTTGCTCCGGTTAAGCTCTGATTCTGCGCCGCTATGGTCGGCTTATGCTGCTGCTGCGTGTTCGGATATTGAGGTCTACGCCATTGGTTCGGTGGCCCACTCCGGTTTGCCCCAGCTTTCGCCCCTTCTGCAGCGGTTCGGTGATGAAAACTACACTGCAGAGTGGTATGGTTGGGTGTTCTGCCATTCCTGCCATGATAGATACATGGTCCATTCACCAATGACTCGTAAGTCACAGGTGGTCCGGCCTCCTGCCACTGCTTCGCACCACCTCCCTGATTCTGGTTCTGGTTCGGAGTCCACGCCTGACCCTCAGTCTTCGGTTTCTGGGCGCCTCCAGGTCCGGACTGACTTGGGTTTACAGCATTGACTTGGAAATCTGGTTCTCTCCTCTTCTGCCCGAACTCTTGACGGTTATCAAACCTCGGTCCGTTGTTGCGGTTGTTCATCGGATTCCTCCTGTTCCGGGCATTCCCATCCAGCAGAGGCTGCATCGGATCGCCAAGGGCATAGGAATCAGCTATCCGAATCGTCTCGGCCAGAGTCTTTGGCATATCTCTCTGGAGCCTCTGCCACAACATGCTACCATACCGACATCCATCAGCAAACCACGCTATAGCCTGTGCTTCGATAACTCCCTCACAGGAGTTCCGAACATTGCTCCACCGAGTCAAGAATTCTCGGTCAGTCTCATTGTCCTCCTGCTTGCACGCCTGCAAAAGCTGAGGTCGGTTTGGCCTCCTGTAAGTGCTGGCGAAGTTGCTATTGAATGCCTCCTCTAAATCCAGCCAGCAATCGATGCTATTCTCCGGCAATTGTTCAGCCAGATCCGAGCAGGACCTTCCAACATGTGCGGGAGATACCGGACCGCCCATCGGCGATTGCCCCCCGCAATGTATACTGCTGAAACATAATCAGCTAGCCAATCTTGCGGCTTGGTGCTCCCATTGTACGGCCTGGTACTCCGACCCAACTGAAACTGAGACACCGGTGGAGGTGGTTCCTTCATGATCCGAGGTCCAAAACACGCCGGACCAGGAGGGCCTTCCTCCTCCAACTTCTCGGACATGTAAATCCGATCTAGCTTGTAGCGCGCATCACCTGTAGGCAACGTCCGAGCTCCGATACGCTCTCCCAATGCACCATCCACTCTATAGAATCCAGCCCGCTCCATGGCTGAATTTCCATCATCATATCGGTCGCCACCTCGACCGACGTTCTTCGGCTGCGGAACATACTCCGGCTCTTGCTGATACTGCTCCTGCGGCCGGGGTTGCTGCTGATGCCTCGGGGGCTGAGGTGGTTTACCTCGGCCAGCCGACGCTGCTTGCCCACCGTTCTGATTTCCCTGAGCTGAACGGCCCTTAGCTCGGCTTGCATCACCTGGGCCGGGGTCTCCATTGGCTCGGCTAGCGTTGCCGACCTTTTGCTTCCCAGCTAACACCGGATCGTACACTTGCAGCTGCATCTCCTTGTTCCGACCTGAAGTGACACTCCGGGCACGATCGGCTCCTCCGACGTGTGGAGACGAGGCTTGCCCCTTGGACCCCTGGCTAACTGGCCTAATCGAATGGACCGCCTGCGAACCGCCAAGCCCGGCCTTGCGGAGGGCTTCATTTTGCTTGCTGGCCACATGCACTAACTCATTGAGCCGCTTCTGCTGCTCACGCCATGCATCTCCGGTCAACTCCGATAGCCCGGCCCTTACTGCTTCGGCTGCTCTAAGGTTCTTAGCTGGTGAACTATACACCGGCCTACCAGTAGCCGACCTGCTACTTGTTGCCTTACTCGAGCCCGAGACTGCAGCCCTAGCCATCTCCCCATAGAGGTCCTTGCCTCGGTTGAGCAGAGCAGCTTTCTTACGCCGCACAACCGGAGTAAAACCATCCTCTATACCATGTGCAGCATTGTACTCCTTCTGCTCCATATCGAACTGCTGCTTAGCCTCGGCCAGCAACCGAGCTTCTCTCAGCACCCTCTGGCGCTCTGCCTCTAACCCGGCCACCGTATGCTCCACACTTGCCTCTACTGCGAGTGGCCGAGCTAACCTATCAACGATAGCTTCTAAGGGAACTTCTTCCCTTGGCATGCCCAACTGCTCATTCTGACTAGGTTTCTCGTACGGAAACTTCGCCGTCCGACCTGATTTCTCAGGCAGCGCGGTTGGCGTCGCCTCCACCTCGGCTAGCGCGACCTTGCCAGCATCTGCCTTGCTAGCTGCAGGCCTGGTACCAGCCATCATCACCTCCACACACCTCGGAGGGCGAGTGACACGCCGACCCAAAGCCGCCAGGAGAGGAGTTTCGTCGTCCACGAGCACCTGCTCCGGGTACTCGCGAACCACCTCGACAGCAACGTAAGTGGGGAAGCTGCCGAGCATCATGAGGAACCATCGGTGGGGAAAGGCTTGCCGGCGAAGCACCCCGCATTGTCGCTCACAAAGGCGAACTCGCCGATCTTGGTAACAAGGCCAGAAAGAACACACCCAGAGGAGCCCGTCCGGATGGAAACTCCACCCAACGCCTCAATCTGCCCCACGGTGGGCGCCAACTGTCGTGGTGGGATCACGGCAGATGCCATGGGTATGGCTTAGTTGGGGCCGAACGGTCGTTGGGGGAATCCGGGGAGGGTTTATGCACTCAAGACGTGCACAAGCAAGAACATGCAAGAAACCACAAGAACATGAACAAGAAACCAAGAAAGCCAAGAACACAAAAGACACCACGATGTACCCAGGTTCGGGGCCTTCGTGAGGAAGTAAAACCCCTACTCCTGCCTTGCCTCTCTCAATATATCAGTGTGGTTCTCAGGTACAAGGTGCTCCTCGAGCTGTATGTTGCTACCAAAGTGAGAGCTCGAGGTAGAAGGTGAAACTACGAAGGGGGAAATGAGCTAGGGTTTGTGCCTCTCTCCTCTGGAGGTAGAGATGCCGCATATATACACAGGCCGAAGTACATTTTTACCCCTGCCTACAACTGACAATGGCATGGCCAAAAGGTAGAAGACAAGCCTCTGCCTCCTGCCAGCCCAACGGCCGGACTGTCAGGCCAGCCAGGCCTAGCTTTCCTCTTCGGTCATACTTCAGTAGCCTGCCGAGGTCTAGCCTGTAGACCTTTCCCGAAATAGCCAGTCAGCTCCTAGGCCCCCGAGCTTCCGGGAAACCCGTGGACGGACCTCGCCGTCCTCTGAAGCCTCGGGCTACGAGCTCTGCGGCACCCGTGACCTCTCTGACATGCCTCGATCCTTGCTGCCAACCTCGGATAACACTCCTGATCATATACCTCGGTAGAGAATATCTTATTCCTGTGGTAGCTAGCTGACTGCCCCGAGGTTGATACCTCGGAGGATATACCTCGGAAAGTATACCTCGGACGTACACCTTACGTCGGATGACGCCTCCTGCGTCCTTGCTCAATCGTTCCCTCGGACAGCTTACTGCCTTAACCTTACATGTCTTTACCTCATCATTACCCTACCCGGGGGTAACCCCCCGACACTCTCTCCCCTGCGGTGCGCGGTACGGCGGCGCCGCCGACGCCTAGGTTCTTGGGCTTGCGGTGGTGGATCCGGTTGGTTCTTCGTCAGGATGCTCAGGGTCCTCTGTGCAATTTGCTGGGGTTTTCTGTAATTTTCTTTTTACTTTGGACCTCCTTGTAAGTTGTACTGAGTTTCCTGAATTATGAATCGGATCCTTTCCTCAAAAAAAAAAAATCCACCTATGATTTAAAGAAACGTCCGGTATCTCAAATTGATGTGACAATTTTATTTTGCTTTAAACAAAGTGAGGTGAACAATCGCATCTACATTAAAGTTAAGTGAGGCAAGTTTATTATCTTGCTTCTCTATGTGGATAATATCCTTTTGCAAATAGCGGTAAGAATATGCTACAATGACCAAGAATATCTCTCCTCGCACTTAGATATGAAGGATCTTGGTGACGCCTCTTATGTATTGGACATTGAGATTCACCGAGGTATGTCGGAGGAGTATTAGGCTTATATCAAAAGGCATACATTGAGAAAGTGCTTAAGAGTTATAATATCCAAAATTGTGCTAGCACACCTGCTCCAACTGTTAAGAGCGATAAATTTGGTTTGTGTCCAAAGTCCGAGGAATCAATTAGAGGTCGATTGAATGAAAGAGATTCCTTATACTTCAGCTGTCGGAAATATTATGTTCGCTTAGATTTGTACACACCCTGATTTAACATTCGTTCATGGGATGTTTGGCAGATTTCAATCAAATTCATGATTGGACCACTCCAAAGGTGTAAAGAAAGTCTTACGATATATGCAGGGTACAAAGAGATACATGCTTACATTTAAGAAATATGTTAAACTTGAGGTTATACGTCACCCATATGCAGATCTTGCAGGGCGTGTTGATACTATATCTTCACCCTTGCACAAAGTCGTTTTATGGAAAAGCTCCAACATTACCCTTACGACATCATGAACGATGCGAGCTGAGTGGGTCCTTTGTCCCTAGCGCTAAATAAAAGGGAACAACCATCCCGTTTGAGGCGACAATCTCTCACCGTTCTCTCGTTCCCAAAATTCCCATATCCATCTTAAGCTAGCGGTTATGTGACTCGAAGGTCATGTTCCACGCCACGCACACCTGGGCAGTGCCGCTGGCGACCCGAAGGACACCGATCTCCGCTGCTGGAGAGAGCATCGAACATTCATCGCCGTACCACTACTTGCGTCGAGGAGATGGCCTCAGCAAGCGATGGTTAGACGAATTAGTCGACATAAGTTTTGTGTTCTATTTGAGGCTAATTCTAATCATGTCTAAGTTAGAGTTAACACACTTCACTTCTTCCCCTCGTCTTCGGCGGATGGTGGCAGTGCTATCTTTCCCCTCCTCTTTTATCTTCACCTCCACGGACCACGGTGATGTCAATGATGGAGAATTAATTATTTTTCATCATGAAACGATATGTTCGTCTTGTCGCTGGCCGCTTAGGGGGAGAGAAAATGGCCGAGTACAACAATGCGTATGGATGTTTCAACAATCACTACCATAAAAAAATTATAGTAGCGACAAGTACATGGTAGAGATCAGTGACTACAAAATAAAGTCTACAAGAAATGAGCAAATTTTCGAGATCTTCAAACTCTTTCTTCTTCCATGGCACAATCTTGTATTTTTTCAAAAGAGCCGTACAAAAACAAAATAGATATCAAACCACATACCTATAAATATCAACGAGGGTTCTCTCATAATTTTAATTTTGAACCGCAATGTCAAAACTACGTGCACGCAAAAAAAAATTTAATCAACCAACATCGACAAGAGTAACAACACCAGTATTTCAAGAAAAAACAACCTTACAAAGTGGTCGATGCCGTTGGGAGCCGAAAGTACGAATCACCATTGTCAAGGACGTAACAGTCGGGACAAATATTGCGTGGATAATCCTCCTCGCGACAACCATGAGAAAATATCTAAAATTGATCAGGCGAAGCGAGATTAGAAAGACCATATCTAGACAAATTAATCTTCCTGCCGTCAAACGATGGGTCGACTTATTATAGACGATCCCATCTCTATTGACGAAAAAGACGGCTACCAAAACGCTAACCTAATCTATGGAAACACTACTATTATTGAAAACTCAACTTGTAAATCGGGTTCCCCACCCTTCCCGAAGCCGACGAGACTAGTCGGAGGAGGGGGAACTAACGTATGTTCCAATTAGTTTCCCCAGTTGCATAACTTTATTTTTTTCAAATTATGTCGCGAAACTTAAATAGACGAGACGAAGCGACCAATTAGTACTAGCAATCATCATCTCTGTTCCAAATGGTTGCTAACACGTTGCAATCAACATCGAGTAAGCATTACTTTTGACTGATCCCAAAACTAATGACATATTTATAGCTGTAGTTGACAAAGAAGGAAATAGACATGTATTCAGACCAAGCTTCTAGAAGTTAGAGGCCCCAGCAATAGAAAGTGACATTTTTTTTTTTTTTGACAACAATAGAAAGTGACATTTGTGTTCAACAAGATCTTCAACAAAATATTTTTCTTTTGCCAAAAAAAGAAAGAACAACAAGATCGAGTTACCTGACTTTCCATAGATTGAGTGATAAGGGCCATCAATTAATGGAACACCAAAGGTATGCACAACCGGTCTGACGACTTGCGATGTGAAACATGATTTTGCTACCCGGTTATCTGATGGAGTTATTGTCGCGAGTCATACGGCATCTGGTTTTCTTTTCTGGATCAGATTTGTTCGGCTACTGGATTTTGAATAATGAATAATAGATGGTTGTGTGCCCAAGTGATGAAGAGATCATGGGTTATTCTCCTTTTGAGGAAGAGAAAAACAAATTCTGACGGTTTGCTCAGCCTGAACGAACATTGTACTCTAACAGTAGTGCTTCACCAGAAAACCGCAAGAGCTTGATAATAAGGGCTTCTGAAAATAACAGGTGAAGAGTGGCTGACACTGGACAGCTCCATTGATCATGCTTCCTTGGTGCGCCTGGGGTCCAGCTGCCGACTTCCAGTGTGATGAACAATCCGTCCGTCGCTTATGTCATGGATGGCTGGCTGGCTAGATGAACCATGGCACGGACCCCTCGATCCTCGTCAACTGATCCTAAACGGAAGAAGTCTAGCAAACCAATCCACATGCACAGCACCGAGGAGAAAAAGGGCACAGCAAAAACGTGCTCATCTCGAGTCTCTCTAGCTTGGACAAAAGGAATCTGCTAAACATCTTTATTTTCACCATAGGCTAAGATTAGTTAAGGAATCAAAGTTGCTTGGAGTGAGAGAGTTGGCAAGTGCAACGAAGCGCTCATTTTCCCCTTCCTCCCTCTCGGCCTGCTACAGTAGCCCTTGAGAGAGTTCTCGTGTTCTCCGGGCCGAGCTGAAGCCCTCCTCGGCAGCGTCGCCGTCGGAGAGCGGTGGAGGCAAGGTGCCGGCTCCCTCGCTGTAAATAGTAGATGTAGGTTTCTTCTGCTTGCCTATGGCGTCTTGGAGTAGAGTACTAGATCTCATCAGCCGGATTGGTGCGTGCTTGTCCTGGTGATCTTCTTCGCGCATCTCTGGTGGCAGGAGCTGCTACAAGCGGTGAAGCCGAGGCGAGACATCTCCGTTAATAAGGCCGTCTTCCCTGCTTTTTCGAGCTTGTCTGCTCTAGTGCTCTGGTGCGGCGCTGGACGGTGGCGGCTCAGCCTCTCTGCCGTGCTTCCGAGGAGGAAGAAGGTAAGATGGTGCAGTGTTGCGGCTCGATTCAATAAGCACTGTCTGTGTCGTGGTGGAGCTTCTGGATTTGGTGTTTCCTCTCTTCTATGCCGCAAAGGTAGCGGGAAGGAGGGTGGTTGGATTCGATCTGTTGCTCCACGGGGAGATCTTCAGGCTGCTACTCGCGGAGTTCCTCAACGGCGGCGATCTTGTGCCGCTGTTATTTCTGGCCAAAGTGGCTACTCCGTACCGTGGTGCTTCTTGCTCCACGGTGTCAACAACCTCCAGGCCAGCGTGCCGCTAAGGAGGCCCTTCATCAGCTCTGTAGCGGCGCACAACGTCTCACCGTCTCCAAGTGGTGCCGTCCCCGGCGATGGCGTGGACGGCCGCTGTGTCGAGCTACTTTTCTTCCTCGGTGGAGAAGGACCCAATTGCGTTCCCAAAATTTTAGTTGAGGTCCTTTCTGTAAAGTCCAAGGACTTGGATGTAATTTTCTTTTACTTTAAGGTCCTTGATGTAAATTGTAATCCCACCGACTAAATGCAGTCTGAACCCTTCGGGGTCCTTCCCCTTGTTCAAAAATAAAATAAAATAAGTGGAGTGGATCACGTGGGGGCGGATTGAAGAATCTTTCCAAGTTTAATGCCAACGGTACACAATGATGGCGATGTGAACCCTGCCCAGACGGACACTCAGGTAACAAGGACGATGATGATGCACACTTGACCTCGACGGTGGCAGTGTGATTATATCGTCCATGGCTTCAGCCGGCGGCTGAAGAAAACCTTCTGAAGGCCGTCTGAGCGTTGTTTGGGCTCTACCTCCTGAAGTAAAACCTTCTGAAGACCGGGGATGATTGGGTGGTCATTTTACGGGACAACTTGGACAGACAATCTGAATTAAATTCAGGTAATGTTTATGTGGTGGCGCGTGTGGCATCATCGACATATGCGATTTTTGGCAAAGCGGATGCAAAAATTGGGCATTCGGTCAGCTTCCTACAAAATTACCTACCTTCTTTGCATCTCATAAGAAATGGAGAAGATAAACATGACAGAAAAGGCAAGAAAGCCGCTGCGAGTCACTGTCTTCTGAACTCGTGGTTTAGACGGAAAGTTCTACAGGCTTGACTAAGCTGCCGAACCAGACCTTTTTGTTCAAAAGAATTGTATAGGATTTTCACTCGTAGAATTTTGTCTATAAAGCCCACTCAGTTCAAATGATTGAATCCTCCAAAATTCATATGAATAGCTTTCTTATACTACAATCCTATAAGATATCTACCAAGAGATGACACCTCTTGGAAAAATTCCTATGAAAAAAAGTTTGGCCGAAATGAGATTTAAAATTACATTTTTCAAACCACAGATTTTGTCTTTTTTTGCACAGACCACACAAAGTATTATTTCCTTTCGCAATTTTACACGAATGTTCAAAACTTGTATATGCTTGTGCCCAATTTTTTTCAGATTTTTTCGAAACGTTTTCGTATTTTTTAAATTTTGACAAACATATCAGGAGCATATGCACCCGCGAGCCAAAACGCCTCTCCCCATAAAAAGAATCCTATAGCAAAAGATATCCTCCAAAGTTCATGTGAATAGCTTTCCTACACGACAATCTTGTAGTATAAGATTTCTAGCAAGACGTGACACCTCTTGAAAAAACTGTTTATGACAACTATGGCATGCACTCAATTCCTATATAATTTTTCTCTGTTTTTCCTGCGGTACAACCAAACAATACCTGCTACCGATTCTTGCGTTTTTTTGTTCCTGTAGAATTTCAATTGTCATGGCATTTTATTCCTGCAATATTCCTATTCCTGTGTTTCCGAAATCCTGCGAACTAAAGAGCCCTAAGTGTTGACGCAAGCTATGTCGAGGAAGCAGGTACTGGTTCTTGGGCGTGATAACTATTTTGGTAATACAATTGTTTCTGCCTGGGGTAACTTGTAGTCCTGCCATAGTGCAGTATTGGGTGAGGCGATTGCATGATTGCAGTCCTTGAGGGCGTGATTGGTTGCTCGCGAGGTCCTCAACCAGGCCCTGGTGGTGCAAAAATCGTGCATTTGGCTGCCTGGCTCAGCCCACGTTCCTGCATCTGCACGAACCTTAAAGCACGCAGGGCCAGGCCCGATAGGAACGGCCGATTCGGCCGTTCCCCCTGAGCCACCCTCGCGAGCACTGTTCCTCGTGCAGGGAAGGGGAACGTGGAGCCAAGCTCGTGCAACCTCGGAGATGGCGCGAGCTCGCGCGCGCAGGCGAAAATTCGGCCGGCAAAATTTCGGTCACCGCCCAACAATTTCGCCCCCCCTATTTTACCCCCTCCGACTGATCGCCCGAACTCCCGCCACCATTTTCCCCCTTTCGAGCTCTCTCCGTCGCAGGTTTTCACACCCGAGCGGCGGCTACTCCACCGGCGGTCGGCGGTGGTCGTCCTCTTCACCGAGATGTCCTCCTCCAGCTCCTCGTCCCCGTCCGTTCCTTCCCCGGCTGTCCGCAGCTTGAGTGTAAGTCCTCCTCCGTTTCTCTCCTAGATCTGGTAGGATCTGGTCACGATGTGAGTAGTATGTGCTAGTCTCTGGTAGATATGAGTAGTATGTGCTTGTATGTGGTAGATCTGAGTAGTATGTGCTTGTATGTGGTAGATCTGAGTAGTATGTAGATCTTTCATGTAGTAGCCACATGAATCTTACCTCGATGCGCATCATCTGTGTTCTTCAGGACCCTGATCTATCCGCCACGTCTGTGCTGCCATTACCCGCTATGCCTTTGCGGTACGTACCGGCGCCTGATCAGTTCGTGTCACCGCAACGGGCAGCGGAACCTCATGGGTTCCTCAAGTGCAAGAACGTGCCTATGCAGTGGCCAGCTGCATTGTCCTCTTTCGTCCTCACTAGGATGGCCGAGCTCGTCAAGAATGGGCTTGATCTGAACAGGGGCATCAGAGACAAGAGTTTGGACAACATTTGCAAAGATGTTCTCCTTTTCTGCGGTGCTATGGTGACCAACACGCAGCTGTACAATCATCTCAGGAAGTGGAGGTACAGGTGGACACATCTCCGCAGTTTGGCAGAACCTGAAGGAGTGGAATGGCGCGAGGAGTCCAGCACTTTGTACATGGAAGATACGGCTTTCCTCCAGCATGTCACTGTAAGTTTGGTCAATTCACCTTCTTCAGTTAACTCTCTACTTTTTGTGTCCCGGGATAACAGTTCCATCCTTTCAGACTCACCCCAAGGACGAGTGCTTCATCAACACGCCAATTGAGAACTATACCCAGATGAAGATCATCTTCGGCAAGCCGAAAGTGCAGAATCCTCTGGCGGTGAACACGCTCCATCTTGCTCTGAGCTACCTCATGGATCATGAAGAGGAGCGCGTCGCCTACCTTGCCGGGAGTGATGCCGACAGGAAGTCTTGGTTCTACTCCTACTACCGCGCTCTCTTTCGGGCGATGGCTCCATGATGTTGTTGCTCCTACTATCTCATGCCCTCTAGTATGAACTACCTAGAACTGATGCCAGATGTGTATATTTTGCGAGGCGGTATACTATACCCCTCAGATGATGAACTTGTGATGCGAGGGGTAGTATTAACCCCTCCTCAGATGATGATGACGTGCATCACCAGCAGTTGTTGTGCTGAATTCGTGATGCACCATTTATTTTGCTAACCTAGTAATGGGCATGTTCAGTTTAAGCATGGTTCGCTGAAACTTGTAGGCATGTTTGATGGCTACGTGTTGGTGAACCCCAAGAGGAAGGTTATGATGTAGACAGCAGAAGTTTTCCCTTGAGAAATCTACCCAAGGTTATCAATCCAGTAGGACTTGACGATCTATCGGAAGGTTGTTGATGTTGACTCCCCCTGGCGCTAGGGAGCTTGCACCAACGTGGAATCTGCACAGACACAAACCAGAACTTTGCCCAACACGAAACTGAGAGGTTGTCAATCTCTCCGGTCTTGCAGAAACAAAGGGTTAAACGTATGGTGTGGAAAACAGCAGGAAACACAGCAAGTAACAGGAAACAGATGATTGCAGCAGGTTGTGTAAACAGTATGTGGAAATTGGACCAGGGTCCACAGTTCACTAGTGGTGTCTCTCTCAGAACAGATAACTAGCATGTTGGGTAAACAAATTACAGCTGGGCAATTGACAAATAGAGAGGGCATAACAATGCAATACATGTCAAGATGTCTACTATGAAATCTAGTTGGGCATTACAACAAAGTACATAGACCGTTATTCCAACCGCATCTATGACTAAATAATCCACCTTCAAGGCAGCATCCGCATCCTATTCAGTATTAAGTTGCTAACAACAGATTATTGAATGAAGTAAAGTGTGTAATGTAATCAATACAAGTGCCCTTGGACACTGCACCAATGTTTTATCCCTAGTAGCAACAGCACATTTACCATCTTAGACCTTTCTGTCACTGATCCAGATATCTAGAGACTGAACCCACTATCGAGCATAAATACCCCCTCTTGGAGTCACAAGCATCTACTTGGCCAAAGCATCTACTAGCAACGGAGAGCATGCAAGATCAAGAGCACATAGATAAACAACTTGAATAAACATGGTATCAATATTCATCGGATCCCAGCAAACACAACATCTAGCATTACAATAAGATGATCTTGATCATGTTAGGCAGCTCACAAGATCTAAACATGGAGGCACAAGGTAGAGAGACAACCATCTAGCTACTGCTATGGACCCGTAGTCCAGGGGTGGACTACTCACGCATCACTCCGGAGGCAGGCATGGTGATGTAGAGCCCTCGGTGATGATCTCCCCTCCGGCAGGGTGCCGGGAAGAGCTTCAGAACTCCTCCGATCTGAGATTGACGATGACGGCCGCGACGGAACTTTTCGTGGAATATGATCGACCGTAATAGGGTTTTCGCGTCGCGGAGAATATATAGGCGAAGAGGCGGCGTCGGTGGCCGAGGGGGGCCACCACGCCATAGGGGGGTGCGGGCCCACCCTGGGCCGCGCCCTAGTGTGGCGTGGTCCCCTGGTGGGTCTGCTCCGACTCCCCTTTGGACTCCGTGATCTCCTCGTGATATTATTGACGATGTCTTTTGCTTCGTCCAATTTCGAGAATATTTCCTTAATAGATTTTCTGAAACCAAAAACAGCAGAAAACAGGGAACTGGCACTGTGCCATCTTGTTAATAGGTTAGTCCCAGAAATTGCAAAAAAATGATATAAAGTGTAGCCAAAACATGTAGCAATTGATATAATAACAGCATGGAACATCAAAAATTATAGATACGTTTGAGACGTATCAATGTTCACCACTTTGGCAAGAAGGTAAGCAGACCATGGCTGTTGCATGAAACCAAACACCATGAAATTCGTTCTGTGAAACATCTTATGCAACCAAACAGCGCGTGATGAAAAATTTGCATCCAGCCGAACGGGCCTGGCCAGAACATTGTGGGCAACCAAACGGGCTGCACAACTTGGCTGAGGCCGCGTTTCAGCTCGGCCAGGCCCGCCAGGGTCACGGATGCAAAAGGCTCAAAATGCGCGCGAGTAACCAAACAGGCCCTGAAGGACTGAAGCTAGCGTTACTTTACTCAGCAAACCCATTAATTATGGGCCAGTTTGGTTCACGGTGTCACTTATGCAACTTTTGCGTATCCCTAGAGCCATCATATGCTTGCAAGTTACACCCACATCCACAGAACTTGGCCCGTGAAATTAAACCAAACACCCGGGAAAAGTAAGAGCTCATAGAAAAAGTAGGTTGAGTTGATAGATTTACATGCATGGCTTTTTGTTGTGGCGGCATGTTGTATGTGATGTGAGATAGCCATGCAAGGTGTCTGGGGATCTTTCTTGTCTCGTGTTCTACGCTGGCCTGCATGAGAGGAACGGAAACGTCCAATTCGGCCGTGGGTCTGCCCCAAGTCTGCTTAAGTATCATGCCAAAGGAAACATAGAGCCTTATATACCCAAACCGCGACGAGTAAAAGATTTTATTTTGCATCAGTCCACCAACTTTAATAGGAGCTCACCCACTTTACTACATGAACCAAACAATCCCCATCTAGCCCGACTGCAGCTCTGTTGTCAACGGCGTAGCCAGAAATGGATGATGCCCGGCCAAAAATTAAGGGACAAAAATGATCCAAAAAATTACCCCACTTTTAATGCATAACAAAAGGCAAACTCAGTTGGATAACTAATACGAACTGGAACACAATATTCAATTGCATAACAGAAGACAATATATATAGCAAAAATGATACAAGAGATTGTAGCAAATCAAGGATTTGGTTGATCTGAGCCTCCCATGAGTACATCTTCAATAGTAGAAGAAGCTAAACTTTCAAATATAAAATTTGAAATTCCAATCAGTGCATAAACAACAAGATTTACTAATTTGTGATTTGTATTTTTTTTTAAATGTCACTAATCTGTTTCTTTTGTTCATCTTATCTTCCTGTAAACTGAAACCGAAGCAAGATTTACAAAATCGTTTCCTACATGCTACATGAACAGAACAAATAAAGTATAAACTAGTGTATCTAAGAGAAAATAAAGATTTGGGAAGGAGAGGGCAGAGCAACAAAAGGGGGGATTTTTGCCTCTCAGCTCTCAGGCGTGGGCGCGGGGTTGTTGCGCAGGCCAGAGCTCGACGAACGGGCGGCGAAGGCCCTCCTCGACGAGTGGGGGCGCCGCGGCGGGGGCGTTGGACGAGCGGGCGAGGGACGGCCGCCGGGGCGAGCAGGCGAGTGGGCGGCGGCTGGCGGCTGTTGTCTGCTCTCTGCTGAGTGCTGACCTGCTGGTCTGCCCGCACGAGCACGAACACGGTAGACGGGCGTTCCAGGTTTGTAAATTGGCCAGCTTTGCTTTGTGGGCTGGGCTATGCCCCAGGCCAACATATAAAATATAGGCTTGCCAAAGTTTCCACGCCCCGGGCCATGCCCCGTGTAGCCTGGGGCCCAGCTTCGCCTTTGTCTGTTGTGACAGTGTTCGCCAATCCAAAGGAAACAAGTCCATCATTTGTAGCATCGCAAAGGAGTTCAACTAAATCAAGCCAATCGATCTTCCCTTCCCGCTGATGAAAATCAGCAGGAAGGACTGAAGGGCAAGTGGACAACTCAGTGGCGCATACTCTAGCCTAGATAGGTCGCAGAGAGTTGTGTTGTTTGTGGCGCTGTGCCTGGGCCTGGCAGTGCCGACCCTGCGCTCAGAAAAGAGAGAGAGAGAAACAGTGCCTAAGAATTGCTAGCAAGAATGAGAAAACACATCTAAATATACAAAGATACACCAATAATCTCGCTCAAAACAAAAAGGAGAAACCAATAAGAGGTTCTTCTTGCCTTCTTGTTCCGAAGAGATAGGATATAAGAAGCTGCATGTTAAGGTCTGATCACTTGGCAAAGATCGAATGACAAGCTGGAGTACACCACAACATCAAATAAACTCTATATCTACCTTGACCAATCAATTATTAACCACGCATGACACAAATGTACCGGGGTTCCTGCATAGCCAACCTGATCGGAGTAGCATGCAGCGTTGACGTCAGGTGATTCATCAGGTAAGTAAGGCATGCAGGCTGCAGGCTGCTTCATATATACCTAGGCGCCCGTGTAGATGTGGAGTTTGAAGTGCCCTCATCCGGCGGGTTAACGGGGGATACAAACGCCATCTGGCGGGTTAACTAACCACAAATAACGACCTACCGGCGACGAGAGAATATGACGAGCCAACAAAACTGGCCTCAGCTAGTCCTGCCGCCGTAGCTTTTATTTCTCTCACAATCTGACAGTACCTTCCTAGGCTTTCCTCCTCAAGTGCAGTAATCACAGCAAGGCAATCACTAGCAATTCGTACCCGGGGAAGCTGAAGATCATGGGCTCGTGTCGTTGGTGGGTTGCCAAAGTAGGCGTGTAAAACAAGATGGCCAGATCAGGAACCTCCTCAGCCCTCATTTGGTAGGCCGGATTTGAGTGGTTTTCCAGTGTAATTTCCCAGCCCAATTTAATACACGCTAAAACACTCCGTGATCGTTTGGTAGACTAGTTTTGGACAGGCCAAGCCCCATCAAACACCTGAAAACACGTCGGGTTGAACGGGATTGGAAACGCCCCACCCTCCTCGCGTTTTTTGGTCGCTCCTTGTCTCAGCTCGTACAACAGAGCAGCCAGCTCGCTGGCACCTTTCTGCCGCTCTACATATCTGACCTACCAAACGATATTTTGTAAGAGGGGTTTTACAGGGGATTTGGATAGAAGAGAATTCGCGGGGATTGGGTGATTGAAGTGTTTTCATCCAAAATACTCTGGATAATACTCTGAAATACACTATAATCCATGCGTGCCAAACAAGGCACCAAGTGTCATGTACGGAGGGTGAGTGGCTTGCGCTGCCACCGGCTCGAACTATCTCGCAGTTGCACCTGTAACCGTGTCATCGGTGGCACACAACAAAATTGTGTCCAGCTCCACGGGCAACCTCTTTTGTAGGGCCTCCGTCTCCACCATCTCCATCGACCATGGCTTCAAAGACCAAAACATGGTCACAACCATGTACTCTCTCCGTCCACACAAAAGGATGTCTTAACCTAACTCAAATTTGTATCTACACACTAAATTATGTCTAGATACATGCAAATTTGAGCTACGTTAAGACATCTTTTGTGAACGGAGGGAGTATTTTTTTTGAAAAGCCGTTCGTTGGACGAAACTAAATGACACATCTGACTCCTAAGCGGAACTATTCACATATCTAATCCTCGAGATCGGTGCAAACGAGGATGAAACTGAAAGTGTACATGTCGGTGTCAACGGAATCCAACACCGAAAAGAACGAGGATGAAACTGAAAGTGTACATGTCGGCGTCAACGGAATCCAACACCGAAAAGAAGTTGGCTCAAAAGAGCTCAACACTGATCCCGAAAAAACTTGGTGCTAAAATGCCTGGACACCGATCTCCACAATTTCAGTTTCATCCCCTTTGGCGCCAACCTCAATGACCAAATTTGTGAATAGTTTTGCCTTGCTGCCATATGCGGCTTTATTTTAGCTCTGGGTCGAATTTGTCAAAAAATACCACAACCACGTCCACGTTACCAGTGGGCGCTGGAATAAGAAGAACGCTATGTTTGCTTGCATGCACTATGTATCGCTCTTTGCAAGTGCTAGTCTCATCTTGCCTGCGAAGTTATTATGCATGGATCGTCCCATTCGGGTTGTTTCTTTTTCGCTTTCGTATACCTTTTTTCTTTCCTTTTTTTTGCTGATTGTTTTCTTTTTTCGTTTTTCTTTTTCTGTTTCTTTTCTTTTTCCGGTAGCATTTTTATTTTTATTTTCCTTTTCATTTTTGTTTAATTTATTTTAGGTTTTCTTTCCTTTTTAACCTTTTTTAAAAATATTTTTAGATATATGACTATTTTTTCAAGCAGAAAGTGGAAATGTTCATTTTTGAAATAGTTTAAATTTAAATAATGTTTAGATTTTAAAAAAATATCCATTTTAGAAAATGACTGAGAACATTTTTTTAAATGCTTCGGGTTTTGAAAAATGTTAGTTTTTGAAAATGGTTCTGATTTTGAAAAAGGTTCAGATTTTAAAAAGGCTAAGATTTTTAAAAAATCGTTTTTGAAAATAGGTGAGATTCAAGAAATGTTCGTTTTTCAAAATGGTTGAGAATTTGAAATATGTTCATTTCAGAAAATGGTTCATCTTGAAAAATGTTAATTTTTAAAAAATGGTTCAGATTTTTTCATTTTTACAAATATTTCACATTTTAGAAAATATGAAGAACATGAACAATTTTTAAAAGTGAACATGTTTTAAACTTGAACATTTTTAAAACAAAACATTTTTTAAGTCTGAATATTTAAAAGTCTGAACTTTTTTCGTATTTGAACAACGGAAATATATTTTTTTACCCTACAAAGGTATAATAAATGGGAAAGACACGAATAAATACAAAAAGAAGAAAGAAATAAAACAGCGAAAAAATAAACAAGAAAGAAAAATAAATAAAAACTCACATATGGGTCGACCCATATGGAGGAGTAATGCGGGCGAGCCGCACAAATCGTGTGGACGAGTTGTTTATCTACTCGCTACGAGCGAGATATGGACCGACACATGTTTGCTACCGGAAACTACATTGATTGTTGGGCCACGAGAACGGGAGAAAAGACAGTTATCTCAATCCCTCCATGAGATCCAATTGTTAAAGTACAAGTGAATCGTCGTCCTTTCTCTATACCAATGGCCATCTCTAATTCTAAGCCTAGCGTCACTCACCATTTGATATACTTTTATTTGGAGATCACCATCAGAAAATATTTTTCTTTGAATATAGCTTCCGAAAAGGTTATAAAATCTATTCTCTTCGCTCACAGTTATAAGATGATTTAACTTCTTCCTGAGACTTTCATATATCTAGATGTGTTCATATGTGTTAAGTCACTCATTTTGATCCGTGTATAGTTTACATGAAAATGATTAAAACAACTTATAATTGCGAACGGAAGTAGTTCTCAATTGACAGGGGCCATATCTTTCATGCGCCACTGCTCGTTCTATGTGTGCAAGATTTATTTGTCTATCCACCAAGAAACGAAATGGTCCTATAAATCTAGAAACTAAGTAAGCAACTTTTTTTTTTTTTTTTTTGAACAGGGATAGACCCCGAAGGGTCTGGATACTGCATTAATAAGTCAACAGTGCATTACAAATTACAGAGAGGACCTCACAAGAAACCAGAATAACAAAAAAGTCCTCTACATTTTCACAAAGAACCCTGAACGAAGAAGGAGGAACGCAATTGAGTCCATCATCTTCCTCGCCTGCACTAAAGAACAGCAAGCTCGAGCGACAGCCCCCCACGCGAGAGCCGGGGACGAGACCACTTGACGCAAGATGGGAGCGAAGCGCCATCGCACGAACTCGAAAGGGCCTCCGAAGGAGGTTGAAAGGAGCCTGTCGCAACGCCGGCGACCAGGCCTGGAGCTGCTGCCTGCCAGCATCTTGAGTCGACGGCCAACCACTAGCCGCCGAGGTTCTTCTCCAGAGAGCAGTACCACGAGACTCCCGACCCTCCCCAGCAAGAAGATCCACCGCTCCAACACACCCCACTCCCTCGCCACCACGGCCGCCCAAGAGAAGAAGCAGAGCAACAGAAATCATACCGAAGAAGGCATATGGGCGCTTATTGAACCGAGCTGCCATCCAGCACCACCACTTCATCTTCCTCCTCGGAAGCCTCATAGGGTTGCAGAACAGCTGCCATCCAGCACCGCGCCATAGCACTGGACAAGCACTCACAGCACCACCTCCGCTACCACGCATGAAACAGCCGCGACACTCCACTCCCTCGCCTCCACGGCCGGCCAGAAGGAGCTTCGCGCCATCACACCCGCAAGCAGAAACGCAGCACCGACGGAACACGAGCTTATTTGCCGGGATCCCGGCGCCGCCCACCTCCTCCGCCTCCGGCTCAGACCTCCTGAGCACCGCGGAGACGACGACAAGCACCGACAGCCACCAGGGGAGGCTCGCATCCCCTGGCCGCTCACCCCACTCGAGCATAAAGCCCAGACGCCATAGCGGCAGATCTACCCTAGTCCCTATACTACTATATACAGAGGAGGCCTTGGCTCCTTGCCCTTCTCTACTCCGAGCGGCGGCGCCGACGGGGCAGATCTGAGGTCGGGCCAGGCATGGAGAAAGACGAGAGTCGACTCTCAAGGCGCTTCGGGAGAGAGCGAGACTCCGCTGGGGTGATTGTTTTGTCGAGAGAAATTGCACACAAGTAAGCAACTACTTAATCATAAGATATTTAGTACATTCAGTGATTCTGAACCGCTTTGACTCTTTGTGAACATCGTCATATGCCCTTGCTGGAATTCTAGTAAGCAATATAGTGTTGGTAAATGGATTTGGCGTTATAGTTGGTGCAGATCAGAGAACAGCTGAGCGTGGAGACTTTCAGTTCTACCAACTCGTCACTAACAATAAACACAATCTCCTATTCACTCACTAAATTAAACATCGCGAATGGCGCAAGGCCGCAAGCAATGAGAAAGCAGATATCCACAGCCTAGCCCAGAAAACGGGCGAGGTAATCCGGACACTCTCGCGGGCAGCAGATGATACACTCTGAGAGTAGTTCTACTCTATCCCGATGGCTCATATTCTCACATGTTTGTTTCAGTTTTGCCCTCATCATCTCCGATGTTTACTGCACATTCATTGCCACGGTAATATCTGATACTAGAGCGCACGAAGCAAATGGAGTAAGGTCTTTTTTTGAAAAGAATGTAGTATGTTCTGCCTACTCGGGTGAAATGGGGACGTATATGTAGTGGGGGAAATGGAGAACTTCTTATACAGGACGCATAAACAGGTTGGTGGGATATTCATTGGCATTGATTTGAAGTCAGAGTTTGCGACTGTTGAATCATCTAATGAAAATCAATATTTATAGATAGACGAAAGTGGGTAAAAAAGGCTAAACATAGACAAAACCGGACAGAGCAAACATCTTTTTCTCTAAGGCTGCCCCAATTTTAAATACCTTGCTATGGAGGGAAAAAATATGTTACATATTTTGGAAGAAAAAGACTAAGAGCTAGCTAACTCCTGTTGTGTTTTCATACATTGTTTTTGGAGGAAAAGCAATCTTAAATTTAGAGCCAGTGAGAGAGCAGAAATAAAAGGTTGAAAAAGAAATGCAGTATCTCACGTCTAATCCACGAACTGATCCGCGCTTCTTCAATACTACCCTCTCCACATTCCTTTTGGTTGGCAACCTAGCTTGTTTAGGTGGATCGGACACACGCCCCTCGCAAGGTATGTCTTTTCTGCCGCTACTCCACCTTCGACTCCTTCATAGATCGGGTTCTCGACCCCTCCCTACTATGACGAGTAGAGTTTTAATAAAAGTAATTAGGTTAGGGTTGTGGTAGCCATCTTCTTTATCAATAGAGATGCCCTTGTCTACAATAAGTAATCATCGGCCATTCGTTCGGCGACGAGATCCTCTTCCCAACATCAATGGTGGTGTTGGAATATTAAATTTGTCTAGATATGATCCTTTAAATTTTGTTTCACCGGATCGATTTTATATTTTTTTCATGGTGTTGGTACTCTTACCGCTGTTGATTGATTACTTTAATGCATGTACGCTTAGCACTACGGATTAAAATTAAAATTATAGAAGAACTCTCGTTAGTATTTATAGTTATGTGGTTTGTTATATCTATGTCATTTTTCTATGTCTACCTTAGTGCTTTCAGAAAAGTATAAGATTGTGTTACGGAAGAAAAAAGATTCTGAAAATCACGAGGATTTGCTTGTTTCATTAGACTTTATTCGCCATCGTCAACTCGTGTATCTATATTGTATTATAAATATATCATGGTGATTATAAAAGCAAAAGAAAGATTGAAATCACAGTAGCAAATGACACACGTCATATCACCGTGGCAGATCTCTCAAGCTGTGCTGTCGATGGCCATATCAGCTGCGTATGCTGCTTCTCAGGGACCTTCTCCGCCTCTTCCAGCTTCTTCCATTTCGCGAACATGTTGCCGTAGAATTTAGCGTCCCTCTTGTTGCACTCTCTCACCTTGTCCTTCAAGGCATTGTACGCTCTTCACGTCCCTGTGACGTGTAACGATTTCCACTGGCTGTTGTGCCAAGTGAATATTTCGTAGTATACGACAGTTCTTTTACATGTTTGTCCAGGTCGATTTCCGGTGCCTTCAGGGTATCTAGCTCTGCTAGTTCGAGATCAACGAGTTGGGTGTATGCCTGCGCTCTCCTGTACAGAGCATTGACGTTTGTGCTCTCTAGTTCCAAAACCTGATTAGTGCCGCCGATCATTGTAATGTTTGTGTAATCACACTCATTAAATCCAGTAATCGATAGTTTCAACATGTCATAGAAAACTAGATGGGAAATCGGTCCTTGGGAATGCCGAACCTTGGCAGGGGCGGTTTACCTCCAAGGGGAGCAAATCGATCCTTATTGACTCCTGCTTGTCTAGCTTGCCTATGTACATGATGGATGTACGAATTCCCAGAAGGTGTGCATGGCGCATTTGACAAGGAGCTCTCGCGCTTTTTCTGGCAGGCGGCCAATGGGCGCGAGAAGTACCATATGGTCAAATGGGCGGATGTCTGCGCCCCCAAGGACATGGGGGGCATAGGTATTTTAGCGTCGCGTAAGATGAATACCGCGCTCATGCTTCGGTGGGTGTGGCGGATACTTAGAGAGGAGGGGGGTCTTTGGCTGCAGCTGATCAAAGCAAAATACCTGCAGGGTCGCCTCCTCCTTGCTTGTGACCGCCGGGATGGATCCCAGTTTTGGAGATCCATCCAAACCCTTAAGCATGAGATTAGAAAGGGTGCCCGTTTCTCCATCGGTAATGGAGAGGGCACCCTATTTTGGCTGGACTCGTGGCTTGGTGAAAGCCCGTTACAGCATAGGTTCCCGTCTCTCTTTGCTATTTGTGCGGACCCGATGCTGTTGGTGGCCTCGGCAGTGCATAATGGGGTTTGGAACATCTCGTTCCGACGCACATTTGGTCCTGCCGAGGCTACAGCTTGGACGGAGTTACGGGGTTCGCTCCCGGAGGCGCTGCCGGGGGGCCAAGACCTTGTGTCATGGCACCTGGCGCCTTCTGGGACCTTCTCCGTAAATACGGCCTATCGGAGTCTCTTCAGTGGTCCGGTTAGAGCTTGGACTTCCCCGCTGTGGAAGGCCCCCCTCCCCCTGAAAATCAAAATCTTCGTGTGGCAGCTCCTTAGGGACCGCCTTCCGTCGGGGGTGGAGGTCCGTAAGCGACATGGACCAGGGGATGGTCTTTGCCCTTTGTGTGGGATCCCCGAGACGGGAACCCACATCCTGTTCGCTTGTCCTGCGGCCAGGTTTCTATGGAACTTCGTCCACGAGGCACTTGGGCCTGCTTGGCAGGCCTCAGACCTCGGAGAGTTCCTGGAGACCCACGCGAACCGTACCGGGGGGAGCCGGCGCCTCTTCTGGTTGGTGTTCACGGCAATGGTTTGGACCCTTTGGACGATTCGTAATAAGATGGTGATTGAGCGGGTGTTTCTTCGACGTGCTTCTGACTCCATGTTTAAATTTCTGGCTTTCTTGCAGCAGTGGCACCCGCTTTCTAGACAGCGCGACAGGGGGCGGCTAGATGACTTGCTTGACAGCCTGCTGGTGACCGCACGTCGCCTCTCCTCCTCATCTAGCAGCTAGCGCCGGAGGGCTGCGCTTTTTTTGTTCTTGCCACCTGTCCCTACCCCCTTGCTTTTCTAGCTTTTATCTTGTTGTTGGGCTTACTTGTGCTGTTGCCCCAGCAAACTCTTCTAGCTTATTTTCGGGGTACTTGCATCGTTGTATGAACTTGCTTGGCATGTTGCTTTATTTATAAAGCGGGGCGAAAGCCTGGTTCGAGATAGAAAACTAGATATCGGATTTCGGTTTTTTTTTATTTAATTTATTGTTTGCTTTTCTTCCCTTTTTTGACTTTTTCAAAAGATTCATTTGGATTTTCGAAAATGGGTCAGATTATAAAAAAAAACATTTTTAAAATGATTGAGAATTTGAAATATTTTAATTTTTAAAAATGGTTTAGGTTTTGGAAAACTTTGGAGAATGGTTCCGATTTTGAAATGGTTTGGATTTTAAAAAATTATTCAGAATTGAAAAAATGTTCATTTATAAAATAGGTCATATTTTAAAATATTTATTTTAAAAAATGGTTGAGAATTTGAAAATGGTCACGCTTTTCAAAAAACATTTTTAAATGGTCCAGATTAAAAAAGGTCATTTTTTAAATTTGTTAAATTTGATGAATTGTGAAAAACCTAAACATGCTTACAATGTGACCAGTTTTCAAAACTGAACATTTTAAACTTGAACATTTTCAAATTTGAGACTTGAAGAATCTAAAAAAAATCATAATTGAAAATAAAAAATATAAATAAGTTTACCCTAGAAATGTAAAGTAAATGGAAAATACTCAAAAAAGAAACATAACAAAAAATAGAAGAAAGAAATAAAAAACAAAAAAATAAACAAGGATGAAAAAAATGAAAAAGACAAAACAAAACCACATACCCAGATGCAGGAGTCTTGGAGGCGAGTCGCACAAATTGTGCGGATGAGTCTTGTATCGACTCGCTGCGACCGACCCTACGCTTGCTACCGGAGACTACATTGACAGTTGAGCAACATGAACGGGCCAAGCAAATATAACATGAGTCCCGCCGAGAGATGAGAGCAAGAGGCCCACATTTGGGGAGGCGAGATGAAGGATGATCCACCTTCTGAAAATGGTTTTGGCTTCCGAGTTCAGTTGATCTCTCTATTTAAAAAAAATAAAGTTTCAAAAAATCTTAAAATAATCATGCATGTTCTCAATGATGTGTACTACCTGCGTGCAAAATCTCAATGCAATTTTTTTATATTATAGCCTCCACAAAAATAACAAATTTTGGAAATTTGAAACTATGCATTGTTAACTATACTCATATGTGTAATTTTTTATTTTTTGTGTACGCCAGACTATAAAGTTTTTCGCATTGTGATATTGCACGTCTATACAATACAACATTGAGATTATGCGTGATTATTTTTCTGATTTTCCTAAAGTGTAGTTATATATTTCAAAGTTTTAACACGGAGCATGAGTAGTGGAGTTCAGGTGTAAGAAATGTTTATTCGATCCACCTTAGGGCTTGTGGATTTTTAGGATTATCAAAAGATTTACATATGATTAAAATTATATGGAATATTTCCTTCGAAATCATTTGATTCATAGAAATTTTTTCTGCGAAATATATAGTACAAAATTAACAGGAAAAATAACATGAGGCCTGACATCATAAAATAATTCTTCACTTCATAATTAAAAGGAACTTTATCTTTACATAAATTCATTTAGACATGAATTTCCGCTTCTATAAATATCGTATTACTACACTTTTCCTCTGCTACCAATCAAAGGAGACCTGCTTCTATAAACTCTCTCGATCTTCTTGTAAATATCCATTTTATTAATGAAAATGATATTGTAAAAAAAAATAAGAGCCCCTGTTTTTTCTAGACGTGAGGCGTTGGAGGCACCGGGCTCCTTCTGGTTCCTTCCATCTGCGCCCACGGCACGCAACTCCCCAACGAAGACGGAATGGATTCTTTGCCCCTTCCGATGCACCACGAGTACGTTCCTACCTTCATTCATGACGTACGGGAGCTGAGCTGGAGCCCACCCGCACGCTTTCCCCCCACTCTGCGGAACGAGATCCTCTAACGTAGTGCAAACTACTGCAGAGGGACGTTGTTGGTTTTGGTCCACTCATTGTGGATCGGACGTTGCTCCGTGAACGACTGCCTGCTAGCTATTTTGCTTGGTTGGAAACTAAGCAATGGTACGTGCGACTCGGTCTTTTTCCGAAACAATGCAAAGTATTCTAATAAATTTTGGCACATGAGAGTATATGCTCCTGCCATAGTTCAAACAATTGTCAAAAATATTTTAAACAAAAATTTGGCACATACTTCTCGACAGAATGTGCACGCAAAGTTTCGCGAAAAAACGACAAGTTTTGTGGCTTGTGTAAAAAGACAAAAAAAAAGTCTTGGATTTTTATTGGCACATACATCTCGACATCATATGTGCGCTCGCCAATCTGAAGCTGGCCATCGTTAGAACATCTCCACTGGCGATTTCAATAGACTATCCGGCAAGTGTGCCGGACAAGCACTATTGATAGAGTCGACACACATTGTCGGTTTATTGGGACCGGGCACCGGCAGACGTGCGCGGCCTTGTGGCCAGCGTGGATGTCGGAGCGGGCGTCTCTATTCTTGCGGCTTCGCCATGTTACCTTGAGGTGTTAGACTGTCGAGTTTGATCGTTCGGGCGACTTTGTCGTCGACTCATGTGGGGAGCAGCCTCAGGGTCAGCGTGGCTGTCGTAGCTCCAGATTATCTGAAGCAAAAACCTACAATCACAGCGCAAACTGACCATTTCCCCTTGATATGCATCCAGAACATATATGGTTGTTAGTTGTGGTCAAAAGCATAAGGAATCATTAGTAGCAACTATCAGCATCCCCCAACAGAATAATCCACCAAAAATCACATACCATGATACCAAACATTGATCACAAAATTGTAACTCGTGCCTATAAGCCATCAATCAAATGCAGCAGATTCTAGACATTGTTCATCTAGAAAAAATTAATGCAATATAAGTTTCTAGGATTTGTTTTTTATACAGAATATTTTTTTGTCAACAATCAAATGCAGTAGATTCTAAACATTTTCCATCAAGAATTTTTTAGTGAATATAAGTTTTCTAGGATTTGTTTTTGATACGGAATAATATTGTTTTGCTAATACAGTTTTTTTTTTAAACTTAATACAGAAATTAAGGTTCCTCTCTGAGTCTCTGTCACACAACAAGCAGCAGTACACAGAAGTGGCAGTAGTATCGAAACACAACAGCAGCACACACAAGTAGCAGTAGCATCTGAGCTTCAGAAGGGCAATCTGGTACTCAGTACAGAGCGACCTTGGACGCTCTCCTCCCCGTCTACAGTGCAGCGGAGGCGATTTGTGAATCCCACCGAAGAACTCCACCTCGCCGGCGCGATTCGCCGGATCTCCCGGCCTCCGACGGCCGCTTCGGCGGCGGGAGGCCGGGTGACGAGGGGTGGACTCGGCAAATCCCTGGGTTGTGTACCCCGGGTTGATTGAAGGAGAGAGATGAGCGCTGGTGATCCCGATGGCTGACAAGCAAGGCGTTTACCCAGGTTCAGGCTCCCGGAGGATAATACCCTACTTCCTACTTGTCTGGTATTGAATGGCGAGTTGTGGCTACAATGGCGAGATGGCATCCGTTACCTGTCTTTTTCATCCGTCTTTTTTTTAAACCAGGTAAAATATTCGAAAATTCATTTAATGCTGGAATGAGCACTGTCTTTGTTCACCTGAACGATCAAACTCGACAAGTTCACCTGAACTGGGGACCTTTAGCCACGCATTTAATGTCCGGGGGAGGGAAGCTCACTGGACTGGAATGAGCAGGAGATGTATATGCTGTACCCATGCGCTCGATTTCATCCGTTACCTGTCTTTGTTCTGCCTTGTCCGTGGCGTGTATTCCACAAGTTCATCGATTGAGTGAAGTTGGGGATTTTAGTGTGTTTCGCAGACAATTATGTATGATTTAAAAGCTTTCACCAAAGAGGTTAACAAATCGTCTGGTTGGTGTAGTTGGTTATCACGTTAGTCTCACACACTAAAGGTCCCCAGTTCGAACCTGGGATCAGACAAATATTTTTCATGTCTCTGTTTTCCTGATTGATTTGTTTTAAATGTTCAACATTTTTTTGGTTTTGTTTTCACATTTTAGTATTTTACTGTGCAAAGCGAACTTGGATCAGGATTTTTTTTTTCTGTCTCTGTTTGTTTTAAATTTTCAACATTTTTTTTTGTTTTGTTTTCATATTTTAGTATTTTACTGTGCAAAGCGAACTTAGGATGTGTTCGGTTTGAGAATACGGTGGAATGGAACGAAACCATTCCATTCTATCAGAATGGAACCGTTTTATTCTTGTGTTCGGTTTGGACAAAAAACTGTCATGGAACCGTTCTATTCTTGTGTTCGGTTTTGGAGTGGGGTGAGGATGGAATGGAATGGGTGAGAATGGAATTATTCCTAATGTCGATTAATTATTCATAAACTTGATTAATTATAACTAAACTCAATTAATTATTCCTAATTTTAATTAATTATTCCTAAAGTTGATTAATTATTTCTAATCGTGATTAATTATACCTAAACTTGATTAAATTAGAGAGACAGACAGCCCGATTTGCCCTTCCTGAGAATCACCTCGTTCCATTCCATTCCATTCCAGAACCGAACACAAGAATGAGATCTGGGTGTGGAACGGTTCCATTTCATTCCACTCCATTATCAAACCGAACACACCCTTAAGTCACGGAAACCACAAACAGACCCCGAGGTACATAACCTGGTGCCTGCTATTTTTAAAATTTTGGAATCGATAGTTTGAGCCTCCAAAAATTCCGAAAACAATTATGCATTTAGATAATGATGTATTCTACAAACATACAAAATTTCAACTCAAAGATAAGTCATATTCTAGGCTACACAAAAATGATAAAATCTGTCGGATTTTTCAGGCTTGAAATTTGTGCAGACAAAAATAAAAAGCTTTGAGTTAAAATTTTATACGTTCATAAAATATAACATTGTCCACATCTATGATTTTTTCTCAGCTTTTTTTGGAACTCGTAGCCCGAGCTCCATTTGTCCTAGCTCACTAAGTAAGTCATGACTTTTGACATTATCTATATTTCCTACCAAAATATTAATTCCATTCTAAATGCATGTTATTTTAGAACACATGGTCAAAATTCAATCTTCAACCACTATTTAAAAATAGGTCATTCGAGATGATAGTACCGCTTGATCCGTGAATAAGAACAAAATTAGTTATTGTATACCTATATATTCAGACAAAATACAAAGCTTGGCATTGTTTCGGACTATTTTACTCTCATCCCGGCTGATCCATGATCTGGGTTAGCGAGATTTCCTACCAATGGCGGTGGGTGCCTTTTTTTGCTGCTCGTCGGCATGTTTTTGCATACATGATTCGACGTTTTGACAATGCTTCTGAGCGTCTGTTATTGGGTGCGTATGCTACAAATTAGGTCTGATTTTCATATCTTATGTCCACAGTGTGTTCAAGCCCATCTAGACCACGTCGTCTTCTTTGACAAGTGGATGCGCAATACAAGAGTACAATTGGCTAGATGGTTCTATCCGAGTACCAGATCTCGAGCCCCAAGGTGGAAATATATTGGTAGTTACAGATAATGGCGGCGTTCTTGAAGGCACGACTCGCTCACACATGCTGCAGAGGTTAAAACTCATGATCTAACCTTGACGCTTGCATGTCATTCCTTTTTGAAGGCGTTGGTTTAGGAGAATCCCCAATGTCGGTGGATGCTTGCAGTACCGGGAGTCGGGAGATTTGCTCCAGTAACTTCGAGATGAACTCGATCTAGGCCATTCCATTATGAGAACGTGGGCGGGTTTTGTGCATTTGATTTGTGTTGGAACTGGAATATAGCTGGACGAAAATGGGGTTCTGTGAGGGAACAAATGTACGATAGCAAGAGAATCAAAGACAATATATTCCTGCCCTGTTCAAGATATTCTTGGACAAATCCACAGGATAGGATATGCAATACTTGCTTTTCTTTCCTTTCCTTTTTCCATATTCTCTGCCTTTGCACACGTGGAAATGAAAGAGAAAAGAACTAGGCGAATATATGCCAGTTTGTTTGAGGATGATTCATTCAGACATAAAGATCGTTTATAATCAACTTGCATCCTTTTCTAAAAAAAATCAACTTGCATGAGTTGTTCCTGCCAATCTCCTCTCTTTATTCCTTAGTCCTTACCAGGGGCACCAGTCTTATCCTCGTATGTTCCTCTTGATTAAGTAAATTAGTTGGTACGGCCAAAAAAATAGTTGGTAGGGATAAGGTCATTCACGGTGATACCTTTTAGTTACAAATCTTCTCTCCAGATGGACCAGATATGAACTAGATTATGCAAGACGGTATATCCGCACTATAAATTGTAGAAACCATCAGCGATATGTATGTGGCGAATGTTAGGTTCTTTTGAGAGGGAGATTAGTTATGCATTGCATGCAAAAAAGGTGAAATGATGCTACGGGAAACATACCATATTCTCTCGGTTTAATTAGGTCTTATCACTAATGAGCAGGTTTAAGTCTGCAAAGTAATAACATTTCGCTGCTTCGATTACCGGTTACGCTACATATGAACTGACTAATACACCGAAGAAACATTGAATGGTGCATGATACATAGCATCATGTACAACTGTAGAAGTACATATCTCAAAAAAAGAGAAGGTAGAATGTGGATATTCCATCCAAGGATGTGAAATCTCCTTCGCCCATGTACAAGAACAACGTCAAGATTTTTTTTCGATGGCTCTCTGCAACAACATTACAAGGACTTACTGGTCCACTGTCTCTGAACTGAGAAAGATACGCCTACGCGTATGGTCCAGGTGGTACACTAGGTCTACATACCATTTGCAACAGAGAAGCATACTCTGGAGACTGAGAAACCACTATAAATTGGCAAGAACGTAGTACCTCGAGCCTACACACCACAGAACAAACATACCAACGATAACTCACCTGTGCAATGGACATTGGTATGTACTCCCTCCGTTTTTTAATATAAGATATTTTAGATGTTGTACATGTTGTCTAGATACATGCTAAAGTGAGTGGCCATGCACATTTAAATATGTCTACATACATTTGTGTACACATGCACGTGAACAAATGCTAAAACATCTTATATTAAAAAACGGAGGGAGTACAAGCGTGCCAGAGCGACGAGGCACAAGACAGCGGTGATGCCCGCGACGGCCCAGGCTGCAGCCAGTTACAAGGCGAAACTCGCCGCTGCGGCGCCATGGCCGCTGACCCCAGCTCCTCCGCCCGGGGTGGTCACCGTGCAGGTGATGGCCCCTGGCAACGGCATGTACTGCGACGGAGACGCCGACGTCGACCGGCGCGCGGCCTTGTACATATCCAGGGTGCAGGAGCGGCTCAGGCGTGAGCGCACGCATGAGCGATGACGTGCTGTACCGGAGCAAGAAGCTAGTTCTGGTGATTCGTGTTGCGAACTTTTCGTTTTGTTTTGCTTCTGAGTGATGCCGTACGTGCGCGCTGTGTAAGATCATGTGTGGGGGAGTAAACTGTGTGACTTGACGTTCCTCTTACCGTTCTCCTTTACCACCAGATTTCTTTTCCAACTCGTCCAGGACTTTCCCTACCCCTCCCAGCTACGGTTGGCAATTTTACTCAAATATGTATTGGGATGATAAAATATTTATGTACATGTCCAAATCAGCCTAAAATGTATCTTTTCCTTATCCAATCAAAATATGAGAAGACAACTCTGTTCAACTTTGAATCCCAAAGAAAATCAGTGACCTTTTGTGGGAATTCATATAAACCTTTAGACAGAAGGTGGAATGACTAAACATTGTATATGATGTTAGAAGATCGGTGCAAAATCTTGATGAAGCAGCACAACTGATCAGTGCTTTCAAACTCTGGTGTTACAAGACGTTACAAGATTACATTAGCAAAATAGAATCAGCTACGAAATAAATACCAGGTCTCGATTAGAGCACATGTCTTCACCTATCTACTGCTGTGCAGCAATGGATCGCTTCTCTGTCAAACGTGACTGCCGGCAGTAGATATTCTCAAACCTTAGTGAGCAACAGAACTCCCTCCACATATCAGGTTAAATATTAGCAACAAGCATCAATCTTGATTCAACACCGAGCTGTTATAGGGCTCAGGAACGCGAGATAACAAGCCAGGGAATCAGTTGTAGCACATCTGGTTGAAAGTACCTACAAAATCAGTTCAATGCATTAAATTTTTGTTGAAAATTAATAAATATGATACTCAAATTCACAAGCTGTGTATTTGATGAAAACCTGGTGTTGCAGTTATGACATTATTGTTATGCAAGAAACCAGCACTACTCTTATTTCTAGAAGTTAACAGTGGTGATGTAGTACCAACAAATTGCCAGTAAAAAGGTTTAAGTCTTGGTCTTAAGGTCCAACAGAGGAGCTGCAGACATTTAGCGTGGACAGATTCCGGTAACAAAACAGGAGGCAAAAACATTGACACATAAAAAAAGTAAAGCCTCATAATCCCTGATGACTTGCAAGTCGTGAATAAGTCAGAATGTTCAATTCATGGAAGACAGCATATGGAGAATTGTTGGACAGATTACCCCGGCATGTCATATAGACATATGGTGATATGAAATTCCCCAAAAATCAAGGATATGGTGATACCATTTGGCAGCGATAAAACAGTGCAGTTTTCTTTTGAGAATATAAAATAATTCCCTATTATTTAGGTGCAACATTTTTTGTAACGGAATGTGCAAGTGCATCTGCCATTTGATTCATTTTCTTATTGACAGAAAATGGTAGGGGCCTCCTGTAATTCGATTCATCGAAATTGCTCTTGTGCCATTGCAAACTTGAGTAGGATTTTTAACCACTCTAAAAAGTTCAACAGATTTTACCATGGTTAAATGACCATCCTTCTCTTTAAATTAAAATAATGCATTTAAAAAATTCAAACTCAGACTACTAAGTACATTTCCTAAATGCAAAATGTGGGATGTGTGTAGACTTAAAAATTTGGGCCAAAATTGGTCCACTTCCGTGCATTAGAAACAGAAGGAAATCATGTACACTTGACACTTGTAGTTGGTTTAGACCCCCTCAGTACAGCATACACATGAACATATTTGGGGCCCAAAAATTGGAAGTTCACACTCCCCAAATGTATCTTTACTATAATACGAGTAGTGTTTTTTTTCTTCCTTCGTCCGTTTGGTGGTACGTCTGGTGGTGGTCGTTTTGCACTTTAGTCCACCGAGAACTGCAAAATCAACCCGCACTCCATCCTTATGTCTTGCGCAATTTTCGTTTTCACCCTTCAGCTGGCCGGTATCGATGGAGAGAAAAGGAAATCGCATAGCACCATCATCGATCCCCCACCCCTCTCACGATTTGCAGGCGACAGGGGCGGTGGCGGGGACGACGCGGCCGTAGCTAATGAACAGAATCCCATCTCCGTTGCGGAAATAGAGCTCGTCGTTCCCCACCCCCCTTGCGCCGCCCCGGCCAGCCCCGCGCGCCTCCTTCCACGGCCACCTCCAGGACGGTGGCGAGGAAGACGAATCCCATCTCCGTTACGCCGCCCCGGACAGATCCACTTCCACGCTCCAGAACGGTGGCGGGGCAGGCACATCCACCTCCCTTCCGCCGACCTGGCCAGCCCTGCGCATTCACCGCCGCCCACGCTCAAGCACGGTGCAGGGCAGGCGCATCCCGTGCTCCAGGACAATGGAAGATCTTGAGCAGGAACGCATGCTTCCGGATCGGTGGTGGCAGTGGGGCGGATCTCGTCCTGACGGCTTCCTCCCTAGAGGTCTTGCGGCCATCCTCCCCGTGTTGCTATCGGCTTCCTCCTATAGCTGCTGCGGCCGTTCTCCCAGAGATCCTTCCATCTTCGTTTCCAACCACGAGCAAGGTGATGCGCTCACCACTGTCTTCTTTCTTCCCTGCTTTGCTCTGTTTTTTGTTTCTGTTACAATTTGTTTTGTCTGTTTGCATTTCAGTAGAGAAATTGGTCTACCTTGTGTGTATATGTGAAATTTGGTGCACAATAATGCAATGTCAAAATTTTCATATTCCGTTGGAGACTGGCCTGGATTGTGCTTCAGCCTGCTATGCCTTTATAGTGAGAAAAAGAGAGATAGTTACATGGCTTGGACCAGATTGCCAGTGACGTTAAAGTAAATGAAATTGTGAAGAGTGTCAAAAACTGAAAACCTGATCTGTATTTTGTTCGGTGGTAGTACTTCGAATTGAAATTTTGTTCATATGATTGGTCCCAGAACAACACTCATGGCCAGTTGGTTATGCCATCTGAATTTTGCCCAGCACAACACTCAGATCATTGCATCTGAATTTTATTTGTTTGCATCTGAGTTAACATCAGTTATTACTTATCAATTCTCCACAGATGCTACGTATTGACAACACATACACAACTGAAAAGTCACTCTACATGACGGCTTGGATGATCAAGCCTCAAGCACCGCTTCGAGGTTGCGCAGGGGCGGGTGGCCGTCGGCGAGCATTCGTGGACACCGTCGATGACGGGAAGAGCCTGACACCTATCATAGACTGTATGCCCTTCAGCAGGGGATGAGTAAGGCATTCAAGTACGCGCCATGGTCCATGAGGAGCGACGGCGAGCGGCGGTTCGTCGTCACTGCAAGTCTGGACTTCCGCGAGGATGGCGCTGACTACGGGGACGGGGAGTGTAGGTCACTCCGGACGTGGCGCTGGAGTAGGTCGCATAGGTCGATAAGGTGTACACCGTGCTGGGCGTGAGGCTCATCTCCTTCCTAGACGTGAGTGGATAGATTATCAACTTATGCTGTAGTGTTGTCTGTTGTGTACTAAAGCTTGTTCCTGTGAGCTTCTTATACATGCACTTGTTTAGGAAATTTTGTTTCAACATGAGTTTGTGCGATCACGGTACTTCATGCGGAGCAGGTTTCAAATAGAAGAACTGGAAGTTTGGAACATGTAGATGTTTATTTACCAAGGCAGCTTACTAGAAGAAGAAAACAAATGGAAATTTATATTTATTCGTTGCATGTTGTCTTGAATTTATATATGTCAGCATTTCTATTGGATAAGAGGACTAATGTATACAAGTGACGTGGGTAACAAATAGATGTGATTTACAAGCTATGAAAATTCTGGAGAAAAAATTGGGTAAAGTATTCATTGTACTTGTGCTTTTATTTCATTCTTAGGAGCATAACACATGCTAAAAAATTAAGTTGCGACACGGCTTCATATCCCTGTTCGAATCAAATTGGCCGTTCGCCTTCGTATCTGATTCTCTGTGAAGCTAAAGACTAAATCAGCGACAATTTGGAGTGAGTATATTTTCGTAAGAACTATTTATCTTTTCTTCACTTCACCCGTTGCAACGCACGGGCATTCAGCTAGTATCTAATAATATCAGCAGATTTGCTAAAACTTAGAAGTGTGTTTTTACCTCATCTCAGCATTTTCCACCTTAAAAGGTTATTTGAGCATTACATTAAAAAAAATAGCCTGGGCAGCAGTGGCCACTAGACCTGTATTTCATCTCTTGTAATGTTCTGCTTGTGATTTTAAAATTAAAATTTCAGCAAACCCTAGTGGAATATATGTAGAGATTCTCCATTTTTCTTCTACCCTAGTTGTATCAAAAGGATATTTAAAAGTACCAAAGGCATATCGGTAAAGATATGTATTGTGGATTGTGGCACATGTACATCAGCTTGGCAGTTGGCACAATGTCAGGGACAACAGTAGTTGTTGGAGCTGTTGGAAATTGCAGTCAATCATGGTTTTTGGAAAGACATAGTGGAATGCCAGCCGAGATGCATTGCACAAGTCCATAAAATGCTAATGGTGAGCATCATGTTTACAGTAATTATCCACATTAGAAACACTGACTAATGAACCAGTCACAGTGAACAATCAAACACGGAGTGCAAAGCTACAATTTCCAAAGTAGTAGTAGTAGTAAAACCTGAGTTTCTTGTCGATGGACTACTTTCTGCAGGAGCATCAGAACTTAGGTCGATGACTGACTCTGCACTGTTTGGTTCTGTGGCATGAACCAAATTTACTGTTAATTTGTATTCCTCATATACAGAAAATAAGCTACACTATTTAATCAACTATTTAACCCACCTTGGCTTGCAAGACTTTCTGGCTTTCACTGAAATACTGATTAGGATGATTAATTCCGGTGTCACAAGAGACATTGTGAGTTGCCTCAAAGGTCAATGTGCAAGCTAGCTGCATGTTTCATGCATCAGATGATTCGGTTAGTCGAAGGATACAAGACTGCTGAATGATGCTAGTATCACGAGATAGTACCTGGTAATGTCTGTTCTTCACTTTATCTAGTATCCCTTCCAATGCATTTCCGCTGATACCCATATTGTTGAGAGCTGCTCTCAAGTTCTCATCGCTACAAATACAGCATGAAAGAAAAGGTAAACAAGAATGAAAGGAAAATTAGGTAGCAGGGTAGCTGTATTGAAGTCTCTACTCTCTACAAAGGCTCAAATTGGCATAATAGTTGGTTGACAATTCATAAGTTCATCACATACGACATCCACAGGCCTCAACGGTATGATTTATTTTAACGAGTTAAGGAAATGTTAAATTTACCTTGCACTTGGAAATACTTTCATTTTAGGTTGCTTCTGTTTACAATCTTATACTTTGTAAAAATAATTGCAACTTGGAATCCTATTGTGCCAATCGAATCCCATGGCATCAAATGACACCAGGCCTAGACCTCAAACTTCAGGAATAATCCAGAAAATTTCCAAGATTTTTCTTGGATTCAAAATGTTGCCATCTGGGCAGCCCAAGAATTTTAACATGCAGAATACAGTGCACAGTATTCTCACATACTTTGAAGACACTGTTGTGCAACTAACGTTTAAAGAATGTTCAGAGCAACCACAAAAACCGAAGTGTTTGTCTACTATGTTAATAATTACATGAAAGGACATAATGAATGAGACTATACCCAAAATGTCGATAAGGGCAACCATGGTGATCACCAACACCAGGTGTCGCGGAGATAATCTTTTGACATGAATATGGAGTGTAATCCTGGAGCAGAAATTTGTAAGACTTACTAATTTCCCCACGAGAAAAGGTGAGAGATATTAATAACTCCATACACTTGGAGGTTACGCATTGAGAACAACTTACCGTTCTTTTTCCTTCTTTTCCATAATTATGTCTGATACTATAAGCATATTCCTTGTCAAATCTCTCAGAGCCAACCTTATCCAGAAAAGATCCCATATCAGTTAAGCAGTAGAAAAGCTTACTTAGGCATGTGATTCAAAGGATATGACAGCAGTACAGGTAACAGTGCAGTAGGTAGTCCTACAAGATGTCTACCTAACACAACTTTAACATCATAAAGGCATTAAGGCGCTGATAAAAGGTTTCCCTGAGCTTTCTCAAGAATAAAGATAAACATTCATATATTCTCAGAAAAGTCAGGTACCTTTTGAGAGAACTCCGCTCTAAAAAATGTAAGAGCATCCTCCAACTTTAGCCCAGCACCCTAAATCATTAGTTTTAGAAATTAGATTAATGACATAAATAAAATAAATTGCCAGGGTTTACAAAATTAAGATTCAGTCCGACTCGTTTATTACCTTAAGGAAAAGACCAAACTGCATTCTACCCCCATTCTTCAGATGATGGTTTTCTCTCAACTTCAAAAGAGAAGCAAACACTAAGTAACTGATCAAAAGGCAAATACATGTACACAGCTTTTAAGGTGCCTTACTTTCTCTAGCATGTGGCGCATACAAAGAGGGAAAGAAGTTCTAGACAGTTGATCAATATCCTTCGGAGAAATCTCGGCAGAATCACTAGGCTGTAAACAATGAAGTTTAGCTAAAAGTTGAGGAATTCTGTAACATAAGCATCCGAGAGAACAACTTGCGAAGCAAGTATAGGCACAACAATATACCTGGGAGTAATCAGGTCCAAAATAAGCATTGCTTAATGCCTCAACAATCTGATAGGATTAAAATTTGCATCGTCATCAATAAATAAAAATCGCATCGTCAATTTTGTTACAAGATTAGTGTAAAGATAGGTGGGGCTGGCACACTGGTACTCACAGGAGTCAACCTATCCTTTTCTTGTTCCTTAATGCTCGACGTCCATTTCCTGTAAATTAAATGATTCACTTACCAGAGCTCTTACAGGATGGAAATTTTAAACATGTGCTAATTTCAGACACTAATAATAGCTTCTAAACATATGCAAATTTTAAACAATGACAGGGTGCAATCAACTACAGAATCAAGCTTTCATTTGTCTAAACCTGAACAGCGAAAGACTGATGAGACACAAATCACTACTAATACCGGTCTGTAGGGCACACGACAACTAAACTGTTGTAGAAAATTGGGTATTTAAGTATATCATCTAAAACCAAAAGAAAATGTTCCTACAAAAAAAAAGCAAAGCACACTTTCAAAACAATAGCTATCTGAGAAAAGAAAAACAAGGTTACCATTTACCTATTCGTCAAAACTAGTGCCTTTGAGATATTGCAGCGGAATTGGGTAACCACCAGGGAAACCACCTACATATTTATACAGATGTTTAGAATGAACTTGAGCCAAAAAAAGAAGGAAGTTTTCATTCTCATGTTCACTGCAAACCTGGCTCATTGCTACATAAGCATAGCCTTTTGAAATGAATACTCGGCGGCTGCCAACAAGATCTGGGACTTCTTCAAATGGTACCTTAATTGGGGTTAAACATGATTTAGTTGGATAATCAAAATAGATATCGATCAAATTTAAAACTACAATAGATTGGTGCACATACCTTGAAGAATACAGATTCAACTGCAAAAAGAACGTACAAAACGTTAGCTGCCAAGTTCAATAACGTAAATCTGGACTTCTATTCGAAAAGTGTAACGAGCAATTAAAAAAAAACACAAAGATTTTTTCTCTTTTTTCAAAAAGGAAGGCAAAGCCTCCCGGCCTCTGCCTCCTCAGATGCACACAGCCATTATTATTATTATTATTATGGAGAAGACCAAGTTCGAACTTGGAACGCAACGGCTTTCGAAAAGAAAAAGAAAAAGAAAACAAGGCCATCTACATTAGACAGGCCTCACGGCAGCTATCTTCTCCAACATCTAGCACAAAACTATTGTCGGAGATCTCCACCGACGAAACAGCACGGGGCATGACAATGAGCATGGTACTCCAAAACAACAACTTCAAGAAGGATCGTCGTGACAAGGGTAGGAGTATGGACAGTTTCACATTATAATGCTACACATGATAAATACATTTTTCTTTTGACAGATTCCCTAAGTTCCATCCCAGTGGTTTACCACTGTTTAAGCACCTTAAGCCCTTATCATGATTTCACAACAAGCAAATAATGAAAAATAAAAACCTGAAGCAACTTATTCTGTAACTCATTCTAACAACTTGCTATATAACATAAATCTGCAGTAAAATAAGTGCAAGTCAGAAAGTGGCATATTCTGATGTGGATATGTTCCCACATGTGCCACTTATTTTGAAAGTGCAAACCGAAATAAACCCTCAAAAAGTGTTCCATACCGCTTGCAGACTGACCAATGGAACGTGCAACTTGGCTTAACTTGTCTTTCACAGCCTAAAGCATGAAAACAAAATTTTCATTACTGTGAAGCATCAAGATCCGAGTGCTCAGCACAGTTCAATTAATATCCATATCCATACCTCAAATTCTGAGTGTGGCAATGCTTTGTATGGAAGCTGAAACTCGCTCATAAGAAGCCTCTGAAAAGGACATTGTGGACAGATAAGGATTAAAACGTATTTTTTTCAGTTGCTACAGTTAAAGTATAAATAAAGAGAAAGCCACCTGTGTATCAGGACTCTCAAGCCGAAAACGATACCGAAAGAGTGTCGTCTCCATGGAGAGAAACCACTTACGCAATTCTTCCCTACAAGGTGGTACAAATACAGCTTTTTGATAAGTTGGTCAAAACACTAAACAAACCACCAAGCATATGGATATGCAATGTAAGTGGAAGAATGTTAAACGTACGTTCTGCAATAGACAAGACGGAGCACGAAGTGTGATATTATGTCCTTGTTCAAAGTCTCTGCTGGATCCTGGTGCCTCATGTGTGCCTTCCACAACTCGCTGACCTAAATCCCATACGTTCCGATTTCAATTAGAATTTGCAATTGCCATCCACGTACTTATGCTAAGTCCAGAGCTAGACCCCGAAGATTATATTTTAAACCCTAGTACGTACCCATTCGAAGGACATATCAACACTTACAACTTGAAAATTAAAGCAGAGTAAATTTTAGGAAGACTAAATTTACCCCTTATCTGCATGACAAAATTATAAAAAAATGGAAAATTATGGAAGTTACTTGATTCAACGGTAAATTTTAGCATGAAACTACAATCCCCCCATGCCGCCTTGAAAACACATTGTAAAAATGGTGCAATTTTTAAAAGTAATATCATCCACAAGTGCCTGAGTTCAACTTAGAAAATTATTTGTATATCTAGCCAAATCCAAGTCAGACCGAGGTTTACAAGCCGCCAGATACACTGGTACTTTCATTTACTTCTGTCAAATCTGCACTAAAATGCACGACATGCAGCTTTCACCAGAGACAGTCCCCCAAAAAATATGAACGGAGCAAGATAGAATGGCTCACCAATTTCTCCATCTCCTCCGGCCTCTTCCCCGAGATAGCCCATCCGAGATCCCCTTCAGGACTGACCAACACAGCACATCAAAATCGCAAGCTGCGCTAACTGCTAATATCCAGATCTAAACAAGTGCGGGGCGGCGGGAACCCAGAAGGCCCCGCTAACCGAAGGGCGGGCAACGCACCTCGGAGGCGGTCGATGGCGAAGAGCTCGAACTCCTCCAGGCGCACCTCCAGCTGCGGCGCCACCCGGTACGATGGCAGGCCCCCCGCGCCGCTGACTCCGCCGCTGGCCGCGAGCTGCCTTTGGGATCGCACGATCTCCATGGCGGTGAGGGTTTGGTTCGAATCGACGAGGAAGCTAGTCTCTCTCGAGAGAGATGTCTGGGGGCGGCGGGAGATTGGAGAGGGGATTGGAGATTTTTCTTCGGGATTTGGCGGGAAATGGGCGTGCTTTTCCCGCGGCTGGACGGTCGGCTTTTTTTACGCGGTACTAGGCTTTTTCTCCATGTGTTGGGTGCCCGTGCGTTGCTACGGGAAAATATACATGTCAACAAAAAATAATATCTTGCCATGGTAAGAGAATTCTTGGTCCATCTTTTCTTTGTCACTCCTGGCCTCTCGACTCCAGCCTTTTACATTGCAATGATAGCTTCAATTGTTTGTTACTTCGCCACTCCACCCCTACTTTCGTTGTGCAATGATGTGCCTCCTTTTTTTTTTTGGATTGAGGAGTCACTGCTCCCGATTTTATTAAAACGAGACCGATAAGGTAACACATGTCATGCCGGAAAAACGGCATCAAAAAAGAAAACGACCTTCCAAACATCACCTAGTTTCAGTACCTATCATCTTACTCAAGAACTAAGCAACAAGCATTCGCAGATCATCAGATATTATACAGGCCATTGTACAAAAGCGCAGACAGTAACACTCTCTATCTTTCTGGAACCTCCTCGTTCTACAGTGGACAGAGGCGAGCGGGGGGCGACCCCGGCCTGCCCAGCTCCCGCCGGCGTATCGGGCCGATTTCTCACCCTCCGCCGGCCGCTCCGGCGGCGGGAGAGCGAGGAATCGCCGGATCTGCGGTCCTGGCGTGTAGATCGGGGTGCGGGCGACGCTACCGTGGCGGGAAGGGCGGCGCCGTTGCGCTCGTGCTGATCTGCGGCTTCCCCTCCTCGGCTTCGTCTCCGGCGAGCTGACGGGCTGCAGGTACGCATCTACCTTGCCGACGACTCCTCCGGCGTCGGTGCGGCTTGCGAGGGTGTGCAGGAGGCAGGAGACCAGATCCCTTGGTCGTCTTCGGCGTCGATGCGGTCGAGCCGGTGGTCAAGACGGCGGCTCTGCCCGGTGATCTTCCAGCTTCCCTCTGCTCCGCCGCGCGAGGGCGGTTGACTGAAGTGGTGGCTCCCTGGAGTTGCGGCTTCCCGGCCGCGGTTGGCTGCGGCGTGCCGGCTCGTGGAGGTCGGCGGCAGCGGTGGTTCGGCGTGTCGCCGTGTCGTGGTGGTGTCGGTGGGTGCTGGGTCCTCAGGGACTGGGATGTAATTTCTCTTTTTCTTGAGGTTTGTTTTGCTGGGCTGTTTTCTTTGATCTGGGATCCTATGTACTCAAAAAAAAAAAAGGCAAGTTCAAAGAGACAGAAAAGAGACAACATATTCTCCAATAGAGCAGAAACATGAACATCCTTTCTGGATATCTTACAACCTGTAAATACATGCTCCAGATCTAGACTATCTTTTTTTATTTACACCCCATTTTGATTTCGACTCAATTATGCTTCGCAATTTAAACTTCATTGTCCATTCGTCTCTCTACCACCTTGCTCCCCTCCACCAGGCCTTCCAGAGAACGGAAAATATCGTTCTGCCTCTACCCATGCATATGGACTTGAGTAATATTTTGGCGGTGCCAAGAATATATAGGTCGGACTCTGTCCAAGTGCCAAGTCAAATAAGAAAACATTTAATGTTCCTTGGTGCAATTACACCAGAGAAGCTAACCTCAGAGAGATGGAGAGCTTATACCTATAGATAAACGTAACAAATACACATGATTGTCGTATATCTAATAAACAACCAAACCTAGAAATCAAGTTCGCTTTATATACAAAATGCTTGATGACGAGCAAACTGATTCATAGAACCTAACAAACCATCGCACACAATTAATCTTTTGTGCATTTGCCTGCAGCGTAATAGAACCATAGCAGGCTCCATATAGTGATCGATCTAGCATTAGTATGCCCAGCAGGTTATATTTCAGTTGTATGAGAACTACACACCTCATGGAGATAATTTGACGGTTTCAAATAAAAAATGAAGATAATGTGCACATGAACTATGTGAAATTTGCAGTCCTGATGGACCAAAGTACATGCAGTTTCTTCTGCTTTATTTCTGGAGAAATATAGCTATGCTCTCTTTTCAGGCTGAAGTTATGAGCTATGAGTTGATTTTCTAAGTACCATAGATCCGCCATCTCAAAAATTTCCATCGTATTTGTTTTTTCTTCCTATAATTTTAATTTCTGAAAAATTGTAATCTCTAAATCTTATCTTATGTTACTTTACTAACTTTTCCGGCATATGACTTCTTCGATACTTGTTGCATTTTTGACATTTGATATTTGCTTCCATAGCATACACAATTCTGGAATGCAAAGCCTCAATGAGATTTCACAAAGAATATATTTTTTGTAGATTAGGAAATGCAAACTTACTCCTTATCCAGCAAGTTGAGCATCTCTTTCGGCTGTTGTTGCCCCTCGTGACACATGTTGCAACTTCTTGAGGCGGCCATGAGAATACCAAGATTATAGGAGCTAGCGGATTGGAGTTCAAATCTCCAAATCACCTGAATTTAAATGCAGTCAGAGTAAAACTTGTTAAATACATTCAGATATGTGAAATCATCGGGTGGCTGGATTACCAGCGATACGAAGAATGGAAAGATGTCCTGGCCAGATCATCGCCTGCGAGCTAGAGACAAAATGGTGATGCAACGTTGCTCGGCGAAACGACCATGCTTGTCATTGTTGGGGCTGCAGATTTTTAGTAACGTTTGAATTTTCTCCAAATTTGTACTGCAACTGAATAAAATTAGTCAATAGCAATGCGCTTGATGATATCATATAACCTCATAAACACACCACCTTTTCTGATGATCCCAGGATAAGAGGATGGTGTGCTAGGATATTCCATCCCATTAAGTGTCAAGTTTGGAATATATCTGCATCAGGTACCACCATGTTTCATCAAAGAGTGATTATGGGAGAACCACAAGTTGACGCATTAATCTATAGAAACTACAATCTTAAATGCTGAAAGTTGCCCACAACTTGTGTATAAAGAATCTCCGTGTGTGTATGTTCTGTTGAGAATCGGTCTCTGATCGTACGTGTTGTATTGTAAACGTACAAGTACATGTAATCCTGCCGTATATAAATAGAAGAGGTGGAGGCACGTTGCCTACCACGGAACCCTAAATCTTAACTTGGTATCAGAGCCACGAGCTCTTCCTACCCTAGCCGCCACCGCCGCACCTGTCCGCCGCCGCGTTTTCTCGCTGCCGCCGCCGCGATGTCGTTCACATCTTCCGCCCTCGCGCTCACCGCGTCTCCCTCCACCCCTGCTGCGCCCACCATCGCGCCACCCTCGGCCTCGGCGGCCATCCCTGTTGTTCCGCCCATCGCGGTCCGTCTGGACCGTAGCAACTACATCTTGTGGAGGGCGCTTGCTCTCCCCAACTTCGCCGGAGCGCGCCTCCACGGATTCCTCGACGGCTCGGCGAAGGCGCCGGCTCAGACCGTGACGACAGGAACCGGCGACGCTGCCCGCATCGTGTCCAACCCGGACTACGAGCACTGGTGGACCCTCGACAAGAAGGTTCTCGGGCTACTCCTTGGATCGATGCACGAGGAGATCTCGTCCCAGTTGATCGGCTGCACCACGGCTGCTGCTGCATGGGCGGCGGTGCAGGCCATGTTCAGCGCGGAAAATAGCGCTGGTGTTCGCAACCTCCGGCGTCAAATTCAGGCGCTGAGGAAGGGAGACAAGCCCGCTGGCGAGTATATGCAGAAGGTGAAAGCACTAGCTGACGCCATGGCCGCCGCCGGCTCCCCCCTTCGCGATGACGAGATCATCGATTACATGCTCACCGGCCTTGGCTCGGCGTTTAACCCCATTGCTGCCTCGATGAACTTCGCGGGGACGGTCACGCTCTCCGCGTTCTACTCGAGTGTTTACACTACGAAGCCCTCCAGCAGCAGCAGTCGGAGCTCGAGGATTGGACATCCTCCGCCAACGTTGCGTCACGCCCGGGCTACATCGCCACTCCGGGCCGCGGCAACGACTCTGGCCGTCCTAGTGGCGGCCGTCCCGCTGGTGATTATACACAGCAGGGGCAGATCGGCCATGGCCAAGGTGGTCACGGCCAGGGCAGTCAAGGTCGTCCTGGCGGTAACGGCGGCAATGGCCGCAATGGAGGAGGAGGGAACGGAGGCGGCAATGGCCGCAACCGAAAGTGGCGCCCCAAGTGCCAACTCTGCAGGAACTGGGGGCACGAGGCAGGAGACTGTCGTAACTCCGCGCCGGCAACTCGGCGTCTACCTCCACTCATGAGCCGCCCCACTGGATCATGGATTCCGGGGCGACGGACCATCTCACAAGTGATCTAGAGCGCTTCAATTCACGAGCGCTATGGCGGGAAGGATCAGGTGCAAGTGGCCAACGGTGCAGGTTTGTCAATTTCGCATATTGGTCGCTCTAATTTAGCCGGTTCATCTCTTCGTTTGCACAATATTCTTCATGTTCCACACATTAATCAGCACCTCCTTTCCGTTTATCGTCTTGTCTCCGACAATGATGTTTTTGTGGAATTTCATCGTTTGTTTTTCCTTGTTAAGGACAAGGCCACGAAGAAAATCCTTCTGCACGGTAGAAGTCATGGAGGGCTCTACCCCATCCCGCTTAGTCGTGCGTCCACCTCATCAATCCGACAGGCGTCTTCCGGCGTCAAGACCACACCATCCCAGTGGCACCAGCGTCTCGGTCATCCCACCAATAATGTAGTTCAAAACATTGTTAGGAATAATGGTTTAGTGTGTTCGTCCGATATTCAGACTTCAGTTTGTGATGCTTGTCAGCGTGCTAAGAGTCGACAATTGCCATATAATTTATCTCATCGTATTTCTACTATGCCTCTCGAGTTAATTCATTCTGATGTTTGGGGGCCAGCGATTGCCTCCTCGGGAGGGTATAAGTATTATGTTAGCTTTGTCGATGATTACTCTCGTTTTTGTTGGATATATCTTCTCAAGCATAAGTCTGATGTTGAGCAAGTGTTCTATGCTTTTCAAGCCCACGTTGAACGTCTCCTTCACACCAAAATCATAGCTGTCCAGTCGGATTGGGGTGGTGAGTATCACAAGTTGCATCGCTATTTTCAGCGTACCGGGATTTCCCATCGTGTGTCCTGTCCACACACATCACAACAGAACGGGGTTGCTGAACGCAAACACCGTCATCTTGTTGAAACGGGTCTTGCTTTGCTAGCTCATTCCTCCTTACCTTTGCGGTTTTGGGATGAAGCTTTTCTGGCCGCTTGTTATCTCATTAACCGAATGCCCACACCTGTCATTCACCAGGACACGCCTGTGCACCGTCTTCTTCAGGTCAAACCAGACTATTCTTTCCTTCGCACTTTTGGCTGCGCGTGCTGGCCCAGTTTGCGCAAGTATAACGCACATAAGCTTGCTTTTCGCTCTACTATGTGTGTGTTTCTAGGGTACAGCCCAATGCATAAGGGGTACAAGTGCTTAGATCGTTCCACGGGACGCATATATATCTCTCGTGATGTTGTTTTTGATGAGTCTGTGTTTCCATACTCCACACCTGGTGTTACGGTTGACATCTCCACACTTGCGGATATGATTTTTTCCTTCCGATGAACCGGCTACGGGTGATAATATGCGAAAATATGACCTGTCTTATTTGTCCACTGACCAGCCTGCCCCAGGTCGTGTATCTCATGTGCAGGATTTTTCAGTCGAGCGAGATGCCCCTCCGCCGCCTGAGATCGACACCCGCCAGCCGGTGATCGACGTGCCCGTCCGTCCTGTGCGTCCCGCGCTGGAGATCGACGTGCATGGCGCATGCACGCCTCCCGGCCCCAGCTCTCCCTCGGCCTCGTCACCCGGCCCATCATCGGCTTCGCCGCCCGGGCGAGGCTGTGCCCGACCAACGCCGAGTCCCTCTGGGCCGGCTGACTCGGCCCAGTCCGCGTCGCCCTCACCGGTTCTTCGCCGGTCGCGACGCCTTCGACTGCGCCTGCCCCGCCACCGCCGTCTACGACGGCTGCTGCTCCTGGTCACACTATGACCACTCGTCTCCGTGACGGCACCCGTCATGAGAAGAAGCTCACCGATGGCACCGTGCGATATGATCCCCGTCGCCGCGCGTTCTTCGCTGCCCCTGTCTCCCATCGGGAGGCGCTTCGAGAGCCTGCTTGGCGGGCTGCTATGTCCGATGAGTTTGCCGCACTCCGTCAGACCGATACGTGGAGGCTTGTTCCGCGTCCTCCCGGTGTTAACTTGGTCAGCTGCAAGTGGATCTTCAAGACCAAGCATCGTGCTGATGGCTCCATTGATAAGCACAAGGCCAGACTCGTTGCTCGTGGTTTCTCTCAACAGCATGGCATTGACTACGGTGACACGTTTAGTCCTGTTGTCAAGCCCGCCACAGTTCGATTGGTTCTCTCTTTGGCCGTATCTCGTGGCTGGACGCTTCGTCAGGTTGATGTGAGCAACGCCTTCCTTCATGGCTTTCTGACAGAGGATGTTTATATGCAGCAACCTCCCGGCTTTGAAGACCCTCAGTTCCCCACTCATGTCTGCAAGCTGCAGCGTGCTCTCTATGGTCTTAAGCAGTCTCCTCGTGCCTGGTATGCTCGTTTAAGTGCTCGGCTACTCGAGCTTGGTTTTACTTCCTCCAAGGCCGACACGTCGTTGTTTATCTTCTCTCATGGAGCTGTTCAGATTTACATGCTGGTGTATGTCGATGACATTGTTATTGCCGGGTCCACTCCTGCTGCCGTTGATCGTCTGGTGCACTCTCTCGCAGACAGTTTTCCTATCAAGGACCTTGGCCCACTGGAGTATTTTCTTGGATTAGAAGCATCTTACAATTCCGGGGGGCTAAGTGTGACACAGCGCAAGTATGCACTTGATCTTCTTCATCGTGTCAGCATGGAGAATTGTAAGCCTACTCCTACTCCGCTTGATACCTCCGAGAAGTTAGCCCGTGCTGGAGGACACCACTCGGTGTTGATGATGTTTTCCGATACCGTAGTGTGGTTGGGGGTCTTCAGTATTTAACCCTCACTCGGCCAGACATTTCCTTTGCTGTCAACAAGGTGTGTCAATTTCTCTCCCAGCCGACCGAGATACACTGGGAAGCCGTGAAGCGCATATTGCGCTACGTCAAGGGCACCATTAGCACCGGTCTCCTCTTTCGAAGGTCTCCTTCTACCGGTGTCAGTATTTTTACGGATGCGGATTGGGCAGGATGTGTTGATGATCGACGCTCCACCGGAGGCTTTGCCATCTTTGTAGGTCCGAACTTGATCTCGTGGAGTTCGAAGAAGCAGCCTACCGTCTCGAGGTCCAGTACTGAGGCGGAGTACAAAGCATTGGCAAATGGGGCTGCTGAGGCCATGTGGGTCGAGTCATTGCTCAAGGAGCTCGGCGTCATACAGCAGCGCACACCGATCCTGTGGTGTGACAATTTAGGGGCTACATACCTGACAGCTAACCCAGTGTTTCATGCTCGGACCAAGCACATTGAGATTGACTTCCATTTCGTGCGTGAGCGAGTAGCCGCTGGAGATCTCCAAGTCAGGTTTATCTCTTCTAATGATCAGTTGGCTGATGTCTTTACTAAGCCAGCCACACGGCAGATGCTAGACCGATTTAGAACCAATCTAAACCTTGTATGTAGTAGTAGTTTAGATTGAGGGGGCGTGTTGAGAATCGGTCTCTGATCGTACGTGTTGTATTGTAAACGTACAAGTACATGTAATCCTGCCGTATATAAATAGAAGAGGTGGAGGCACGTTGCCTACCACGGAACCCTAAATCTTAACTTGTTCAGCGAGAACTCAAACTTGAAATATACATATGAATAAGAAAATGTACATGGCATATGGGAATCTGCTGCCTTATACATGCGATCCATCAGCTATAATATAATCTGCTCTACTATGCGGCCTTACTAAGAACAAAAGCAATATGAGAGCATCACTAAATTGGAATATCTGAAACAATTAGTAACGAATTAACCTAGGTCACCTCCGGGTAAATGCACTCACTAATTAAAACTCTAAATCTTAAATAACAGTGGAACTATTAAATCCATCCAATGTCCTCAACCAACATGAACCCAAGATTCTAATCTTGTAGTACGAAAATGATGAAGGAAACTCCTAGTTTGCCCAATACCCCTGACGGGCATGAATCGTAGCTTCCAAACAGCCAAATTTCGCAAAAAAGAAAGATATAGGGTGAGAGAAAGAAGGAGCGTAACAAGAACCTAGCTAAAGAACAGCCGGCCTGGAGCTAGCGCCGTATGTCTCGCACCCACATCGACGCCAGATTCAGCCTATCATGGATTTCGAGGAGCCCCTCCATACCCTCTCCATCCCCTGCGCAAGTAACCACATCTGCAGCCCTGCAGGGAAGACAGGTTACACGAATTAGGAAGGATGGATGCGGTTGTGGAAGACAGGAGCGAGGCGCTGTCGGCGAGCGGCGGGGACATCAGAGCGGCGACACAGGTAGTCGGGGGAAGAGACGGACTGAGAGACAGAGAGCAGCAGCAGGCAGACCGGGGCACAGCACGCCGCCGGCGACGTGCTCGGCTCGAGCGGCGACATTCCAGGGGCGCGCGCGGCGGGGCAAGAATGCGGCCGGGTGAAGGGAGGAGAAGAGTGGCATGAGCAAGTGCGCGGTCCGCGGCCATGGTGAGGGCAGCGCTTGCTGATGTGGCGTCAGGAGAAGGACGATGGGGTGGTTGGCGTTTTCACGGAGAGAGGTTATGGAGATCGTGGGGAGAAGAGTGGAGGACGAGCGTCAATTTTTTCCAGCGAATTTTCTTCCGTGCGGGAGCTAGGAGGGGTCGAGCGACGTACCGCAATCACCATCACCACCGACTCCGCTTTAATATAGTAGAGACTAGGCCCAAGTCTGGTGCCACAGCATGCCACGGGCTGCAGGCCGAAACATCTTTACTATCTATACTACTACTGAGCCGTTTATGTTGATGAACGATCTGGATCAAATCCTGAAACGGTATGTTTTTTTTTTGACATGTGCTCCCGCGACAGTCGCCGACCTTCCCACCGCTCTCGGGCTGAGAAGAGAAGGGATGCACGCGACTGTGTCCTACTAGAATTCCGATAAGGAAATCGGCCAAGGTTCATCGCCGAGAGGACGGCGTACTCGCAGAAGGCGACGTCCACCCAGACGATGACGTGCTCGCGGAAGCTGGAATCCAGCCGGACGACGGGCAGGCAATCCAATCCCCCTCCCCTCCGCCGCTGGCCGTCGCCGTCGGCGCGCAATCCAATCCCTGTCACCTACACCGCCGCTGCCCTTCCCCATGACGATAGGAGGACCAGGATCCTCCAGCTCGCGGAGTACGCGAGCAGGCGCTCGGGCGTGGACCTCGCCGTCGCTCATCGGTGAGCAGCGGATGGAGGCGAGCCGGCGGCGGGCAGGGTGGCAGCCGGCGCGGGCGCACGTACCGGGCCGGCGCGGCGCACGAGCTCGACCCTCGCGGGTACTGGCTGGCGGCGGGAGAGTGGCCCCTGCTGGCCGATGCTTTCGGGTATGTGTTATTGCGAGGTGAGAGAGAGAGCCACGTGAGGAAGAGGATAAGGAAAACATCTTTGACTTTTTTTGCCAATACCATGGTGGTGTAGAATGTATTTAACCGGTAGGCATTCTCTTGTGAATGGTATATACTTATCTGGTATTCAATAAATCTTATTGCAAAAATACCACCATGATCTGACATTCATGGCATTTTGTATTGCATCTATCTTGCGCATGGAGATCTAATCTGACAGCATTGTGAACATAAGCAAGTATCTTATGATTTTGGAATTAACAAATTTCAGCACAGCACAGTGATGAGTTGGTTCAGGAATCCAATAGTAAATTAGGCATTACATAGCTTCTTTGAAATGCTTATGTGTTTAAAAAAATTATCTGTCAAGCCTAAGGAGAAGCGCTTCCGCAGAAGCTGGTTGTACTGTTGTTCGAAGTGTGTTGTTGGCTGTGTATTCTCTGTCATTGTGTAGAGTTTACTTTTCATTTTTCATATATTTGTTTGTTCAAGATGAACTATCTCCTTAGGAAAGTGATAATGTTGCATTACTCTTGTTACTTTTGTTTTCTTAGATTTCATGTTCACTAGAGAAGAATAGGAATGGCGGATGTTCAATACTTTGTTGTAAACATATGATTATAAACTAGAGCATACTGATTGGAAATGCTTGTAGTCTGGAATTGATTCTCGGCCTATATATTTACCTATAGGGGTACATTATCAATGACTCCTTCCTCATATACTAATTAATCATTATCAGGGTTCAATGGTTTGTACAAATTGCAGGCATGCAAGATTGTATAAGGGCGAAGGTACTCTAAGAAGCTTGATGTCAAATAAGTGATCAACGTACTTAAAGAAACCTGTCAACGTCCCTAGGAGAGGGAGCAAATCATTCATGAGCATGGCCCAAGCGCGGGATTAAATTGTGGACTATAATATTGGTGCTCAATTGTGCTACTTAATCAAGAAGAAACGTGTTAAGTAGGGGCTAAAGTGGCAGATCAGAGAAATTTGTGTCGGTATTGTCTAAAATACGGTCAATCCAAGCAAGGCCTTAATTGTAATTTAGAGTAGCGATCAATACTGGTAGCCATGCGTAGCCACATTCTTTCTCTTTTAATAGACGATGCTCATAAGTAGGTACAAAATTTGTGTATCAGTATATTTTGTATCATTTTTCTAGAAGCTGTCTTCACATTGTTATGCTTCATTTTTGGTCAACATGTGCATGCATTTGAATTATCATACTTGTATATATATATATTAAAACTAAATAAAATATAACTCATTAAGTGAAATTCAATCCTTTAGAATTCCTACGAATATCCTGAATTAAAGAGGCACCTAAAAATTCCATTCAAAAGAAGATATGTTCTGTCATATTTTCGAGACGTGTGTTGCACGTGCAAAGCAACTACTCCCTCCGTCTCAAAATAAGTGTCTCAAGTTTGTCCAAAAGTGGATGTATCTAGACATGTTTCATGTATAGATACATCTATTTTTTGGGAAACTTGAGACACTTATTTTTGGACGGAGGGAGTAGTATATATAAATGGGAGTCTGCGGTCGTGATTTTCAGTTGGTGGTCAGTACGTCGTCCCTGGTCTGCCTGCTCGATCGTCTGCCCGCAGACTAATCTGTCCGATCGGTAGACGATTGGAGTCGTCCTGACCGCATGCTCGCATCTCCGTGATCGGCCCAACACAACCCCGCATCTCCACGATCACGACCCCGCATGTCGCCCGCCTCCTCATCCCGGATCGCACCTCCGCAGACCCGGCCCCAGCGACGGGGATCCCCCGTGGACTACCCCGCCGCTCTTTCCCCGTGGAGCACCGCCGTATTCCGCTCCCCTCGTCGAGCACCGCCGCAGCCCCGTTCCCCTCAAGAGACGCGCCGCCGCCACGTTCCGCGATAGACCTTACTATCTCGAGGTTGATGCCGCTGGTGACGCCATTGATGAGGAGGGAGACGACGTCGAGCAGAAAAGGTCAACGCGTCGAGTTCTTCCACGACATCGAGCTAACAGAGCCTCTGCCCTGCAGCTCCGCCTCCACCTTGCTGCCACCGTCCCGTCCTCCTCAGGTCGCTGGTCATGTAGGAGGATGAGGGGGCTCAATCAAACGCGAACCGCCTCGTACCATTCTTCAGCGCCTGGTGGAAAATGAGGACGTCTGCTGGGGAAGATACTTCTTCAGGTATAGATAAACATATTAAAGAACATCGAATGACAATGTCAATGAATTTAGATAGGTTGTCCGGCTGCAACTGGTTTTAGTTTTATCTTGCAAAGCATAATGTTCTAATTTGTGTGTATTTAACATATCAATTTTGATTATGATCATGCGGTGACCCAGCACACCACTGCATATTGTAGTGTACAAGTCGTTGACATAACACTCATGGAAGGACTAATCCGTAAATATTACATCTCTCAGAGTAGTACAAAAGAAACATTGCGGGTCCACTTTATTACACACTGCTAAAGATTACAAGTCAGAAATGCATAAAAACATCGACGTTCTCCTCCGACATGGGAGGAAGGTCTATTATTGTGATGTTGACAGGTGTCAACCTACTAGCGATAGAAAACAGCAAACTAAGAACCATCTTGGCTCAGCAACTAAGTAGTACTAGTCTAGTCCTGCTCGGCTTGGCTCCTACTAGTGATATTCTAAGTCTCCACCTCTTCTTCAATGTCGTCGGCTCCGTAAGCGATGATGTAGTCGACGCCCTCTATTCCTCCAGACAGATCAGGTGCTTCAAAGTATACGTCATCGGCATGGTATGCTCCATAGTTCCCATCAATGGCCTCCTCAAAGTCTAAGCAGGGGTACAAAGGGAACGAATGAGTAATAACGTTACTCAGCAAGTTGAGCTTAACGCTTAGATAAGTGGAATGCACTAGCTACCATCTTGACCAAAAAGTCAAGATGCATATGCAAGTTTTGTAAAAACTTTTTTAGGAAAAGGTCTATTTTATTTTAGAAAACTATGCCCCCAGCCTCCACGGGTCTTGCGAATCACATGGGATTCCTTTCCCGCCGCGACCATAGTTCCCTCCTGGAACAAGGATGTAACAGTCACAATTTCTTTGTTTAACTCTGCAGAGCTGCACCACTTTACCCAACAGCAGCCTGGCTCCTTATGCTCCATCAGCACACCATGTGTGCTATAGCCAGAACTCAGGGCAACAAGTCATGTGGAGTCGCTTCCCGGCACAACGCATATCCGCCCCTTATGACCCAGTCGGTACAAAGACCAACTCGTCACCACTCCCGAGCTCCTATTCCAAATCACCCCGTCAGGTGGGGAAGGTATGCGCCCCCACGCTGTTGGCCGCCGCAACGGACTCAATCAGGAAATAGTCTGCCGAGGATATGCGAACGAAGGAAGAAACCTCTGACGAGCCCATCCATAGTGAATCTGTTGGCTGATGCTATCGATACGGCACGTAAGGATCACTGGGCCATGGGTTATTAATCCTAGGTATATACTTTCCCGTACAATGGAACCTCCACCACAACATCAAACCGTGGTTCCATTGCCAGCCAACCATAATAAGTATAGCAATTCACATCATTCGAAAATAGGTTTTGCTTTTTCATGCAATGATAAACCATAGTATTTTGCAATTACTTTGATAAAAATAATCAATCATGGACATGCAAGTTGGAACTTGCCTTGAGACTGATAGGTAGTGCAGTCTAAATCTTCCGACGAATTGGGAACCTCGTGTTCTGAAAATCAGCATCATTGTCTGTATGAGACAATGTTCAAAAATCCAAATGTATGCTATTATGCATAGGATGCAATGCTTTTCCCCAGAAATTTATTAAAAGCTTTGTTAAGGATTTTTTAAATGGTCTTTTATTCAGATTTTTATTTAGGATGAGTGACATGACAGTCATGATATAGTTCAAATTATACTTTGAACTTAGTATTTATTTTCCCATATTATTTCTTTTGAAAATAATTTGAAATATTTCAAAGTCATTTCCACTGAAGGATCCTTTGAATTTTTGCTACAGGAAATACTTTTCAAAAATTCAAATAGATATTTTATTTGAATAACTTATTTTCTTCTGTTATGTGTAGACATTTTATTTGTATTTTTAGGAATTTATTTGAATTTATACTGAGTTTTGAAATTTGATAAATTTCATCAATTTGTAAAAATTGCAAAGAAGTCCCTGGTCAACCCCTGGTTTAACTAGGTCAAAGAGTGGGCTCGGGTCCGGTCAACCGACCAAGCCACTCCCTTTTCTCTCTCTCTCTCACGCGCAGACGCCCGTGCTCGACCAACTCTGGCGCCCGAGTCACCCTCACCGTCGCCGCCTCGCTCCGGCCACCTTCGCCGCCGCCGTCTGGGGCAAAACGCTCCCCTCTCTCCGCTCTCCTCTTCTACCCAGGCGATTCAAGCCTCGTTGCCTCTCATGGCCACGTGCAACCCAACCCTAGGGTTAGGGTTCTGGTACAGGTGCTGCTCGCCTGCCTCTCTTCTCCGGCGTGCCCACCATGGCTCGGCGCAGAGCTTCGCTCTCTGTGCCGCCGTGGTGCGGTGCTGCTCCACGACCTCCATGTGCCCCCTCCAATGGTAGCGCGAGCACTGCCTCGCCGCCGTGGAGCTACGGCCATGGACGCACGGTAAGACCTCCGTCTCCCCTTCTCTTTCTCTCACTCAAATTCTCTCTACTCGCTCTAGCTACTGCTAAGCGTGGATGATTTGTATTGTTAGGTGCTTGATGAACAAAGATGTTTTCTTGATGAACTGCTCTCGGATAAGCACTGCCTCCTCCATATACTCAGAAATGAGGTGAATGGTGTAAATCTAGCATGTTTAGATCACTCCATAACCTCAGGAAATTAATTTAGGAGCGTCTATTGCTCACAGATGAAGAAAAATAATTCTAGACTGAATCCTGTGATGATTCTGTCCAAAACTGAGCTAGAACTTGCTCTAGTGATGATGTAAAACATTTTAGGCATGTGTTTTAATTGGTTTTCCTTGCTGTGATGCCTCCTTGAGAGTTACACAGCAGCTAGCTTAATTAAACTGCCTTTTTATGCTTTCATGTGCTTCTTCCTGTGTACAGATGTGCATAGCACAGCTAATCCAGCTTTGTTGGTTCACTGTCATGTGTATGACTTGGATAACTTTAAAAAGAACAGATACTACACTTAACCTAATTCCCTGCCCTTGTGATGCTCAAACAATTGCTAAAACAAGCAACTGCACTTCCTTGCCTCTCTCTTGCCTAGCTTGTGCAAAGAACAGATGCTTCTGCCTTGCAACCCTTTTTCTACAGCACCCTACCTTGTTAAACAAGGCTCTGTTAAGAACAGATGTTGAAACATCTCTCTAACATGGTTCTGTCATTTACAGAACCAGCTTGGTCTCTCTCTAGCTTTCAAAATCAACCTGCTGTTGTTGAGCAGCTTGTGCTTCTGGATTATGATGTTAACCTGCGTCTTGTGGAATTTGCCTCCACCTCCTCGCTGCTTCAAATTTCCTAGAGTGTATTTCACTAGCTGAAAAGGTTTGTGGTGGATTAGGTGACTTCCATGATGTGCCTGTGGTTTGTGGTTGTTCTTGGTGAAGAACAGATGGAAATGTGTATGTTGTGATTACTGCGAGCTGTGAATGTGAGTTGTACATCGGTCTGGCCATATATTTATACAGATTTGGGAAGTGTTGTGCTTGTGACACCCGGATAACTTGGCTGTGGTGAGTAACCTGCTTGCAGTGGCCCTTCTCCACCTCGAGCTGTCTTATTTGACTGTTCTTGGCTCTCCTTTTAACATTGGAGATAGGCTCCTGCTGCTGTTGTTCAGTTCATCACCCCTTGGTGATAGACTCTTGAGTCATTGATCTTATCTAGCTTCAGATATTTGTGATGGAATCCTTAGCTGTGAAGGAATGATTTGCATAGTCGGTTTAAGATGTTTAAATTCAAGTGTATGTGCTTATTAAGCTAATCACTAGCTTAAGAATGATCTTAAGGTCCAATTGCCTAACTAATTGGCAATTGTGATACCAAACTGTGGATGTGCTTTTATTTTGTTTCCTGGTTTAACTTGTGGAGATTTGTGAATCTTATGTTGGTTCAATTTTTAAAAGATCATGAGATCATATGCTCAAACAACACTTGTTGCCTTTGCTTTCGGTTGCCTCAGATTTATCTAATCAGTGCTGTGACATGCCTTTGCCCCTTATTGTTGCCTTCAAATTAAATGAGCATGATAAAAAATGATCAGTCCCTTGGTTGCCTTTGGTTTATTTACAAACTCCACAATTTAGCCTAATTAAACCATAGTTTTGGTTAGGCTAAACCAGGTTTCAATAAATTAATATGCCAGCACCAAATGGTGTTGGCAACATTTTAACATTAACCCCCTCTTCTACTTTGTGATGTTTGTTTTGCAGGTGAAAAGATATTCAAGGAATTCTTGAAGATTTAGTTTTAGGAACTTTTGTGATTCTTCTTTTTAATTGTTGATTGATGTAAGAATTATTTCTATACCTTGTAATAAGAACTTGGAATTCTATTTGAGAAGATAGATGTTTGGAGTTTGTAAGATTTCGAATATATGTTGTAATTGAAGATATAAAAGTGTTGTTGTAATAAGAAATATATTGGTGATGAAATAGAGAAGTTATAGATTGGATTTGAGTATAATTCTTCTCTTAATTTCATTGTGTTATTTTGGTATTAATGTGTTGAATACTCCATATATGTGTTGGTAATAATGAAATAGGTAAGATTGAGATTTGATTTAAATTCAAAGTTATAGAATTTCTCTCGAAATCCAAATAGTAGTTTGAAGAAATATTCATATGGGGTGTTGAAAAAAAAATATGACTTGGGTTTGATTGACACCTGTAGACTATCTGTCGATGACTGTCTCCCAGCCCCTCAACTTTCATCTGGTGTCGACCCCCCAAATCCTTTTATCACAAAGGCGCGAAATTTTTTCAGTTTTCACCAAAAGATGCATGAATGCACAAATGCAATTCCTAATTCTACCCTCACGAGTCCTATAACTGCGGGGTATTACAGGTCAGGATCCTGATTCGCTTCTACTTGATGAGCCCACGAATCATGTCGATTTAAACAGGATTGAGTGGCTCGAGAGCTACCTTAAGATGCAGGTCATCATATCTCATGACAGGGGTTTCGTTCATCAGTGTTGTAATAAGATAGTGGAGACTGAATTTGGCATCTCCAAAACGTATAAGGGTAACTATTCGGAGTATATTCTAGCAAAAGCAATATGGGTTGAAACTCAGCGCGCGGCGTGGGGGAAGCAGCAGATAGAGATTGAGCACACAAAGGAACTGATAGCTCGGCTTAGGGCTGGAGCTAGCTCTGGGCGTGCTTCAAGTGAGCAGAAGGTAACTACATGAATTGCATTTTGTCTCTTGCATTAAATTAGTGCGTTGATTTTGTACTTTTAACCATTGTTTGTATAATCTATTGTTGCTTACTTTTCCTGTGATTACTAATTTTGTCCTGTTTGAAACAATAGAAATTAGAAAAGCTTGAGAAAGAAGGGTTGATTGAGAAACATTTTCAAAGAAAACACTTAAAGATCATATTTCTTGAGCGTGAGAGAAGCGGCAGAACTGTGTTAGCAATAAACAATCTCAAATTTGGATTTGGGGATAAGGTCAGGATTATTCTGTACTTCTGTAACAAACTCTTTCAAACCTTAACCAAGTGGTATTCTGCAGTCTGCAATGTAGCACTTTACGAGTATCCTTATTGTTTCGATATTGTATCCAGACATTGTTCAACAATGCAAACTTGATAGTCGAGAGAGGCGAAAAATAGTCATTATTGGCCCCAACGGAAATGGGCAAAGCACATTACTTAAACTTGCTTTGGGGATGGAGAAACCACAAGAACGTGAAGTGATCCTTGGGGAGCATAATGTGCTGCCAAACTATTTCGAGCAGAATCTGGTGCGCCAAATTTCTCAAATAGATGTTTTCTATTTCTGATGACTTTTTCCTTGCTCAAGTAAAATCTTGCTAGGCTCTTGGTGGTAACACTACCGAATAAACTGCAAAATCTCATCAGTCCTGCATTATTTCAGAAGTAATTGCTCATATTTTTCTCCCACCGTGATTCTTGGGATATGCTCTTTTACCAGGCACAAGCTCTCGATGTTAACCATGCTGGACACTGTGGCCGACGCTGTAGAGGATTGGAAAATTGATGGTATCAAAGGTCTCCTTGGGCGTTGTAATTTTAGGGATGACATGCTGGATAGAAAGGTTCAGTTTTTAAGTGGTGGAGAGAAGGTAAATATGTATTTTCATTATAGTTCTAATCTACGTATAGGATACAGCAGTGTTTTTGCTCTGTACATTTACTCATCTTTTGTGTGTTTCGTCAGGTGAGGCTTTCTTTTTGCAAGTTCGTGGTGACTCCAACCACATTGCTGATATTGGATGGACCAACAAATCAACTTGATATTCCATCGAAAGAAATGCTTGAGGTTGGATGCAGTTTCTGGTGAGAATGCTTGGCTCAAAGGTGGGTGGCCTCACGAGAGAGAATTTTCTTCGAGAATATCCAAAGAGGCATATCTTTTCTTCAGTGGCATAAATGAAAACCACCCGCAAAAAACTAGCATAAACTTAAAGCACATATGCTAATTTACTTACTAAGAAAAATTTGTTACTTACTGGAACACAACCATAGAATCAGTACTGTACTACTGTATACAGTATACTACATTACTACCTCATAACACATCAAATATTCACCTACAGATCATCTAATCATGATGGTTCTTATGAGCAGCAATGGGAAACACCTCTGCTATATGTTGGCAGATACAATCAGCAACTGTGCACTACTGAAGCTCTCAATTCGGCGCTCCAAATGAATCTAAATCGGGTATACTATGTATATTTAACACACAATGGAAATACTAGGAATGGGGAAAAACATTAGAAGCGATAAACCAGCATGTAGGCAAGTGGTACCAATATTCAAAATGAAGTTCAATACAACAAACACCCATGGGATATGGTACTTTCAGTTCTCGATAACATAACAACAACAGAGGCACAGGAACAAGAGCACGGCATGAGTCGATGCGTCATGAAATTAAAGTCCAATTAAACTGATGGAAATATGATATGATCGGAATCAGCACTACCAAAGCAATCGAGTTAAGCTAGAAATTTCTGAAACTGAACCTGGCTAGCTCAATGGAGGTACCAAATCCACTGCGAGCAGTCCGACGACGAGGGCTCCTGCGGCAAGCAGCGCTTGATTTCGCGCTTGCTTGCGTCGGTGGAGCAACAGTACGAGCCGGCGTCGACGCAGCGATACTGGGTCGACTGCTGGAAACTGCTCAGTGGACTGCCATGGTTGATGTCGTCGAGGAAGTAGATGTAGCCGGAATGGTCGATTCCCGTGTCGAATGCCTTGGAGCCGCCTTGCCTAACAAAGATTAATGTGCTGCCAAACTATTTCGAGCAGAATCTGGTGCGCCAAATTTCTCAAATAGATGTTTTCTATTTCTGATGATTTTTTCCTTGCTCAAGTAAAATCTTGCTAGGCTCTTGGTGGTAACACTACCGAATAAACTGCAAAATCTCATCAGTCCTGCATTATTTCAGAAGTAATTGCTCATATTTTTCTCCCACCGTGATTCTTGGGATATGCTCTTTTACCAGGCACAAGCTCTCGATGTTAACCATGCTGGACACTGTGGCCGACGCTGTAGAGGATTGGAAAATTGATGGTATCAAAGGTCTCCTTGGGCGTTGTAATTTTAGGGATGACATGCTGGATAGAAAGGTTCAGTTTTTAAGTGGTGGAGAGAAGGTAAATATGCATTTTCATTATAGTTCTAATCTACGTATAGGATACAGCAGTGTTTTTGCTCTGTACATTTACTCATCTTTTGTGTGTTTCGTCAGGTGAGGCTTTCTTTTTGCAAGTTCGTGGTGACTCCAACCACATTGCTGATATTGGATGGACCAACAAATCAACTCGATATTCCATCTAAAGAAATGCTTGAGGTTGGATGCAGTTTCACTCTTTGCAAAACCAAATCGTTTTTAAATTTATTGCACGATCTATCAGTTCTTTAATTTCTATTATATTTCTGATCCATGTAGATGCAGTTCTAATAGGTGTTTTTGCATGCATGACAGGAGGCGACATCTGAATACACAGGCACTGTGATATCAGTTTCTCAACGAGGTCATGATGGTCGGTTGGTGGTTGGTACGTCGTCCGTGGTCTGCCTGCTCGATCGTCTACCCGCAGACTAATCTGTCCGATCGGCAGACGATTGGAGTCATCCTGACCACACGCTCGCATCTCCGTGATCGGCCCAACACAACCCCGCATCTCCACGATCGCGACCCCGCATCTTTTGCAAAACCAAATCGTTTTAAATTTATTGCACGATCTATCAGTTCTTTAATTTCTATTATATTTCTGATCCATGTAGATGCAGTTCTAATAGGTGTTTTTGCATGCATGACAGAGGCGACATCTGAATACACAGGCACTGTGATATCAGTTTCTCAACGAGGTCGTGATGGTCGGTTGGTGGTTGGTACGTCGTCCGTGGTCTGCCTGCTCGATCGTGTGCCCGCAGACTAATCTGTCCGATCGGCAGACGATTGGAGTCATCCTGACCGCACGCTCGAGCAGAGCTAGGGCAGCGTGTCGGGATGTGTCGAGGTGTCCTCAAGACGACGCGGCCATCGGAGCAAGGATGGCATGGACAACAGAGCTAGGGCAGCACGTCGGGATGGGTTTAAGCAAAGTATAATTTGACTACTCCCTCTGGTCCGAAAAAACTGTCGTAGGTTATACATGTGGCTTGTTCGTGATATGTAGTTTTCTCCCCACAATTTTAACGGATTGGAGAGAGTATTATTTTTAGTATTATAGGGCGTGGTAACATATATATTAACTCTTGAATATTGACAATAAATTTATCCCCAATTCATTCAGAAAATGTTAAGATCTTTGTCGCAAGAAGGGGCAACCCATATCATTTTGACTTAGTTTTGCTTCCCTCTTTTGTAATAGGGAGTTGGGTTCTTCTCCTTGTATAGAACATGTTGAACAAGATCTCATGGAAACTTGCTCAATTTAGATACAAATTTGATATGCCATGACTTGAATTATACGACACGTTGATGAGCCCGTGGCAATGCACGGGCATTCAACTAGTATCCTTGATTGGCGTGTCGTGCAAGGCCGGCCCGCGAGTCACGCCCAGATGGCCAACTATATTTTTTTTCACAACTATGGCCTACTATATTAGCATCTACTGTAGTATGTAGTTATGGATTATTCTTGTCTAAAAAAAGTTATGGATTATTCATAATAAATAATTCTACAATATATACAACGCGGTGGTGGTACCAGTTGACGTGGAACTAATGGTAACCGTGTGTCCGTGTTTATCGCTTCAGATTTATCACAAATTCCTCACGTCCAAACTAGCATTTGCTTGCGTCACTAATAAGAAGATCAAAATATTTAGCACGCGGTTTTTCTTAGAACCCTTCTTTTACACATACTAGTTGAATGCCCGTGCGTTGCTACGGAGTACTGAAATAATATCACATGGTCAAACGCTTGTACGAATTCCATAAATATGTGCCAAACATGACGACACCGTTCCATTCATATCACGGTTAATATTAACCGATGCTCTCTCCCCCTTCTTTCTGGTACGAATTCCATAAATATGTGCCAAACATGACGACACCATTCCATTCATATCACCGTTCCATTCATATCATGGTTAATATTAACCGATGCTCTCTCCCCCTTCTTTCTTCCTTTTACAGATGTCTTGTATCTCCTTAGATACCATCTTCTTGCAAGAAGACAAATCCAATAAATTAGCCACTCCACTTACATTCTCTTCATGGGCGATTAATCTACCATAGCATCCTCCTCATTTTCAAAACATTGCCATCTTTCATTACCATCACTTGAGCACCTTTTATAAAACTTTACCAAATCTATGAAATGGTTCTCACGCAGTGCAAGAGATGCTGGTGGATTGTGTTTTGATTACAAATGAAACAGTTTTCACCTACCGCAAGGGACAATGGCATATTAAATTTCTTATTTACAATAATGAGAAATGCAAATAGTGCACTGGCAAAGTTTGTCCCTCTTCATTCTTTGACGCAACAAAGATAACGTTTTGTGACCGCAAATAACTTGAAGAAAAATAAAAGATGAGAAAATTGAGCTAAAACACATACCTAATAAACTAAATCATCCTTTCATTAAACCTCTCGCATTGCATTGTGTTATTTCACATTAGTTAATTGCCCGGCCATTGCAACGGGGGCATACATATTTCAATAGTACCACGAACATGTAATTTAGGAGTTTCATGCATATGAAGCATCATTGTCAAGTTTTGAACAGAGGCATAATATTATTTCACATCATGAATTTTCAGCAGAGGCATGCTCAAATTTTGAAGAAAGGCATAATATTATTTCACATCGTGAATTTTCAGCAAAGGCATGCTCACAATTGTTGGCTGCATCGCAAAAGGCATCATCGTATCTGACACCTTTCGCGCATGCTCTTGTATATCCTAAACCTTTCGCGTACCATGTTCGAATTTTAATTATTTTGGACTCGAGTTGTCTCAGGGAACAAAACTACAAATGATGCCTCGCAAATTAGTTTGATCAGCTCACTTTGGCCAAAATCTGCAATTATGTTGTATTAATATGGCACAGATAGCAAATGAGAGAAACCGCAAATTGATTTCTTATCAGGTATCTGATGCTTCATAATTTACATGAACATCTGATGACATGAACTTGGATATTCAAGCATTCATTGCAAATTTGTAGCAAGCTCTCTCCTTTTCAGCCTTGTATGAGGTCCAGACCCGGTAAAATTCTCAGTGGGATCCTCATTGCGCCTTTGCAGCAAGGACATACCCGACAAAAGGTCGTGCATAACTAATTAATAGGCCTTACTCTGCCTTTCATATTGCAGGACAAATCGGATAAATGACACATGCCATCTCATCACTAACATGTGTGCTCCTGACATGAACAAAAGTGTAACAGAGGGGTGTAGGCTGATAGTTGGTTGTGTTCATGATCAGGTAGATGTGCAGCTGAATTGCTGGGCAAGGTCTCCTTTGGCAGAGGTTGCCGCCATCTGACACCCCGTGCTAGGGTTTACCGGGCAGGCTGCTGCTAAAGGAAATTTGCCCCAGAATTCATCTGCACAATCGATAGGCCGAAGGTGAATGTACGTTATATCCTTTCTTAACATTTTGGATGTTTACATCTCATTAACATCTAGCACACCATTTACACATGTAACTGAGAATCTTTGAGGTGCAGACACTGAGATATCAAACTACATGGTAGGCGAAATTAGACTACAAGTATGGAAATGTGATCGAACAATGTATGTAGGAATCAGGATAAATTTCTTGTTCTGTATTACTTGTCGTTGCCCACTGCCTCTAGAAGTTTGTATCTCAGAGGCTTGTCGGAGCCTTTTCTTGAGTATTCTCTCCATCTCCTAGCAGCTTTTGCCGGGTCGCTCTCTCCTCTGCTTCTTCACCTGACAGTATCAAAGAATAGCAATGTATTAATCGATTGACGGTATAACACACGCATTTCTTTGGAAACTTCACTTTACTGAAGGAAAAGAGATGCTAATTTCCGACAGTCCAAAAGGTACCACGAGCATAATACGCTATCTATAGACTACAGTAGCATTACCATTGCCTTGGTAGCGCGTTTCATGTTCAGTTCTGACAAGTATATGAAAGAGGAAACTTATCATATAATTCTCAAGGGCATATGGCATTATAAAGATGAACTAAAATGGAAGGAACTTATACCAGCACTTTTGTTTGTCTTATTTCCCAATGTGCAGTTGGCTGCCAAATACAAAACATTTAGTAACAAGACAACAACATATTCAAGCATCCAAATGCAATACATAGGACATGTAGGTTCAGAAAAGAACTAAATTACATTATTACATTTTTGGGAGCATACCTAGAGAGTAATTAGATAAGAAAAATAAAATTGCATGAAAGAAGAGACTATTACCATTCTAAACACATTGATTGAAACCCGGCACTCATCAGCCCAAACTGCCCAAAACTTGAAATCATCATTTGTATACTGAAAATAGCACTTGTCTGAAATAAAAAATCAGGACGAACACATGAAATTTCTGGTGTACACTATATATTTAGGATTTCTGAGTAACAAACTTTTTGCTACCAAAGTAAACTACAAGGTCCTCAAAAAAGTTGACCTGATCGTATACATATTAAAAATAAAGTATCTTACATTCACTCTCTATATTCTTCTCATTTCATCCTCGAGGAGTGAAAGTTGTGCAACACATCAGCTGGAAATGGAAACATAAGAAAGTTCAGTGCAACAATCTTAGCATGTGCACCATATTATGAAAATGTCAATAATAGTGTATAAAAATTCCGAAATACGAACATCTTTCAAGAACACTTCAATATAGCGATGTGGATAATTGGCAGGACATAAACTCCTAATGATCAAATAAACATTATGGTGGCCTTTGTACTGTAACCAGCTATCAACAACAACCCGAATTAGCTCTGTGCTACCCGTCTGGGAGTATACTCTTGACCTCCCGAAGTCCTCCTCAATTTAAAAGACATTGATGCACACGTTGGCACAAATTTTACATCCTCAATTGACGTGACCAAGATAAAATGCAATTAACTCCCTATGAAGATTTTTTAACAATGTGTGTCCCTATGGAAAATACCTTTGCAGGTAAACTCATCAACAAACATGTGATCCTTGGGCGCACTGTCATCAAAGAAAGGGTTTCTCGCCGTTCTGTGTATCCATGGATCTCATCATACACCGAACACTGCACCAGATCGGTGAGCACCTGATCTTTAATTGAACTCATCAACAAACATGTGATCCTTGGCGCACTGTCATCAAAGAAAGGGTTTCTCGCCGTTCCGTGTATCCATGGATCTCATCATACACCGAACACTGCACCAGATCTGTGAGCACCTGATCTTCAATTCAACAGTCAACATCCCTCTTGTTAGCTTTCTGGACATTGACCAGTTAAATGAAAAAAGTAGGAATCTTCAAGATAAATCATGTATTTGCATCAATAAGCAGGTCAAAACTTTACTAAAGGCCTTCAGTAAAATTAACTGGACGCCTAGGCATATTCAAGAACAACTGTGTATTTGCATCGCAGGTAGAAACTTTACTGAAGGCCTTCACTAAAATTAACTGGACGCTTAGGCTCGTACCATGTAAACCTCGTTGACGAACATGCAGAAGTTCCTTCACGAAGAACGGGGTGACACGTTTTCATGAGTGTAGGGTAGATGATTCACCATGTCAGAGACTCACCCTGTCACAATAAGCGCATCTCAGCAAAACACAGTTATTTAAATGCATGTGTTGTTATAGGAATATATATCAGGAAGGAACATCGGATGCAGTATGTAAACAATCCAAAACACCAAATGTCATATGTGTATATCTATCTTGGAATCACATGAGCACTACGCTTCTCACAGAAAGCACCAAATTGTACCATGCATCATCATAACTTGGGAGATCCAGGCTATATAGTATAATACTTGGTACAAGGAAAAAGCTAGAGCAGTTGCGATTCTGCTCCACAGGATGTAGAGGTAGGACTCAAGTTGGGGTCTTTTGGGCAGGCAATTAGCAGGTATAGATGGCGTTGAAAAAAAGGAGAAGATGTAGATCGAGGGGAGGGTCTCACCTGCGTGGAGCCAAGTGAGGACGGCCGGTGGCAGGTCCTGGTGGACGCTGGCAGCAGCAGCCCAGCAGGGCTTCAGATCCGGCGCGTGGGGCGCCCTCGGGAAGAGCTCGGCCGGCGGCCGGCGAGGAGAGGCGGAGGAGGCGACTGCCACGACGCCGCCTACTGCCGTGAGCGCCTCCCACCGGCGCCACGACACGGGGAAGAACACCCGGCCCAACCCCTGCTGCGGCGGCCACGGCCTCGAGCGGATAGCACGCGAACGGGGCCCCAAGCCTCCATGACGCGGGCGCAACGGTCTCCTCCACGGCGGTGGCCGCCCGCCCCCTCCGCCTCGACCGAGCGCACCCAGCCATATCGACCACGGGAGAGATCACGAGCATGGCGGACGTCCGCGACCCTGCCCTACCTTGCCTCTGGTCTCCCCTGCGTCGCCGCGGGGGCCGTGCTCGCTGCTGCGGCCGTCCCCTCCTGCCGCCGCCTCCCGTGTCGCCGGTGCCGCAACCTGCGATGCCGCGGGCTCCAGAGCGAGGATGCCGTGCGGGCCGCCACGGGAAGCACTTTGGCGGCACGGACGCCGCCATGTCGCGCGAGATAGCAGACCTTCCGTGGCCTACGAGGCAGCGGCGGCGGAACCCTAAGCTAGACGTAGAGGTACGGGAGGAGCGCACGAGAGAATCCTGCCTGCGGGTGGAAATTTCTGTGGATGGGGGCCCACCTGTCGGCGCGCTCGTGAGAGATAGCGACGGCAGAAAATTTTGGCAGAAAACGGAGGCTTCACCACGTACGTCCAACTCCCATTTAATAGTAAAGATAGTATTTCAAACCAAAATCTATGCAACTAGGTCAAAAAAAATCTATACAACGATAGTAAATGGGTTCTAATTGTATGATCCAAAGTAACTGTAATAAGTAGGTAATTAGATTGTGTAATAAACAAAGAATTAGATCGTGTAATAGATAGAGAATTGGATTATGTGAGATGACTTGTTCCACTATCAAAAATTTCTTCTTTTCTATTGTATGAGGTCTTATAAGTTATAAGGAGCCACTTCATTAATAACATTGGGCCATTGGGGTGTTTTCATATAAAATATTCTCCTTAAGTGGATCATCCTATATCCGGCTAGGCATAGCATGTTTGAGTGGGTTGCAAGGTAACCCATTTAGGAGAACACAGGAGGATGAAGTTGAGAGGATCTCCCAAACCCATTCAGAAAATCTTTGGGGAAACTACTGTGTTTGAGCACATCCATGAGGTAGTCCCACCTAGCAGAGTCAAATGTTTTTTTAATATCAAGCTTGGGGACAAGGCATGTCGTGTTGGAGCGGTGAAATTTCCTTGAAATGTTCCGGACATATAGGAAAATGTCATGGATGCATCGTTTCTTGATGAAGACACTTTGCGCATTGGACACAATGTTGTTCATGAAGGGGCAAGCCGAGTGGCCAATAGCTTGGCGATTAATTTTGCAGTGACATGGATAAGGCTAATGGGTCTAAAGTCCAAGATATCCTTCGCGCCTTTTTTTTTTGAATCAACACAATATTGGCGGAGTTTATCCATTGGAAGTTAGCATATCGAAGGCTATGGAAATGATTGACAAAGGCTATGAGCTCCAGTTTGATGATATCCCAACAAGCTTTGTAGAAAGCACCGCTAAATCCATCCGGACACGGGGCTTTGTCGCTATAGGACACAAAAACAGCCCCTTAATCTCTTCTTCAGAGAAGGCCCCATCAATGATTTGGAGGTCACAATCGGGTGTGGGAATCGCACTCCGATTCGAGTTAATATCTCTAGGAGCTCCCCTTTTTGCGGTCTCTTTGAAGTGGCTTTGGACAATGTTTCTTGAGACGATGAATGAAGTTTTTTGTCTCCTCGAGTTGACACGAAGATGATTTTTTTGTGTTGGCATCCCCTTCTTTGAGGTTGGCAATGCGAGGCGCTTGTCTCTTCCAAACGCGCTCCACGACGGCGAGAGCAATAACTTTCTGCTTGAGCCTTTTCCTTAGGTCTCTTTCCTCGGGTCAAGGACCCGAGATTATTGGGCAATATCCAGTTTAAGGATGACGTTGAGAGCCATATGGAGTTGCACTTTTGAATGTAGGAAGAGTTTCTTGCTCCATTGCCTCAAAAGGAGTCCCATTCTTTTGAGATTGTGGTAGAGGAGTTGACATGGATCAATGTGTGGGTGATGTTCACTCCAAGCATTTTGCACTACTTCTTTGAAACCCATTAACTTGGTCCAAAAGTTTTGGAACCTAAAGGTCCTTGGCCTACTAGGACTGACATCACTTGCGAGGAGGAGTGGGCAATGAGCAACAAGGAGAGACCATGGAGGATGTGTGGTTTGAGAATTCAAGATCACATTCATAGTTGCAAAAGAAGGTGTCGAGCTTGCTAAGGGCGCGTTCATTACTGCAAGTGAATTTCCTATTTTGGAGATGGATCTCTTTTAGCTAACAAAACGTCCAGGCATTGCAGAAGCGCACCATACACTTATGGTTGGAATTCATCCGTTTTTTCTCACGAGCACGATAGATTTGGTTGAATTCACCGGTGACTTGCCACTTTGTGCCCGACGCCTGCTTTTCATCTTTTATCTCTTGGAAGAAGGCGTCTTTGAGATTTCTAGCGGTTGGGCCGTAGACAATGGTAAGATTGAAGGAGGATTGGAGTCGACGATCATAACGGGGCGGAAATGAAGAAAATCCCCAAGTGCACGCCCTCCATTTTAATCTTGCTCTCATCTCAAAGAATTGGAATACCTCCCCTAGTGCCATCCGCCAGTCTTTGAGCAAAACCTTTTAATCTATATCCTCCTAGGAAGGCGGCCGTGGCAGCGTCAACATTGTCGAGCTTTGATTCTTGGATACAAATGATGCTACAGGAAGTCGATGCAATTGTTTCATTAACAGTGATTTGTCGGTCTTCACCGTTGAAACCTCTAGTGTTCCCAGGACTCATAAAGAAGAGTTAGCGTCAATCATGGAAACTAAACGAAGCCCAAGCAACAGATCCCAAAGGCACAATCATCACAGATAAATTCAACTTAAACATGCTTGACCGAAGCATAAAAAGGTTCACAGAACTACAGGAAGTACAGGAGCAAGCAGCAGCAGTCCCAAACAGTGGCTGAGCTTGCGCAAAATGGCCGGGGGGGGGGGGGGGCAAACTGGCTGAATAACAATTTATTTTTAAGGCAAAAAGGCCAAATAGTATTGGATTTTTTGTAAATTTGCTTGGGCTGGGGGGGCGGTGGCCCCCCCTGAACTGTACGTAGCTCCGCCAGTGGTCCCTGAGGACAACGGAGGCCTGATGAACCAGCTGAAGATCTGATCAGCGCCTAGCGCAACTATTTCTGACAACATTAGTAGAGCCTGACTTAACTTAGGGCGACACATTAATCTATCAAGGGGCTCTAACATAATCAAATTGGAACATGACATTGCTGGGTGCATTATCATGTAGGCGTGGTGGCTTCCAATCCATCCGCGTTGTTAGGAGCATCCTCCACGCCGTGATCCACCAGTGCGTCCTCCACCATCGTGGCCAGGTCGCAGTCGAGCGGAAACAGTGCCCATAGAGCAGGATGGCGATGCTAGGAAGCTTGCCCTTCAAGAGGGCGGTGTACTTTTGGCGATGGCAGCTTCCGTTACTTGCTCCTCATCGCCCACGATGCCCACGCACCGACAGAGAAGCTGCTATGCAAGCTGCACGATCTCAAGGAGCACGAGACCGGCTCTTGAAGAGGCACTTGGCCTAGGTCATGTCGTCGCGACGCCCATGTCGGTCATCGTCTTGGTCGTCATCTCTCCTCCTTTTGTCCTTGTCGCCGCAGTTCAGCCTCCTGTCGTCTCTGGTTGGGCGAGCGTCGCGACGATCGCGTAGCTCGCGCTCCCTGTTCACCACACCCATGCCAAGGGTGGGAGACCCAGGAAATCATGTGTGGGGGGCATCCATCAGCATCCGGGGTGAAGTCCTCCAGGAGATCCAGATGAATCAGCACTCACCCGCCCAGCCCCACACGCGGCATCTCTGTTCAGGGCTCAGCAGCAGTGATGTAGTCGACGACAGTCAGGTTGACGCGGGGGATTTTCTCGGGGTGCGCCGTCCATTCCCAAAGGTTGATGGTGGTGGCATCCTCTTGGCACAGCGTGACGATGTCAAAGTAGTGCAACACATAGTCATCACTGACAACGTGCGCGACGAGGTTCTCTCCCCCATCCATTGAGCGGCAAGCCCTCAAGTCAAAGATGAACCTGGAACGACAACTTGGTGAAGCCGTGGTGCATATTGAGCCGCCAAGCCGCCGTGTGGAATTCGATGTTGGCGAAGGGGAAGCGGCCTGGTGCAGCAGTAAGGAGCTCATGGTGATGTTGGTAGCGGAAGATCACGAGGAAATCCTCCGATAGTGCGAAACTACCCGAAAGAACTCCTTCTATATGCCAGTGTAGTTATAAACAGTATAAACGGCTTCAACAACGTTGATGGGAGGGCGGCTACCTCCGATCCACATCATGGTCGCGAGGCTTGCAAGCTAGATTGCCTGCTGGTCCATGGCCGGCGTGGAGACGAAGGTGCAGCGCGTCTCGAAGGGCCTCTCCAGGTGGTCGATGGGCGAGGCCATGGATTGGTGTGGTGGCGCCGCCGGCTCAGCAGACGGGATGGAGGAAGGGGAGGTAGTGGAGTGTGCTTTGGAGCTCTTTCGACGGGTAGTACAATCTCTCTTGCGATGGCCTCTAACACGGCAGTAAGAAAACTTTATAGCCCCCCTGCAATCTGGAGCAATGTGGCCTTTATTCTGGCACGGAAGCAAGTAATTTTCATCTTCTCACGGTAGCTGAGGGCATTGAAGGCTCGACATTGCCTCTCAGCAGCAGAAGTTCCTCTCTGGGGGCAGAGGAGCGGGAACGGCCATGAATGCGCCACCAAAAAAGAGGTCACACCTCTTGCGAGGCTGCTTGAAAGGGAGAGCCTCCTTCTCTCGGCAAATCGGCGACATGACCTCTTGCATTGAAGGGAAGTAGTTGGCCACCCAATTGATGATCGAGGACGCGAGGCGGAGGTGTTCTGTCGAGGTAGCCGAGATGGCTAGGTTGGAGAGGAATGTGTCGCAACAGGGGAACATGGGGTTCCCCTATTCCTGCCAAAGCGGGTTCACCACCTGTGGGCCCAACCTGAAGAAGGACAAGACCAAGTCAAGCTAAGTTCACCTTGCAAGTGGAGCAGCCTGCATACCCCATGGTGACCGCCAAGATCGACGTCGACAATCGAAACGACTAAGGACCAGAACCCGGTTAGCCCTCCGGGCTAGCTACCCGGAAGCCAAGATCAAGACCCACAAGGACGCGATCCCGCAAGCCAGACGCTCTTATCCTCGGCCCAGGCGTGGGATGAGTGCTTCTTTCATACATCTAGAGGATCAGCTCGCCAGCGTCATCAGAAGGAAAAGATCCGAGAAACACTAGTACAGAACGACACATCGGATACCCCTCAATGGAAACGACACGAGTTAGGCGACGGAAAATCGAGCTTTCGCGTGAGAAAACCTGCCCCGCCAGGCAAGCTGGCCCGCGTCCCATCATCATAGGCAATGATCGCGCATTTTTAACCGTTACCAATATATTGGTAACGGTGGTTCGTGTGACTCCGTGTGCGATATGTACTTCAATGGCATCGGAAATTTGTATACAACCGTTGGCGAGGTTGCGTATATAAAATTCCTTTTTAGGACTATCTTGGATATTATAAAAGACTGTCGATTCGCCCTTGTTCCTCTGCTCCAGCTTGTTTCTACTCCGCACTCGTATCCTCCATGGCCAAGAGCATGAGCTCGTCGGGAGATCGATGGCGTCCTCCTCCTGCGCCGCCGGGGCCGGGTCAGATCTGCCGCTTGTGAAGTGCGTTTGCTGCCGCTGTAAAAACGCGATTCGTCGAGTGTCGCGTTCGGATCTGAACCTAGGCCGGATCTATTTGAAGTGTTAAAATCACAGGGTTAGTTCAACGCTTCGACTAGTTTTGATTGATTTCTATTCTATGTGTGATGCTGATTTGGCTCTAGATTCGATTTACCATTTGACAGGGGAGGGGCGAAGAGTATTCTGGGTGCTGTGACTTTTTTTTGGATTGAAGATTATGTTGAGATGCTGCTTGCTTATGGCGTCGAAGTGAAAGCTGCCGAGCTGGAAAATGTAGCCTTGATAGTCAGGAAGGCGAACATGGAGATGAAGCCGCACACTGCAGCTGCTCTAGCTGGTTTGGCATGGCGCCGAACAAACACTTCGACTAAATCTGACCATGTTGTTGCTGTGCGAAAGGAGCGGCAGAAAGGGGAAGAAATAGCTCAGTTAAATGTTTTTGTGAGCATTGCTAGAATGATTTTGTGTGTTTGTGTGCTACTGTTAGGTGTGAACTTGTATGCAACAATGAAAATCAGTAGAATGTATTAGCTTCGTATGTAGCTATGGAAATCAGTAGAATGTATTAGATTCGTATGCAGCTATGGAAATCAGTAGATTGTAGTGGGTTTGTATGCAGCTATGGAAATCAGTAGAATATAATAGTTGTGACTTTATGCAGTAGGGTTCTATGCAGCAACTTATTATTAATAAGTATCCAATGGAAACGGTTATATAAAATGTCCGTTGCCAATTCGGTGCTTACAAATGTACTGCTGACGGAGCAAGTCATCAGTCTCATTCTCACTCCCTCACTGTCTATCTTCCAACCCTAGCCGCCGCACACTGTAGCTTTTAACTCTCCTCACTCTCTCATGGCTTCCTCTGCCGGCGCTTCTAGATCTGGCCATCGCAGCCGTGGCTCTAGCGGCACCCGTTCGTGATGCTAAGGCTGATCTGGAGGCGGCCGTGACGCCGCTGGTGTTGCAGCGTGTCAGGCGATCTTGGCGCCCTCCTCCTCCGGTGATGCCCGGCGTCCTCTGGGCCACGCGGAACTGGTACAGAACACTCGTCAGGTGGTGATGCAGCAGTGCCGGCGGATCCGCCAGCAGAACCAGCCAGAGATGCGAGGAGGTGGCCGATCTGGTGGCCGCCGTCGACGAGGAGAGGTGCCCAAAGATGCGAGGTGGTGACCGATCTGAGGCGCCGTCGACGAAGAAGAAAATATGAGGTCTAAATCGCTCACTCATGAACTAGTTCATCAATTGGTTTTATATAGATTGTTCATCAATTGTGCTCTCTCTTTATATGTCATATTCTGCAGCGGCATAGGCAAGATCTCATGAACTAGAGATGCTCTGTTTTGATATGTGATTTGTATTAGCAACTAATGAAATGTTCTATTGGTTTTATATTAGATTGTTCATCAATTGTGCTCTGTCTTGATATGTCATATTCTCCCGCGGTATAGGCAAGATCTCATGAACTAGAGATGCTTTGTTTTGATATGTGATTTGTATTAGCAACTAATGAAATGTTCTATTGGTTTTATATTAGATTGTGAATTATTTCGTCAATTGTGCTCTGTTTTGATTTGTGATTTGTATTAGCAACTCATGAAATGTTCTATTGGTTTTGTATTAGATTGTGAATTATTTCGGTGACACTGTCCAAGATGGAGCAAGCCTCAGTACGAAGAATTTGGCAAAATATATTTGCTACGGAGGCTTGCGAGCTCGGTGTGGTTTCTTGTTTTAAGTTTCTCCATCTATCTTCAGGATGTGTGTAGCAATTAAGATGCATATGTGATTTGGAGAAGCATGAAACCACTACTCGAGTCTTTTGGTAGCTCGAAGACCGTTTTCAGGTTTCAAAACGGTCAGCGAGCTGAGAAGAAGGAGAAGAGTGGAGGACTATAGACGGACAGCGAGCTGAGGAAGAAGGAGAAGACTCGACATGTGTAATTGATCAACTTTTGATGCTATTAATGGTTACAATTGTTATATACGTTATGAATGGATTTGTTAGCATTTTTGTGCTTCTGCTGTGAGAATTTAAATGTCCAGTGGCAACTCTATTCCTGGCTTATGAAGAAACCTTAATGCAAACGAGTCGAAATAGAATCTCCGTTTCCGATTCCGATACATCGGAAACGGAGGTATGTGCACCACCGTTGCCAAACAGAGGCCTCATCGGCGACGTTTTTAGCTCCGTTCCCGATGAGAGCCTTCACATCAGCATCGGGGCGGGACACGACCCTTTTACCGTTTTCGATGGGGGTTTTGACCCGTTTCCGATGTGTCATTATGTATAGTGAAAGACTTCGGCACAAGAAAGGAAGGAAACAAGGTCACGCTGGAGCAGGAGTCCAATAGGGGACAGCCGTGGTGGGGTGTCAGTCCTCCTGGCACCTGCTAGCCATGTACCTCCCAAAAGCAGGCGTGCTTTTGGGATCCTACCAACCCACGGCAGGTGGTTGGCCAAGGAGAGGCCACGTCGCGCCACCGGCCATCACCACCAAGGGGTATCCCGCCTAAACCCCTCACGTCCCTCGCGTGACCGCCTGTGGCAGCCCCCTGGCCTATAAAGGGAGGTCCAAGGCCACCAAGGGAAAGGACGGAACATCAGAAGCTCATTCGCTGGTAGACTAGAGTAGTGCTAGTCTTTGCTAAGGAAGAAAAGACAGAGACGTGATCTCCTCCGGATCAGGGTCTGCTTGTCTTCCTCCTTCAGCCATCCACTTCCCGGGTAGAGACCCGGAAACCACCTTGTAGCCTATGAACTCAGCAATCCAGACATGCATGAGTTGGGCTTTTAGCCTCCGGGCGGCCTGAATCTGAGTAAAATCTCTGTGTCTCTGTCGTGTTCGCGGATCTCACTCTCCCCTTGAACATGGACGATCGTAACCTCCTTCGGGCCCCGTGTCGAACCAATTAAAATGGGTATCCTTTATTCTCGGTGTCCGTGCGACGAGACATGGCAGGATGGGCGCGTGGCGCTAGCATCATGGCCGGCAGCAGAGGAAAGGGTTTGAAGACGATGTCCTTGTTGAGCCTGCTTGAGACATAGACAGGCGCCTCGAGGCGCGGAGCAGTACTTCCTTGGATCCGGTCTTGAATGGGCAGCACGGAGCGATTTGTTCATCAGGCGGCGTCTGTGTCTCTGGGACCAGCGACGTGCGGAGTCAACGACGGTGCGGGCGGCCGAGTTTGGCCAGCTGGATCCAGATCCAGGGCTGGCATGGCCCTCCCCGTGCGATGCGAGCCGGGGGGGGGGGGGGGGGGTGTGGCAGCAGAGAGGTCCAAGGCAGGTGACCCATAGTCCGCGGCGCAAGGGGCCGGGGTAGAGCTGGGGCGGCGTGCCGCAGGAGCGTGGTTTGGGGCATCCTATCTATTCCTAGGTTGTTTCTGAGTATCATTATACTACATTAAGTTTGGTTCCTGTGTGGTGCTTAGTGGCCTTGCTCGGTAGCCTCGGAACAATGTATTTACAGGAGACGCCAGGTAGTGGATCTGATTCGTAGAAGATTCAGAAGCTTCGTAAATGTCACACAACACAAATCTGGAAGTAACAATGTTATGTAGGAGTTTCACGGATCTAAAAGTCTGAATATATCAACAGTGAAACACCTGCCGGTAGGTAACATTATCTCTTGTAGATTTTGCGGGCTGGGTGGCCTCGCAAGAGAGGCATTTTTTCCCGAGAAGAGATAGCAATAACTTTTTTCAGTAGCATAAAAGAAAAACTACACTGACTTGCTGAGCAATGGCTCGTTAAAAACATGCCCAGAAGTGAAGAAGGGCCATCCAAAGTCTACAGTCGTGAGCATACTCTTGTCTACGGCTGCTTCGTCTCGGGCTGGCCGGCCCTGCTACGTTTGCCATGGTGAGACGACGATGGTGGCTTCAAGATCGTGGTGGCGTTTGTTGGTGGGTGGCAAGATTGGTGGAGCACTACAGATTGTCCGAGGCGTGGTTTTTTGGGGGGTGGGGTCGGGAGAAATCCCTGTCGTTTTGGCACCGACGCGGTGACGCTTGAGAGTGTCACCCTTCCTTCTCGAGGGGCGTCGGGCGTACCTCTTCCCCACTCCTCGGAGCGTACCGGGGGAAACCCTAGGTCCGTCCGGGCAGCAGCGTCGTCATCGTCGCTTTTCTTCTTGGAGGTGCTGTTTGGTACGCGGTGATTTAGAGTGCTAGGGTTGTGGTGGGATTTCGCTGGAGAGGGCGCAGCGGTTGCGGGTCACTTCCGTTTTCGGTGATCCGCCGGTGTCGGCTTTTGTTTTCTTTTCTTTTTCTCTTCCTTTTCTTTTGGGTATGATTGTGCTGTTTTCCCCAGCAGTGGCCTCATTGTTGTATCGGGTGGTTGCTATATTAATATAGCGGAGCGAAAGCCTATTTCTTCAGAATGATGGCAAACACATCTGTTGTCAACATTCTTATGATGCAATCTCACATAGACTATGCGGCAGAATATGTTTACACATAATTGAAATACTAAGCAGTGAAAATATAAAAAACATGTAGATATCAATCAACATGTATCTAGGGCTGGTAGCAGTCTAAAGAGTTCACAGTTTCATAGACGAAATGAGTTCGGAAACAGTCTTCAAATTAAGCAAAATAACACACACGATATGGAACTTTTAGTTCTGGATAACATTACAACAGCATCAAGAACTATAACGACAACAACAACACATCACTACTAGAAATCCCCTTATTTCCGACGGTACATTTTAATAACCGACGGCCGGTCGGCTATTATACTAATGACCGACGGTGCCACTATTCACCGACGGTTTTGAGTTAACGCTCGGCTATTGCCGCATATAGCCGACGGTGGTTAAAATGGCCGACGGGTATGGAACACCACTCGGTTATTGACATGAAATGGCCTACGGTTATTTACAATATCCGACAGTTAAAACGTGACTCTCGGCTATAGGATTAATTACCGACGGTGAAGGTGTCCGTCGGTTGTTTTTATTCACCACATATAACAAGGTTAAATAATCTTGGGGAAACTAGTAATGCATGTTTAAATTTGTACGAAAACAGGAAACTATTTTGTAAGCCTACAGAGAAATTAAAATTTCTATTTTGTACTGACTCAGCTAAGTAAGGAGGACGACCATGTCTTCAGAGGTTGTTCATGCAACCGATATTGACGAATAAGCACAAATCCAACTACTTCGATATTTTTGGCGGCCACGCAAATGGTGCGCCCGCGTTGATATGGTCAAATTTTAGATAACTCCCACCGCGCGGGAGATTTGGGCGCGTCGACAAACAAATAGGCCGCGTGCTTATCTTATAAACGTCCCCAATCTTCGCCTCCACTACTCACGCTCCCTCCCGTTTGGCCGTTTTCCTTCCTCCTGACGACCCCTAGGATCCAGATCTTCGCCTCCCACGCGTATCGCAGCGCCGGTGTCCCATGCTCAATGACGGTGGGAACTGCCCGTGTGATTTGCGTGAGAAGCCGAATAAGGCCAGCGCGGCGGGACTCCGAGTCTGAACGGAAGTACCGTGAGGGCATGCCGACTGAACAGAGGACGGCGCCGCTCCATATCTGCCACAAGGAGACCTGAGCATGCAGGATCTCCAGATCCGCCCGAGAGATAATCAATCTCGTCTCGTGTAAGTATCCGTCTCTCGTTTGTCTAATCTAAGATCTGCACTCGCCCTGGCGCTACAAGATCAGATTGATGGTGGATGTGTCTCACACATGGTCATATTTTCAACTCCTAATTAACCAGATTTATCTTTCCCACTACTAATCAATGGTTGTCAGATCTTCTAAACTGAAGAAGATTCCCCTTTGTACTACTTGCATCCAATAGCCGTGGAGTGCAGCTTTCACGACCACAAGATCAAGTCTTGGTAAGCCTTGATGCTTGATATTAATCAATTATTGTCCCGTGCTTTCTCTCTCTATCTGTACCGGTTTCCCTCATTATCGTGTCTCGGTTTCTCTGTAGGATGCCGTGAAGACTGAAGACAGCAACGGAGCGCAGGCCAGTTTGCGTCGCGGAGGGGGCTGATCCGACTGATCCCAAGCGTCCCTCCACCGCCAGCTATGCGCCTGCCATCGCAAGATCCAGACAAAGGTCGCTGCTAGTAGAGATGGACGCGCTGGATCTTGTAATTGTGTTGACATTTTCTTTTGCAAATGTGAATCTGTAAAAACTCTGTAATGTTGAATTTATTTGGTTGTTATAAATGTTTACATTTCTCCAATGTGTACGAATCTTGATTGACAGGACGTGGGTTAAATGGAAGTATAGCAACTGTGATTTTACAAATCGTGGGTGACATAACTTTAATATAACAGCATGAGCTAAATAAAGGAACAAAGAATTAAGAAAATAAAATGGGCCAAATCTCTCACATAGACCCAAATGGTAGTTTACAAATTGACGATGTCGATTGGCCTTTGATTGACCGATTAATTGTCCTCTTGGTGGACTCCGATGGACCAAATATACTGTCCTACAAAAACTGACGGTACATAATAGCTCTCGGCAAAATATATATCCGAAGTGTAACCGTCGGTTATATGTGTCGTCACATTAGTGCTATGCGGATCTGACTAGAATATGGCCGATAGTTCACCGTCGGCTTATTACCGTGGGGCAATATATTACCCGACCGTACCGTCGGCTATTAATGTAATGGCCGACCGAGCATAGCCGACGGGAGATTGCCGACGGTACACCGTCGCATATAAACATATCCGACGGTAAACCTAAATAGCCGACGGTAAATTGACCCTCGGCTATATTGCGATATCTAGTAGTGCATAGACCAACCAAGAGCACGGTGTGCTTCACGAATCACCAGAAGTAATGGAACAACGACCACCATTCATGTCTCGAATCAAACCAACTGGCTCAGTGGAAATACCAAATGGACGGCGAGGAGTCCGACGCGGGCTCTCGCGGCAAGCAGCGGATGATTTCGTCTGGTTTTTGAGGAAGGCAACAGAAGGAGCCGGTGTCAGTGCAGAGGTACTGGTCCTGCTGGAGAACGCTCATCGGACCACCACGGTAGACGTCGTCGAGGAAGTAGATGCAGCCCCGTTGACGGTTCCCCATGTCGAAGGCCTTGGAACATCCACGCCCGACGAAGAGCACCTGCCCCCACATTCGATAAAAGCGCCGGCAAACTGTCCCATCGTCATTCGGCAGCAGCGTGAAGACCTGGAACCGCCACGTACCTTTCGTCGGGTGGACATACCTCTTCACCATGAGCAGATCATCGCCGGGCGCGGACGGCAGGAGGTAGCGGGCGACGATCTCCCCGGACGCCAACTGGCCCTGCCACGACTCGGACATGGTCAAATCTTGGCCTCGCACCTTGATCGTGCCGTCCCTATGGCTGCCCACCTTGTACCGGAACAGCTCCTCCCTCGGGGTGACGGCGTAGAACAACCCGTCGTGGAATGTCAGGTCTTCGGCGTCACTGCAGGGCGAGATATTGGCCGTGGACCAGCAGTCCATCCCCGGGCGCCAAAACGCGATATTGGTCTGGCCGGTCGTCAAGGCGGCGACCACGCATGTGCCAGCTCCACCGCCGGCAGGCGGCGCGGCGGACATGGTGGCGGCGCGGATGAAGATGGGGCACTTCCTAGTTCTGTATACGTTCAGGCAGAGCTTTCGAAGGCGGATGCGGTCCGGGAGCTGGATGCGCTCGCCCGAGCGGAGGTTGAGCAGGGCGTGGCCCCGAATATGCTCGAGCGCGACCACGAACCAGCCGCCCGGGAAGGAGCCGCAGAAGCGTGCTCCACGGGGATGGTCGGCGAGGGATGGACTCGGATCGTTGAAACCGCCGAAGATCCGGTAGCAGGAGGTGACGGCGGTGGAGGGCATGAGGAGCCAGGGAAACGGGGTCGGGTTCTGGAGCGCGACGCTGCGCCAATGTTTGCAGGTGGCGGAGAACCTGACGCGGTCGGTGATGCATGCGAGCAAGAGAAAGATACGGGTGAGGAGGTCTTGGTGGAGGTTCTTCCAATCCGCCGCCGCCGCCATGGCAGGCCCGGGTTTCTAGGGTAAGATGTGTCTGTGTTTTGCCGAAATGAAGGAGAGATGTCAGATGAGAAAGCACGGCCGGATCCAGCCTCGATTCGGCTTTTAGTACCGCTTGCCCACAACCGGGGGGGGGGGGGGGGGGGGGGGGATTAGTTTAATCCTTGAAAATCCCCATAATTACGTGTTTTTGTACTTCCAACCAACTAGTTTCCGTTTCCTTTCTTTTTTGACATATCCCCGATTCCCTACAAGCTAGTCTCTGTTTCCTTTCTTTTTGACATATCCCCGATTCCTACTCTCAATAGTTCAAAGCTAACAGATTCTAATTGTCACATTTTTTTTCAAAAGGTGAAGTAAGAATTGTTTTGATAGCTATCTCGAAACAAACTAGACGTGTGGCTTTGCCTACATTATAGATCGGCTGGACACGGCTAATATAGATAGTGTACGCCATGACTATGTACCACATGATTAATTTTAAGAGAAAAAAATGTCGTTAATTAGTATTGTAAGGTCACACAATTGTTTCGCCTTCTCCCACACATTTGTCTCTTCCTTCCTCCATTGTGTACAAGGTCGTATGAGACCTCATCATCGCAAGATGTACTTCTACCAAGAATGATTTGATCATGAAAGTGAGCATCCAAACACTCTACAAAGGATTTTGCTAGTTATCTCTAAAAAAAGTGTGGCTTGGGATACATAAATCAATAGGACGTGACTAATAGACATAGCGGAAAAGACCCGCTTGTCATAGTGATAGCTACACAATTTTGCGTTGACCGACTCATATACGCAACAAAAAAGAATATATATTACTCAAGCGGATAGGGGCATATCAATATGAGAGACGACAGAATTAATCAAAAGTATTTCAAAATTTTACAAGACATGTCCCATCCTTTATGATATTTTAAAAAGTCAATGCAAAATTCAACCACAAAAAATAAGGACGAAAAACCTTTTTCCAAAATTCTGAAATCAGTTTTGTACACCAAAAATCCATACTCTACTAAGAAAACAAGCTAAGACAGGTATATATGGATTGCATCGCCGTATAACACCGTGGTGTGTAGCTACCACTATGATTATATTAGCAAATCGTCTCTCATAAACATAGTGCACCTTTGATATATGTAATCCTACGTAGTGTCGTCTTTCAACAACCCCATGCTTACCACATGTGATATCCTGACCTAAAACTGAATAAAATTGATAGACTAGTCACACTAACATAATAAAATTACATGTTACCATGGTTAGACTTACCACGTCCAAGGCATGCTCACGCCTTGCACAATTTTTTTTTGTCGTCTAGTGTAAGCCCAAGCCTTGCCCCCTTCTCCATACAATCGTATCTTTCTTCCTCCATATACTGGGCATCATCGAAAATTAATCCGTGATACAAGATCTACTACTCCGAAAGTTACTTCCAAGAAATTCGTAGGGATCAAAAGCCAGGGAATGATCCCCAAAAACCTTTTAATCTATGGTGAGGTAATCTTCTCTTTATCATTTTCCCTATCCACATAGCTCCCGTCTTCCTAAAATAATGCAACTGTAGTTGCCGGTAACAAGGTTATAAATAACTAGTAATAGATGCTACATATGTACTCCCTCCGTCCTAGTTTATAAGGCTCAATTTACAAATCTCTTAGACCAATGTGATATTTGATTGGATCTTAAATCTTGCATGTATTGGTGGGGAGATGCACCAACCAATAAGTGAAAGGGAATTAAATGAAACTAGTCATCAACCCGTGCACCTGCACGGGCTAGAGATTTTCCTATTATATTTTCGTTATGGTGATTTCAATGAAGTAGAATAATGCCATAATATTCTTGAGTTAGTGTCACATGAGCTCTATGTTTTGAAAATAGAAGATTTAGTACAATACAACATTTAAGTTATTTTAAGTTAAAAACATGAATACATAATCCTGTGAAGATTTGAAATTGTAACCATTGTTTGAATTCTTAATCATCTATTCGGTGCTTTCTTTGCAATACAATGTAATATCAAGGGGCAAACTGAAGTGAACTTGTTATTTCAGACATCCCAATACATTTCTCTCTGTCATTTCTATATTTTCATGTGAAACATCTAGCATGCACAAAGTTAGGATTTTTATTTTGGACCCAATAGCTGCAAATGTGACCATATTGCTTAGGAGTTAGGAAAGTGAAATATTAGTGCGAATAAATTCAGCACTAAAGTTCGATTATCCCTGATGGATCCACGACACTTCCAGACGCATTTTGCATCTTTTCGATGCAGATGCTGGGGGTAATACCCCATTTCGAAAACAAAGATGCATATTGCTAATTATTGACTTCAGTTATACAACGGGAAATGTATTATTATGATCTACAAAAATGTATTGCATGATAGTAACATAATCCTTAAACAATATGGTGGAAAAATAAAGAAACAATCGGGAAACCCTGAAGTAAATCAAATTTATCAATTATTCTTATATGTTGATAGTTTAACTATATGCATTTTACCTTTGGGAAAAGGTTCAGGCAGATAGAGATAGATGTCACAAAAGAAAGGCTTTAGAATTCGTTATAGAGAATGTATCTTCCAGCTTCATGATCAGAGACAATGGGAGCAGATCCTAAATAGTGAAAAGCACCAGGGACAATTGGAAGCAAATGGTAGGATAGTGAGAAGTGTATATTAAGTAATAGTGTACACATAGGTGTGTGCATAATGAATGGTATAGGCGTGTATTGTTCCTAGCATAGGCCTATGAGTGAAGAAACATCCTCGCAGCTTTTGTTGGCTGGACCTTTTTTTTCTGATTTAGATAAATATCAAGCTATACTTTTGGAAAAGGATGGTTCTGCAATAATCGGAGCTAAACTATCTAATATGCAATACCTCAGATTCATTCTCTAGTATCTATTAGTAATATAAAGTGATAATTTCATGAGTTCTTTGGAGGGAGAAACATTGTAAATAAATCAAGTCTCTTCTCTATGCACCTCTACTGGATCTAGAAAAATATGAAGGGAAATCTAATTGTGCCTTCATATGAGCATATTATATGGAGAAAAATAGATGAAATCCATCGCATAAATATATGACATGTGCTTGGGATACGATACTTTGACTTGCAGTCATTCTGTAAAAAAAGATATCCAAACAGAGAAGACAGAAAATTTCAGCTAGCAAAGTTCTTTGGAAAAACATTGGACCAAAACAAATTTGTCCTTATATCACTGGACAGTTAGAGGATATGTATTAGATGTATTGCTTCCAGCAGTACCTTATATCACTGGATACATCATCGAGTCTTTTTTCTACTTCTGCATCCTTCATCACATCATAATCGCGTACCTTCGAGATTTAACTTGATGCTTTAGATATTTAAATGCAGGTAGTGTACAGAAAATATATCTAGCTCCCGCGACAATCGTAAGAAATACAAAACTGAAACACGGACTGCGCATCATCATCCCTGTGTTTTCCAAGAGCATGCCAATCTATCCATATCCGTCTAGCACCATCAGTTTTACTGAAACTATGGAAGCTGTGTGGAAGAAAGATGTTATATCTACTAAACACCAGAAGGCTGTGTTCTTAAGTCAACAAATTGTATGAAATGCAGAAGCCTAGAAACACAACATATCAGGATTAGATCACATATTCTTTGACTTCTACGATAGCCCCTAAGTTTCCAGGAGATAAGACAACAAAAATCTCAGCAAGTAAATAGTACATCTAAGGAGCTGTCAGTGCGAAAACAAAGCTGTCATAAATACATTAGAAAGGTTCCACTCTTTTATTCCAACGTTGAGGAGTTTTTTTCTGAGACTTGTGCATAACTTTGGGAGTGTCTACACGGGGGCATTGGAGCAAACCTTCAGTTAAAAAAGCTAATCATTTGGCCTGAGCTCTTCTACATACCTGAAGAGAGGGAGAAACCACAGCGACTGCAGAATATAAACTCGATCTGATGCATATACTTTGTTTGCAAAAACAGAAAAATGAAGCATAATAATGCAACAATACCAGGGGATCGGTCTTGGACTCTTGGCACATATATAATAGAATTCCTGTACTTCCTTGCAACCATCTATTAGTGCACATTCTGTCATCATTAACAAAGAGGTTCAGTTTTAAAAAACCTGCAGCAGTAAGCATATAAGTATTGCATGAAATTCATCAGTTAACCCACGGAATCAAAAGAATTTGAGATACTACACCGGCACCTGATGCAAAGCCTTAATTTGTGAAACACCTGGCTTGCAACAACCTACAGAAATCGTGCATGTAATGGATGACATGACATAACTAACATATGACTTAACTAATCACATATGATGGATAGAAGTTTTGTAGTGTTAATGGGCAGAACCGTAGAATAAAGGATCTGGGAAAGATGATGCCGGTCGGACTCAATGGCAGTGCGCATGTAGCCATGACCTCACTCTCGCCCATTTGTTGCTTACGTTCTTGTGCATCCATTTGTTTGCAGCAGGTGCATGCTCTTTCTGCCAATCCTCCTTTGAGTGCTGAATGCCCGTAGATGACAAAATCCCATGGAGTCCAATACTCACGTGTAGCCTGATCAAGTCCTAGTAATAGTATAACATACCAATGATCTAACTCGCAAATATACATACCACTGATCAATCAAAGATAGGATAAGAAACAGTGAAGTTTGCGCTGCTCGTAATTAATACCGTAGATGAAATCTGATGCTTCCGCCTGCTAATTTCTTGCATAGGTAGTTTGATGTATATTAGAGGCCTCCATCTAGGCGATTGGTTCTGAACGTAAAAAACAAAAAAATTCGCGCAGACTGAACCCTCCGCTTCAGCGACATCGCCGGCAAGCATGCATCCTTGTTCCTGCAACATCGCCGGCGGCCGGCGGCATCATAGTTTAGAATAAGCGTGAGATATATCGATCTGTTTACCCTTGATGCCTCCACCGCTGTGAGCAGCCACCCGGCAGCTCCAATTAGATTGAATCGCATGGGCTTATGCATGCCATGGTACCCCTTGTACGATGGACATTGCACTATGCATGCCATGCCGCTCGCCGGGGAGGATGAGATGGAGCGGCCCTTCGCGATTTCACGACGGCGCGGTTGTTCCTTGGTGGGGCAGAATCGATGGAGCAGTTTGCGATGGAGACTCTTTCTCTTGACATCCCGTTTAAGTTTTTTTAAGCCAATGGAAAAGGTCATTACGGAGGCATGCACGTGGGATAGAACGCAAGGACTCTTCATTTCATCGGACGACGGTACATAGCTAATGAGGGAGATCGGATGGTTAATTTTCTTAGTTGTTGAGGATTAACGTGGAGGCTCCGTTGGTGCCTCCAATTAGTAGATATAAGAAGATTGTGCCTAAGAGGTGGAGGCTTTTGGGACAAATTGGTTTTGGGATTATGCCCTATTAGCCTGGCTCAACATCTTGGAGGCATCAATTTTATTATCCAATCTGATAATCTGCAGGTCATTGAGACTATGAATGACGGGGGTTTCTCTTCTACGTCCTCTTCAGCGATTTTTGATGACTGTAGGATGCTATCTTCAGGTTTTCAGAAGATTATGTATCAGCATTGTTATCGAGAAGCTAATGAGGCTGCTCACGAACTAGCTAGACATAGTTTTATTAATTCTGTCGATTGTTTTTGGGACGATGATCCCCCTATTTTTCTATTTCCGAAACTTATAAACGATGTAACTGTGTTTGATTATCAATAAAGCTCACTGTTTCCTTCAAACAAAAAAAGGACAGAGGAAGTAGCATTTTCGACCCCAGTTGACAACCTAGAGTCCAATATCATGCCATACTAATGACATTAACTGTTCTCACTTCAAGTAGCTTCGATATTAGTCTATCTTTTATTGATTGTACTAATAGCTCCACTATTCTATGTACGTACCTTTTCTTGATCCAACATGCTCAATCTAAAAGCCTAAATACATCTAACATAGATTAAATTATGAGAAAAACTAACAAATGACATTATGATTCTCTTTTCATTACTTCCACATCCACACTCCTCAGACATTATATTCATTGTAGGAGGCAATACATCAACAATACAAGGGTTCAGAAAAAGGCCAGACACCTGGTTGTCTGAAGCAAGGAATAACATAGAGAGGTCTCACAAGATATATCTCCCACAATTAGATGAATCATTATTTCACTAACAACACATTTGGTTGGAGGCAATTACTCAGCGAATTGAGATATAGTGGTTGTGAGGTAGAAATCACCTGTTTAGTTGGGGGACTGATAAATTTAAACTCGATTAGGTATGGGAATTTGAGTCTAGCTAACTTTTACCATTTTAATAACCAAGGAGGGATAGGAATCATGAATTAATCGCTTTAGATACACCAACTTCACCCTTATTGTAACTTATGTTATCATCCATAGCCAAATCCGTCAACAATTCCCAACAACGAAACTAAATAAACTTGTACATCATATTCCCACATATGATTACCACAATACCAAACATACGATCCAGGTTGTGACGATAAATTCCATGTATAAATTCACTACAAAATACCCCCTAAACTCCAAGTCCTTTTCCCAATATTCATAAACATGATGGAACACGTTCGACGGTAGGGAACACTCATAATCTAAAATAATCTGGGTATGTAGTTTGTGAGCATACACATTGGTTGATAAATTTTACCCTAAAAAGTAAGGATCAAGATATTTGGAAAGAGGAGGTGAATAGGCGACGAACAAGTTTTACGAAATAACTCTTTAGTATTACGCAAGAGATATTTCTCGAAGGAGACAACTAGGTGATCAAACTATATGAGCTAAACTTCACACGATAAAATCTTAGAAATATATCACTAGACAATAGTTCTCCCCATTGAGGAATCGAATCACCCATGATCAACAAAATGCTCTCTTTAAAGCCGCTTTCTCTCAAATATGCCTTTCGTATTCTTACTTTCTTTTCGGTAGTTCTATGGTTTCAGGGGAGAATCATGGCTTCATAAACTTATTTTGGATCAACACAAACACATTATCTCTCAGTTGTCTCCTTATGGCTAGGAGACTCGGCTACATCAGTAATATTCTTGTTGGTTCTTGAAACGAATTTAGTGTGTTAATGCTTAAATTATCTAGATCTCACTTAGTGTCTAGGGTCAAAGATGGGCGCTTGAGATGGACTAGTTTTCTTGAATATAGGATTATGATTGGCAGAGAGTTCTAGATGCATCATATCAAAGAGTGGCAATATAATATTACACACAAAAATCAACCGTTACATGCAGAGCACGCCTCAGGTTATATGGCCAAGGCATGAACAATCTCGGAATCACACTTCAATGGATATCACATATCACACTAAGGACATTATAAGGTACTCCCTCCTATGCATATTAATTGTTGCTAAATCAGAATTATCTTGCACTAAAACATGTCTAGATACATCGATTCAACGATAATTAATATGGAACGGAGGGATGGTCAGATCGATGAGTAGGAGATCCTCGGTTCAGCTTTATGCCAACCCCGAAAGGGAAATGTGGCGTTAGCAGTTTGATCCCTGGAAATCACTTTAATTGTAGAAAAGTATTTGGGGTGCCTGTTTTGTACTTAATTCATGCAGATCCCATCCACCTTTCACTTCGCCATATCTTCCGCAGAAAAAAAAGGTGAAATTAAACATTTATACACTCAATCAGCAAAGTTTCCAAACCATCTAGAATAATTGTAAGAGTGTGCATCGTACCTTTACATAGAAAAATTGGTTGCAGTCGAAAATCACTAGAAAAATGATTCCCTTTGCAAAGGAACCTACGCGTATTGTCGTCGTGCCAAGTGTCGGTTTCTCCTTCCATGCGATACCTCGTAGGTGCTTAAATATGCGACAAGTGGCAGCATGAGAGAATTTTGACGGAATTTCTGCTTCTCAGGCGGGAGGTTGAACGCGCATTTATTTCGAGATTCATTTTTCAAAAACGAAATATCTTGAGAAGCGTTTATCAAAATGATGAACTGTTTTCATATTTGAGATCGTCGCGTCGAGATCTTCAAAAGTAGATCCATGTTGATAGGTTTTGAGAAAAAAAAAATCTCGTTTTTTGTACTTCATGTTCTATATACTTTGTGCATCCAGTAGCAGCGTGTACATCCAAGAGCAGTGTGGGTGTATATATCCCCAGTAGCAGCGCGTGAGTGTATATCCAGTATCATCGTGTACATTCAGTAGCAGCGTGTATGTACATCCAGTAGCATCGTGTACATCCAGTATCAGCGTGAGTGTACATCCAGTAGCAACATTAGTGTACATCCAGTAGTTATCGCAGCGTGTACATCCAGTATCAGCGCGGATATACATCTATTAGCAGTGAGTGGTGTACATCCAATATCATCATGTGCATGCATAGCAGTGTAGATGTACATGAGTAATAATATGAGTGTACATCTATTAGCAACACTTGTGTACAATCGTGGGCTTGTGACGTACGCATGGATGTACGTGGGGCTGCTGCTCCATTGCGGGGAGCTTCGCGTCGTGGGGCTGGATTGACTGCCTGGACGTACGCGTACGAACGGGCTTTGCCGGCCAGACGTGACGCGCTTCGCGTCGATCGTACGCGCGCACCGCACGTATCGTGAGGCAGGAAGCAGTGGCCAAATTCGTTTTTCCTACCATATAGGCTCACCACGTGGCACTCGCTGCACGCTGCGGTTCCCCTTTTAACCCTTTTCCCGTTGCAGTCTGTTCTCGCTAGACAACGAATTGGGCCAGGCCCATGTACCCGATCACATGAGCGAGACGACACTTCAACTCGCTTGAAGCGATGTATAGGGAACCCTAGTGAATGGCACCGACTTCGGCTTTTCTCATCAGGCTCAGGCTGGGCTGGGCCAGGCAGCATCAAGAGAAGGGATATCTTACAGGCCTTTATTCCACATTGTGATTCGTATCCCAGATCATTCACAGGCCATTTTTTCTTGAGATTATTCCACATTGTGATTCGTATCCCAGATTATTCACAGGACGGCCATTTTT